>CM040768.1:1050000-1757500 GCA_022829085.1 Abramis brama
CTCTACTGATACTGATACTCTACTGATACTCTACTGATACTCTACTCTACTGATACTCTACTGATACTCTACTAATACTCTACTAATACTCTACTGATACTCTACTGATACTGATACTCTACTGATACTCTACTCTACTGATACTCTACTGATACTCTACTAATACTCTACTGATACTCTACTGATACTGATACTCTACTGATACTCTACTCTACTGATACTCTACTGATACTCTACTAATACTCTACTGATACTCTACTGATACTGATACTCTACTGATACTCTACTCTACTGATACTCTACTGATACTCTACTGATACTCTACTAATACTCTACTAATACTGATACTCTACTGATACTCTACTGATACTCTACTAATACTCTACTGATACTCTACTAATACTCTACTGATACTGATACTCTACTGATACTCTACTAATACTCTACTGATACTCTACTGATACTCTACTAATACTCTACTGATACTCTACTAATACTCTACTGATACTCTACTAATACTCTACTGATACTGATACTCTACTAATACTCTACTGATACTCTACTAATACTCTACTGATACTGATACTCTACTGATACTCTACTGATACTCTGCTAATACTCTACTGATACTCTACTGATACTCTACTGATACTCTTATGCAATACTCGTTCCCTCATCTCAGGGAACCGAGGTTACATTAGTAATCGAGACGTTCAGTAGAGCATATTTCCATGTTGTGTACAGAAAGGTTTGTGTGAGGTGCTGTCAGATCAGCCCAGGATATCCATGTGTGTGTGTGTGTGTGTAAGAAGACAGATGGCATCACTAGTGTAATCTGTGAGTCAACCCTGTGTGTCCCGACTGACACTCAAAAACACACACTCAAATAGCTACAAATACACTTACATTATCTCCACCCCCCCCCCCCACACACACACAACACTCACACACAGAAACGCACACACACACTCAAACACATGCACGCACACGCACGCAGACACACACTCAAACACACTCAAACACAAGTGCACACACACACACACACACACACACACACACACACACTCACACACATGCGCACACACACACACACACACACACACACACATACGCACACCAATCGAACCAATCGAAGACATGTGATCAGGTCATGTGATCCCTGCGAATCAAAATATCTTTGCTTTGCTTTGCTATGCTCGACTTTAGAATAAATAGATGATAAATGTATTTTTAATAAATGGAATGAATGTATACTTAGAATTTAATTGTAATGTTGAATTAATATTCACATAAACACCTAATGATTGTTTAAATCAATGTAATCAAAGTGACATGTTAATGTGCTAAATATGGCTCAAACATTTTATATGATTTTATAAGTGTATAAATTCCCACAGAACATGGAAAATTTAAATATTTTCTATCATGGACATTAGTAAAATCTTAAATAGTCTTTAAGAAATTAGTTTTTCCCTCTTATCTAAAATCTCATCAGCCATATGTTTCTCTGTGAGTTTTGAAGAGTAAAAACCCTCACAATCCTGCAGTGATAATAATATATAAGGAATATTTGTCCTTATATAGTAAGTACAGTATGACTGGGAAGGTAATGGAAAACTCTTTGATAACAATATTATTAGAAATTGTTGTTGAAACACTGCGTTTCTGTTGAGCTAGAGGTTGAAGACGACAGATAACCAGCAGATGGAGCCGTAATAACGTGTTTATAGTCTAAACTCAACTCTAATCCACAGTCAAAGTCTGTTTCTGGGACACAAATCACCAATAATGCTTCAGTAATAGCGGAGCCAGTGTTGTTGTGTTGTGTTGTGTTGTGTTGTGTTGTTGCTGGGCAAGTAGAAATAATTATTTAGAAATAAATAGTTTCAGCTATTTTGGAATCATCTAATTTGCTATAGTTTAGCTGGTAACACTTTATTTTACAGTGTCATTGTTACATATGTTTTACTGTAGTAATAACTATAAATTATGCATAATTACATGCAATTAACCCTAAACCAAACCCTCACCCTAATCCTAACCCTATAAGTACATGTAGTTAATTATTATTACTCAGTACTTAAATGTATAATTACACTGTAACAATGACACTTTAAAATAAAGTGTAACCATTTAGTTTTATTAAAGGGGAGATCTGTAACACGGGACACGTTTGCAATACCATTAGACTCACACATCATAACTGAGCTTTATCAAACAAATATAGAGGATTCAGGCGTAGTATATAAGGGGAAACACTAGCTGTAAAAGTTGATATTCATTTACTCGTTGCCATATTATGTAGATAAACTTTAAAAAGATATCACTGAACATTCATTTAACAAGAGCAAATGCTTAATTTTTGCCCAATTTTAGATGTTTATTTAAAACCTTACAAACAAAAAGAAGTGTATTAAAGTGTGCTATAAATAAACTAGCTGTGTACATCAACATTGACTACTAAAGTACACTTAAAAGTCTACTTTTATGAACTAAAAAGTGGGCCAGTTTAGTCCCAAGAAATATTAAAATGGTGCAGATACCGCTAGTACATTGATATTGATACATCAGTGTTGAGTTGTGTTTTAGTGTTAATAAAATGTTAAGAATTGTCTTTTATTGACAACATATTTTAGTTGATTTAGTATAGTTTTGGATGAACTCAGATGTGTTCCCTCACATTACAACGCCACAATTCACTTTTCTTGACTTATTTTCAAATAATATACACTGCATTAATAAAACAAGCCTACATATTTATACCAGACAGTGAAATTAATATGAAAAAAAGATGTACGCTGAACCGATTCACACGAACTAAAAAAATAAATGAATAAAGTGTCCTGCTCTCCCCTGTTATAATAAGTTACAATTATAATTTTTTTAGACAATTACAATAAATTCATGTACAAAATTAGTCTCACATCCCACCTTGATTGTGGGATAGGTTATACGTAGGGACATATTAGTGTTAATCATAAAAAAACGAGAAAAAAACCAACAGACCATAAAAACTGCTTATTATCATCATTAGAGGCTCAAGAACGCAGCGCTGAAACACAATTGTAATTGATTGTCAAAGATCAGCATTCTTCCCTAATATAATAGTGACCAAACCGTAAGGCGCAGCAACGTGAAACTTTGAGGGATTGTAGGACTCGCCCCTGTCTATAACGGCACCAAAGCTCGTCCCAATCGGCCTGACGGGGGCGCTACAGAGTGAAATCACTCATAACTCCTAAAGCATTATTTGCAGACTCTCATATCATTGGAGTCTTTGGCGCAAGACGAACAAAACGCACGTCTCGGATTCGAAGGCCGGATTGCAAATTTGTTTTTTCACCCCTTCGGAACTAAACCAGTGCAGAAAGATTTTCTAGACTGTGGTTGTCAATAATAATCGAAAACAAGTCTAAATTTCCATTCACGTCTGCGTCAGGACGTGGCCACTGTTCCTAAAACAGCTCTTTCCCTCCTGAGCAGAATGAGATAACGTCACTGAACTCGGTACATCTGTGTTTGAGTCTGTGGTCTAGTGAAAAAACAACGTGGTGACTGGCCACTTGGTGGTGCTATCAAATGTAAAAAACCCACAGCTACACCACAATCAGTCCGATTGACTTGAAAACTGGCATGCGGTGTCTTTGTCCAAGGTGTCGGGATTGTCTTTGAGGAAATTCACCTATCCGAAAAGCACGGCCCTAGAAGACTGTGAGAAATTCAAAAGAAGTTGGCCACCAGGGGGCGCCATCTCGTTTTTCAAGCATGTAAATTATTATACATTACATGATTTTTCACATATGCACACTATATTCATACTGTAAGCTAGATCCCCTCATTCTGAGCAACTGAGCAACCACCGCTGTCAATCAAATCGTGAAAAACTTTGGGCAAACTAGCCTTAGCTTTATCGCTCAATCTCAATAAAATCACAGCAGGACAATTCTCTGGACTCTCGAGGTCAATCATTTTTAGGAAAAGCTTGAACTTTGGCATTTGGATACGATAGCTATAACAGAGTCGTTTTGAAAACGGGTGTGGCCAAGTGTATATAAATAATTCCTGAACGAAAACTCAGAACTTTGAAATTTGGTGAAAATATGCGACGCAAACTTTTATGGAGATCGGAGATCGAGCCATAGGTGGCGCTATAACTGTTAAAAAGGTTTTAAAGACATAATATTTGTATGTTAAATCACATGAAATTACAGAAAATAGATGTTTGCAGGTTTGCTGTAGAACATGTAAAATCTTACAATTGCGCTTAAAAGCTTTAAAGCGCTTGAACCCTGATAATTGCTGACAATTATTATTATTATTTAGCCCTGCTCTCAGAAATCAATGGGACATAACTAGGGGTGTAACGAGACCCTCATGTCACGATTCGATACATATCACGATACTGAACTCACGATACAATATTATTATAACCCTAAGGCCGTGTGTCCACCAAAGGGTTTTTAGCCAGCTGAAAGCGCCTAGCTGTGAGCGCTTGAGAGCGTTTTGGCAGCGTTGCGTTTTTTTTCAGTTGAGACACGTTGCTCGTTATCATGGGCGTCGGAAGCAAAAAAAAAGTGGGTGGGTCCTCCCCCAGAAAAATGTTACTAATAAAATTTCATGTATTCTGATGCCTTTTAATTAAACAAGTAAACTAAACTCGCCACCACATTGTGCATTAAATGCACAGCTATCCGTGGATTAACCTGCTGATACCATGGTCATTTGCCAGCATTGACAACTTAAAGCGATGTTTGCAATATTTGACTGAAGGTACAACGGGCGTTTTTTTCGTCAGTTGCGGCTCGTTGAGAAATATAATGTAGCTATTTTAGCGGAAATGGAGTTTAATTCATTAGGGCATTCCTCAAGTGGAATGGATTTGACTGATGACGTTCTGAAAAGTGAACAGACATATGCGCTGAATGTAAAAGTGAGTGGGTCCAATATCATGGTCTTAAAAAGTGGGTGGGTCTTGCCCCACCCACATACAATGGTTCCGACGCCCATGCTTGTTATGATACGGAATATCCGCAAAAGTGTTACTAGTATCTCATTTCACACATATTTTGTTTCTGTGTAGATTCTATATTAAAATGTCGATACAATGTAAAGTATTTTCTCTGGCTCTTGTTTTAAATGATTTTGTTCCGTTATTATGCTAGTTGTTGTCGTCTGTTGACGTTGTACAAGCAGAATGTGGCTGTTGGTCGGTGTGGTATTAGTCCCGCCCCTCCTCCATTGTGATTGGATGGTTGGGTAAAAAGTGACAGTGATGAGTGCAGCGTTTTACCCAAAGTTGAACATTCTTCAACTCTCGGCGACCGGTAAAAAACGCAGAGCTCTCAGCGCTTCAGCGTGAAAGAAACGCTCAGCACCTCGTTACGCTCATGGCGTTTTAAAAACGTGGCGCTCCCATTGAAAACAATTGAAAAAACACGCCACACGGCCTAACCCTAACCCAAAAAATGTACTGTTGATTAAAATACTAAATTTGATATTTCATTGTGTGTGTAAATGAATAGTCTTGGACTTGGCCCTGAAACCCAAAGCACAGGACAATAGAGACACCAGAATAACAATATTCATGATTCTGAAAATACTGAATTATTTTTGATGAATATGTTTGCACTCTTTCACTGACTAGATATATTTAAAATAATGTTGATGCACTTTTTACTGGTAACATCAGACATTTGGAATTATTGACCAATAATGAATTTATAATTAATTATAAATTATACACTAACACTAACACTAACACTAAAACACTAACACTGACACTAAAACTCTGAAAACGTAATTTTTTTCTCACACAGTAATTTTTATTTTGGGCGAATACACAATAAATATTGTCACTATCCACGATACGCATTGTTGCATTTTTATATTGTGATATACGTATATTCTTACACCCCTAGACATAACAGATACTTCTTCTATTAGGCAGTAAAAAAAATGAATGCAGTTTTAATGATCCCTCTTATTTTTAAAAGATTGTTGAGTATAAATAATGAGTTTGTGTGTGTGTGTAACACTGTGAATCAGCCAGTATTCCCACACACAGTCGGACTGCACCAGTGTAGAAGACCAGACAGAAACGTGTCTTTAATCTTTAATCTCCCCCTCCTGTTTCTCTCGCATGTCTGAGTCCGTTCGCTCGACAGTGAACAGTACAGTAGGAAACCAGTTAAACCACACCCTTCCATCATCTCCTCTCCTCAGAGATTCCGGAATAAGACACAGGATTGGTTAGGAAATCTACTGACTGATTGAGCTAAGCGGCTAACGTTAGCTGGAGGACGCGCGGGGGATGGTCTGTCCTACTTCCCTCTTCTGTTTACCTCTGATTATTTCATCCGAAGCTTATATACTTCCCCCACCCCTTCTCTCTCTCTCTCTCTCTCTCTCTCTCTCTCACACACACACACACACACACTCACACCTTAAATGTAGTTTCCCGGCGAGCGAGCGGGAGAAGGAGGAGGCTGCCTCGTCTCTTCAGTTGAAGCGTTCTCTCTCATCTTCTCTGCGCACTTCCAGAGCTGTGACTGCGAAATCACTGAAAGTCACCGTTTCTTCATCGTTTCTGTCGATCGGGTCTGATATTACGGGACTGTTGCCATGGCGCACGCCGCAGCGAGCATCAAGAAGGCCCGAGGGGAGATGGAGCAGGCTCCCGATCTGAAAGCGTTGGAGAAAGCCCGTGAGAAGCGAAGGCGCTCGAGGGAAAGAGCCGAGCGCAGGCGAAAGGTAAAGCAGGCGTCGGCATTTCACATCTCACCTTAGAGGAACACTGGCCTTCCTCCATCCTCTCATCCAACATCCATCAACCATCCGCCAGCGTCCGCATCTCAGGACCTGAAGAGAAGGACAGAGGGATGCGCTCTTGTGTGTCGATTATGTAGAGCTTTTACAAACGCTTTAAATAGATTCAATGTCGCCTATAGTTGATGCATGGTGTCCTTCCAGGGTGTGATGTTACACCCAAACACAATGTCATTACCGTTCATATTGATTAATACTGTAGTTATATATAAATACCGGGTTGTTTTAACCCAAATTTGGGTCAAATATGGACAAACACAAACATTGGGTTTAAAATTGTAATTCAAAAATGTAACCCAACGGCTGGGTTTGTCCATATTTGACCCAAAGTTGGGTTAAAACAACCCAGTATTTTTTAGAGTGAATCTGCACTGGCGTATTATTGCACAGCATCCAGTAATAATCAATCCCTGTGTGTATGGATTATGCTATCGCATCTTTAAAATGCTCCAGTCATCCACCCAGTGTTGTGTTGTTGTGTAAGGCACCATATGTCTCCATGTCTGTGTCGTAAAGAGAAATTAAGGACACTAGCATTACAGCCTCCACACGGATGCACTCTTGATTATGTGCTTTATATGAACGGTTTAAATAGATTCAATGTCGCCTATAGTTTGTCTTTATACACCTCTGATGCATGGAGTCCTTCCAGGGTGTGATGTTCCACCCAAACACAATGTCATTACCTTTCATTTTTATTAATACTGTAGTTATATATATATATACACACCTTAAAAACTGCTGGGTTGTTTTAACTTTGGGTCAAATATGGACAAACACAAACGTTGGGTTAAAAATGTAATTAAAAAATGTAACCCAACTGATGGGTTAGTCCATATTTTACCCAAAGTTGGGTTAAAACAACCCAGCAGTTTTTAGGGTGAATCTGCACTGGCGTTCTGTTATCCAGTAATAATCAATCGCTGTGTGTATTGATTATGCTTTCACATCTTTAAAATGCTCCAGTCATCCACCCAGTGTTGTGTTGTTGTGCAAGGCACCATATGTCTCCATGTCTGTGTCGTAAAGAGAAATGTGTGTGTATCATGCAGTGTGAATATGGTAAAGCGCAGGGGTCACAGGCATCTACATGTGTGAGTGTGTTCAGCTCGCTCTATGAATAATCACTGGCCTTTAAAAACACTTTTAACAAAACCTAATGGGAACGCTTATGTCCATAACTGCAGTAGTATATTTTATATAACATGACGGAAGTCCTTGAGATGTGTACTGTACAGGTCTTGATGAAATGCGTATGGCAATAGTAATCGGTCAAACTGCCTCATAAACACTTCAGGCAAGTTGTAAAAAGGATTAGTGGTGTTTTTTCCGAAACTGCAATCAGCATAATCGATAACGCAGTAGCGTTCTACCTCACAGTGCTGAGGAAAGTGACATAAGTTTTGCTTTATGTTCTGCTGATTGATCTGCAAACACAATGCTGAAACAAATAATAACTCTTTATCTTAACAATAATGTCGCATCCATGAAGTCTGAACTTCTCTTGACCAATGAAAATCTGCGGCGTTGAAATGGCATTAAATGGCATTTATTTCATAATATTGGGTTGACTAAAAACATAATAAATGTCAAGGTTTACAATTAATTCAGATTTTTAAAAAATTAACACAAACCAGTAAACTAATCAAATCTATGCATATATTGAGTCGAGATTTGATTCAAAACCGAGAATTGATTTTTAATCGAATCGCGAGGTAAAAGATTGTGTTTGCTGTACTTGAGTTCATGTTTCAAGTATTTCTACTTTATTAGAGTGTTTTTATTTTGGGAAACATTTACTTCACTACATTCTAAAACATGATATTGTACTTTTAACTTCACCACATTTCATAAAAACACATCATTCCTCATTATATCAATTGCGAATCAAGAATCAATAGCGATGTCCGATTCGTAAACGACTGATTATTTCTAATGAACCCGTTGAAGTGGTTCTTACGGAATGATTCATTCGTGACTCGGACTGATCCGACTGAATCAGCAACTCACTGATTCAATGATCCGGTTAAAACGAGCAGTGAACCGGGATATCGCTGGAGCTTGAATCGGTTACTAACGCAGAATTCGGGACTGAAATGAAAACCATGTTTAGGTTATGACTGTCCATAATTTGTGACGTAAATCTTCTGTACAAGCGTGAGCTGCATGTGGGCATTTATGTGTCACTTCTGTACTTTTACTGGAGTAATATTAGAGTATCTGTACTTTTACTCAAGTACTTGATTTGCTTCGTCCGCCACTGATAAATGATCATGCGACTTTATCCTTTAGCATCTTTATTGAGGCGTTGATGATAAAACCCATTGATTTCAATAAGGAATATTTTCCATACTGACGCTGAAGGTATGATAATTGTATTCATGATGTATTGGGTATAATTTAGTCAGTTGTGAGGACACCAGCTGATCACTTTATGAATTGACAGCCTGTCCAACCAATCTGTGACAAGTGTACTATTAAACATTAATTTCTAAGAGTGAATTATGGAAAAGCGGTTTTAACCGAGAATTTTTTTACTGACAGGTAAGATTTAAATGACTCTTTTAGTATCCGATTTTAAAATAATAAATCAGTTTAAATCTAAGCTGTGACTTTGATAATCTGGTTTATTTCTGATATTTTTTGTTTTAGATAGTCGAAGCTCTAAATGGCCAGTTATTGATTTAGTTCCCATAACTGGTTAATGATAAATGTAATTTCAGACGCTGCTGATGGTATTCGTCTCAAACTCAAACTTTGAAAGTTTGTGCGGTGGTGCAGGAGGAATGAATTTTTTATTGATTTCAAATTGATATTTCATTGATTGTTATTGATTTGAGCATACTGATTAGCATATTATATATTGTGATTTCTAAGGATGTGTAGATGTTATTTATAATTTATGGGATGATGGTAATGGCATACTTTACACTATACACTATTCGTCTTCTTTATTTTAGCAAATAATGCAAACTGATTGACCACATAACATTGCAGAGGAGATTAGAATATTCATTTGTCTCTGTCCAGAGGTAATAATGCGCATCTTCAGTTGAGACTTTCTGATGTACTGCAACATCAAGGACGTTCATGCATTGGTTTGGTGTTTTAATATGTGTTGCAGTGCAGATGTCTGAGTTGCTATGGAAACATAATCCCAGACAGTTTATTTGTTTGATTTCTTTGTACTTCTGTACTGTACTGTAGATGTGTTATAGAGAGAATCACTGCCATGTAGGTTTCATTTCTATCAATGATGTTGTTGTGACATTTTAAACAACCATAATGATGTCAGGGCTATTAAATTCATATCTGTATGTCCATTTTATTAGCATAGAGTTTACACAGACACTGTTTATGGTCTGCCAAACAGTTAATTCCCTGATGCATTGTGCACTAGCATGATATTAAGATAAAATATCACTTTTATATGGAAAATATTGTTTATTCAACCCCCATCCCTCTTCCCTTGTTCAAGTAGAGATTCCTTGTTAAGGATTCATGCGATTACTTTATAAGCAATTAGACTTTTGACTTCTTTTTTTCCCAAATGTGAAAAATCTCTTAGACTGACAGTGAAAGGGAACAGAACCAGAATATCATAGAGATGTGAGAGTGGACAACCACCCAGAACACCCTAGCAACCATCTAGCAACGCCCTAGGAACCGCCCAGAACCAGCCCAGCAACCATGATATATAAGAATACCTTAGCAACCCACAACAACTCCTTGCAATCACTCAAAACACCCCAGTACTGTGGCAATGAGTTTTGTACTGGTAAATTCAAGTGTAACTGGTCCTACTCACACCCGCTCCAAGCGGATTGGAAACCAGTGTCACCGGCATGGGAAGTGAGTGTGTTTACAAAGACGCTAAAAACCACAACCTCTAGCGTCCTCTTGAGGCCAGGGGAGTGAGGTTTACCATCACTCTTTACTGTCTGGCCTCAGTTACACTCGCCCCCTAAACCTCACTCCCGTCCGGGTCACGGCACCAAACTTTATTGGTTCTTCTCACACCCGCTCCAAGTGGATTGGAAACCAGTGTCACCAGCATGGGAAGTGAGTGTGTTTACAAAGACGCTAAAAACCACAACCTCTAGCGTCCTCTTGAGGCCAGGGGAGTGAGGTTTACCATCACTCTTTACTGTCTGGCCTCAGTTACACTCGCCCCCTAAACCTCACTCCTGTCCAGGTCACGGCACCAAACTTTATTGGTTCTTCTCACACCCGCTCCAAGCGGATTGGAAACCAGTGTCACCAGCATGGGAAGTGAGCGTGTTTACAAAGACACTAAAAACCACAACCTCTAGCGTCAGTCGCTAGTGCGCCTCTTGAGGCCTAAACCTCACTCCCATCCGGGTCACGGCACCAACGCGATTGGTTCTACTCGCATTCGAACCAGCGTCACCAGCTGAAGAGTTCTGGTGTGTCGGTTGTGTGCATAAAGCGGTCTTGTTCCCCCACAACAGGAGTGAGCAGCTCTTTTTCAAATGACCCCCCCTCCCCCAACACACACACACACACCCACTCCCTCGGCCATATGGTTTACTACAGATTAATGGAGTTTGTTATCTGTCTACCAAAAGATTATGTCCTCTAATTTGGATGTAGCAAGGGGAACATTGAAATAAAATCCTCTCAGTACAGGAACAAGATGTTTGCTTATAGTGGAGAGGCGTAGAGCATGATAAAGGGAGGCGCTGTGTGTAATTGTGGCTTTGGTGTAATTTTTATCAAAGTTTTATGATGCTTAGTGCAAAACTGCTATACTTAATCAAATTTTGAGATATAAGTTTTCTTAATAGACATTTAAACTGTCAAACAATGAGAAAGTAAAGACAGTAGAGGGTAAAGAGATTCTTGTAAAGATTATGAAGTTGTATATTATATGTAATAACATTAACAAAAAAGCCCTGCGATGGACTCCTCCCGCGACCCTAGAGGATGTGCAGAAATAACAAAACATGCATTATAAAGTATTCCACACGACTCGTGCTGCATGTAATTCATACAGTAGCTTTATGTAAGGAACAGAAGGAGACTAAAGGTATTGTATTTTGACATCACGATTGTGGTACTAAAATAGCAGTAAGTAGATGAGACCTTTGAATGGGCTCTTTGTTAAAGCCATGCTAAAATATTTAATTGAATGAGAAATATTTTAGCCAAAACAGTTATTGTGTCGTGAAGAGAAGGTCTTTTGTTCGAGTTTATTAAATGACAGCTCATGAGAGAACAAGGGCGTTTGCCTCTGTGTTAAACATCACTCACACACACACACACACACACACGCTACAAGAAACGACAACTCAAAGGACAAGGAAAGGAATGACAAATGTATTGTATTATTGATCACGAAGGTTAAATCAATACATTCATCAATACACACATAATTGCACTGGGAATTCTTGATAACAATTCTTAACATGACACTAACAAGCACGTATCATTACAGCACAATTGTCAGTGTGATGTTACACAACTTTTTTCCACAAAACGTATATAAAAAGTTATTAATAATGAGTAACTTACAGTACACTGCAAAAAATAAAATAAAATAAATGCTTTTCTTACTCAGTATTTCTGTCTTGTTTCCAGTCCAAATATCTAACAATTCTTAAATCAAGATGCATTTACTAAAGTAGTAAAATGCCATAAGATATTATGTCTTGTTTTCTTGTTTTAAAACAAGCAAAATGATCTGCCAATGGTGTCAGAAAAAGAATCTTATTTCCGTTTGAATTAAGTGTATTTTTCTCACATCATTGACATTTTTCTTGTTTTAAGCAAAACTCACTTCATTTAGATTTTTTTTTTCCCCACAGAAAACAAGACATAATATCTTATGGCATTTTACTACTTTAGTAAAAGCATCTTGATTTAAGAATTTGTAGATATTTGGACTGGAAACAAGACAGAAATACTGAGTAAGAAAAGCATTTTTTGCAGTGTAATGTCACCTAATAACCTTGAATGTACTCACCCTCATCTGACGTCACCAATACTCAAATCGCCATGTTTGCTCAATGCTCATTGGTTGGAGCCTCTTCTGTTGGCATGATCATTGGTGGCCATTGGCGCACTGGGTTCTGGGAAGAAGCCCCTGTAATATCCCACCATGTCTCCCTGTTTGGGCCATGCCATCCTCCATGTTCCCACATCCCAATCATTCCTCCACTGACATGCATGCATAGCTGGCCTGACGGGTGTAAAAATAGCCGGGGCTCAAATTATCAGTGAAGGAGAAGCGTTGGCACCACCAAGGAGTTCGCTGCACTGGTTATGGACTGGTTTTCCTGATATCCATTCAGGATAGTGTGGTGCTTCACTGTTGGGCCCAGAAATGGGAACCCAAAGGATTAGTCTTATTTGATCGTTTCAGGATTTCTTTGTATATCTGCCATGGGCAATGCAGCGATGCGTAAGGCACACAGAGTCGAAGATCCTGCACTAGATGATGTTCCTCCAAACTTTCAACCAGGTCAGAGCGAAAGCTTGGACTCGCTGGTAAGATTTCATATTTTTGGATACATACTTAGGTCTCTTGTGTCGTTCAGTGATGGAGATTTTTGCAAAGTGTTTCTGCTGTATTATGAGCAGAGGTGAAGTTTGCTGACTAACATTGATGTACATTATCCATTTCGCTCCAAAGCTGATTGTGACATTTCCCTGAAAGATTAGTCTCAGGTTTAAATCATCTTCAGATCAATAAATTCTAAGGTAAACTATAAATCTTTTTATAAAATGTTTTTTTAAGTGCCTGATACAGTGGATCATGAGATTTTTCACCCCCAAAAAATTAAAATCCTGTCATCATTTAATAACCCTCAAGTTGTTCCAAACATGTATGCATTTCTGTCTTCTGCTGAACACTACGGAAGATATTTTGAAGAATGTCGGTAACCAGACAGTTTATGGATCCCATAGGGAAATAAATACTATGGAAGTCAATGGTGTTTCAGATCTATTTGGTGACAAACATTATTAAAAATAACTTCATATATGTTTCACATATCAAAGAAATTCATACATATTTGGAACAACGTGAGGGTTAGAAAATTATGACAGAATTGTATTTTTTTGGGGAACTATCCCTTTAATATATATATAATATTAAACAAATATATAGTAAATATAATAATATTTAATATATACATGGTTCCTACTTAAGCAGTGAAGAATACTGTGTTGCACTGGATAGGTAAATGTGTGATATGTCATGGCCTCATTATGTTTTATTATGCCATATGCTTTTTGCCATTATGTTGGACATCTTTTCAGGCCTTATTCTTGAAACATGAGCATACAAATATGCGTAGATTACGCCTCATTTATAAAATATGATCAGAATGAATTTTTGTGTAAATCTTGTGTAAAGCTGTTCTGACGTTAATTTTTGGAATCATAAAAGTGTTCATATTTTCAAGGTATTAGCTGGTTCGGAAAAATAAGACACCTGCTCCCGACCATCTGTAAATGCCTATCAGAAAGTTATTTTTGGCAAACTGATGACTGCATTCTGAAATCACTTTGTACCATAATAATATTTCTCAAGTTCATTTGTACATATTGGTAATCTTTAATGTATTGTGGTTAAACTTATTTGGCTTGGGTTTAACTCGAGCTCTGATGTAACTCCAGGATTATAGTGGAAGATAAGTGTGGACACGAGATACTGAAATGATGTTAGTGGAGTTAAACAGATGGAGGGATGCTGAAAGAGCAAGGCGAGCATGAATTAGGGTGACCAGACGTCCCAGAAAACACCAATTCTCTGTGGTTCAGTTCTGTTTAGTTTAGTTTTGTTAAAGCTGCAGTCCGTAGCTTTTTTGGGTTAAAAATTATCCAAAATAAATGTTTGAGCAAGTACATAACCAGCCAGTGTTCAACACTATCTGCTTGCCGTAGCTCGATTCACAACGGTAAGCTTGTAATAATATATTTAATTCCAGTGGTACTGGTGGATTTCCGCGGGAAATTTGAGCATGTCTTTGCGTCATTACGTCACATCTGTCCACATAAAGTCACATCTGTCCACATAAAGTCACATCTGTACACATAAACACATCTGTACACATAAAGAAGAGTCTCGGCTAGTAGGCTATATTGTGTGTGAGGATGTTGGAGATTTAAAGCCTTTTCTCACAGCGCTTGATATAATTAAAATTTGATGGCGGATCCAGAAAGGTTCAAACGACAATCACCAGCTGGAGATTCACCCGAACAAACGCGAAAGACTTCGGACTTGGGAGAAAAAAAGAGACTGCAATCGGGCCATGCGAAAACAAGGACAAATATCGGAAGGGAATTAAATGTAGTCACGCAATGCTGATGTTGTTAAAATGAACAATTTGAGAATAAAGTATAATTTGCACGGTTTGTCGTGATATGATAAGTGATCGTTAGATTTAATCGGCGCGATTTACTGCAATGCTTTTTTTCCCTTAGTTGGTCAGAACAAAAGTGGATGTTACTTGTTCTGACGACATTTTCCGGTGAAAACTCTTATGTTGGTCATACTTCCCAAAAGTAGAATCTGTGATTGCGAATGCCAGGATCCACACCGGCGGCGACTGACAGCTAAAAAAGTATTTGATGCATTGATGTCAGTTTTATAAACTATTTCATAAACTACCAATAAAGTCATCCACACTACAGTAATATCAGCGCAGTCGTTGTGCTTAGCAGATTACATGGATTTTTTGTTCTTTTTTTGTTGCAAGGTTTTAAAAAAAGGCTGTTTCCATGGCAACTATAATCCTGGCATGACCTTTATATGAATATGAGTGGGATTAAAACTGAAGCTGTCAAGTTACAGTAGATAAGTATGCTAGGTATACAGCTATTGGCTTACTGACGACACACACGTTTAACAGTCAGCATGTTAAAAGCGAGGGTCAATTCTTAATTTCCATACTGTATGTTTTGTAATGTTATTTAGATATCGCAGAGTATCTTTCATGGAGCTATTTTGTAGGCTGGCCAATTTTAGTTTGTTGTTTAATATGTTGGGACTATTAATATTTTGTGAATACAGACCTTTGCATTTAAGTCATTCCCAGCAGCATTTTCACATTTAAAATGTCTTTCCTGGAGCTCAAACAGTAGAGCGTTGGCGCTTGCAACACCAAGGCCATGGGTTCAATTCCCAGGGAAAGCAAGAACTGATAAGAATGTAATATAAAATTGTCTGCCAAATGCATAAATACAAATGTCACATTGTTCAGATTTCAGTCAGATGAGATGCTGGAAAGACTAAACCTCTGTTGCACTTGTTTGGCTGCATGTTGCACAATATTTTACAAAGCAATTAGTGTCAGTTATGGGGATCGAACAGCTATTGCTGAATCTGCTTCACCTCGTTCTTTGTTTATGAGGTATTAATAGGAGAGGAGAGAGTGAGCCAGACAGAGATAGAATTGAAGATGATGAATTGAGTCGTGCCCGCTGATTTAATCTTGTAGGAGAGCGGTCAGAACAGACGCGACACCCACAGAATTCCAGCAGAAAGATGTGCCATTTCAATGCCTTTACTTTACCCAAAGCTAAGCATTTAGGTTAAAATTGATTTTGTTTAGCCACATATGAGGTCCACACTACTTAGATCTTTCTTCAAAGGAATTATAGCAGTACTTGGTTTCATACAGAACCAAAGACAATCCCATTTATATTTATATGCTGATGCTAATGGAAAACTATATCACAGTGCCATTCTACAAGCTGAATGCCAATGCATCAGCCCATGCACAGACTGATAGAAGAAGACACCTGTTCAAACAGTGGAAACCAGGAGTCAAGTCTACGTCGATATTAAAACAAATCAGACAAAAAGTGTGTGAAGTTTACCCACGCAAGTCATAAGCAAGATAAACCACTTCTTTCGACCAATGCAACATCATTTGATTTATAGCAGCAACATCTCTTTTGCGGCCACTAAAACAAGCAATGGCTGATCAGATTTGACCGAGCTCTATATGGAGGAGGACAGGGTGAAAATGACCGCAAACACCACAACTTGAGCATGATATAAAATGGAAGAAACCATAGGTAGGTGACGCAACAAAACCTTCACTAGACCGGGAGCAAAATTTACAATCCTCTTAAAAGATGTCAAGGCCAACAACAAAACCATCTGAAAATCTGAGGCTGACTCGAGTGGTTTAAATGGAAACCCTGTAAACCTTCTTGGACTATATAAGAGTAGATCGCAAGCGAGAACATGTGCATGAATTCAGATTCACTCCCACAAATACTGGCAACACAACACTTTTCTGAGGGTTTATTATCACTCCGTTGGAATCTGAAAGCCCTTTATAAACGTGTGGATTGTGAAAGCATTGACGCATGGAGTATGAATGAGAAGAATGTTGTTCAAGACACAGTCAAACACAAGTCAGACAGAGTCAGAGAAACACAGTGGTACTGACAGAACAGAGTCTAAAGGACAGCAAGGGTGAAGGCAAATCTGCTTCTGCCCTCAGTTTCCACGCCATTTAATCAGGAATGGCCCTCCAGGCCTGCCGGTCAGCGGATCCCAGTGTTTCCAAGGGGAAGCCGGCCTGTCTCACTTGTCAACTACAGCATTGTTGAAAAGCCTTGACTGAGAAGCAGGAGCACTCATGTGTAAGAGCTGTGTGTTTGGTGGTACAAAGCACCATATCCCTTGAAGAGATCACCTACACCTGCAGCACAACAATGGTTTGTAACGATCAATGACTTGTCAATCAAGGCCAAAGTCACCTTGCAGGGCTTAGATGGCAATGTAGGAGCCAAAGACGGTGAGAAATAAGCAGCAAGCGTCTCTTTAACTGCCTGAAACTGTGGAGAAGACAGAGGCAGCCGGGTTAGTAATCCGTGCCAAAAAGGGTTGTTTCCAGGACCTTGAAATCTGGCCAGCTCATACAAGTCCAGCTTTTACTTGTTCATGACACGTGAAACGACAAGCTAGAGATTTCCTGACCGCTTGGGGAAGAGTGTCTGGGACGACCACCGGCAGTGACGAGACATAAGGAGATCAACAATGCTGAAGAGTTTTCCGGCTCGGACACAGATGGTCAACGGATGCGCTGCACGTCATCCAGCGAGAGCAAGAGAGAAAGAGAAAAATCTGTTGGCTCGCTCTCCCATATTCTCGAGCTCATCATCATGGCAGATAACCAGTCTTCCCGAAGAAGAGAAATCTGAGGAGTGATGGCACGGGTCCTTTTGAGTCGCTGTGATTCTGATACGCCATCAGTCAATGAACTGGCATGGTTCTACACAGGCTTTAGCCAATCGTCACACCTGGAGGGTGTTTCTGTCAGATACTGACGTAGCATCAAGTGAACCTATGAAAGGGAACCATATCCATAGAGAGCAGAACCATATATCGCTGCAAAAACTAATTATTAAATGAGTATGTGTGTCTGTGTCATTGTGTTTATAGTGTTGCCTCTTAAAGTCCCCCTGTAGTCAATAATCGTGTCCCTTAAAACTCATCTTTGATCACCAAAATGACATATTTAAATGTTTAAAATGCCTTAAAATATCTTGAATGTAACTCGACACCTTTGCCTCATTTAGTATGCGCGGTTCTATGAATATGCAAATGAGCCCCGCCTCCACTCACTCACTCAGCTCAGAGATCCACTGGTTGACGATCACACGTTGATCTGATTGGTTACAAGGTAGTTTGTGACGTCAGAAACACCAGCGATTTCAAAGCGTGTTTTTGAGACTGTCTTTGGTTCACTGCAGTTTTAAGGAGTAAATACTCAGCAATGGAGTCGACTTATGAATTTACACATGGTTTGTCTTAAAGCAGATTAAAAACACCACATAGACACATAAACAACATTAAACACTGGATTTTCACCCCAGGGGGACTTTAACCTGCGAACTGTGACATTCCTGTCCTCCCTCGAGCTGTAAGTCAGCATGATTAATAAAGCACTGCAGAAACTGCTGCTGTACACAACTCTATTCTCATGACTTTGTTTTCTGCCCTTGAGAGCTGCAGAGAAACGATCAAATCAATTCTACAAGTCTGTATAAGATTTTATTTATGTAGGCCTTTACACAAGATATTTTTTAAAAGAAGCCTTACAGAAAATAATTACATAAATTCCTGCATTTCATTTAGCATTTAGCAACTCAAAGAAACTACTTAAATACATTTGTCTGTAAACCATAAGCGAGAAAGCCAAAAGCCACTGTGATTAGGAATGAAAACCTCCATAAGGTATTAGTAGAGGTTAAAACAAAACAAGTGTAAATGTAGTACAAGTCGTCTATATGTTAGGTACACTTGTTGTACAAGTAGGTGACATACATTGTAATTACATAAGTAAATTGGTGAAACCACATTGCACTTGTACACATGGATATTTATAAAAATAAAACAACAGTGCTTCATTACATTCTCTTTCTGTAAGTACAGCTGAGTTTTTGTAAACTGAGTTGGATATTTTGATTTGCTCTTTCAGAAGACGCTCATTTTCGTCTTTCTGTGTTTTGAATGAATGTGTTTGTTCTGAAATCTCATGGTTTACAGTGTGTTGTGCTAAAAACAACATTTGTTTCAATCATTTACCAAAAAATTCACATTTAAGTAGCTATGATGTTATGTTAGAACATAATTCATACATAAATGTATTTATTCTTCTGTCTAGACTACCAGAAGTCTAAGTCTCACCAAAGACATTAGATAAACAAAGACGCTGCACTCATATTACTATGAATGGGAGAAAGTGCAACGTAAAATAAGCCCCGCCTTCTAAATAAAAGAGCCAATCACCAATTGGTTAAGTCAGTGCAATCTAGCTCTTTAACTAGCTTAACCAGTAACTAGTTTACCAGCCTTACCAGACAGATCATGCAGGTTACCTAGACTGACCAGTTAAGATTTGTTAGTGAACTGCTTGTCTATAGTGGAAAACTAGTTGGATCGTGGGAATGTGGCTGAAATAGTAAATGTTTCTTGACAGACAGGAAGGTTTGTTGTGTGGTTTCACAGAAGGGTCGATCTGCCGGTCTCCTTGGTTACTGGGCTGGGATGAGAATGTTTCTAGCTTTACTTGTCATGGGATACTGAATTATTCATAAATCCTTCACACAGAGCATGGATTAAAGCAGAGAAGCTCTCTGTGAATGAATGTTTGATGCTCTACAAGGCAAACAGTGATCCTTTGACTTGTGTCATTTGTTTGTTGGCTTTTATGATGGTCGGGGTCGGCAAGTCTTCAGTCGCATCTTATTTTGACATCTTATCTTATCTTTAGTTTGGCGCACTTATCTCTCTAATGAATAGGACTTTAATCTTTTCATTAATGCATTAAAGTTACAGGATTTAGTGGATGAATCACTGTTATACCTTGCACCTCAATCAGCAATATTTTCCTTGTTAAAACCCCTTTGGTTTTAATGGGTTCAATCTGGTCCAACATAGTCATGTATGGTCATTAGCTAGTCCAAGTTGGTTTAGGTGTTCGATTAGGTGGACCATCAGTCATTAGTGACCTGGATGAGCTTGATCAAGGAACTCCAGGTTGAGGACAAGTTAAGCTGACTGGCAACCATTGGTTGTGAGGTACTTTCAATAGATTTTAAAGGAATGGTGCCAATTTGGAAATGTTAAAATACTCAACTCAAACAATAAAATCTTGCATTTACCGTAACCTGAATATCCAAGGATCAGCATTCTCCCCTAAAAGTGTGAGTTGTAGAGACTTGAAACTTTGAGGGATGGTAAAACCCACCCCATCTATAACGTCACCAAGGCTCGCCCCAATCGAACCAAAACTAGTCCTTGGATCTTTCTGCCCATCAGAACCAAACCAGTGCAGAAAGTTTGTCAATAATTATCGGGAATTGTTGAAATTTCGATTCACGACCGCACCAAAACATTCAATTTTTTTTACTAAAACTGCTATCCCTCTTGAATGGAATGATATCATTTCACCAAACTCTGTACACCTATGTATGGGGCGATTGGCCACTTGGTGGCGCTATAAATATAAAAACAAAAAAATAAAACGAAAACGGCTATAGCTTCGCAACAGTCAGTCTGATTGACTTGAAAACTGGCATGCGGTGTCTTTGTCCAAGGTGTCTGGATTGTCTATGAGGACATTCGCCTATCTCGAAAAACATGGCCGCCGCTGGCCAATACAGTTCGAGCGGCTGTCAGACAAGATTAACAGAGGCCGATCGGATCGAGACTGGGTGTGCCTGTTTGACTCACGGCCCTAGAAGGGTTTTTCATGGATTGTATATCACTGTATTTTCTCAAATGCCCATGACATTCACACCATTTGGTGCATCATCTGGGTATTTGAAGTGCCGTTTTTCTGTTTGGATCTTTCCATAGTATAGCAGAGTATAGTACACATGTATACAAATAGGGCTTGCCTACTGTGTTTTCCAGTGTTCTGACAAAAGGGACATTCTCATTTTAGAGACCGTTCTATTGGATAAATATTTGTATACACCTCGCAATAAAGTTCATCAATGGCCCTGTTTACAGCTGGTATTAAGATACGTTTTGGTCATTTGGCTTTTTATAACTGTATCATATATCCATTTTAATAACTTTTATAACTGTTGTTATAAAAGATTTTCCTTTCTTTTATTTTGTGATTCATTTCTGTAAAGCACTTTGAATTGCCATAGTGTATGAAATGTGCTATATAAATAAACTTGCCTTGGTCACTCGGGTCACAAGTGGACGCCACTAAACACAGGTGTAAACGGGCTCTATTATGTTTTGTGCTTGTCCACTTTCCTCCACTTCCAGAGGGATTGCTTTCGTAGTGTAGACGCTCATGTGGTCGAATGTGTTCAAACAGCCACTAAAGACCGTCTACTGACCAAACGCTTACACATTATGGGAAGTGCGCTAGACAGATGTGATTTAAACTTTGGCTGAAGATTAAAAATGCACCAATCACAATGTTCTCTCTCCATTCCTGATTTCTAACACACACTCACAGCGTTCGGCTGGTCTTGCGTCTGTCAGAGCAGAAACTAAAGCTGATGCTTTCCGTATGTTTTTCCGTTGTCTCCGGTCGTGTTCATATGTAAATTGCGCAAGCTTATTTAGTCCATTAGATCAAAAGATCTGAAAAAAAACCATACATTTACCCTCCTATAGACCCTAATCTCAAAGAAATCAGGTCAGAAGTGGTAAAAGAGTCGGATTAAAACACCAGGTGTAAATATGGACCCTATCTTGCACCCAGCCCAATTGACTTTGTACATTCCTATTTTGCACCCGACGCACAGCGGACTTTTCCCTCCACAGACGCACGTCGGTAAATTAGGGAATGAACTTGCGCTCCCGGGGGCGGTTCAGTGAAAAGAGGAGGCGTGTTCCGGCGCAAACGTTCCCTGGTGCTATTTTGCAGGTTTAGAAAACAATTCCGCCACAGACCAGGAGAAACCTCGTCTAAAGTCAGAGGTGCGTTCAGATGCTATTTTAAGGGCGCATGCTTGGCCATAATGTAGCGTGTGCACAACACACACTTTGCTTATCTCATCTACACAGAAGCAGCAGTTTTCATTTTTGCAAACCATACATTATTACAAGGAAAAATATTCCACACGAGGGAAATCATTGTGGTGTCCATGAAGATGTGAAAAAATAGGCATAAATCTAGCTTACACATTTACCCAAATTATCATACGCCTGTTTAACCGAAGCTAATCTGGGTGTGTTTCTCCATCCCCAACGTCACTTCTCTGTGTTTTACGGCCCTGACGAGAACGTCGGTCTCCTCGGCTGTGAACCGCTCCTGGCGTGCGTCTGGCAAATCCGCCGTTATAATAGCAATCCGCCATGGAACAAACAAGAGTCATTTATCCCGCCGGTATAATAGCAACAGCGCCCGCACAAAGTTACTTGCGTTTCAGATCGTTAAAATAGGGCCCTATGTCTCCGTCGTCCACTTGTGATCCGATCGACCAAAACACATCAGCTGTAAACAGGTCCAATGTCATCAATATTTTGGTCTTTTTTTCTTAGTAGATAAAAGCATTTATAATATCTGCAAAAAGTTCATTAAATAGTCTAACTTTCAGCAGTGCTCTAACATACAGATAATAATAATAGCACTTAAATCTAAAATCCACAAAGTTCAGCATTTGATTGATTTCAAGGGATCTTTAAGCATTTGATCAAATGAATCATGTGGTTAAAGATTATAAATGTATACACCCGCCTGAAAGCACTGTTACATCAAAGCAAACAACATTTCGTATATGAAGAGAAATCTCTCTCAGCACGCACCCAACTCTCCCGAGTGTTATCCCGAGATACCTCCTCTATCCAGGGATCTTAAACAGGGACCGGCTCAGTGTAAGACAGACAGAAGAGACTCTTCAGACACAAACATGTTACATCACTCTCAGATCTGACAGGAGAGACGAGTTATACCACATTTTGTATAGTATACAGTTACAGTTTCTGTATTAATCACAAAGCATCCTAATTTCCACACTTGTATTCAACTTTTTGTGCTTTAGATTCCGCCCCACTTCTTCAACGCCGTCGGTCCGAGAAGTATTTTTTCCATTCCATAGGGATTTTAAAAAAGTCATTATAAGCAATGAACCAAACAAACCCAGCTATGAGGAGAATCACAGCGTTACAAACTTTGATTTGAAGCAAGAAAGTATTTGAAAATCAAGTAGTAAACAGTGCAATAATCAGTATTCGTTCTGAACACAGTGATATTCATTTCGAAGTATTATGATTTAGGATATATTCATTCTAATCTCACACATTATTTAGTATGAATAGTGTGCATAACACACTCAGCCAAAAATGCATGTACTTCTGTAACCATTTTTGCTTATAAACACGCACACACACACACACACACTGTTCTTCACTCATCATCAGCGCTTTAAAGGATTTCTGCTGAGGTATTAATGGCGCACTGCAGTTTTATAGAGCTTGCAAAGTGTTTTTTCATCAACCTGGTCTCAGCGTTGTGCCGTTCAGGCCTTGTTCATCTGTTTATATGGAACAGTATCAGTAAACTCTAGTCATGTAGAGATAAACTGAACGATGTCCACCTGTACTGATGATGATGTTCTTCTTTCTCCAGTCGGACAGCAACACCAGTTTCCTTCGGGCCGCGAGAGCTGGGAATATCGACAAGGTTGTGGAGTTCCTGAAGACTGGAGTCGACATCAGCACTTGTAATCAGGTGCGTGTAAAAGCTGTCAAAATCACACAGAAATGGGAACTGGTTTCCTACGGGAATTTCTAACACAGAGTAAAGGTCTAGTGTGGGAAAAGCATCATCAGAAGTGATGTTCGGAGGGGATACTTGTTTTTAAAGACCCTACAAGTTCAATCAAACCATCAAAATATAAGACAATATTTTAAATATGAGGGAAGACCAAAACACTAAACTTGGTGTTTATCTGATAAAGTTATTTGGCACAAACTAAAGCTACAGGTTTTATTTGTCTATGAAAAAGCAAAGCAAAGTGAACATAACCAGTTATTAATATTTCATTGGTTCTCTCTTGTTTTTGCATGTGCTCATCATCATTTCTGTGTATGACAGCCTGGACAAAACTTATGTCGCACAATTTGGCATGTTTCATTATCACAAATAAATAAATCGACTCCAAGCACAACTACACAATATGATTACTAAATTCTCATTTTAATAATTTTAATAAAGTTAAATTAATAAATTCCCAGGCCGGACGTGACATCTGGACACTACTATATGAGTACATTTCACTGGCTGTAACTCCTGTAGTTCCTGGGACTTTGTTTTTCATGTTGCAGTCATATTATAATATGATCAACCATATTAAAGATATTATTTGTTATGTACAGCCATAAACACTAGCAGTGTCACATTCACCGTCTGTCTTCCTCATCTGTGTGTGCACTACACTTCCCATCATCCTCCTTGGCACACCTGCACACCTGCACTCTATCAGCCATCATCATCATCATCATCATCATCACCTGCACTCCCTCGTTAACAAGCCCTATATATTCAGCACTCTCCCTTCACTCCTCGTCTGGTCTTGTCTATACATGTCATTCCATGACACAGACTCTCTTCATTATCTACCTGCATACCTACCGTTCCCGATCCTCTTCAGTCCATCTTCAGTCCATCTTCAGTCCATCTTCAGTCCATCTTCAGTCCATCTTCAGTCCATCTTCAGTCCATCTTCAGTCCATCTTCAGTCCATCTTCAGTCCATCTTCAGTCCATCTTCAGTCCATCTTCAGTCCATCTTCAGTCCATCTTCAGTCCATCTTCAGTCCATCTTCAGTCCATCTTCAGTCCATCTTCAGTCCATCTTCAGTCCATCTTCAGTCCATCTTCAGTCCATCTTCAGTCCATCTTCAGTCCATCTTCAGTCCATCTTCAGTCCATCTTCAGTCCATCTTCAGTCCATCTTCAGTCCATCTTCAGTCCATCTTCAGTCCATCTTCAGTCCATCTTCAGTCCATCTTCAGTCCATCTTCAGTCCATCTTCAGTCCATCTTCAGTCCATCTTCAGTCCATCTTCAGTCCATCTTCAGTCCATCTTCAGTCCATCTTCAGTCCATCTTCAGTCCATCTTCAGTCCATCTTCAGTCCATCTTCAGTCCATCTTCAGTCCATCTTCAGTCCATCTTCAGTCCATCTTCAGTCCATCTTCCTGCAAGAGAAAGAGACTTTGTTATCATTCAGTTAAGCTTCATCCAATTATCTACTTCCTGTTTACTCACCTTTCACGCTGTGTCCGATCCATTCTGCTATTAAAATATCAAACTTACCTTCTTGCCTGCTTCGTTTGTACGAAACCTGACAAGCAGGGAAGTTTGGTCAGTACAGATTGCTCCGTAACTACAATCTGAATTAATATTTTTCAGAGTTGCTTCTACATTTGATTTTACGTTTAATTTAATGTAATTATTTCTGGTAATTATTTGAGAAACCCCCCACCCTGTAATAGAGATTGTGTACTTACTTTGGCAAACCAGTATTTCCAGACAAAGTGCTTCCACTGCAGTCGACTGGAGTTTAAATTAAGTGGATTTTGTGTAGATTATTAGATTAAAAAGACATTTTTAACCTTTTACAGATAGACCTCTAAATAGAACAAACACGCAAAAACTGGGTCACTGCAACCATTCTCACAAACATTTTCTAAAGCAAATGTGTAATATATTGTGCGAGTGCTTTGTTTACGCAAAAAAAAACCAACACATTTTGTACCACTTTATTTACAAAATATTAATATCCAACGCTCGTTCACGAGTCACATGGATTACTTTAATGATGTCTTTACTACCTTTCTGGGCCTTGAAAGTGGTAGTTGCGTAGCTTGTCAATGGAGGGACAGAAATATCTCAGATTTGATCAAAAACACCTTCATTTGTGTTCCGAAGATGAACGAAAGTCTTACGGGTTTGGAACGGCATAAGATTACAATCTACCAATGATCACGCAACAACTTATGCTGTTTTATCTTCCATGTTGTTGAACCAAATGTTGACTCTACACTATTTCATGCCTCTGGTTTCTCGGTGCTTCGTCACACACTCGTGTGTTTGCTGCTATTTCAGGAGCTCCGTTATCAAGTGCCTTCCTCGTGCTAAGCTAGTTAACAGCTCTGCTATGGCAACAGTGTGTGTGTAGTGTGTATACAACACACACATGGACCATTCGCTCTGTGGTATCAAATGTCCTTTGGCTTTCTCCTTTGGCTAGCATGTTGTTTAGGTTAGCATAGTAGATGGTGTTGTTAGGTTGACCTTGACCCCACCAGTCAAAGCAGTCAATCAGGCGACATAACTCGCTGCTTAACTACCGTGGTAAACTCAGCAATGGTGTCGACTTATGAATTTACACATGGTTTGTCTTAAAGCATATTAAAAACACCACATAGACACATAAACAACATGTTTAACACATAAGCAACATGTATATATCCAGTCTTATATAACCTTTTGTTCTGCAGTTTTGAAGACTGATTGCATCCGCACAAACTGAAGACATCAGAAAATATTACATAGTTAAGGCTGTGTTTCAGGGGTCTGGAATATTGAGATATCTGTGAACGCTCCCAAACAGAGCTTTTAAGACAAGAATTAGCACGTGAAAAGCCTTTCATAAAGGGCAACGACAGCCAGATATTAATATCTCAGTGAAAGCTGTTCTGTCATTGAGCTGACAGTCTCTCTGAACAGGCTTGAGTGAACCCATTGATTATCAGTTTAATCGAGGAAAAATTGTAATGGAGTTTTTCCCAAAATGTGCTTCAGTTTCTATTCATAAACAGAATTTTATTTCATAACTGTTCACCTCCATAGAATGTTCCCTAGATGCTAAAATTTTCATAACCATACCGATACATATTTGCATGTTCATGTGCAGAACTGATATTTATTGTTTTTATTTCTATTTTGGACACAATGATAACAACAGCACTGAACAAACGGTCTTATTTAACACTTTTGTCAACACTGTAATATCTGTAGTTTCACTCCCTCCTTTTTTTTTTGCATACAAAACAAAACACTCCACCAATAAACAGAAAGAGTGCAAAAAAAGTGTATTTTTTAAGTAAAAGATTTGATCAGGCAAACAAACAGGTAATAAATAAAGCAGCATGTAGAAATAATATAAAAAAAAGTGTAAGATATTCTAAAACGTCCAAAAATATATAATTTTTTTATTAATTTTGCTAATTATTAATTTGCGAATTAAGGGAGGCAAGTTACTTTACCTGTGAACACAAAACTCCTGTATTTATCAGTGAATCCGATATTACAAAACCGATAACCGATTATGGAAACAAAACGTAAAAATCAAAAAGAAAAATATCAGTAAACCTATTATCGGGAGTTCAAACGGTTCATTTCATCCTTTTCATTTTATTTGTTGAATCACACTTTATTTTTGTGATGCAGAAACCAAATCTCTATTAACAACCCTAAAAATAAACATAACAAAATCTATAATAATAATAATTGTATCTTTATATATTTCAGCGCTATTTGCTTGTTTGTTGTTGTATTTGTTTGTTAAATGTAATAATCGGGTAAAATGTCTCAATAAATTGTTAAAATAACACAATGAAAGTTTTGGTCCCCATTGACTTTCACTGAACAGTATGGACAAAAACAATAGAAACAATAGATAAATGTCTTGTCCTGCGGAAGAAAGAAAGCCGTACAGGTTTGCAAAGACGTGAGGGCGAGTAAGTGATGACAGAGTTTTTATTTTTGAGTGAAGTGACATGAAAACAAACTGTTGTTTTAGATGAGCGATAATTTTACATTTATATTTATTACTTGTGTACACACTTTAAACAAATTGTATTGGGCAGGACTGTTTAAATATCACAAACTATATTTGTAATTTGGTCCAATATTAGAGAAGGGTGGCGTAAGACGAGCTAGTTGTAAGTTGAGCCGAGCGCTGGGTCTAGAGACCGTTTGCAGTGTTTACATGATATATTCAATTACTCGTCATTCGGCTCGGCGTATGATTGAGAGGAGCACATGGGGAAAGTGTCAAAGTCCCCCTGTGGTGAAACTACAGCGTTTAATGTTGTTTATGTGTCTATGTGGTGTTTTTAATATGCTTTAAGACAAACCATGTGTAAATTCATAAGTCGACTCCATTGCTGAGTATTTTCTCCTTAAAACTGCAGTGAACCAAAGACAGTCTCAAAAACACGCTTTGAAATCGCTGGTGTTTCTGATGTCACAAACTACCTTGTAACCAATCAGATCAACGTGTGATCGTCAACCAGTGGATCTCTGAGCTGAGTGAGTGAGTGGAGGCGGGGCTCATTTGCATATTCATAGAACCGCGAATACTAAATGAGGCAAGGGTGTCGAGTTACATTCAAGATATTTTAAGGCATGAAGACATTTTTTTTCAAGGAAAAAACTTTTAAATATGTAATTTTGGTGATTGAATGAGTTTTAAGCAGAAAATGATTGACTACAGGGGGACTTTAAATGTTTTTTTTATGCATGTTCAAGTAATTACTTCATATTCACTACATACTTACATTTGTGTTATTTTCTAGTTTATGCTTTTCTATTAATATAAAACATGGATATAAAATACAATAGTAATAAAGAATGGGTAGGTATGTCCACAGGTAGTCCATCTCTAAGTAATGACACAATGAAAGCATGCTGCGTTTTCCAGATTAGGTTTTGGAAAGCGAGTCGCAGAAAGTAAGACTTCGAACTGCATCAGTGATTGGCTGCCAAAGATCCACATGTGATTTTAAGATTGCACTGACCTTTAAAGAAGCCAGCATTAGATATTGCCTGTTAGCTTGCAACACTCCTGTACTATTTAATACCACTCTATAAAACACACTTCGGAGACTGAACATTGCTCTGACAGACATTTAGCAGGATAAACCTGACATTCAACAACTTTTGGGACATTTAACTCTTCTTAATAAGCAATCTCAAAGACGTTACCTTGGGAATGGATGAGGAGGTATTCTTCAGTCTTCTTTCCCCTGTCGCATTGCTTCCATTTTCTGCTTGGTTTGGTCGAGAATGACTAGTTTGTTCTGTCTCTGACCTCCACAGAATGGCCTCAACGCTTTGCACTTGGCAGCGAAGGAAGGACACATGGATCTGGTCCAGGAGCTGCTGGAAAGAGGATCTCCGGTTGATTCGGCTACTAAGGTAAAGTTCCTCGAGGAAAACATGAATGGAGCTGCTGGAAAGGGTTACAGAGCTCTTTAATGTTACACGGTTTGTACAAGGTGCTTAAAAAGCTTGAAGTGCTTGAGTTTGACTTTCTGAAATTTAAGTCCTGGATATTTATGAAAAGGTACTTGAAAAGCACTTGAATTATTGAAAGACAATATATGTGAAATTAGTGTTTAATTTTATCGATAAAACAATCTTTTCACACAAAATGAATGCTTTAGCCCATCTGATATAGATATAGAGCCATTTCACATGGATATGAGAATGATATTGCTCATAAATATCCACATATATGATACAGCTTTCAAGTTTCAAGTTTAAGTTTCGATATCTTTGTTATAGTATCATTTCAATGGTTAAAGTCATTGCATCTGCTGCACTTTATTTTTGTTTATCTATTTACCTTTTTTAGAATTTGAAAGATAATAAAGATATTGTTTGATGAGTGAGATCTCTGATTGAAGTCCTTGAAAACCCAAAAAGTAGTGCTTGAAAAGTCCTTGAAAGTCCTGGAATTTCATTTTACAGTACCTGTATGAAGTGTGAGTCTGGCCAAAGCGAACAAAACTTGAGCCCAGTGTTAGATCCAGTAGTATAATCCTGCAATACCGAGTTTTAAAACCACATTTTTAGGTTTCTTTGCCAACTCTACTCCAACAGAGCAGACCTGATTCAAATCTGAAACAAACAGGTCGAAAGACTAGACCCACTGTAATTATTCAGTGTTTAATTTGGTAACACTTTGTTTCGATAGTCAACTTTAGACATTCTACGATAAGTAGCTTTGCAGCTACATGTCAGCTAGCAGTCATTAGGTTATTAGCAGACTGTGCTTAATTTCTGCTAACACTTTATTTTGAAGACATTCTACTGACTATAAGTAACTTTGCAAATACATGTCAACTTATTCTACTAACCCGAACCCAAACCGTACAGTCTATTAATACTCTAATTACAGTTAAGGTCCTGTTTTTCGCATCCGTAGCAATTTGAGAGGTGTTTTGATAATTCAGAGCCACCGTACAAGTGAACGCCAAAATCAAGAACTGTTCAGGATCAATTGGTTCACGGAAATTGTTGGTCTTCTTTTTAATATGTGGCTCCAGCATTGCTAGCAAAGCATCAAACTGAGCCACTGACATCCTGAAGTAAACTTTGAATCTCTCGGGATAATCCCGCAGCGAACTCTCCTTCCTCTCTACACAATCTCAGGATTGGATGAACCCAACATTTCCTCTTTCTTTTTCTCTTTTTAAGAAGAGAGAGTAAAACAAAATCATCCTAACTGCTTGAAGACGCCATTTTGTATTGTTTTGCGTTTATTTCTGCAATGGATTAATTAATAAATTTTTAGGATGACAAATACGGACTTAGTGTGCAAGGACCTTTAGTTGACATGCAGTTGACAAGTCACTAATAGATAGTAGAATATCTAAAGTGGACCATCGAAATAAAGTGTTATCTTTAATTCTTGATATATTTCCATCATATTTTTAACGTAAGAGCAGGCGTGACCAGCTTCCAGTGTCAGTCACTTCCAGTTATTTTAGCTTTTTTTTTCATTATTTTGTTCATTATGCTGCTTGAAGTTACAAACTGGTATTTGTTATCTTATCATTTTGATTTATTATCATAATCATAAACACACTAGGTTGTATTACATTAAACTTTTACTGCTTTCCTCTCAATAACAAGATAAACAACAAAAATGACAGCGGTGAGAAAACAGCAGTTCAGAAAGCATGTGATCATAGAGATGTGGACGTTTGCAGCAGCTCTGCGATTCGGCACTAGTAACGTCATGTTTATTTATACAGCACTTTATACAATAGGCTGTTTAAAATCAAGCAGCTTTACAGTATTAAACCTTGACGAACTGAACAGAAGAAATGAACCGGAGAAGATTTCCTCGTCAAAGAAGGCGGAGCCTCAGAGCCACACCCACCTATTACATCATCACCACACGGACCAATGAGAGTTTGAATATGTTTACCAACGAGAGAGAACTTTTCTGGATAGTTGGCTTTGATAAGCTGTTTCAAACCCTCCAAACGAACTTAAGTTTGGTCTGATTTTGATCAAAATGACGTCAAGTTCGTTCTTTGATTCCGCTTAAAGTACATTAGGGACTTCAGGGACTTCAAGTTCCTGAATCCAGTTGTAATGTTGTGGGAAGTAGACGTGTAGACACTTTGTAAAAGAGCAATGTCTGAGCGATCTGCTCAAATGATGATAGTGTTTGTTTGTCTGACAGAAAGGAAACACAGCTCTCCACATCGCTTCACTAGCAGGACAAGGAGAAGTCGTGAAGCTCCTGGTCAAGAGGGGAGCTGACATTAATTCACAATCTCAGGTAGGAACAAGTCTGACGTTTATCCATCCAAAAGTGCTCAATATAACAACAACCATTAAAAATCTGTGCTTCCACAGAATGGATTCACTCCCCTGTACATGGCTTCCCAAGAAAACCACTTAGATGTGGTGCGATATCTTCTGGAGAATGGTGGAAACCAGAGCACCGCAACAGAGGTAAAGTGCATTTAAAATCGTAGCATGGCAGTATTGCAAAAGTATGACTTTAACTTTATATATTTCTCACTATCATTGCAACTAGCTATGCGTACTAACAGCTAAAAGCATTTGCGTTCACATGTTTTAGGCTTAAAGGCTCATTAGGATTGGAAAATAACCCTATCGTAATCAAGAAGTTGGGTATAAATTCTTGTAACATAATGGCTGATTTAAAAGATTTCATTGGTCATGTCAATCACAGTGTGGATTGTCTACATAATGCTGAAACAAATACTAATCAATCCATAATATTTCTCAACTCGGAACTAGAGATGCACCGATATGAAAATTTTGTCCGAAACCGATAACCGATAATTCTTTATATCTGAAAGCCGATAACCGATATATTGGCAGATAAATCTAAATCCAAATTTTTATATAATTTTTGAGAGCCTGATTACAAAAACAAAAGTCTCACCATTAAAATCCACATCCCAAACACACAATTATAATGTTCTCATGATAATTTTATGTAGCCGATATGACAGACTTGCGCTGCACATGTTGCGCTTTACTGTATTTTCCTTTTTTGAAGTGATTCCAATCATATTTCAAGCAACTCAAAACCATCATGTTGAACAGTCGCATCTGAAGTGTCTCAGCTGAAGGAAATAATACATTATTTATCGGCAAATTTTCTTATCTGTCGATACCGATAACATTAAAAATAAATATCGTCCGATACCGATATGGTGGCCGATATATTGTGCATCCCTACTCAAAACTAAACAAGTCTAAACTTTTCTTGACAAGTGTTGACCAATGAAATCAACAATGGCCAGATAGTTCACCCAAAAATGAGAATTCTTAAGTTTTTCCAAGCCTGTATGAGTTTCTTAACACAAAAGAAGATATTTTGAAGAATGTTGGTAACCAGACAGTTGACGGCTGCCATTGAGTATTTATTTTTCCTACTCTGAAAGTCAATGACTTCCATCAACTGTTTGATTACCAACAGCTTTTTGAAACCTTATTTTTCTACGAGTATGTGAGTATGTCAGGATCAGGGTTTGAAATGAACACCCGATTGCGGGTAAAAATCAAATGTGGCGAGTAACGCTGTCAAATCATGAGCCAGTTTGGCGTGTTATTATGTTTACTCACTTTTCTGGGGAAGTTCGTGTAAGACAAATCTGTGCAGATTTAGCACAAATACTGATCATCATGATATATTAAATACAGCATATTGTGCAGAATCTGCTCATATCTGGCTTACTTGAACACACACGTCACTACGCAACAAATAACGGCGTGCTTGTTCATTTGCATTGAAGCAATAGCGAAGATTAAAAAGCATTTGGTTTACAGAAAAGACTGTTATTTTCCAACATCGTACACTTTCTTTGTACTGTATTGATCTGTCCACCTAAAACACATTTTTGGTGAAAAGGATGAGGATGAAAGAGGAAGGAAATGCTGGATGTAGTTAATCTGGTTCATTTCTTTTATTTTTTGTCTAGTAGAAGTTCTGAATGGCCAGTAACTTAAAATTTATTAGCCAAATTTGCCAGTGAGTGCAAAAGTTGATTTCAAACCCCGGTCAGGATTATTGGCGTAATGCAAGGTTTTCCCCATATGTGATTTTGCAGGATGGCTTCACTCCTCTCGCTATCGCCCTCCAGCAAGGCCATAACCAGGTGGTGTCCATTCTCCTGGAGAACGACACGAAGGGTAAAGTACGTCTGCCTGCCCTTCACATCGCGGCCCGGAAAGACGACACCAAATCTGCGGCTCTCCTGCTCCAGAACGACCACAATGCAGACGTTCAGTCCAAGGTAAATATGGCGGAACAGAAATATATACAGAAAAGCATTTTAATTTGGATGTGTTGATGGATTATGAGCAGGGCTTGACATTAACATTAAATGCGTGTGTATTTCAGCAGTGGCGTGTAACACAGTCACTCCTACCAGACACTTTGGCGGGTTGAATTTGATATAATATACATTTTTCAATAGTATTTTAAAAAGGCATCTGAAATAATAAACTAAGTGCAATATAGTGTTGTCAAAAATATAGTTTTTTCCATACATATCGATACTGAAATATCTGAAACTCTTCCGCAGAATAGATACACAGTGCAATCTCTCTAATCTCTCCGGCAGCTGAATGAATCTTGTTGGTGTTACAGGGCTTGAATTTCGGCGAGGGATTGCATGTATTGAGCATCATTTTACTCATTCCTGCAGATTTTGCGGCACAAGTATATTGGCTATATAAACCAGTATAATGGATCCGTGTGTCAGGTCTTAAAGTGACAGCAGCCTAATAAACCTGCTGCCAAATTATGAGATAATATTAAAAATATCTCTATGGCAGTTTTCCCCATGGTATCGATATCAAAATTGTTGCCAGTGGAAAAGCGGAGTGGCTCGTAACTTTGGAAAACCACTAGTCACAGTGGCTGGTGAGCAGAAAAGTGAATGTCAAGCCCTGATTATGAGTAATGACAGTGAGTGTGATGTGGATCAATCGATCAGTCAATGCTGGAACTGAATGATTTTATGGCGTTTGGTTCTTGTAACGTGTTCATTCTTCTTTACTGATCTGAAAGAAGACTCAAGCTTAAAAGTGCATAGTTTGAAGGGCATCCGAAGTCAGTTTTGCAAGTGACTGCAGTTTGAATCACACATTCAGAACAGAGTATAACTGGTATTTTAATTAAAACAGCTTTAAATGTTCAAATAAATAGTAGTTTTTGTTAAAGGATTAGTTCACTTCAGGATTAACATTTCCTGATCATTTACTCTCCCCACGTCATCCACGATGTTCATGTCTTTCTTTCTTCAGTGGAAAAGAAATGAAGGTTTTTGAGGAAAACATTCCAGGATTTTTTTTTTTTTGGACCTTCAACCCGTTGGACCCCATTGAAGTCACTATATGGAGAAAAATCCTGGAGTGTTTTCCTCAAAAACCTTCATTTCTTTTCCACTGAAGAAAGAAAGACATGAACATCGTGGATGACGTGGGGAGAGTAAATTATCAGGAAATGTTAATCCTGAAGTGAACTAATCCTTTAGGCTTATAGTTAGGACCAAAAGTCATTATTGGAATCAGAATCATTTGACACTGTAAGATTCGAAGCCCTGCTCTGCATGCACAGATGGTTTAAAGATTCGGCATCTTGTCAGTGTTCTTGCGTGTGCTTGTGTGTGTGTGTGTGTGTGTGACTTGCAGTGGTTTCAGGATGAAATCTTCTGTCTGTGTTTCTCTCTCCAGTGTAAATGTGCCTGTGTCCTGTGTTCCCATCCCGACGCTATCCGGGTCTCACTCTTTTATCTACTTTCCCATTCCATGTTTAACAGTTGTAAAAACATTCCCTCTTCTTAGTGTGTATCATAACTCAATGCTCTGTCTGTACAGAAACAGCATGCTCTTGCCTGAAAGTGTGCATGCGTATCTGACGTGTGTTTGCGTGTGTTTTATCGGGGAAATGCTAGTTTACAGAGGTATTTATTTTTCTTTAAACACGGCCAATTTTGACTGTAAGTACTGTCTTCGTTTTAGTTCAAAGAAAAAGCGTTCAGAATGTACGTATACCAGTTTTAGTTTGAAAGAACCAAAATAGTTGTTCAAAGATTCAATCAAACAGAATTTTAGACATTTGATATCTTATATGCAATAAGAAATGATAATATTTATGTATAACTGTTATCAACATTGGCAAGTTTCCGTTCATACTTAATATCTTACCTATAGATGCCTGTAAATATATTTAATATTTAGTCATGAGATAGTTAAAGGTGTAATTTTGTTTTAGATGCAGCCAGTGTTGGGGAAAGTTACTTCTAAAAGTAATGCGTTACAATATTGAAAAAGTAACTAATTGCATTACTTAGTTACTTTTATGGAAAGTAAAGCGTTACATTACTTTTGCATTACTTTTTCTCACCTGGGCTGGGCTTGTTTGTTTGTTTTATAACAACAATAATACAACATCTATTTTTGGCACACTCCTAAAGTGAAATGAATAAGCCTCAGGCTGAACGAAATGCAGCTTTTTTTGTTTGGGACACAGAAGAAGAAAGTTCAACACTCTTCAAAAAAAAAAAAAAAAAAAGAGATGTTCATCTGAAGTCATGTTTGCTTATTCCTATGGTTGAATTGGATCATCGAAAGTCAGCAGCAAAGACATTGGCTAATAAAGTGAGATTAAATGCATAAAGTACATTTGTATTATTCTACATATTTAAGTATTGCAGGTTTGCGTAATATTCTGAGTTTGCATTTCACTGTTTTTATTCATTTGAGTAAATGCCTGCATTACTTGAAAAAGTAATCTGATTACTTTACTTATGTTACTTGTAATACGTTTCCCCAAACACTGGATTCACACGAAGATTGCGACTGTAAAATTCTGCGTTCACAAGTGTATTTGTTACAAGGGTTTATTTATTCTGCAACCGAAAGTGTTAATAGGAGGGATTACTGAAATAACGTGATTTGAGTGGTCATGTGACCTCATACCATTCGTCATGTGAGTTTAGAACAGCTTTAAGAGTGGTTTGCTCGTGTCAGGCCTCGGAGAAAAATGAAGACCTCTTGCTTTTGCATGCCGCCGCCGCCTCTGAGAACATGTGTTTGAGTGAAATATAACACACCTATTTCCTTCCCTGTCTTTGCTGCAACAGATGATGGTCAATAGGACAACTGAGGTAGAGATATTTATCTAGTTCCTGATTTTATGGAAAATAAGCTATTGATTTATTGAATTCATATCTGGTCCACTTTTTGGCATGAAGAATTGAGTTTTTCTGTTCTTTAACTTCTCAGCATTTTTAGTTCTTTTGGACCTTTGCATGGCTGTCTAGTCCCATCACAGCATCATCCAGAAGCCTTTGCATATGTCATGTCACACATTCCAGTTTTATTTATTTAATAGCTTGAATGAGAATGTTTTTAAGATATATCTGGTGTCGTGATTGATGATGATGATGATGTTTAATTTACACATATGGAGCTGTTCTAATCAGAGATGGGCTGAAGACTCAATAGTCCAGACAGTGTCTATCCTCTCAACATCTATAATCCTCTTCATAATGAATTAATATTTCAGCCTTTACCGATAGCCGCTTTTAATCTGCGAGGGCACTTTAACATATCAACTGTTTCAATGCAAAACTACTGCATGCTCACATGAGCTGAAATGTTCATGCTATGTAGTTTGTAAGTGCTACATGCAAATATCAAAGATATATGTATGTATATATATATATATATATATATATATATATATATATATATATATATGTATATAATTATTTTTATTTTTTATTTTTTTATGTCCATTGTCTTAAAGGGGCTATATGTAAGAATTTGCATGTATTAATCGCTTTTTTTTAATGCCGATGTGTGAACAGCTTTTAACGAAACTTAGAAAACGAGACCTTCCCTGACTTCCTGGGTTGTCTATGAAAGCCTGTAGACCTAAACCTATTTTTATGTGAAGGACTTGAAAGTTTTTGCCTGGATAATCTAAAGCCTCTCTTCCCTTCAACGACACATGAAACTAATGCTTATACAATGTTCAGGAAAACACCAGAAGAGCCATTCTTTACTGTAATGTCAGTGTCATGCAAAGAAAAGGGATTCATTCAAACTATAGTCTGTTCTATATTAACATTGTTAACGAACACTGTTCGAAATAAATGACCAGCGGTATTAACTAGCGGTGGGAATCTTTTGGTACCTCACGATTCAATTCAAATCGATTCTTGAGGTCATGAGTCGATTCAAAAACAATTCTCGATTTTAAATCAAATTTTGATTCGATATGTGCATAGATTTGATTGAAGTTTACTGTTTTGTGTTACTTTTCTTTTTTGACTGCGGTAGACATTTTAATAGGTCTAGAAGAAGAAAAAAAATCCTACTGAATTAAATCTGAACCTTGAAATTTATTTAGTTTTTCTTCCCATTTTAGTCAACCCAATACACACATGTCCTTTAAGCGGACTACAATCATTATACACAGTCTTCTGTAATAAAGCAAGGCAGAAAGTGTATTTTAATTTTGATTACATTAAAGAAGTGTGAAGTTAAATAAGTGTAACACTTTAGAAAATCGATTTTTGAAATTTGTGAATCGATTCAAATCGTTAGAAGATAGAATTGCTATTCATATATGAATAGATTTTTCCCCGCTAGTATTAACAGTAAACCGCTGGTCCCATATTTCAAACTTATTTTTACCCCTAAGCAAAGAATAAAAAGATAGTATATTGGGGCTTTGAATCACGCTCAGTCTCTTACGAGTGCAATGCAGTTCGCTTAATGGCCACCGGTGTCGCTAATAACAAGCGTTTCTGAATTCTACATATAGCCCCTATAAAGTTATGTTGAAAAATAGATTAATCAGTGCACAACACGACACTGTCCTATATTGGCTTTGCTTGCTGCCTATTGAAACACACACAAGCCTAGAGAAGCCAGTCACATGCGCATTTATTTCATTACTGTAAAGGTCAAGTGGCATGAATCTGCCTTTGACTCCCAGCATGCATTAGTGTGATTGCATTAAGCTCTTTAATAATATTGCCTGTGCTAAAATGCGTTTAGATGGATTCCAACATCCATACATCCAACAGATAATGTTCTTAAACTGTTGTAGCATTATCATGTATTATGATGTTTAGATATGATTATGCATTTTATAGATATTAAATATTGATGGAATAATTGTCATAGACAATGCTAACTGCACAATGCAATATTATAAAAGTATATTCAAAATCAAGTTTAAGATAGTGAGTCGTCTTTAAAATTATGAGCGCTCTCAGATTTCTATTTGTTTATGAATTATACGTAAGGTTTTAATGTAAATAATCCACTGCACGGCATGCTGCATCGCATATTTGATTTTGCACCAGCTTTGAACGTGTCACACAGTCAATATATTCTTCACACTTTTGTAAATGATGTTTTCACATTAAATCGGACCGTGACTTTCAGAATGGGAAGGTAAGGCAAGAATTTCACATATTCAAACTCCTCTACAATCTTTACCTTCTTATAGTCCAGACATGATTTTATTACGGATATGATCTATATACTGCACTTTTTATGTTTCCTTTGGTGTTCTTCTTCTTTGATTATGATTATCCCTTTTTTCTTCATTGTATTAAAACAGTATGTCGTCTGAAATGTTTGTCTTTATCTCATGTTCTGTTAATCTTTAACGACTTATGAGTTCATTTATTTGTCGTTTTTGTCATATTTTTCTGTTTGCATGCCTGTGTCTAGGAGTTTGACCTCTCTTACTGTTTATATGTGTGTTTATATGTTAGTCATCAAGGTTTCTTTCCAGAAGCCTTCATACGGGCCTATAGCCCCCTTCGAGGCACAATGCGCTCATCAGATTCATTAATACGTTCATGTTGAGACTGCTGCATGCTAATGCAGTCTATTAGAGCAAGATAAAGTCATGACGTGGCTCTGACGCATCGCAGGAATGTTGACGGACAGCTCATGTGTTTTGTTATGTGCCCCGCCCCCTTTTTTGATTGTTTTTGCAGAGTGGATTCACGCCGCTGCATATTGCCGCTCACTATGGAAACGTGAATGTGGCGACGCTGTTGCTCAATCGAGGCGCCGCCGTGGACTTCACTGCACGGGTCCGTCTTTAGAAACATGTTAAACATGCTAACAATGTGTTAAATTATGCTAGCAACAAGTTAAAACATGCTAGCCATGTGTGAAATCATAGAAACATGCTATCAACATGCTAAATCACACTAACAACATGCTAAAACATGCACGCAATGTGTTAAATAATGCTAAAAACATGTTAGCAATGTGTTAAATCAAGCTAACAACATGTTAAAACACGTTAACAATGTGGTACATCATGTTAGAAACATGTTAACAATGTGCTAAATAATGCTAACCATGTGTGAAATCATAGAAACAGGCTTTCAACATGTTAAATCATGCTAACAAAATGCTAAAACATGCAAGTAATGTGTTAAATCATGCTAAAAACATGCTAGCCATGTGTGAAATCATGCTAAAACATGCACGCAATGTGTAAAATCATAGAAACATGCTATCAGCATTCTAAAACAATGTGTTAAAACACGTTAGCAATGTGGTACATCATGTTAGAAACATATTAACAATGTGCTAAATTATTCTAGCCATGTGTGAAATCATAGAAACAGGCTTTCAAAATGCTAAATAATGCTAACAACATGCTAAAACATGCAAGTAATTGTTAAATAATGCTAAAAACATGCTAGCAATGCATTAAATCAAACTGACAACATGTTAAAACACATTGTGTTGGTATGTGGTATATGTGGTTCATGTTAGAAACATTGAAACATAGAACAATGTGCTAAATAATGCTAGCAACAAGTTAAAACATGCTAGCCATGTGTGAAATCATAGAAACATTATATCAACATGCTAAATTACGTTAACAACATGCTAAAACATGCACGCAATGTTAAATAGTGCTAAAACATGCTAACATGCTATCAACATGTTAAATCATGCTAACAACATGCTAAAATATGCAAGCAATGTGTTAAATCATGCTAAAAACATGTTAGCAATGTGTTAAATAAAGCTAACATGTGCTAAATCATTTTAGCAACATGTTAAAATGTGCTAACAATGTATTAAATCATGTTAGCAACATGTTAAAACGTGCTAGCAATGTGTTAAATCATGTTAGCAACATGTTAAAACGTGCTAGCAATGTGTTAAATCAGGCTAGTATCATGTTAAAACATGTTAGCAATGTGTTAAATTATGTTAGCAACATGCTAAAACATGTTATCAATGTGTGAATCATGTTAAACAGGTTATAACAGATTATTAAACATGTTAATAATGTGTGAAAATATGCTAACAACTTGCTAAAACTTCTTAGAACATGTTAATAACATTTTATTGACTCGTTTGAGTAAAATCTTCAAACAATTTCAGTTATTTCAAACTTTCGGACAAGGCTTTGTCAAGCCAACATCAAAGTTTTTAATTTAATCGTATATAATTTGTATTTAATAATATTGTTTTTATTTTTTATTTTTTCTAAACAGAATGGGATCACGCCACTACATGTTGCATCCAAAAGAGGAAACACTAATATGGTTCTTCTGCTGTTGGACAGAGGGGCTCAGATTGATGCCAAAACAAGGGTCAGTAATAACTTTATTTTTATAGTTTTGTACATATACGCATAATCGAGGCGGTTAGCAGTCAGACATGAGAGAGGAAGAGCAGGGGAACACTGTGTGTGTGTGTGTGTGTGTGTGTGTGTGTTTGCGTGTTCATGTGTGTTTGTATGTTTGTGTGTGTGTGTGTGTGTGTGTGTGTGTGTGTGTGTGTGTGTGTGAGTGTGTTTGCGTGTTCATGTGTGTTTGTATGTTTGTGTGTGTGTGTGTGTGTGTGTGTGTGTATGTGTGTTCTGATTAAAGCTATGACCGGCTGTGTTGTTGTTCAGATTTTGACTGCAGTGTGGAGTCCATCTGGCTGTGTTCTATGCCTTTCTTCTGCAGTCTCTCTCCTGCAGTGTCTGATGCATCATCCCACACACACACACACACACACACACACACACACACACACACCTCACACTCTGCTGTTTCTGACTCCAGCAGTGTTTTTTCCGTGCTATGATCAATAATGACTGCAGAGTATAAGAGACACAGGAGAGAGACTGTGGTTGAGTGTGTATATGATATAGCATATGTTTGTGTGAGGTGTTTAAAGTCCCAAAGTGCTTTGTAATGAAATGACTGAAGCGACCTGAAGGTGTGTGTGTGTGTGTGTTGCAGGATGGCCTCACTCCTCTACACTGCGCAGCGAGAAGTGGACACGACACCGCAGTGGAGCTCTTGTTGGAGAGAGGAGCGCCTATGCTGGCCAGGACCAAGGTACACTTTTACATCATTTAGGTAGACTTTTACATAATCTTTTAATATAAGATCATAATAAATATAAACTCTGCAAACGAACTATACTAACTATTTTTGGACATAACTTAGTGTGAACTTGTCCGCTCAAGCGCAAGAAGACATGAAAGAGAGCTCAGTTTAGTATTCGCACGCTGTCTTCGGATGCTTTTTACATTTAAAAATGTTAGCATATACTCGCCAACGCTGATTTCTACTCGCATATGGCGCTTGGCGAGTGTTTTAGGACCTGGTTTCTTTATATTATAATGTTCCCTAACGCTTTCCAACAACAGTTTACTTTTCTCTCTTCTTAAAGTTTCAAGGTTCAAACCCCAGATCAATGATAAAGTGATTTTTTCTCCCTGAAACTGACACACATGCGTTTTATATCTCAACTGTTTATGTTCACTTTAGACATAATCGACTATGTTTACCAGGATACTCGCTATTTTTTTTACATACTGTAACAGTGTGAATTTGTCGGCTCAAGCGCAAGAAGACGTGAAAGAGAGTTCAGTTTAGTGTTCGCAAGATCAACGATACAGTGATTTCTCTCTTTCTTTCTTTTTCTGCCCATTCCCCCTGTTTTACCTGTGTAGAACGGTTTATCTCCGCTCCACATGGCAGCGCAGGGTGATCATGTGGAGTGTGTCAAACACCTGCTCCAGCACAAGGCGCCTGTTGATGATGTCACGCTGGACTACCTGACTGCCCTCCATGTTGCCGCCCACTGTGGACACTACCGAGTGACCAAACTACTACTGGACAAGAGAGCCAACCCGAATGCTCGAGCATTGGTACACGCGTTCTGATTACTGTGAGGCTTGTGTCCTCTATAAAGCTTTTTATAATCTTTCACCTTGTATCTTTTCAGAACGGTTTCACTCCTCTACACATCGCCTGTAAGAAGAACAGAGTCAAAGTGATGGAGCTCTTGATCAAGTATGGAGCGTTCATTCAAGCCATCACTGAGGTACGAGCACAGAAACACACACTCCCCAGAAGAACAGCGTTTTAGCACAACGGTTTTAGTTATCGGTGTAGTTCGGTGATTTGCCAGAATCTTCATTAAGCCTGCATAGAATCCGTTTAGCAATCCATCTGCAGTGCTGTGGAATTACTTCTGTGCCAATAATAATGAACGTAACTTTTCGAGAAACTAATGAAAATATATTGAATAAAATATCTTTGAAACAAAAAAAACAAAAAACATTGCAGGCAAAATTTTTGACTTGTTTTTAATACCCAACTGTTTTCTCATCTTTCTTTCGCTGATCTGAACTTACAAATGCGCTTCCAGAGTTTTCATTTACGCTTCTGAACTTTTCGTTCACGCTCCCTGAGTTTTCGTCTGCCATTCTGGCACATATCTCTTGCGGGGGTGGGGCTAACAGCAGTGTGTTCTCATTGGCTACTGAGTTTTTGATTGACAGCTTCTTGACCTGGATGTGAAGACGTCAGTGTTGTGTTTACATGTGTGGATGTGAGCTATTTTATTCAGTTTCAATTTATATTTTCATTAGTTCCATTATTATTGGCACAAAAGTAATTCCATACAGTTCCCTTTCATAGGTTCATCCGCAGGTGTAATGATTGACAGAAGCCCGTATAGAAACATTCCAGTTGATTGAACTCTCATAGCGTTTTGATTCTTCAGAAAGCTATTCATCAGACGTACTGATAATTAGATAATTAGACTAATTTCTTCTCTCTCTCTCTCTCTCTCTAGTCTGGTCTCACACCGATCCATGTGGCGGCTTTCATGGGTCACCTCAACATTGTTCTTCTGCTACTGCAGAACGGAGCTTCCCCTGATGTCAGCAACATCGTGAGTAAACACTGAGCCGGTCATGTGACCTTAACTGACCAATCTGGAGTTTTCTATATAGGCAGGAACTCAGCACTCCACACGAATAGAATCAGCTTGTAATAGAGTTTACTGTTTGCATGTTGTTAACCTAACAGCTCAATCCTCTAATAAACATTAAGAGCCAGATTTACTCACAGCTTGCGCCAGCTACTGTCAGGATTTACCAAAGACACGCAGTGAGAAATAAGCGCTGAAAGGCGAGGACAGGGTTATTTTTGCGGATGATCTTATTGCATATGCATTTGTAGGAGTTTCCCTTTCAGACGCAGTATTTATGGAGGAAGAGTGTTTAAATGAATCATGCTAGGTGATTTACTAAGGTTTGCGCTCGTCAATTTCTCGTCAACACATGGCGCTCGGAGATTGTGTTGGTCGTTATGGAAATGATCCGCTGCGTCTGTGTTCATTAATGTGTGTGTCGTCAGTAGATCACACTCAGAACTCCTATCTGCACTTTTATGGGATTGCGCTCTCACGCTAATTTGACCCGTTTAGTAAATCTGGCCCTAAATGCATAGTACACACAAATATTAGGTAAATTAATACATTTTAAAATAATAATAAAGTAAATAAAACTCAATGCATCAGTGTACTGAAATAAATTTAAGCTTGATGCAAAGCATTCTAGAAATGCCTTTATAAGTGAAGGGTATTTTATTATATTCAGCCATTCAAAACATATATTCAAAACAAAGAGTTGTGTTTTCTGTGCCAGCGTGGAGAGACGGCTTTGCACATGGCAGCTCGAGCTGGACAGATGGAAGTTGTTCGCTGTCTGCTGAGGAATGGAGCGATGGTGGACGCCAGAGCAAGGGTAAGACCAAGGCATGCTTTAACACTGCATGTGTTCACTTAATATAGAGAGAGTGCAATCCTTCTGTCATATTACAGGGGTGGAGTTACCAGTATAGGTGTTACATCTGCATTACAGTGTCATGAGAAGCTTTTAAAGGAGTCGTTCACTTCAGAATTAACATTTCCTGATAATTTACTCTCCCCCACGTCATCCAAGATATTCACGTCTTTCTTTCTTCAGTCGAAAAGAAATGAAGGTTTTTGATGAAAACATTCCAGGATTTTTCTCCATATAGTGACTTCAATGGGGTCCAACGGGTTGAAGGTCCAAATGTCAGTTTCAGTGCAGATCCCAGCCGAGTAATAAAAGCCTTATCTAGACAAACCATCGCTCATTTTATAACAAAAAACATTTATATACTTTTTTAATCACAAATGCTTGTTTTGTTAATTATGTATGTGACGAAATGCTGTGTAATAAGTGTTATGACTGTAAACCGTATCTCTTAAATGTCCGTCTAGTTTGATCTTGCCGCTGAAACTGCTCTCTCTGCGGAAGCTTTGCGTTTAAAGAGCTAATAAAATATTTTGACTCTATATACATAAGTATAATTGTTCACTTGTGTGGCAAGTATCCATGTAATAAGTGGGATAATGTGCATCCAGCCGGTTGTTATCTCAGAATAAACCCCCTTCGTGTGTGTGTGTGTGTGTGTGTGTGTGTGTGAGTGATCTCAGAATAAACCTTTCAGGTGTGTGTGTATGTGTGTGTGTGTGATCTCAGAATAAACCCTTCAGGCTGATGAAGACCTGATCCTGATCACCCTGTCGGGTTTATTCTGAGATAACAACCGGCTGGATGTACATCATCCCGAACATGTACTCAAACTTTACCTAAGCATTTTTGAAAGCAGAAAATCTGATCCCATCTCACCCGTCAGGAGGATCAGACTCCGCTTCACATCGCGTCTCGTCTGGGAAAGACTGAGATCGTGCAGCTGCTCCTGCAACACATGGCTCATCCCGACGCGGCGACCTCGAATGGTTACACCCCGCTTCACATCGCGGCGCGCGAGGGCCATCTGGACGTCACTACGGTGCTGTTGGAGGCCGGCGCTTCACACTCTCTCGCCACCAAGGTCAGTTCATGCAAGATTTAACTGGAGAAAAGACCACTGTAGACACCTAGACATCTATCTGAGCATCAATGAATGATTGCATCTTTTGGAATAGTTGTGTATTGAGTCCCTTTCTCGTCCCTAATGTGGGTGAGGGATGAAGCGAGGACTCAACTGCAGGGAAATTAAGGCTTTTATTAATAATAAAAATAAAACAAAATACAACCAAAAACTACCCCGATGACTTGACTTGACTTGACTGAAAACACAAGGAGAATAAATAGGGAGTAAACAAGGCAGGTAATGAGGGAGGACAGGTGGGGCAAATGAATCAATAATCAGGAAACAAGATGAGTGGGGTTAGACAATCGACAGGAGAGCACATGGCCAGTAAAACAAATCACAAGTCATGTGCTCACAGCGAAGGAGACATGAACACGCAGCTAATGCGAACACTCATAAGCCACGTGTTCACACAAAACATGCCAACATGAAAGCACACAGCCAGTGTAAAACAAGCTGTGTGCTACACAACACAAGACAGAACAAGACATGAAAGCACACGGCCGATGTAAACACAAACCGCGTGCTACACAGAACACAACAACACACGCGGACAGAAGAGCGTATGATCCGAGCGAACTCGAAACCTCACGCTCACACGACAAGACAGAGCGCAGGAGAACGAGCGAAAGCTCATCCTGAGCGCTAACGACGGAATACAAACACGCGGAGCATGAATGTCCAAATCCCGACACAGAACCAAAACCAAACTAGTGATGTGTAACCGATGTGCCGGGATCCAAACACCACGGCCCGCATATGAATCAAGGCACACAGACAAGAGAGCGCACGGCTCGAGAACGCTAGAAGCCGCACGCCCACACAAAGACATGACAAAACAGTGTTAGGGCTCTGTCACAAAACCAAGAAATACACTAGACAGAAGTGACAGAACCCTGACAAGATTGATCTTAAAATCACACAGTCACTGTTGGGTCAAATATGTAGAAGATGCTGGAAGACCAAAGACTCTGCAGGATTTATTCTAAAGAACAGTGGGCAGTTTAACTCTTTCCATGCCAGCGTTTTAAACCACCCAGAATATTTTGTTGCAAATTTGTTTGTTATAAGAAAAAAGAAAAGAAGTTATTGCCCATACATTTGTATGGTGTATAATGACATGTACACCCAGTTAGATTAGCGTGTTTGACGATGATTAGTTGATTTATGTGTTCTGCATTTAAACATCTACAGAAAGGGTTCACGCCTTTACATGTGGCGTCAAAATACGGCAGCCTGGATGTGGCCAAACTCCTCCTGCAGCGACGGGCTCCACCGGACTCTTCTGGGAAGGTAGACTGAACCCGCAATCACTTTTAACCCTCATCCTTCACTCGCGTTCTGTTACACATCCTTCACTCGTGTTCCGTTACACATTCACTCGCGTTCTGTTACACATCCTTCACTTGCGTTCCGTTACACATCCTTCACTCGCGTTCTGTTACACATCCTTCACTCGCGTTCTGTAACACATCCTTCACTCGCGTTCTGTTACACATTCACACATCCTTCACTCGCGTTCTGTAACACATCCTTCACTCGCCTTCTGTAACACATCCTTCACTCGCGTTCTGTTACACATCCTTCACTCGCCTTCTGTAACACATCCTTCACTCGCGTTCTGTTACACATCCTTCACTCGCGTTCTGTAACACATCCTTCACTCGCGTTCTGTTACACATCCTTCACTCGCCTTCTGTAACACATCCTTCACTCGCCTTCTGTAACACATCCTTCACTCGCCTTCTGTAACACATCCTTCACTCGCGTTCTGTAACATCCTTCACTCGCGTTCTGTAACACATCCTTCACTCGCGTTCTGTTACACATCCTTCACTCGCGTTCTGTAACATCCTTCACTCGCGTTCTGTAACACATCCTTCACTCGCGTTCTGTTACACATCCTTCACTCGCCTTCTGTAACACATCCTTCACTCGCCTTCTGTAACACATCCTTCACTCGCCTTCTGTAACACATCCTTCACTCGCGTTCTGTTACACATCCTTCACTCGCGTTCTGTAACACATCCTTCACTCGCGTTCTGTTACACATCCTTCACTCGCGTTCTGTTACACATCCTTCACTCGCGTTCTGTAACACATCCTTCACTCGCGTTCTGTAACACATCCTTCACTCGCGTTCTGTTACACATTCACACATCCTTCACTCGCGTTCTGTAACACATCCTTCACTCGCGTTCTGTAACACATCCTTCACTCGCGTTCTGTTACACATCCTTCACTCGCGTTCTGTTACACATCCTTCACTCGCCTTCTGTTACACATCCACACATCCTTCACTCGCGTTCTGTAACACATCCTTCACTCGCGTTCTGTAACACATCCTTCATTCGCGTTCTGTTACACATCCTTCACTCGCCTTCTGTTACACATCCTTCACTCGCCTTCTGTTACACATCCACACATCCTTCACTCACGTTCTGTAACACATCCTTCACTCGCCTTCTGTTACACATCCACACATCCTTCACTCGCGTTCTGGACACATCCTTCATTCACAGGTCAAAATGAGCCGAAGCTTTAAAATAATACTTTTTTATTTGTCCAGAAAGCTTATTTTATTTAATTTTGATCATATTTTTTCAATTTTTTTAATGCAGTTGTTTTGGAGATTTTTTTATTTTATTTACATTTAAATTACTAGATTTGATCAATAAATAATAAATAAACAAATAAATAGTAATTTAAGCACATTCCTCACATTCTTTCAGCTTAAATTCAAAATAACTCACAATTTCATGTATAAACCTTTTAATTCAGCTTAAAATATAATACATTGGGTGTCTTTGCTGACCTCTTGTGGAAACAAAATAATATAACGTGATATTTCATAACTCTTGCCACTAGATGGCCTTATAGCTGTATATGGAGCAAACGAGCTGTTCCTCTGGGTCCTAAAGTCAGTTCGGTTCAGTGTGCATTCAGATACACATGTAGACATTATAAAATAGTTTTTTGGTAAAGTTTTAGCACTTTTACTGAGAATTTTGAGCATTTTTAGGTTTTTCTATGTGAACTGAAGCATTCCTCGCATTCCATTCATTCCTAAGGGGGTCAAATTGACCCGTGAGGGAAGGATTTGTTACTTTTTTTAAATTTCAACCACAAAACTCCTCGAATCCATTCAATTTATTTGTGTGTGTATTTTCAAAAATAAATTTCGGGTCAAAATGACCCGTGTGAAGGATGAGGGTTTTAAAACACTGTTGTATATTTAAGATAAAGACATAATTTAGCCTAATTTTTGCAATGTTGTTTAAAAGAAATACATTGAGGCTATGTTGACTGCAAGAGTTCTGGTAAGCATGGTTTCACTTACTGATAACATTCTGTTATGAAAAGGAAACAACATTGTTTTCTTCCTCTTTTCTTTAATAAGGAGCCAGTTTGCTCTAAAACTTGCACTCTAATATAGATGATAACCTTTAAACTAAACGCGCTCTAACAATCCCTGATAACATTGCTTTTTCATCAGATGTTTCGTTGGGTTTGATTTAATGCTTTTGCCACGCTAACACCTGTAATCATGTTGCACTGACCCTCATCCCAGCAGAACGGCCTCACTCCTCTACATGTCGCTGCGCACTATGATAACCAGAAGGTGGCGCTCTTGCTGTTGGATAAAGGAGCGTCTCCTCATGCCACGGCCAAGGTAAGAAGATCTGAAAGGTGCATTGTGTAATATTTAGGAGGATCTGTTGACAGAAATGCTATATTATATACATAACTATGTTTTCAGTGGTGAATAAAGACCTTACATAATGAACCGTTTTGTATTTATTACCATAGAATGAGGCATTTCTATCTACACACACTGCGGGTCCCCTTACATCAACATGTTTCTACAGTGGCCCTAAACGGACAAACACGTTTCGTTACTATGTTGTTCTTCGTGCAAAGATCTAGCTAAAGTCAACGATTAAAATACTGACACAATGATGAACAAGTAACAATAATATTCGCAAAAACATATTGTTTTACTGAATAATTAAGTAAACCAAATATCTTTGTAAAGAAACCTCATTGCTTAACTGGCTACTCTCTGCTGTCGTAACTTCTGTTGGGTGCAATTCACAACATCACCACTAGATGCCGCTAAAAATTACACACTGCACCTTTAATAAAACATGTATGATAGGAATAGTCACACCAGCCTAACTGTGCTCTTGTGTCTTCATGTAGAATGGATACACTCCTCTTCATATCGCGGCTAAGAAGAATCAGATGGAAATCGCCACTACTCTCCTGCAGTACGGAGCCGAGACCAACATCCAGACCAAGCAGGGGGTGAACCCGCTTCATCTGGCCTCTCAGGAGGGACACAGTGAGATGGCAGCTCTGCTCCTGCAGCGAGGAGCGCACGTCAACGCCACCACCAAGGTGAAAATGCTACTTCTAAACAGTTCATGGTTGAGTTCATGCCGCATTTTGATTGGTTGACGACACGCAGCATTTCATTTTAACCACTGTGCGTGCAGTAAGAGTTGTTTGCTATTCAAATCAACAATGGAGTTGGAAAAAAATACGACAGATGGACCGATGACGAGGTTCAGGCTTTATTACGCTTATATTCAGAGGATGAAATCCAGCGGGAACTGGAAAGTAGCACGCAGTCCTACGTCACTGGACTACAGTATTTGCCTAATCTTCACGGTACTTTAGATTGCCATGGAAACACAGACAGCAACAGGTCTGGGGGAAAATTGGGACAAATTGTTCCGGGTAATTTCGGTGGTAACGCAGCTTTATAGACAGAGGGTCCTATCCTATCGTACTGTGCAATGCAGCGGCAGGCGCGATGCTAGTGTGTTTAGATAGTTTCAGCCCGACGCAGTTTTCATTTTCACGTCCTGTGCCACGTTGTTTAAATAGCAAATGCATTTGTTCCCATTTGTGACCCATGAGCTGCTGGTCTGAGAACGAGTGTGTGTTCAGGAGCATTGATGGAGCATTGCTATTTTGAGGAACTGAAATAGACTGAGCCGTTGACTGACTGAAACCTGCTCTAAAGTCAATGGCGCAGTATTTTTTTGTTATTTAAAGAGCGCGTTAGTAATGTGCGCCTATAGGCGGGTCCACAACGCACTACATTTTGTCCCGTAGATGGTCTGCTTGCGCTTTAACCTCACACACACACAGACAGCTTTAATCTCACTCATGAGCAGATCCGTTTCTTCGTTAGAGAAGCGTTCAGTTTTTCCGCTTGCAAATTCCGTCATGTAAATAGCGAATCCGTCATGGCTCGAGCGCAACTGGCTTTTAAAGGGAATGGGAGATGAGACTCTGATTGGTTTATTGCATGTTACGCCCAAAACACACCCATTACTCAAGAAGAGAATAGAGACGACCCTTTTAGACCAGCGCCGGGAGCGCCAACCATTTTTCCCGTCGTTAAACTAGCAAAAGTGGATTGACCATGTGCCTTTTAGACTTACCGGTTCCTGAACAATACTTTTTCCGATACCAATCTTATGAACAGATAATGTTATAGCAGAGACTAACATTAATGTGAAGAGGGGAAAAAACAAGAAAGCTAAACTGTCAATGCAGCCAACCTTAAAGGCACACTATATAAGATTTTTGGATCACAATATCCAAAATCCACTAGAACAGTATTATATATTTAGTTGATTTGTGTACTTACATTATCCCAAATGTTTCTAAGAATGTTTAAATCCGGGGAAATACGCAGTTTTAACCAGGACACGGACCGTGTGTCGCCTATCAATGACAAAACTACAAGAAATAACAATGACAGAAAGCAATGAAAAGGAAAGGACATGTAATCCGTTTATATCTATTAAGAGCCAATCATCCGCTGAATTTGACCCTAAACTCATGATTTGGGGGTATGACAGAAATAGAGGAGCATGTTTATTGTGCTGGTTCTGATCAATGTGTTTTATGTGTTATGGGACCCTGATAACCAAAGCCAAGACTGTTATTAAGCTCTTCTTTTAATGATGCTGAACTCCAGCAAATATCTGGTTTGGTTGGTTCATGTTTTCTCAGAGCGGACTCACATCTCTTCATCTCGCTGCCCAAGAAGACAAAGTCGGTGTTGGCGAGATCTTAGTTAAACACGGTGCCGTCCTCGACCAACAAACCAAAGTAAGAAGAGCGTTTTACACCCCAAAACAAGGCTTTTACAGGCTTTTTTAAATCATTTCACTGACGTGACGATATGATCTGATTGCAGTTGGGATACACGCCTCTTATTGTCGCCTGTCACTATGGAAATACTAAGATAGTTAATTTTCTGTTGAAGAGTGAAGCAAGTGTCAATGCTAAAACAAAGGTATTTCTTAATCTATTCATTTTTTATATTAATATTATGAAGACAGTTTTGTATTAAAATACAAAATGAGTATTATATATATATATATATATATATATATATATATATATAATATAGCAATGTGTCATAGGCTTATTGTAAAATCTAACATTTGTCTTCTTGTCAGAATGGTTATACGCCTCTACATCAGGCGGCACAACAAGGAAACACACACATAATTAACATCTTACTACAGTATGGAGCAAAACCCAATGCCATCACTGTGGTGAGTGAATATATACACACACACACACACACACACACACACACACACACACACACTCGTTGTCTAATCTAGTGATTGTCTTCATGTCCTGACTGTAGAATGGAAACACGGCTCTTGCGATCGCTCAGCGTCTGGGTTACATCTCTGTGGTCGACACACTGAGAGTCGTGACCGAAGAAATCATCACTACAACAACGGCAAGTTCACCTGAGAACACACACATCGGTCCTACACATCAATACACACTGTGTGTTTCACTGTCCTGAGAACACACACACATCGGTCCTACACATCAATACACACTGTGTGTTTCACTGTACTTAAAGAATCTGCTTCTTCACAGACGGTGACAGAGAAACACAAGCTAAATGTGCCAGAGACCATGACAGAAGTTCTCGAAGTGTCTGACGAAGAGGGTGAGTGTGACAAACTATTACTTTATTGCTTTATTAAGCTGCTTTATTCAGTCATATCCAATTTATATCCATCAATCAATCAATCAATCATTCAATCAGTCAGTGAATCCAGGATGATCTCTTCTAGTATATTGGCTCGTCTGATTAGTTTTCTCTTGTGATTCTGCTGTAATCGGGTTAATTGTGTGTATTAACATGGAGTTTCCCACAGTTCCCAGACAGATAGATGATGGAGCAATGTCTGATGACTCTATTGATTTTGAAGGTGACAAAGCGTGGATTGGTGTGCTGTAATGACTTCTCAAACTTTATAAATGATCTTGGTTTTAATGATGTTAATAATAGGGGTGGAAACCTCGTATGTCCAAAACCAATACTTTTCATGGAAAAAACACAGTATTTTTTTTAATGATTAAACACTGTGTTGTCATAGTTGATATTGTGGCTTTATGTGTGCTCAGACACTTGCATATGTCGTTATATTATCAACATATTACCAAAATCAAGCTCAAATAGAGTTACGAGGTCATGATTTGTCTGTCATTATACAGTCCTGGCTGTGATTCGACATTAAATGCTAAACTGAGACACTCTCCGCTCCTCAAATAGTGTTTCTTGAGTGAAGAAAACACTGTTCTCACTCAAACAACCAGTTCTTTATTAACCATTGCATTGCAAACAAGAAGAAACGCTGCAAAATGTGGGCGGAGTTATGAAGTTTGACTGACAGTCTGAGGAGCCAATGGAGTTATGAGGTTCAGTCACATTCTCTTTTTAATACTTCCATTGGTTAGAGATTTGCAAAACCCAGTAATGATTTTATGAAAAGAGACGATACATGGAGATACGAGGTTTCCGTCCGACAGCGAGGATATGGAAGAAGTGTGCATGGCATGATGGGATTGGTTACATTTAAATGCAGTTTACTAAATGACTGACTAACCTTTACAGTGGTTGATTTTTTTTTTGGAATGAAACACAATGATATGATTTAAATTATTTATTTAACTTTGCTATTGTAAATTGGAATTGTAGTGCAGTCAATAGGTTTTAGTAGTATGCCAAATATTGGAATATTTGTATAAGTCTGTCTAGTAATTATTTTGCAGTGTTGGGCAAAGTTACTTTTAAAAGTAATGCATTACAATAACTGCTTTAGTTTCTTTTTATGGAAAGTAATACCTTATGTTACTTTTGAGTTACTTTTTCTCACCTGGGCTGGGCTTGTTTGTTTGTTTTTTTATATAACAAAAATAGTTATATTTTTTGTCACATGTAAAGGCCCTTTCACACCAGAAGTGAAATTAATAATCCTCAGACTGAAGGAAATGCATATTTACTCCTGTACAATAGAGGGCGCCGCTTAAACAAACCTTTCAGCTGTGAACGCAGAAGAATAATAAAGTTCAACACTCTTACTTCAGCAATGAAAACAAAAGAATGAAACACAAATCTGAGTCTGATGTTTATCTAAAGTCATTGTTGCTCATTTGAATGGTTGATTTGGATCATCGAAGGTCAGCAACAAAGACATTAAATGCATTAAGTATATTTGTGTCATTTAACATTTTTAGTATCATTGATATACTATTATAGTTTTTGTTAATACTTTACTTTTATATTTTCTGTTTTAATTTGAAAGTTTTTGTAATTTTATTGTTTCTTTTTTATTTATTTAAATATGTCTATATAGTTTTTATTACTTTTTAGTTTTAGCTACCTCAACTTATTTTTTTCCCCATTGTTCCACACTCTAGGCAGCCAATACGCAACCGAAAGCCAAACGCCAGTGTCGGTCTACAGTATGTCTTGCATTAATCGTCAGCTCATTAACTCACAGCACACGCTAGAGACGCTGCCCCCGCTGGCCAGACTCCACCACTGCTTCATTAGCTTATCCTTGACTTTAATGCGCTAGAACTGCTGCACTGGACACTAGATGCTGTGGGACTAAACCATAGAGGCTTTGCTGATATCTTAAAGGTGCAGTGTGTAATATTTAGGAGGATCTGTTGACAGAAATGCAATATTATATACATAACTATGTTTTCAGTGGTGAATAAAGACCTTATTAATGAACCGTTATGTTTTTATTAGCTTAGAATGAGGCATTTCTCTCTACACACACCGCGGGTCCGCTTACATCGACATGTTTCTACGGTGGCCCTGAGCGGACAAACGCGTTTCTTCACTATGTTGTTCTTCATGATAAGAAGCGAGCTAAAGTCAGTGAATAAAACACTGACACAATGATGAACAAGTTACAATAATATTCGCAATAACGTTGTTATACTGAATAATGAAGTAAACATTTCTTAATTTATCTTTGTAAAAAGCCTACTCTCTGCTGTCTCAGACGACGACATCACTTCCTGTCGGCCACCGTAACTTCTGTTGGGTGCAATTCACAACCTCACCACTAGATGCCGCTAAAAATTACACACTGCACCTTTAACAAGTGGAAATGGAAAAAACGGAGAATCTCTTTGCGTTTATGTGTGCGTTTATGATGCTTCTCAGGTGTTTTCTCTCAAGGTCTCTCATGTTTTTGAACTAGTGACTCATTTATAATGAAAATGCTTGTCAATGCGTTACAGTAATAAGATGGTGTGTGTGTCATCAGGTGATGACACCATGACAGGTGACGGTGGAGAATATCTGAGAGCTGAAGATTTGAGAGAGTTAGGAGACGACTCTCTGCCTGGCCAATACCTGGACGGCATGAACTACCTGCGCTTCAGTTTAGAGGGAGGCCGATCCGACAGGTACGTTAGTTTGGAGACTTGATATTAAACATGTTGAACTTTCACTAAGCATACCATGTTTTTCAGATCACCTACAGTTCCTTAGTGTACATTCAATCCTGCATTTATTCAGACACCTTCAACATTTCTCACATTATCACAGTTTATATTCGCTATAATTTAGAAAGTGGTAATAAAATATGACTCAGAGTTATGAACTCAGTTGATATTTGACTGGTTTTGTCCATCCTTCTGTTAGACTGTCTCACACATGAATTATGTTGAATATCTGTCAGCTGTTAAATTTAACTACACAATTAGATAATACCAGTTTAGCTCAACCAATCACCAAGCAATGCTTCATTTTGTTCAGTCTGTGTGTAAAAAGAGCATTAGCAATTAAAGAAAACACACTTCAGCAAAACATGATTAGGTCAAAGTGTCTGAATCATTTTTGGTCCCAAATCTTTATCATTTTTACTGGTAGTCACTGTATGAAGAATCTTTGGGTATAATATGTCACAGTTTACTTTATTTTTCTCTCCTCACTTACATTAATGAACTATAGTGTCCTGATCACACTAGTAAAAAAAATATATAAAAAATTATGTCTGGTGTCTGTATAATATTTGGTTTGACTATATTCCACGCTTTACATTTTAAATTGAAATGTATACATTTAATTGTATTCCACTTATTCTTCTTTCTGCTAACGCTGACATAGTCGCTTACAAAGGTATGTGAGAAATCAGTATCAGTGAGTCTTTATGATGAGCCAGTGTTATAATTCTAATACAGTGTATTTTGGGAACTCTGGATGGATTTTCCTCAGTAATGATGGTATTTTCCTTTAGTTTGGACAGGTCTTACACACCCACTCATCAAAGCTACTATCCTGCAAAGCATTATGGGATGGTGGAGGAAATGATGTACAGTCATCAGGTGAAGTTGAGAATTTTGAGTGTTTTCATATGAGGGCTTTATAATACAAATAACTGTTTTTAAAAGTCATAAAATTGAGTACAAAAGAAAGGAATTCAAAGTTATAAGTTGTGTCCCAAATGACGCACTATACACTATGTGCTCAACAGTGTAGTGTGTATGATTTTGTCATTCACAGAGTCGTTGAGTCTGAAGATGATTCATAATTAAAGCTCATTAAAGACAGTCGAGTGCATGAAGTGTCCAACATTCCACACTTCGTTGTTTCATTTAATAAAGTGCATCATCCGAGTATTTAAATTACACTTTTTCTATTAGGAATTGTCAGTGTGAACATAGAATAGTGCATAAGTATGTGAATTGGGATGCACCTACAGTCATACTATAACATATAATGAAGAATTAAGCATTATAACTTAATGCTCAGTTAGAGGATTATACTTAATGTAGAGTTAACGAAAGTTATCACTAGCATTGTAATGTTTAAAGCAGATGTCTTAACAAATGTCAGTAGACCGGGAAGATTTTAAAACGGGCAGTTCACTCATAAATACGTAAGATCGCTGTGGAAATACAGAAAGACAACGAGTGCAGCGCTGAAAAGGGGCCGGGCTACATAAGTTGTACAACATAATGCTTAGTTAGAGCGTTATACTCTACCGTATCAGAGTTTCTAAAGCAATTTAACATACAGAGTGTCTATTTACACCAATTGCAAAATTCCCGCCTTGTCGGCAGAGGCTGTTTACACTGACTCCGCCCACCAGTGCCTGATTGGTCTAGACAAAATGACAGAAGAAACCTGTGATGTTCGTTTTTGACTCGAATTTGAATCCGCCTTTTACCAAACTAATTCTTCTCTCTTTTTCCATCGCAAATCAGCTCGGAGAGGAGTTTATTTTAAAGGAACATGCCGACTTTTTGGGACTTTAGCTTATTCCCCGTATCCCCCAGAGTTGGATAAGTCCACACACACCCTTCTCATCTCCGTGCGTGCTGTAACTCTGTCTGACGCACCCACCGCTAGCCTAGCTTAGCACAAAGACTGGAGGTAAACAGCTCCAGCTAGCATACTGCTCCCAATAAGTGACAAAATAACGCCAACATTTTCCTATTTACATGTTGTGATGTGTATAGTCACAGCGTGTACAAATAACAAGGTCACATGAGACACAGCCATCTTCTAACCGTATACATACTGGGAACTATATTCTCAGAAGGCGAAGCACTGCTTCTTGGGCGGAGTGATTTGCTCGCAGCACCTGAGACGCCCCGTGGTGAGGAGCAGAGAGTTCGCTCAGAGTTGGAGTAAATCACTCCGTAGAATATACTATACACATCACAACATGTAAATAGGAAAATGTTGGCGTTATTTTGTCACGTATTGGGAGCAGTATGCTAGCTGGAGCCATTTACCTCCAGTCTTTGTGCTAAGCTAGGCTAGCGGTGGGTACGTCAGACAGAGTTACGGCACGCACGCAGAGGAGAAGGGTGTGTGTGGACTTATCTAACTCTGGGGGATACGGGGAATAAGCTAAAGTCCCAAAAAGTCGGCGTTTTCCTTTAAATAAAAATTAAGAAAGTATTCTGGCTTCTTGAATTGTGAATCATGTCTGTATCACGCTGAGTTCTTGCCCAGTTTAACAGAGATGCTTCTTCCACTCCAGGTGTCTTCTCTCGCGAGAGAAAATGAGCAGGACTCGTACAGATTGAGCTGGGACATGGAAAACCTGGACAATATTGCACTTTCCTCCAGTCCTGCTCATTCTGGGTATGAAAAACTCCTCTTTAAATCACACATACAGATACTGAAGCGCTTTGTATTTACAGTCAACATGGAATCAAAATCCACTTTCTTTATACGTTACTGATCTTATTGTGAACGATTTATCAGTTCTTTTAAATCACAGTTGAATATTTGTTCCTGGTATTGCCTAAGGTTTTTAACTAAATATGCATACATATTCTGCACAAATCTTTAACAACCAGAAACCTACAGTTTGACGGCCTTGCAAATGCAAAGTTGCTTTATGATCATTACTGTAAGTTCCTCTGTTTTTCAAACTTCATTCTCTCTTTCTGACTTTTCTCTCTGATGGATGGTATTTTTGGTCTTCAGCCGTTGTTCTCCATGTCATGACCATGACAATAGCAGGTGACTAGCGTGACGTGTCATTTGACCTCTGACCTCTGCTTCATTCAGTGTGCACAAGGGTCACTTAGTTTGGTGTCTTCTTGCTATGCCTCTTGGAATATTACAATTTGTGATCAAATTCTATATGTAATATATATACACCAGGCTTATTGCATTAACATATTTGACTTTTAGATTTAGGTGTAGAATATTATAAAATAACTGTATCAAAGGACCCTAAAGATGCCAAAAGGCACTGCAAGTTTGAAGTCATCTGAATGTTGTTCTTCATTTCACAAACTCATCTTGGAGACTAACACAATATTTGTTGTTTTTTTTTCTTTATTTTTATGTTGTTGTTTTTTCAGTCAAGGATTTTGTAACTGACAAAACTCATCTAACAAACTATATAACAAAATAAATTATCAATTGAAAATTTTATTAACTACCACTTAAGTATATGTTTAAGATCAGGATAATTTGTGTCTTTACTTAAGCCGTATAATTACTGAAATAGAAATATGTACATTACCATAACAGTGCACCAGCATAAGAAGCAGTTGCATAAGTACTTTCAGTATTGTAATTACTGTGCAACATTTACATTATATTCACATTAGAATTACATGAACATGACACTTTTTCCATGCATGTTGTGTGTCCAGCCAGGGTTGTATCTCTAAACCATATTTCCAGACAATCTGTGCAGGTGTTGTGTGTGTTTGCATGAAAATCAAACTGTGAGATATGTTGTTTTGATGATGTTGATGCATTTGAATATCCAGTGTGATCTTATGGGTATTCGTATGCATGTATGGTTCTACCACACATACAGTTATCTAAATTTGCATACACAATAGACAACAAAATGTACAATACTGATATTTTGACAGCATCTAATATTTAAATTATTTACATATGAACAACCTTATTGACATACTCATTTACGAATACTTATTTATAAATATTGAATTCATGGAATTAATAATTTGATACTATGTATTTATGATCATGGAGATTATAGTATTTTTCAGTTGCATTTGTTTAATGTAGTTGACTCGTTTACATTAACTTGATTCAAATGATTACATAATGTAAAACCTTAAAATTAATTTCTCTTCTGTTATATTTTATCCATTACTTATCACGTAATATTTTGTTTGTTTGCCGTGGGATACAAAATACCTTTTCTCAATATACTGTGACTCAAAACAATTACTATAAATACACCAAAAAAACGAAACATAAAAAGATCATAATAATAATCTGTATTATTGAGGGATAAAACAAGGCACAGGTGGGACTAATAAAAAAACATAATAAGTAACCATAGAAACTAAGGACACAGGGACTAAACAGACAAAGAATCTAAATTCAAAGAACCAAAACAGACTCAAGGTACGTTTACACCACAACGATATGCTTAAAACGGAGACGCTTTTCCTGTGAGTTTAGAGGACACCATTGTCAAAACGATCCCCATTTACACAGATCCGGGAAAACGACTAAAAACACTGTATTCTGCTGCCAGGCCATTAGATGGCGATGAAACACTATACACTGAACACATAATACACGTGCATGACGTCATCGTCTTCAGAGATTCGCGTTTTTGTTGTTTACACGGAGACCGTTTTCAAAAACTTGCACTTTGAAACCTGTTTTCAAAAGTTTGCGTTTTCAGGCGCCCAAAAACGAACGGCCAAAACGCATAAAAAGTTTTATGTTTATGTTGTCGTGTAAACAGCCCCATAGTTACTGCTTTTTGACATTTTAGTCACAATTAAATTATAATGATTAGATTACATGTATCTGTCTGTTCAGTGTTGTCAATTTAGCGACTCTGTCACTAGATTTCTTGCACTCCCCTTTATTGACTTATTTTCAAAAAAAGCAACTACTGACAAATCTAGTGACTTTTTGGACTGCTGGCTAACATGTAGCGAGCCACTATATCAAACTCGATCGGTTTTCTGAATGTAAATGAGAACAGCTCTATTGAACATTCGGCTATAGCATTAAAACAGTATGTGAACACGGTGTGATTCCATGACATGCATTTTTTTTTACTCTTCCTTGAGCTTAAGATGGTATCACTTTTTCAAGTGCATTTTAACTTTGTGCGTCCTCAATGCAGCTTCTTAGTCAGCTTCATGGTGGACGCCCGAGGCGGTGCCATGCGAGGATGTCGTCACAATGGTCTACGGCTTCTCATTCCACCGCGGAAGTGCAGCGCCCCGACTCGAGTCACATGTAGACTGGTCAAAAGACACCGACTGGCGAGCATGCCCCCCATGGTCGAGGGAGACGGTCTAGCTAGCAGGCTGATCGAGGTCGGACCCTCTGGAGCTCAGTTCCTTGGGTAAGCAGCCGTTGGTATGGTATGGTTTATTTGGATAGTGAAATCTGGACAGAAAGTATGCTTTCAGTGCCTCATCACTGTTTAAACTCATAATGAACATATTGATCTTTTTTATATTGAAAATTTGAATTATTGACTTTTCGTCAATGGACAATGCTGGAGTAGTTCGGTGCTCTGGATTACGCTGGAATAATTCTTGTGTACAAGTATAAACCTGTACCAAATTCGCCCATTTATATATGAAGGGACTGTCTGACTTACACGTTAAACCACCCATCATTCTTTGCTAGTTTTAAGTGAAATTTCGGGCTGGGTAATTTACCTAATCAAAAGTGGGATTTCAGCAAACATGCTAGAATCATCACTTCTAACTATACCCCTCAAACAAAGTATATTTAAAGGGGCTATATGTAGAATTCTGAACATGATTCAAAACTTAGATATACTCACGTCACGGCGAAGTTCATGTTCTTGCTTAGAAGTAAAAAAGAAGTTGGAAATACCTTTGCAGTGATATACTGTTTCCAAACAGTTTTAGTTTCATGTGTCACTGAACTGAAGAGAAGCTCTCGGGAGTTTAAACGTCACATCATTTTGATTTTCGAGGCAAAAACGTCCCGACAACCTAGGAAGTCGGGGAAGGTCTAATTTTTTTAAGTTTCGTTAAAGCTGTTCACACATTGGCAATAAAAAGTGATTACTACATGTAAAATGCTTACATATAGCCCCTTTAAAGCCATGAACTTTGTAAACTTTTGTTAGATTTAGTGAACTGTAAAGTCCTATACCTTGTAAAAAGATCACTGTTTCCCTCAAGCATATCTTATTGTGATAATATCTTGAAATTTATGTTTTTTTCCATTTTAGCTTTGGTGTATACAATTCCTCTTTTAATTAAACAAACAAAATGTTATGTAAGAATGGAGTGTAGGAACAATTGAAGTGAAGCGTACTGCTGAAACGCACTCAGATTTACAAGGATTGGGATACAAGGTGAAGTACAGGAGAACTCCCGTAGCAGATCTAGACAGGTGGTGCTGGGGAGGAGGAGGAGTAAAGAAAACCCTCATGGCACACAGTACTGAGTTGGACCAGGTCAGGAAGGAAATATATATATTATATATATATATATATATATATATATATATATAAGGTTGCATAGATAGGAAAGAGAGATTGATTAGCCAGCTTAAAAGAACAAATCAGAGACCTGGGACTATGCAAAAGTTTTACTGACGGGTGCAACGGGCCACAGTCCTGCAGAGTTTATCATCAACCCTAATCCAACCGGATTCAGCTAATCAAGTGTGTTGGAGCTGGGTTAGAGCAAAACTCTGCAGGACTGTGGCCTTCCAGGAGCGGAGTTTTACACCACTGGTTTACGGTGACACTTTTTTTACCTCTAACATGGCTTTAATGGAGTAATGTACGTTTGTCTACATTTGTTCTTTGCTGCCTTTATTACTCGCCTCCTGTCAAAATGACTGATGCTGCTTCTGCTTTTCTGTATCTAACAAGGCTGTACCACCTGTTTTTTTTGGCTTAATGGCTTGCAGGGAAGTTCATTGCACCCTCAAAAAAGAACCTTTCTTTAATTGATTTAATATGTTTTTCCCTTTCTGACTAACAGCTGATGAATGGTAATCTACATAAAGTCCTTATAGTGCAAGTCCAGGACTGTGTACAAAATCGCCCCTATATATAGTGCACTATTTGAGGTGGACAGCCCTTTGTAGTGGTGTCTGAAACCATAGTGGACATTATCGAGTTCACTCATTCAATCCCATAATGCACCCCAATAGCGAGTGTACAACTGATGTAAAATCAGCGGTTAGCTACTTAAGAATAGCCATGCACAGTAAACGTTCCAATGAATGAAATTTTATCAATGTGCTCACTGTGGAAATTCAAGACACATTCGCCCTTGGAGTCGCAATGGAGCCTGAGCAGCATCTATGTATTTTGTGAAGGTAGGAGGTGCTAAGGTCAGGCTGAAAGGAAGAACCCTGAATTGGTCAACTTTGCCCCCAAATGCAAACCTGAGGAACTTTCTGTGTTCCAGAGTGAAGTTCAGCAGCATGTAAATCCCTTTATTGAGCATCAACCACCGTTCTTTGTTGGTGTCATAAAATTGGAGCAACCAACCATTGTGCTCCGACTTATGTTGAAATGAGGTGGGCAGCACCAAAATGCTCTTCTTTAAGGTTCAAATAACCCAACAACGCAAATTCTGCAGAAGTCACCTAATGAGGTGAGAGAGGTGTTTAATGGCTGAAGCCTGAATATGAGGGCTTTGGTTCACGGTGCGAGTTCAGACACTTGGGAGGTTGTGAGATGTGTGTGTGTGTAGATGTGTGTGTGTGTGTGTGTGTGTGTGTGTGTGTGTGTGTGTGTGTGTGTGTGTGTGTGTGTGAGACAGTGTATGCGCAGTATAGCCCCATCGATCTAGCCTGTGACGTGGTTGTGTATGATTTGGCAATGGGGACAGCAAATTAAAAATTAAAAATTAAACAGCACAAATCGCACCGTGTACGCCCGCCTTAAGTGACCACTAAGGCCCATATTAGGCTATACCATTGCCTGACATTGAGCAGATTGAAAAATATCCATGTCGCCAATAAACCTGTGAGATATGAGGGGCATAGAATCATTCTGTCCCTTATTCTGCTACAGACCTTCCTGAACAGGACCCTGAAATCTCAAAAACTGAAGAATACAGTCGACTGGCACACCCTGCTGTAACCATGACAGTTGTGAGAACCAAGGCTCAACTCCTGTGCTCATGGGCATCGGTGTTCAGAGCACGAACAGAAAAACTGCCGTTTAAAATGCACAGTTGGACTGTTCTCGCCCCGAAACACGTAATGGGAGAATGTACAATCTAACTCCAAAATGAGCGGCCCAACATGCACCATTGGGGCACGACCTGTTATAACCACAGTGTTGTAGTCGTGTGATCCAAGGCACAAATTGTGTTCTCTGAAAGGGTTACTCCACCCATTTTCTTCATCATTTACTCACCCTCATACCATCCTAGATGAGTTTCTTTCTTCAGATCTACACAAATAAAGATTTTTTTAAAATAGTCCATCTCTGTGAGTCCATATAATGCGTTGGATGGAACCCTCAAAGTTGACACATCAAAAACCATACAAAGCAAACACGATGGTAATCCATACAACACCAATTTCTGGCATTACTTTTACAACAACTTTCTACTTTCCATTCTGTCACCTGATGGAGTTTGGGTTTGCAACAATCTGTGTTGTATAAAGCTCTATATAAATTAAGTCGACTTGACTTGACTGATGTTTACATAAAGTATAAATTCATGAATGTGTGTATGACAGTTGATCGGAAGCGATGGATTATGGTTTAAAAAGTTTCAAATATTATTATTTTTCTTACACACACTTGTTATGAAGAAGACATTGATTCATTAGCTGGGGTTTCTTTGTTTGGCTCTTTGAACTTTGGGGGTCCCTGACACTTGCATTAAATGGACTCACGGAGATAAAAAGTCTTTATTTATCTACATCCGAAAAAAGAAAGTCACATTCCAGACAGCAATATAGTGTCGGCCCAGATCCGGGCCACATCTGGTACATGTGGATTCCACGCGGCCCAGATGTGGGCAAGATCTTGGCCGACACTATGTTGCTGTCTGGGATACATACATCTGGGACTGATTTTAATTTTTGGGTAGAGTATCCCTTGAGGCGTCGGAGCACGAACGAGAAAACTGTTGTTCAAATGCACAGCTGAACTGCTGTCGTGCGAATCGCTGAATGTGGTAGAACTGACAGAGCAGAATTTCAAGGTCAATGAGGAGACAAGGCAGACATGTGGTCAGCGGTCTGATAGAGTTCCTCAATTTAGCCTCTCCCAAATGGCAGAGTTGATGAGTGTCCATCATTTCCACAAGACTGCAGAGTGTCTTGTCTGTCAGTTTAGGTTTCAGAAGTGTGCTCACAAGCGCCACCTCTGAAGCTCATGTGTGCCATTTGGGACAGGGTTATAGACTCAATTTTGGATATGAAAGAAATCAAATTCAGCCATGTTTTCCTGATTTTTATTACTAAATGAACACAAGGAATAATATATAATCAGTTTCATTTACATGCAAAAGCATAATCTATTAATAAACCTGATGCCATCTGGAGACGAACATTTATGATTTGATGATGCAAGCAAATAGTTGAATAATGTTGTCGTTAATTTATAAAAACAGACTATTTCAGTTCAACTGTTCTGCAGAACAAACGAGCCAATTCTATTGACATTGTTATTAATGATGTTTAAATGATTTTTCTGTTTTAACACTCATGAATCATGACACAAGGACCCAGACAGCAACATAGTGTTGGCCCAGATCCAGCCCACATCTGGTACACGTGGATTCCACACGGATGTGGGCCGGATCTGGGCTGACACTATGTTGCTGTCCGGAGAGTTGGCATAGAACTGACTTTTAGCGTAGACTTTAGAAAACTAAACAGGGAAAATCATCTTTTTTAAAGGGTAATTCACTCTCACTTGCTACTTACAAAGATAAATTTAAACCCTTCCAGGGTTGTTGTTGTTTTTCTCTCTCATTTGTTTCAAGAAAAGTTCTTCTGAATAAAACAAATTCGACAATATGCCACCTATGCTCTCTTTTCCCACTGCTGCTATTGGATGACAGTAAGCTCCACCTCCCCACTGCCCCGCCCCCTCTGAATGAGGGCGAGAGTTTGGTTAGCCGCATTCTGCAACTGGGCCCACCAGGGACAAAATTTCTGGGGTAGGAGTGACACATGAAACAACCAATGGATGCCAGTCCCACACCCCACTTTCTCCTTTCTCACTATCTTCCTTTTAATTGTATTGCATTGGTTGTATTCTGCTTTCATTGTAAAGTGGCTCCGTTTAGTCGTCAGTGGTACCATACAGTAGATGAACCCTAGTGTCATTTTTATTTTCCATTTTAGCCTTGATTACTCATGATTGTTTCCAAACTTGTTGAAGTTAATCAACAGATTGTGATTATACTTCTATACTTTGCCATCAAAAGGTCACAGGTTTGGGAAATTCATGACCAAAACATAGTATTTCTAGTGATATGTCAGAAGTGTGTTATTCTGAATCATCAATCTGTGTTTCCTTTAGCTCCTTTAGGTGACTGTTTGTACCCAGTTGTTTGTGCTCGTCTTGTTTTTTATTTGTTTTGCGATTTGCTGTGCTACTTTAGTTGAAGCATGAGTTTCTGTGGCTGTGTGCATTTTTTAGGTATGAACATAACATTGTGCATATTGTTATGGCGTGTTGTATGTTTGTGAAAGTTTTCATTTATTTAGGCCATACCATATCCACTAGAATTTTAATCAAAAGTATCAAGACTTGGTAGATCTGGGCATATCAATGCGCTTCAGCACTGAAGTTAAAGTAATTGAAAATCAAGTCCAGTTACTTTTGATAAACTTTCTTTTCTTTTTGTGTTTTTCAAATACTCAAATGAAATGAAACAATGTACAACACATTATTTATTTATACATGATATAGACTTTATTGTATCAAGTTGTTGCTAATCTTAGCAGTTACCATTACTGAACAAGAAACAAGTAAATAATGCATTTCTGTATATTATACTATTCCATTATACTAGAACAATAAGCCTTTCAAGACCGTTTGTCACAGTGATTTAAAGCAAAATTTATTAGCCTAATTGTAGGAAAAAATTGTAGACATTCGTATGAATAACGTTCTTGTAACTCCTGCCGGGTCTCAGGCCTGTGATTGTGGAGATCCCTCACTTTGCGGCTCTGAGAGGGAAGGAGAGGGAGCTGGTGATCTTACGCAGTGAAACTGGAGAGAGCTGGAAAGAGCATCATTGCGAGTACACAGAAGAAGAACTCAACCAGATCCTCAACGGCATGGACGAGGGTGAGGAAAAAACACATGATCAAATACAACCCAGACAGTAACATAGTGTCGGCCCAGATCCGGTCCACATCTGGGCCGTGTGGAACCCACGTGTACCAGATGTGGGCCGGATCTGGGCCGACAATATTTTGCTGTCTGGGAAATTATAACCTCCCATTGCAGAGATTTGTGTCCACTATTGAATAAATATAAGAAATGGACAGATGCTGTACAGTATATCCATCTTAAATTTCAGGGCTGGACCCACCGGAAGAGTTGGAGAGGAAGCGCATCTGTCGCATTATCACTCGAGACTTTCCACAGTATTTTGCTGTGGTTTCACGGATTAAACAGGACAGTAATCTCATTGGTCCAGAAGGTGGAGTTCTGAGCAGCACAGTGGTTCCTCAAGTACAGGCCGTCTTCCCGGAGGGAGCGCTCACTAAACGCATCCGTGTCGGCCTGCAGGTAGCACAATTGTTTTTGCAGAGGAAAACATGGAATGTAGAATCAGTGCTTTACTGTAGAATTCACAGCTTTTGCTACCCTGGAAATCCAGAGTTCTCACGAGAGCACAAGTTGAATTTGCTCAGCGAGTTTACTCTGGAGTCGAGTAATGATGCTCATTAAATATGCCCTTGTATCCACAATCACATCGGGTTATCTGATATAGGCGGGCCAGAGGCGAGCTAAACAGATGATGACAGCGCTGAGACGTCGAAGTCATTAGTAAACATTGCAAGATATGGCTATGGATGAACACCAGTTGTTTGAAACTGCTTTGGCCGCTACAATGAATGAGTTAGACTTGGCTTTTTATCTAAAAGAGGAACAGAAGACGGCGCTTGAATCGTTCCGTTGCAAGAAGGGCGTTTTTGCTGTTTTCCCGACCGGATACGTCAAGAGTCTAATCTACCAGTTAGCTCCGCTGGTGGCTAAGCGTATGGGGCTTGTTGTGATTGGTCGTAGTGTTATCCAATTGTGTGCAGTGTGATTTTCAAATGCATGCTTGGTGCCGCCCCTCGAGCTGGCCGATTTTCATTAGTCGATGCCAGACCATTACTCTTTCAGATTTAGGTCTGGATTTCCAGGCTAGCATTTTGTTGCTAACAGCCACAATATTGAAATAGATTTGACCCGATAGCAATGAGATGCTTTAAATTATTAATTTGCTCTTGTGATCATTTTGTTAATTATTGCCTTTGCTACTTGACCAGGCTCAACCCATGAGCATTGATGTAGTGAGGAAGATTTGGGGTAATAAAGCCACATTCAGCCCTATAGTCACTCTGGAACCACGGAGGAGGAAATTCCATAAACCCATAACCATGACCATCCCTGTCCCAAAGAACTCTGCTGACTCGGGCCTCGGCGGCTTTGGAGGTGGAGATACTCCTACGTTACGTCTGCTATGCAGCATCACAGGTGAGAAAGCACACGGGATATACTCATTTTCACTTTCTATCCAACTTAATATACAGAGACAACCAGGGCTTTAAAACGGGGGCTAGAAAATAAATCCATTCACTCCGAGCAGAATCAGTATTTTAAGGTTTCTGTTCTTGCGTTCCCTCTGAAACATTACCGTTCTGAAAACAGTTTGATTAGAAGAAAATACCAGTTAATAACACTATTTTTCGTTCTACCTATTGTTCTTTACATAGCTAGCAGCCTACATTGTAAAATGTAACCCCATTTGAAGCACTGGTAATCTAGATTTGGTCATCTGAAAAAGTGTGATCCAATCCTATTTTACTTTGAAAAACCAGCACAAAGGTAAAATGGATTACCTGATCCTGGAGAGCAAAACATGGGATTCCCAAATCTAGATAAATCTGATCCAAAATAAAACTTTTTGAACAACTGGGCCTTGGTGATTGATTATAAAAAAATTAATTAAATTTCCTGATTAGTAGTGATTGTACACTAACCTGCAATTTTTGCTGGTTTCAAAACACACGTCATGCTGGATATTACCTGCCATTCATTTTCACTGAAATGTAATGCTTTAACGGTTGGTGACATTTCCTCGTAAAAAGAAACTATTGAGATCCAAGAGCTAATGCCAGCGACTAACCTACGATGACTTGACAGCTAAGCGCGGACATTTCACTCACGTCGCATTTGCATAGGGGCGAATTTAAATTCATGATTGGATCACTGCCAAAATAAAATAATAAACAGAATGATATAATAACTTTATTAATCAGTGAAAGTTAATTTCAAAAAAGCATATCTGTTCAGAACAATTAGAATTGATTTCACTTTTGTTTATATTCCTGTTAAAATTTCATTTTGTTTTCATTCCTTGAACCGGTTCAGAACCCTGGAGACAACTATACAGTAAGTAAGCCATTCATAGGTTAAGTGTAATGTAACGGAGGCCAGCTAGTGAGAGCTGTGCATGTAAACCTCACTCATCTGGCCTCAAGAGGCGCTCTAGCAACTTAGGCTACAGACTGCGGTCCTTAGCATCCTTGTTGGTGCCTGCCTCCCATGCTGGAGACGCCGGTTCAAATCCCGCTCGGAATTGGTAGAGTACGACCGGTTACATTTGGTGCCGTGACCCGGGTGGGAGTGAGGTTTAGGGAGTTGAGTGTAACAGAAGCAAGCTAGTGAAAGTTGTGCATGTAAACCTCACTCCCCTGATCTCAAGAGGCGCACTAGCGACTGAGGCTACAGACTGCGGTCTTTAGCGTCCTTGTTAGCACACCCACCTCCCATGCCGGAGATGCAGGTTCTAATCCCGCTCTGATTAGATTTGGTGCCATGACCCGGATGGGAGTGAGGTTTAGGGGGGTGAGTGTAACAGAAGCAAGCTAGTAAGAGCTGTGCATGTATACCTCATTCGTCTGGCCTCAAGAGGCGCACTAGCAACTGAGGCTACAGACTGCGGTCTTTAGCATCCTTGTTAGCGCATCCACCTCCCATGTCGGAGACGCAGGTTCTAAACCCTGCTGGGAGTGGGTTGAGCAGGACCAGTTACATTTGGTGCCGTGACCCGGATGGGAGTGAGATTTAGGGGGTGAGTGTAATTGAGACCAGCTACTAAAGAGTGATGGTAAACCTCACTCCCCTGGCCTCAAGAGGCACGCTAGTGACTGAGGCAACAGACTGCGGTCTTTAGCATCCTTGTTAGCGCGCCTGCCTCCCATGCTGGAGATGCCGGTTCTAATCCCGCTCTGAGTGGGTGGAGTAGAACTGGAGAGATTACAGTAACACGAGTGACATGAGTATTCTGCCCCCAATTAAAAGCTAAGTTGTTTCCTTACAAAGTCAGTTTTTTACAGCATACTGAAGCCCCTCCTCTAGTGACATCTATTTAAAACTGTATTGCACTGTATTGGGCAGGAGAATGAAATAATTGACAAGGACAAGTGAACATGAACTTTCAAAATAAAAGACATTTGCTGTAGTCAACAACATTTTTGTATTTTGTAACCAAAACCGTTTCTTCCGTGTATAGGTGGGACCACTCCTGCTCAATGGGAGGATATCACTGGGACTACACCATTAACATTCACCAATGACTCTGTGTCTTTTACCACAAATGTGTCTGCCAGGTATATTCTCTAGAAGCAACAGGAGAGTATATGTTTTGAATGATGAATTTTCCCTTTGTAAAGCCCAAATATACTTCAGTGTTTACGCGTACGCTTGGGTGCGCTACCGTACATGTGACGCAAATTTAGTCTTCGCCAAATTTAGTTTACATAGTCTTGTTTAGTTTACATGCCCCTTGAACTTTTTTTTGCACTAAATTGTTTTGTCCACAAGGGGGCAACACTGGCCCCGGACCGTTGATTTACACTCGAAAAAGAGGCCCAACAACAACAGACGCCTGATTTGATGAATGCTTGTGCGAGGGGTTAAGAAATACCTACAACTCTAGTTTAAAAAAGTACAAAGACATTTTTATCAGTCATAACTTATGAAGAGAAATAATGCAGAGACTGGATGAGGAGGAAACTATGCGTTTGACTGTGAGGATACGCTAGAGTTCGTGTCGAAACTGAAGTATACTTTGGGTAAATGGGCCAATCCTGGTTGAAGCTCACACATAAGATAAGCACCAATATCTCCCATATTTTCCTCATCAGATTTTGGCTGATAGACTGCAGGCAAGTACAGGAGTCGGTGAACTTCGCCACTCAGGTGTATCGTGAGATCATCTGTGTACCTTACATGGCCAAATTCGTCATCTTTGCCAAAACGCATGACCCTATTGAGGCTCGATTGCGCTGTTTCTGTATGACTGATGATAAAATGGATAAAACTTTGGAGCAGCAAGAGAACTTCACAGAAGTGGCACGTAGCCGAGATGTGGAGGTGAGTAATGGACAGGCCTTGCTCATCCAAATATCCGCTGTGGAACTGACATAATTGAATGGGTTGCATTCTAGGTATTAGAAGGAAAACCAATATATGCAGACTGCTTTGGAAACCTGGTTCCCCTAACAAAAAGTGGCCAGCATCATGTCTTCAGCTTCTATGCCTTTAAAGAGAACCGACTGGCTCTTTTCATCAAAGTAAGTCAACTATGCATTCATATATCTGAAGAATTATAAGAGGATCCATATACAGCCATATAACTGCACACTTGGCAAATCACTTGTAGATTCGAGACAACGCTCAAGAGCCTTGTGGGCGCTTGTCCTTCACAAAAGAGCCCAGATCTTATAGGACTTTGACCCATGGTGCAATATGCAATCTAAACATCAGCCTGCCAGCTTACTCAAAGGTAAGTTCATGCAATATGCTACAAAATGCATTGTCCAACAAAATTTCATTTTTATGTTGTCCGCTTTTATGGCAGGTTTGCATGCATTCTTACATTCATTTTGTTGCCATGAAATGATTGCTTTATACCACAATATCTGCATAGGTTTACAGTTGAAGAAACACTCAATTTAATGAGTCAATTACACAACTTATTGCTGTGGATATTTGGAAGGCCTCATTTTACAGCCATCTTTTCCTTCCATTTGTTTCCCTTTTTAAAAACATTTTTGAATCAACAGCTGATAAATGCTTTTATGCATTTCTGTTGCACCTAACCCGTCACACCACGCCTCGCTGGCTGGCCTCAGACATGTTGTGTTGCTCTGAAAACTGCTTAGCCTGCTCTTTCTGTCCCCTTCTGTCTTTCTACTACCTCTGTCCATCTCTCTATCATCTGGTGCTCTCGTCCTCTTTTGCTGCTTCTTGCTCCTCAAAGGAATCAGATTCAGAACAAGATCCTGATGAGGAGGTAACTGCGATTTTGCACTTTAATTAACAAAATATCCTTTGCTTTCCTCCATTATCTCAGTTCAAAACTCTGTCCAGTCCCACTTGGTTTAATTATTATTATTATTATTATTACAGAGATAAGTTGTTGTGTGAACAGTAATAATGAGAAAATGTGTTTCAAAACCCTTAGAATTTCATGAATGGCTCCATAGATGTATTGTTTTGTTTATTTGATTGTTTGTTTGTTTTAGAAGCCACTCATGCAGGAAATACAGATAATTCCAAATGGTTTACACATATTTTCTCATAACTGTATTGTTTGGTGTACCAGCTGTGATAGCTGTATCAAATGATGTGGGGTCAAATAGCTTGAAGAAAGAAAGTAAATTGGCAATGTTAGGCTAAAAATGTCTGTTCATTCAGTGCATGTATACAATTGAATTTTCTTCACCTTTTTTTCTTTACAGACGAGCCGAACACTTGAGAAATGTAAGATATGGAGTTAAATTAATTAAAATATGTTGTGTTATACCAGACACTTTTCCATTGAACTTACTAACTGAGAATGTCACCACTGTAAAATAACTTACAAAGCATGATTTTAACATTCTATAAAATAATCTTGTGTCTGAGTGAGTTAACTATTGATATATTAGGGATGTAACGGTACACAAAAATGACGGTCCCATTTATTGCGGTCCCATTCCAATCCATTCTGTCCATTTGACTCGTTCATTGAAGTCTGGTAAACATAGACTTGCTTGCTGTCAGGACAGTACTTTATGTGAAATGGAAATATTTGCGTGAATCTGTAACATTTACAGGTAAGTATACAATTGTAAGATGTAAAACAACAAGCCATGTTGGTTTATGATTTAGTTTGAAGCGCAAAACAGAGTTTGAAATTACGTTTCGTAGAAAAAGAAGTTCTGCACGTGCAGCGATTAAAACACCAATTTCGAACCGAAAGAACTTTTTTTGTACCGTTACACCCCTAATATAAATATATTAATGTTTTATTCTGATCAGTTTATGAATCTTGATAGAAAAAAAGTTTTTGAATGTCTCTTTTACTCTTTGCACATAATGTGAATTTCATTCATACTGTGGTGATGTTTGTTTTCAACTGTTTTTAGATCCCTACTCCCTTCATTAAACACAATAACAATCTGCAAAGCAAATTATGATTCCCATCCACATCTGTAGTAATCACTCTCCTTAGTACCTATTTTTGGTGCCCCTGCATTTTTACACATAAACAAAGTGTACTTGTCCGCCAGCCCAGTAAGAGGATTCCCTCTCTTTATCTGTGAATGTACAAAACATTAATAATATAAACCTGTGTTTAAACTAGTCATTGCCCTTTTTTGTAGATATGTGGCTTCATCAGTTGGATATTAACATTGCATAGTTTGCTTACTATTGCTTTAGAGAAGATTTCAATCACCACACTATGTAATGTAACCTTTAAGTATAGTTCTTACATTAAGCTAATATTCAGGTATAAGTATGAATTATAATCCAAATCTATTACTACATCAAACTTACTACACACTAACAAGTTTACCAAATTTACTAAGGAATTAACATTTGAATGCTGTCTTGTGTGTATGATTTTTTTCAGTACTGATCTTTGTTTAACATTGTTTACATTGCCACTATTAATAGTAAAAATAATTATTTCAATATTTTACATTCAGTTCACTGTCTGAAATCGTGTGCAAAAACCAAGCAGCTTGTCACTGGGGCAGTACCCTTAAAAGGACAACTTTATACCTAATCTACGCATTAAAGGTGCTTTTTAGTACCTTAGAGTAGTAATATGTACCCTTTACTATATGAACTTTTATGGGCAAATAAGGTACAAAGATGTCCCTTTAAGGGAACTGCCCCCATGACATGCTGTTAAAAATGTTTGCACATTTTTTTCAGAGAGTGTATGTTGTTTTTTCAAATGCCTTTATTTTCACACTCGTTCAGTTTTAGTTGCATATCACTGGCTTTCTTTAAAAAAACATTAAAGACTTGTTTTTGATGAGTTCATTTTTATTGAGTTCTCTCCTGAATTCTCTCTTTCTCTCTTTTGTCTTCTTCTTCTGTAGACATGAGTTATAAATATTGAGCAATGTCTACTTTGTGTTACTGTTTTTCACTATATGTCCCAGTGTTTGGGTTGGCTTATTTTTGTCTCCCTTTTAAGTATCACTTTAGTTTGTCTTTTTGTTTGTGTGAGTGCGCTGTTGAACCAAATGTGGATAAACAAGTTTCCTGCTTATTCTTCCATTGTCTTTAAGATTTGGTTAGTATTTGCTTTGCAGTTGTTATTCCCCCATAAGTCCAGTAGACTCTCCACTCATCCTCCCATACTCCACTTACCTTTTTTGTCATCTTGATGCCTTCTGGTCCTTGAAGCTCTGAATTGATCCCTTATGTCCTTTTCCAATCTCTGTCCCTTTAATTTAAATTTTGGTTAATTTGCTCCTTAAATGTCATCCAAATGGAAGATGATGAAGACACTGAAACGTCATTCCGGAAAACACACTTGATCCGAGACTCCCCTGCGCTTGCAAGTCCAGATTTACTCTCTGAAGTGTCAGAGATGAAACAAGACCTTATCAAAATGACTGCTATTCTGACCACTGATTCCTCAGAGAAAGCGGGTCCTATGCAAGGGGATTATTTAGATAAGGGGGTGGAGGAGGTGTCAGCAGAGCCTTTTGAGATAATGGAAAAAGTCAAAGAGGATTTGGAGAAAGTTAGTGAAATTCTGAGAAGTGGAACATTTGACAAGGAAGAGTCTGCAAAAACAGAGAGTCGTCCATATAGGAAGGATGAGGGGTGGGTTCTCCTGACAGAAAGTGAAATTGAAGAGGCCAAAATGATGGCTGCCTTTGAATCTCAAGAATCACTTCTAAAGGAAGTTAGAGTCAACAGAGGATCACAGAGACCAAAGGGTGCGCGGGACTGGTCTGGCATGGACACTGTTTCCACTGGTGAAGTTAAGGAATACTTATTGGATGTGCCTGAAACATCTATGCCTGCATCCCATGAGACTCCATCACAGCAACGGTTCACTGAGGTTGTTCTGCGCAGAGGTGGTCGAAAAATAGTCCCTACAGTGGCAAAAGACACTAAAGCCCATACAACAGAAGTAAAAAAGCCAGTAAGGAGGAAAGGGCCTCAAGGACACACAGAAGAAACCCAATCAATGAGCACAAAAGAAAGTAACAAAGGGGATGCCTTACTACCTGTACCTGGAGACCAAAAAAAGTCTCCTGTATCACCAGTGGTTGAGGAGACACCAATTGGTTCCATTAAAGAGAAAGTTAAGGCTCTTCAAAAGAAAGTAGAGGAAGAACAAAAAGGTCATAAAAAACAGACAGGCCAAAAACCTCCATATAAAGCAACAGAAGGCAAAGCATCTTCTGTTGTCAAAGACCAGAAAACATCAACCCTGAAAAAACAAACTTCTTCACCCCAAAAACAGTCTCCTTCTAGGTCACCAAAGCCTGAGCCTGGAAGTCTAGAAGAAACCATGTCTGTAAGAGAACTAATGAGAGCATTTCAAACTGGCCAAGACCCCTCAAAAAGAAAGTCTGGCCTCTTTGAGCACAAAGGATCTTCCAAAGCAGAACACACAACAGCGAGTAAACCCGAGGCTATACTCACAAAGTCACAATGTCTTCCCCGAGCACCCTCACAAGAAGAAGGGTCTCCTGATGTTTTAAAGCCTGAAGATCATCACGAAGAAAAAGAAGTCTCAATTAGTCCACACATAAAACACTCTAAAGACTTTGAAGAAGATACAAAAGCAAGGCAGAAGAGTGGCGAGGTTGTGATTTCTGGAAAAGAGTCAGCAGTTCCCTCCACTCACTCAAGCATGACAACAACTATTCCTCAAAATATGTCAAAGCATGGCAGAGATCTTTTGCCTGATAATGGTACAGAGAACAGTGCATTTGATGACAGCTCTGACAGTGTTAAACATGAAGCATTGGTCGACTCACCCAGTGCTAGTCTTGCTGAAGTGGAAGCCCCATTGAGTTCTGAGGAAAGTTACAAACATGAGGGCATGGCTGAGACTCCAGAAACAAGCCCCGAGGGCCTCCCATTATCACCAAAAAAACCAACTCAGTCTATACTTGCAAAGTCCTCAAAATCAGTAGCAGTCACCCCTAAGGTCAAGACAAGTAAAATATCTGTTTCCTTTTCTACTGAGATGAAGGCAACTAATGAACAGGCATCTGAGGCTACAATTCATCATCCAGCACTGAGCAAAGCAGTGGATGAGCCAACAAAAAGTGAGTCCGTGTCTATTCCTAATAGGAATAGGGGGGTGAACTTTGGGGATGAAAAAACTTCTGTTGATAAGGACATTGTTTCTGTGTCATCCAAGCCACCTAAATCTCGGAAACTGACTAAAAGAGCATCTGAAACACTAGAGAGTTTTTTGAGCGATGAGGAATCCTTTGATGATCAACCAACCTCCTCTGACTTTCTGGCCTCAAGGGCAGCTACACAGGATCATGGTGGTTTAGTGCTGCCTCTTAGACACCAAGATTCAGAGACCCTTAGTCCAGTAGCTGATGACTCTTTTACCATTAGCCACAAAGACTCTTTAGAAGGTAGTCCCGTGATGGAAGACAACTCTTCCCATAGAACCCCAGACTCTATTGAGCCTAGTCCAACAAATGAATCCCCATGCTGTGACTCTTTAGAAAACAGCCCCGTAGAGATGAAAACCAACCTGACTTTTCCACCTACAGTAGAACAACCCAGTGTGACCACAGGCCCCCTGACATCCTCCAAAGCCCCTGAAATCCCCCCAGAGAGTTTGCGTAGTAGATTGCTCAAAGAACAGGAGGGTAATGCAGACGATGACAGTTGCGAGCAGACGTCCCTGATGACAAGTTCGGGTAAGAGTCCTCTCTCCCCTGACACACCAAGTTCTGAAGAGGTAAGTTATGAGGTCAATCCCAAAACCCCAGACCCCATGGTCCTGATTGTTCCCTTTAAGCCATCAGTAATCCCAGAGGAGACAGTAGAAGATGATGAGTTGAAGTGTGGCCTGACACAGAGGACAATTACTCCAGAGGAAGAGATGTTTAAAATGGCTGCCAAAATAAAAACATTTGATGAAATGGAACAAGATGAAAAAGACAAAAAGGACAATAGAAAAGATAGTGAATCTTCTCAGACATTGGTATCGTCTGATGCAGGAGATGAGAGCATCAAACTGTTTGCGCTTACATCCAAATATGAAACATCCTCTGTGGATGATGTTGGGTTTACTGAACTCAACCAAGCATCAGAGATAGCACGGTCTGTTGAACCGATCATTAAAGTACAACCTCCCTCTCCTTTTCCAGCAGGTATACGTAAGAGCCCCCAAACATCTGAGGACATTCAACATACCATGGCCCACAGTGCAGCATCTTCAGCTGAATCAGCAATGAGGAGACCTCAGTCTGTCTCAGAAAAGCATAACATAAAACCACTCCTTCAAGAATCTCCTAGTGAGAAATCTGAGGACAAAGAATATGTTGATTCAGAATTAGTACAGTTGAATAAAACTGCCTCTAACAGCAACAATCTGGCTGAAAATATAACTGATGAACAAAAAGAGCAAAGCTTAAAAAGATCTAAAGTAAATCAAGAAACTTACAGTGATGAAATGCAGAACGAGTCAGCCAGTTACCAAAATGTTGATTACATATTGCCTAGTCAGGAAGAGTCTAATGTAACAGATGAGATTAAAGGTGATTACATGAGGCATACAGGGACATCTTATGTTGATATTTGTAGTGGCAGCCTAGATATTGATTCTATTCCAATTATTATTGGACAAACAAGAGAAACATTTAAACCAGAAATATGTATTTATGATGACACAGAGGAAGATGATGCTGAGGAGGAACCTCCTAAGACTGAATCTAGAGGAGTTACAGCAAAAGCAGAGACAGACGCCTGGAATTCAGTGCGAGAAGATGATGATGCATTTGCAGCAAGAGTCAAAGAGGAAGAGCAAAAGGTCTTGGGTCTGGCTGTAGATCGGCCTTCCCAAGGAGCGACTCCAGACACAACACCAGCAAGGACACCAACTGAGGAGGGTACACCAACAAGTGAACAGAATCCTTTCCTCTTCCAAGAGGGAAAACTTTTTGAGATGACAAGAAGTGGTGCGATAGACATGACAAAAAGGAGTTACGAGGAGGAAGGCTTTGCATTTTACCAAATAGAGCAACCCATTGAAGAAGGCATAGCTGAAGAAGGAGTGAATGGGCCTGGTAGAGCATCCAGTGATGCTGAGAATGAGGTTGGTTGTAACCTCTCTTTGCAGATAAAACAAGAGGAGAATAATGACCTTTCTAATGAGCCTGCAGATTTATCTGTACATTCTCCTACTGAGGTTAATCTGGCTGCAGCTACAAAGTCAGATGTTATAAAGTCTAAAACCTCAACCAAAACCTCAGAGAAGGACCAAACAATACCAGAAACAGCAGAGATTAAATCAGACAAAGTAAAAAGTGAGGGACATTTAACATCTGATCCTGCTTACTCTGATATGGTCATAGTCAATGTTCAGACAGCAGTGTCAACTATTACTAGATCAGTTCATTCCCAACAAGACCAAGAGTTCTCAGATTTCCCCCCGGATGATCAGCACTCAGTTATAGAACAAACCAAAATCCCAGAAAAGACAGAATCTAAAAGTAAACTTGTCTCTAAAAGTGCAGCCTCTCTATCATCTAAGACTAGAAAAGATATGCCAACCTCCAAAGAGGAGGAGAAACCAAAATCCCGAATCCCTGTTAAGGCCAGCTCCCTCAGGTCTGAATGTGTAGAACTTCCCAAGGATAAGAAGTCGAAGTTGCCCGTAAAACCTCAAACAAGGAGAAAATCTGACACAGAGACAGGCCCATCCATAACCTCCAGTTTAACAAAGTCTTCCAAAGCCAAGAGCTTCTGTGAAAGCGATTCCACCAAGAAACCAACCAAAAAGGACCAGAGGCGTTCAACAAGCACTGACCTATCCAGCACAACTAAGACACTTCCTTCAAGACTACCAGTCAGGGGAAAGCCTGGTCAGCCAATTCAATCTTCCACACCAGCAAAACAAAAAAAGGCCCTGCCCACTGACACAAGCAAACAGTCTATTGCATTTTTCGAGGAGATTAGACATGAGGCAGCTAAGGTAGTGGAGAGTTTGGCTCAGGCAGAGAAAGACAAACAGGAGGCTGCTGCCTTATCTAATGATGAAAGAAGCACCATCAATGCCTCAGTAATAGAAAGTGAACCTTTGCTTGACATGCAAATGCCTTTCCCTGAGGATTCCTTGGTCATTAGGCCCAGATGGGACAACCCTGTTGAGACGCAGATGGAACGAATCCCTGCTGATAAAGTCCGAAGTCAAGGTATCCCCCATCTCTTGGGGCACATTATCTCTTTCTCATCTGCCTCAGCACCTCAGTGATGAAAGTGCTGCTTCTCTGTCTTGTAACTAATGCTTCTCTTTGTGGTGCTTCTTTGATGTTTGGGCTATGTTTGTGACTGTCTCTTTTCCTTTTATCTGACATAAGTCTCAAGATTTACATAAAACCCGATGCAGTGTTGAGTATTTATGTAATGTTTTTTGCCAGTATATTCACTGACTGCATATAGGTCTATGACAAAATTAATTCAACTTAAAACATCAGTTGTGAGGTGCAGTTGATATTACAATTTTTATAATGTTCACAAATTCTGGGACAGTTATTCATAGTATTCATTCATGATTGATATTTTACCTTGTCTTTGCTCATAGGTTGAAACTAATCTGATAATGGTTTCTGTAGCATATTTGCTTAGAAATGTTGATTTAATAATAGATAATTAAATATATAAGTATAATTTAAAAAAGTATATATTTTTTACATGAGAAAGCCAGTGACCTTATTTAACTTAGTGTCGTAAACAATTTTTTGTAATGACTTCTAGTATTAGATTTGTGTGCTTATATGTCTTTTGCTGCTTTGCTGGAATTTGCAGTAGATCCACAGGATGAGGCTGACAGGAAAGAAGGGCGTCTGGCTGTAATAGCAGACCACCTTGGTTTCAGCTGGTCAGGTAAGCTGCTAACCTCTATACCAATGGTTCCCTAACTGGCTGCCGCAGAGCACTTGTTGCTGCGATGACTCGTACCCCTTTTCCACCAAGGCAGTGCTGGTGCCGGTTCGGAGCTGGTGCCTACTCGCGAACCAGTTCTTTGTGTTTCGACTGCCAAAGAACCGGTTCTCGGCCAGGAAAATTGGTTCCAAAGCGGCAGCAACTCTTTGCTGGACTAGAACCGTTCTTTTATCACGTCATGCTTACGTCAGGGGCTGGGGGCGGGGTTATTGTCGAACTTCTTCTCGAACGTAACCTCCGTCTATAGTAATCCAGACGAGCAGCACAAATGTGTTTTAAACGTCTTCTTCTGACCCCGATATAGGATCGCAAAGCCAGGAGAAACATTTGCAGAAAGACGATGTAGTCCACCATTGTAATTGTTATGCTTGAAGTTGGCGCAAGCGTTTCTGGGAAAGCTAAGACGTATGGCAACGTACACAGTGACGTAACAACGTCGTTCGCTGGGCTCTCTAGTCAGTGGAATAACAAACAGGTTCTGAGAAGGTTCGAAAGTTGAACCAACTTTGAACCAGCACCAGTTCCGAACCAGTTCTTTTTTTGGTGGAAAAGGGGTATATGAGTGCTACTTACAGAACCTTTGTCATTACATTAATTCAGTTAATTGTGACTGTGAGCAGAGAGCTTAGATATTCACAGAGCTAGACAGAAAGTGTACATATAAACTACAAAGAGGCTCCTTGGTTTTTTTCCTTTTTAATTTGGGAACCTCTGCTCTTATAAGGTACAGTACTTTGTTAAAATGGTAGAATTATTTATGGAGTTGGGATACATTCATGTAATGATTGCATTTATTTGCAATAGTTGTCATGCCTACTTTTTTATAATTGTAAATCTTATCTTATTTCAACACATATTGCACTGCAGTCATAAGGGCACTTTTGTTTCATACGGATACTTTGTTGTCCTGAATTAAATGTATGACTCATTACCGATGTGATTTTATTCAAACAGAATTGGCTCAAGAGCTTGAATTCAGTGAGAAACAGATCAATCAAATAAGAAACGAGAATCCAAATTCACTACAAGATCAAAGCCATGCACTCATAAGGCTATGGAAAGAAAGAGAGGGCAAAAATTCTACAGGTAAGATCTGCTGATCATGTGTTTTCCTTTAGTTTGAACAATTTTGCATTGGTCGATTCACCGGATATACTGAACACTATTAAATCAAAGATCAGTACACTTTAAATAATTATTTCAGCATTACCCCTCAGCCACCACCAATGTCCCTGCTGACAAATCCAGCATTGTTGGTCACCAGCATAAGGTGTTTTGAATGCTGAAATTCATGCTGGTTTATGCTGGATTATTCAGCAGGGGTGCAGCATCCTTTGGAATCACTTTTTTCAGTATTTTTTTTTTAACACCATTTGCTTAAAGGCAGAAATTCATCTAAACTAAATAAATTTACTTTAATTACATTTAAAAACCTGGCATCATGGAACACTTTTTTGGGTAAAAACAAATTCCACAATTGAGCAAGTACATTAGAAAAAACAGTGTCCAAAAAAGAGTTGTTGCCTAGAATTTGAAATAATCATCTAGTTTGTGATGAACATGGACAATTCTAAACTGCAATCCTTATTGACCTCTGTGGAATCATCAAAACCTTGAACTACAGAGAGTCTGCAATTAAAAAGTATAAGCAACATACAGTAGCCAGTGTAAAACAAGATCCAAACCACAGCGGCAGAAATGATACTTACAGAACTAGTTCAGAAGACATGTTTCCCCTTTTTTTGGAAGCATGCATGCATGACAAATCTGCTCTGAAATGATCACCAGTAACCACTGGATAACCATTATATTCATCCACGCTGAAGAGTAGTGCCAAAACACAACTGATGTAAAATAAATACTATTTATATAAAAATATATTAAATGAGGAAATGCGTGCTATGATATTTTAGTGATCAGACCTCGATAAACAAATCTGGGTGTAGTGTGCTGTAGTGATGCTCGCTACATGCACCGTACAAATTATGATATTATGACATCACTCACTCAGAAGGGGATCCCTTCACATTGTACATATCTAGTTGTGTGTTGCATTTGACAAAAGTATATATAACACCTCTCCACTTAACAGCAGAGAACACTTTGATGAAGACACTTACAAAAATAAATCGAATGGACATTGTGCATCTCATTGAAACAAAAATCATCCAGTCCAGTCAAGACAAGTCATCACACACCTATGCAGAAATTGAGCAAACCATATCATTGGATCATAGTGAAGGTATGTATGGTGACAATATCTTGAAGCATATTAGGTTGGTGTTTATTTGATTATAAAATATTATTATTCCTCACTTTACAGAAGATTATGATTCACTGCATTACTTTTACAATGGTTTTACAATTGTACAACCGAATCTATATTGGCCTTTGCAGGTTTTTCAGCGCTACAGGAGGACATGGACAGCCCCAGGCCGGGCCGGCGAACCGAGGTCACTCAAAGAATATCAGAACTTGGGCCTCTGGTGGCATCTGTTGAGGATCTCTCCTGCAATCTGTCTTCCCTCAATGATTCACAGAAAGAGAGGTTGTTGATAGACAAGGAAATGGGTTCAGAGTAAGTTCATTCTCTTCCTGTCCTATACAATTGAAAATGTATTAAAAGTATATTAAGTAATTTAAATTTGATTCTGTATTTGTCAGGGTGGTCGGAGCCTCAACACATAGTTTTTTTGATATGGCTGGACTGCGGCAACAATTCCCAGGCACTATCAAACAAGTAAGTCCTCTCTTTACCCTGTACAAAACTGTTCCCTGGAGACTACAGTCTCAAGTTTATGACACAGTTTACAAAGGTGGTACTATTCCCAACGAACCATCAAGCAATATACATGAAACTGTGGATGATCCTCTCCAAGAGTTAGGAGCTACTGGGGGTCAGTTTATCCCAGTCTCCGCCCAACAGGATGATGAACAGAATGTTCCACCCATAAATTCAATGGAAAGGTACAAACTGAGTCAGAGACAATCAACCCTGTCAGATTTTGGACACACACTCTTGGAATCAGAGAATGTCGAACCAGATTTCAGTGAGTTGAATGTGGAACTCAAGCAAGATTCTGAAGATTATATTACCTCACATGTCTCCAGTACAATTAATTCCTTTACATCTCCATCAAGTGAAAAGTCGGAAACTGTATCTACATCACCAATTAAATATGAGGCTGCACTTTCAAAGAAACCAAGTCAAAGTGAGGAGTATATAAAGCGCCACGTTGAGGAAGTTTCTGACAGATTCTATAGAACACTTTTCGGTGAAAGTTATGTTTCACTCCAAAAGAGTGCAACTGCAGAGACATATAAGTCCCCTGAAAACGAGATTTCTTTTGTGGAAGAAGTGAATTGTAGAGAGTCTGAAGAGTCTTCAGATGTTTCCAAAAATATTGATGTCAGCCAATCAATCAGCTTCACAGAATTGTCTACTGAAGGAGTACAAGGCTTAGCTCAAGCAATTTCCAGTCCTCCTCAACAACTTAGCATGTCTGCTGCACTTGAAAGTGGCATTACAGAGAGGATTACCACCCCTACACCTAACCAAATGTCACTTGATTCAGTAACTGAGCAGCCACAAATATTATCACTTCCAATAACTGATTCTGGTTCTTCAGAAGCAAGAGTTGGAATAACCATACCAAATACTCTAACCAAACAAACCGATGCTAAATTCACAAACACTAAATATACCATCTCTAGCTCAGTAGAAGTTGTGACGTATAGACCTCTTACACCGGTATCTTTAACATCCCAAGTTGAGCTAAGATCACCAGAGTTTGAGTATGTTGACAACTTTGGAATGACTTCATCTGAAAATAGATCATCATCACCAGAATCAGTGGTCTCCTTGCCTTTAGACTCACCAATACCATTTGATTATAGACCATCTTCACCAGACTCCTGCATATTAATGGCGGAATTAAGAGTTTCTTCACCTGAATCTGTAACTTCACTGAATGACTGCACTCTTCTCTCTGTTGACTCTCCATTGCCTGATTTTAGGCCAGCTACACCTTTGCCAACTGCTTTTGAAAATGACACTCCTGAATTTACAATACATGTTGAAGAATACAAAACATCCCCTGCACCTGGTGAAAAAATGGTCCCTCTTGCAGGATTTACAGAAGATACACCAGGAGCATCTTATTTGCTGGTGACTGATGACACAGAAAGACCAATTTCACCTGGTTCTGCAATTTTCTACCGATCATTATCGCCTGAATCAAATAGATCTTGGTCTCCTATGTCCATCAGTTCTGACATTTCAGATAGGGAACTATCCACAGAGATGCGTTTTGAAAGCCATACTCCATCTCCTTATTTATTCTTGACTGAAATAAGACCATCATCTCCAGAATCAACAGCATCTGTAAATGAATATAGAGTACTTTCCCCTGATTCCCCAATACCATGTTTTGCAACAGACGTGCAAAATGACTCTTCAGCACTCATGACAGGATATAGATCACCATCATTTCAGTCTGAAGTTTCAGACATAGACTGTGATCTGATATCTTTAGAGTGTCTAGTTGGAAGTCGACCATCATCCCCTGAATCAATTGTATCTTTTAATGAGCAGAGATGCCTCTCTCCTGATTCTCCTCTTCCCAGCTTTACTCAAACAGTGTTGGAATGTGTCATACCTGCTGAAGTGTATAGATCTGATTCAGATGAGTCAGGCCTCTCAGACAATGAAAACAAAACAGTATCAGAAGTACAACCTGAAACCCGACTATCATCTCCTGAATCATTTACATCGATAAATGAACACAGACCCCTTTCACCTGATTCACCTGTACCTGTATATAGAACCACATTGAACTTTAATTTCATCACATTTCAGAGCCTTAGAGACTCATCTCCTGAATTAGAAACATCTGATATTGAATATTCACAGTGTGAGCCCTTGCTTTGCGAACCAAGATCAGAATCCCCAGAATCTTTCATTTTAGAGCCTGAAGATGTTCCTTTGTCCAAGGTTATAGTAGAAAGTGTTACTTTTGATGGTGAGCCAATACAGGAATCATACTCTCAAAAAAAATTAGCTATCAAGCCAACTGGATCACTATACAATGAGGAACAAAGTATGAGTGAATTGCCAAAACCACAGGATAGTGTTATGTCCAAAGCTATGTTTAGTAATCGTATTGCTAAGATACTTGATCCACACTACAAGGGCAAGACAGTCTGCTCCAAGTTTGTTTCAGGGGATATTTCAGAAAAGGCTAAGTCAATAACTTCGGCTGCTGGAAAAGCTAAAGTTTTACATGATCCACAAGAAATATACCCATCTGCTAAAGAATCCAAAATTCATGATTCTTTTAAGTGTACAGTGAATAATCAGGATTTACCTCAGATACAACTGAATTTTGGAAGTACAGCAATGTTCCAATGTGAAGGCAAACCACTTTCATCTGAGTCACATGATCAATTTAGACCCATATCTCCAGAATCTCTTGAGCTGGATGACACACCTGAAGCAACTGAGTGTAGACCATTGTCTCCTGAATCAATAGCATCAGTTAATGAGTTCAGACCACTATCTCCTGACTCACCTGTAACTGAATTCAGTGGATTTTTCTCTCAGAGTACTTTTCCAGTAACAGGTCGTAGATCATGTTCACCTCATTCTCTGTCCTCGGAGAATACAGAAAATGAACTGTACTTTGAAGACCTGTTCACTCTAGAAAATAGTTTCAGGGCATCCACACCAGCATCAGACGCCTCACTGAATGAGTTTAGATTGCTCTCACCAGACTCACCAGTGCCACAATATTTCACAGCAGCCTTCGAATCAATTGCTGTAAATGATTTTAGCTCCTTGTCCCCTGAATCTACAATGTCGGAGTATGAACATGAACTAGATCTTTTTACTCCAGTGGCTTCTCTAGAAGCAATTGATGAACACAGACCTATTTCCCCTGATTTTCCCATATTTGCACCAGATTCTCCAATACCTCAGTATTACACTTCTCACTTTGAACTTACAACAGTAACAATTTACAGGTCCTCATCCCCTGAATCAATGCAATCAGACACACATATAAATACCATTTTATTTGATGACATGATTGATCGTAGAACATCCTCTCTGGAGTCAATTATATCAGATAATGAAAACAGATCTCTGTCCCCTGATTCACCTATTCCTGATTTCACACCGGCCACACACACATGTATTATGGCATTTACAGGTTCCCGGCCAAATTCCCCAGAATTACTCAGTTTGGATGTTGAAAATTACTTGTGTCATTCTGACCTTAATCCAGAGCAAAGATCTGACTCTCCTCAGTCTATATTATCTGAAACTGAGATTAGACCCCTGTCCCCTGATTCACCTGTACCTCAATTCAGTTCATTATTCATTCAGAGTAATTTGCCAGCAACAGGATCTAGATCATGTTCACCTCAGTCTCTGTGCTCAGAGAATACAGAATATGAACTTTGCCTTGAAGAATGGCTAACTATAGATAATCGACCAGATTCCCCTGAATCAATTTTATCAGATACTGACAATAGACCACTTTCCCCAGACTCCTTGCCTGAATGGAGACCCATGTCACCTGAATCTGCCATGCTTCTGGAAGACATTAGAGGGTCTTCTCCACAGTCAAATGGGTCCATAAATGAATGTAGACCCCTATCTCCAGACTCACCTACACCACAGTATTTTCCAGTAGTATTTGAATCAATTTCTGTAACAGATTATAGGTCCTCATCCCCTGAATCTGCATTATCAGAGGAAGAATGGGAATTAAATGTTTTTACCCAAGATTCTTCTGCAGAATCAACAGAATCTATAAATGAAGAGAGATCCGACTCTAGATCTTTATCTCCTGATTCTCCAATATATCAATATTATACCAATCAGTTTGAACCAACAATAGTATCAGGTTACATATCACTATCGCCTGAATCAATACTATCAGAAATAGATATGCAGACAGATGTATTTGATGACTTTGTGATTGACCTTAGAAGGTACTCATCTGAGTCAATCACATCAATTAATGAAAACAGACCTCTGTCCCCTGATTCACCTATTCCTGATTTCACACCGGCCACGCACACATTTATCATGCCATTTAATGGCTCCCGACCAACCTCTCCAGAATCAGTCAGTTTGCATCTTGAAAATGACTTGTGTCATCCTGACCTTAATCTAGAGCAAAGATCTGACTCTCCTCAGTCTATATTATCAGAAACTGAGATTAGACCCCTGTCCCCTGATTCACCTGTACCTCAATTCAGTTCATTATTCATTCAGAGCACTTTGCCAGTAACAAGATCTAGATCATGTTCACCTCAGTCTCTGTGCTCAGAGAATACAGAATATGAACTTTGCCTTGAAGAATGGCTAACTATAGATAATCGACCAGATTCCCCTGAATCAATTTTATCAGATACTGACAATAGACCACTTTCCCCAGACTCCTTGCCTGAATGGAGACCCATGTCACCTGAATCTGCCATGCTTCTGGAAGACATTAGAGGGTCTTCTCCACAGTCAAATGGGTCCATAAATGAATGTAGACCCCTATCTCCAGACTCACCTACACCACAGTATTTTCCAGTAGTATTTGAATCAATTTCTGTAACAGATTATAGGTCCTCATCCCCTGAATCTGCATTATCAGAGGAAGAATGGGAATTAAATGTTTTTACCCAAGATTCTTCTGCAGAATCAACAGAATCTATAAATGAAGAGAGATCCGACTCTAGATCTTTATCTCCTGATTCTCCAATATATCAATATTATACCAATCAGTTTGAACCAACAATAGTATCAGGTTACATATCACTATCGCCTGAATCAATACTATCAGAAATAGATATGCAGACAGATGTATTTGATGACTTTGTGATTGACCTTAGAAGGTACTCATCTGAGTCAATCACATCAATTAATGAAAACAGACCTCTGTCCCCTGATTCACCTATTCCTGATTTCACACCGGCCACACACACATGTATTATGGCATTTACAGGTTCCCGGCCAAATTCCCCAGAATTACTCAGTTTGGATGTTGAAAATTACTTGTGTCATTCTGACCTTAATCCAGAGCAAAGATCTGACTCTCCTCAGTCTATATTATCTGAAACTGAGATTAGACCCCTGTCCCCTGATTCACCTGTACCTCAATTCAGTTCATTATTCATTCAGAGTAATTTGCCAGCAACAGGATCTAGATCATGTTCACCTCAGTCTCTGTGCTCAGAGAATACAGAATATGAACTTTGCCTTGAAGAATGGCTAACTATAGATAATCGACCAGATTCCCCTGAATCAATTTTATCAGATACTGACAATAGACCACTTTCCCCAGACTCCTTGCCTGAATGGAGACCCATGTCACCTGAATCTGCCATGCTTCTGGAAGACATTAGAGGGTCTTCTCCACAGTCAAATGGGTCCATAAATGAATGTAGACCCCTATCTCCAGACTCACCTACACCACAGTATTTTCCAGTAGTGTTTGAATCAATTTCTGTAACAGATTATAGGTCCTCATCCCCTGAATCTGCATTATCAGAGGAAGAATGGGAATTAAATGTTTTTACCCAAGATTCTTCTGCAGAATCAACAGAATCTATAAATGAAGAGAGATCCGACTCTAGATCTTTATCTCCTGATTCTCCAATATATCAATATTATACCAATCAGTTTGAACCAACAATAGTATCAGGTTACATATCACTATCGCCTGAATCAATACTATCAGAAATAGATATGCAGACAGATGTATTTGATGACTTTGTGATTGACCTTAGAAGGTACTCATCTGAGTCAATCACATCAATTAATGAAAACAGACCTCTGTCCCCCGATTCACCTATTCCTGATTTCACACCGGCCACACACACATGTATTATGGCATTTACAGGTTCCCGGCCAAATTCCCCAGAATTACTCAGTTTGGATGTTGAAAATTACTTGTGTCATTCTGACCTTAATCCAGAGCAAAGATCTGACTCTCCTCAGTCTATATTATCTGAAACTGAGATTAGACCCCTGTCCCCTGATTCACCTGTACCTCAATTCAGTTCATTATTCATTCAGAGTAATTTGCCAGCAACAGGATCTAGATCATGTTCACCTCAGTCTCTGTGCTCAGAGAATACAGAATATGAACTTTGCCTTGAAGAATGGCTAACTATAGATAATCGACCAGATTCCCCTGAATCAATTTTATCAGATACTGACAATAGACCACTTTCCCCAGACTCCTTGCCTGAATGGAGACCCATGTCACCTGAATCTGCCATGCTTCTGGAAGACATTAGAGGGTCTTCTCCACAGTCAAATGGGTCCATAAATGAATGTAGACCCCTATCTCCAGACTCACCTACACCACAGTATTTTCCAGTAGTGTTTGAATCAATTTCTGTAACAGATTATAGGTCCTCATCCCCTGAATCTGCATTATCAGAGGAAGAATGGGAATTAAATGTTTTTACCCAAGATTCTTCTGCAGAATCAACAGAATCTATAAATGAAGAGAGATCCGACTCTAGATCTTTATCTCCTGATTCTCCAATATATCAATATTATACCAATCAGTTTGAACCAACAATAGTATCAGGTTACATATCACTATCGCCTGAATCAATACTATCAGAAATAGATATGCAGACAGATGTATTTGATGACTTTGTGATTGACCTTAGAAGGTACTCATCTGAGTCAATCACATCAATTAATGAAAACAGACCTCTGTCCCCTGATTCACCTATTCCTGATTTCACACCGGCCACGCACACATGTATCATGACATTTAATGGCTCCCGACCAACCTCTCCAGAATCAGTCAGTTTGGATCTTGAAAATGAATTTTGTCCTTCTGATGTTAATCTAGAGCAAAGATCTGACTCTCCTCAGTCTATATTATCAGAAACTGAGATTAGACCCCTGTCCCCTGATTCACCTGTACCTCAATTCAGTTCATTATTCGCTCAGAGTAGTTTGCCAGTGACAGGATCTAGATCATGTTCACCTCAATCGCTGTGTTCAGAGACTACAGAATACAAAAGTTACTTTGAAGACCTGTTCACTACTGGATCAATATTATCAGAATTTGATAGAAGCACAGATGTATTTAATGATTCAATGATTGATCTTAGATTGTCTTCACCTGACTCACTGACATCGGTCAATGAAAGCAGACCACTGTCCCCTGATTCACCTGTTCCTGACTTCACGCCACTAACATTCACATTTATCATACCAGAATCAGATTCTCAGTCAACTTCTCCAGTCTCTTTGGATGTCGAAAATGAATTCTATCTGTCAGACCTCAGTATAGAGCAAAGACCTGACTCTCCTGAATCAGTAATATCAGAAATTGAGCATAGACCACTCTCCCCTGATTCAGTAAGTGATTACAGGCCAATGTCACCCATGTCAATGGTAGATCGAGCATCTCCAGAATCCTTTATATCATTGGAAGAGTGTAGACCATTATCACCAGACTCACCAATTCCACAGTTCTCTTGTATACATAAAATATCAGCAATGAATTTATACCGATCAGAGTCTTCTGAGTCACTATCATCAGACACAGACATTGAGCTTTGGGTTTTTGCACATCAAACTACTGAACAGAGAACATCCTCACCTGAATCAATCATGTCCTTGAATGAAAAAAGACCATTATCACCAGACTCACCTGTTTATGACTTCAAACCATCAGTGTATGTAAATGTCACCCAAAAAGCCACATACAGGTCATCCTCCCTAGAATCAATTGTGTCTGATGTAGAATTTGACACGGCAAGCTTTGCATCTGAGGGAAATACATGGACTGAATGTAGACCATTGTCTCCTGAGTCAGGTAAAATATCTCCCGTGGATCAGTGTCATTTAGAAATAGAATACAACCAAACTGTTGATCAAAGCCATCAATCACTTGGCCAAGAAGTATCCAATTCTATGACATATCTGTCATTACAGAACACTGTCAGAATGGAGCCTCAGCATAAACTTGTGTACAAAGCTGTACCCTTGTCATTAATCTCCCATTTGTATGATCCTCAATATAGAGGTGAAACGTTCTGTTCAAAACCAGGTGTGTTTGAGCATGCTGGATGTAAAAAGGAGATTTTTAAGACTTTTGAATGCAGTTCTGAAACACCTGTGCATGCAGAATCCTTTGATTTATTTGGAAAAAATCAAGCACTTTCCACAGATTATTTGTTTTACTGTACAAGTTTAAGTCCATTTCTAATGGACAATTCAGATAGGAGAGCATCCTCACCAGAATCATATACATCCATGAATGAGTACAGACCGCTTTCTCCTGATTCACCAGTTCCTGAGCACAGACTTTCATTGCCATCTGCAGAGTTTTTGGCCGAAAGTCGACCCTCATCTCCTGAGACGACATTCTCATTGAATGAATTTCGAAGTCTTTCACCTGATTCACCTATACCTGAATACTCAACATCATCACCAGTTCCAAATGAACAATCTAGTGTGGCACTCAAGCAGCACAAACCCATTTTTACTCCACTGTCCCCTTCACTGTGTAATGATCAGAGTTCTGATATGGACTCAGTGTTTCCGGAATCATTCTCATCATGGTATCCATTACCACAATGGATCATGTCTTTAAACAGACCTTTATCATCCATCTCTGATATTTCAGATACAGATTCTAGATCCTTATCACCTGAGATGTACTTTCATGAAACAGAATTGCGAAATCCGTCACCTGAAGCTGCAACATTAGAAACAGAACTAACTGAAATGGTTACTCCAGAACCTTTCATTTTTGAGGTAATTTATCAACCTGAATCTCCTGAATCAGTGATTGAATCTGAATATGATGAGTTTTATGAGAATTTGAATTATTTGTCATTTTCTGACATTGATGAGACTATGAAAGATCTATCTGTCCTCAAAGATGATTCTGCCTTGCTGAATCTAGTGACATTTGAACAATGCACAGCACAAATCAAGTCTCCACCTGAAACAGAGGGGCTTCAAACTGTTGAGTGTTCATTCGATGAGGAGCTAAAACCAACCCCATCACATGATATAGCCTTAGAGCAAGCACAGAAGGACACAGAAAGTGTAACAAAGACTATTTCTTACTGTGAAGAAAGGGTTGAAATCACCGCAACAGGTGCATCTGCAAAAGATCAAACTAGCAAAGGCCTCATAATCCATAAAAGAGATGACAATCAACACATGGAAAGTTCACAGCAACAAAAAGATGATCTAGGACATGATTCAAGAAAACTAGCCCCTCAAGACGCCAAAAAAGGGGTAAGAGATTGAGCATGCAGGTGTGAATCGTGTGTATTTATCACAATGTATGAACTAAGAGGAATGCAGTGTCGAATCTGACCTGAAACACGGAATTTCACAATTCTGGATCTACTAACAAATCAAGACTAAATATACAACTGTAGAGCAAGCATGTAGTTTTAGCAGTGTTGAGAAAATGTTCAATTCTGAGAATGTAAATGGCATGATTGAATCTTAGCCTTAGAGCAGTGGTGGCCAATCCTGTTCCTGGAGATTTACCAACCTTTAGAGTTCAGATCTAACCCTCATCAAACACATCTCTCTTAATTATCAAGTGCACCGGAAGATCGTAATTAGCTGGTTCATTTGTGTTTGATCCTGTTTGGAACAGGATTGGGAAAGACATCCGTATTTTGCATCGGATGTTAATGCATGTTAATCTTTTCTATCTTTCCATGCAACAAAATCTATTGCGTTTGTGTGATGTAATTATTACATATTGGGAGAAACATTGTTTTCTTCCCTTTCATTTTGCACAGGAAAATGTCTCAATGGACATTCATTCAGAGCCTCAAGTGAAAGATTTAAGTTCCATTTCAAAAAGTTTTGAGCTTCAAATAAAGTCGACAGCTTCATTATTGACCAGTGAATCATCGAAAGAGTCACATCTAGCCACATGTGTCCCCAATATACCTGAGCAGAACAGATCTCAACCAGTCTTTGACTTGGAGGCCCACAAATCATCACCTAAAGAGCCTAAAGCATCAAATGTATTGCAAGAAGTAAATTCTTTTCAGTTTTATCTCAAAGACTCTCACAGAAGAGTTGAACTAAATCAAATTGATTCCTCTGCATTTAGTTTGAGTCTCGAATCACCTGATTACAAAACTTTGCTTTCAAGATCTGTGAAGACTCCATCAACAGGCATTCAAGTGTCACTAACTGATTTAAGTTCAATCTCTCCAATAATTAGCACATCCTCTTCCAATCAGAGGAATTCGCCAGAATCCCATGAATCTCCAAGCGAGGGGTTTTCTTGTGCTGAAGAGGTTGTCCAGCTTGAACAGACGTTACCATCATTTGGTGGTGAAGATCCTGAATCAAGTTTAGCCTTACCTGGAACTTATCCATGTGTAGCTGCTATGACACCTTGTACTCTGGAAGTGACTCAAGAGCTCAAAGCCTCTGAGATGTCTTCAAAACTGACAGGTGACCAGATGCAGTTAGATGCCACTGCAGCTTTAGATGTTGACTCTCCACTTTACAGTCTCAATCTTAACTACAGACCGAGACCCGTTCACACAGATAGCATTGAGTCAGATGCAGAGTTTTTTGATTGCCAACAAACGTTTTCTGATACATCTGAGCCAACGATTGGATCATCAGAACTTTTAGATGTTCCTCAAGCAATTTACCAAGTTGAGGAACTTCCATCTTTATCAAGCAGCCCTGAATACCTGACAGGTATACCTAAACTTAGAGAGTACACAGAGTTGATAAAGGATGATCGGCCCCAATCCTGGGGCAGTGAGGACCTACCCATAGTTCTTGAGCCAGAGGACGAATACTCTGGTGAGGAGAAGGCTTTCCCTTATGATTATACAGGTGATCATTCATTTGCTGAAGAGCTACCTCCAATGAAGGGAATAGAGTATGATGACGATGATGACTTTCTAGGGAGGGTAAGCCATTTAGCATGACCTCAGTTTCTGAGGAAGAGTGCTGTAACTCCCGGCCTGTGCTAACAAACTGACTTAAGCATTTCAAGCATTAAACAGTTCAATGCCAGCAAGCTAATGTTTGCCGTTTCAATTAAAAATCACTTAATAAACATGGTTTATATGTGTGCACCCAATCTGATCTCATGGGAAACCTATGTTACGAGGTGGCGATTTCATATGAATTTGTATGAACTGAGTTGTGCAGAATCGTATGAATATTGAAAAAGGTCCATCCCAAACATGCCCGTCACTGGGGAGTAAGCAGATCATACAAAAACATATGAATGAGATACGAATTAGCCACCAGTTTGCCAAAATAGTGATTAAGATTGTGTTGGTTCATACCTTTGCTTTAACTGAAGTAACTTTAATTATTTGATATAATTTCACAATTGACAAGCATTTAAAAAAATAATAATAATACTTTCGCACTTTGAAACTAATGTATTTTTTTGACTGCATGATTTTGGTGGATTTTCATTCCCAGCATTGCTAGTCTTTCCATTGCCATCATTTAATGATACTAATATCTGGTCTGCATCAAAATTTGTTACATTGCTGGGAAGACAAATTTAGCAATGGTAACACTGGTGAGAATAACTGTTTTTACTAAAAAAGGTAACTAAAAAAAAAAAGATAAAAGGAACTTTCAGAGTACATTTGCATGGTGTGACATGCAAGTAAATGAGATATATAATAGTACTGAAGACGTGCGCCCACAATGCATCTCTGCTACTCTTAGGAAATAGCTGAGGAACTAGGTTTGCTGTCTGATAGTTCAGAGGAGGAGGTTTTGACCACCAGGGTGGTGCGGCGCCGTGTTATAATTCAGGTACCTGTTTTGGGTGTGTGGGTCTGTGTCAGTGGACCCCCATTTCCATGATATGGGGGGGATATTGAACAATTGAAGTATTTTCATTTGCTGGTATAATGAAAGAAAACTGTAACGTTATATTTCATTTCCCATAAAGGTATTTGTTTCTCAGGACTGAAGTTATCCTTTTCCATTAATATTATTTTCAATCTCATAGTCAGAAACAAAAAAGAAAATATTATTTTTTTATTATTATATTTTTTTTAGGGTGACGAAATGCCTGAAATCCCTCCTCAGACAGTGACAGAAGAGCAATACACCGACGAGTTTGGAAACATGGTGGTCAAAAAGGTAAATGTTTGAACTTTCAGCTGTTCTGTGTCTTTACACAGATTCAGTCCATGCGATGTTACATCCATGCATTTGCTACAGTTGGTAAAATAACGTAAAAATGCTGCCGCAGAATCCTTTTAATTGGTTAATTGTAGGATGCCTTTAGAATAATTCACTTGATTTGAAAGAAATATGAATTACCTTATAATTTACAAGTTTTTTTAAAAAAAAAAGAGGAATGAGTTTGATTATTTCAAAGTTTGTGAGGTTCATGGCATGAAAACTTTTTCCGTCAATCCATGTTTTCACTGGTATGCGGTAGGGGGCGCTGTTACACATCTTCTGAAAGAGTACAGAATCTCCGGATCAAATCACAGGCGAAGAAGAAGCAGAAAACAATGATAAAAGCATTGCTTACGCACATTGTAGACTTGACTTTCTCAGCTTTTTGTTCAAAACGTTGCTTTTTTATGAAACTTACCCACAGTCAAGTGTAGATAAAAAAAGAATGCATGAAGCTAAAATAAATTAAGCTAATATTTTATAATAATATATATATATATATTTTTTTTTAGTTTGTTTGTTTAAATACAAAAAACAACTCTGTGGGCCATGAAAGCTTTATGAAAATGATCAAAAATGCTGGCGGTGGCTGGCAACTTTCTTTTTTTAAATGCTGGCGGGGAAAGAGTTAAACTAGTCTTGTTAAGTTGCACTTTTTACTCACAATAAAAGCATGATATCCGAAGCTGCAAATACCCGCCACTAAAGTTCACACTGAACTAAGCACATTGTGATTGGTCACTTGACAATCCAATCAGACGCTGTCTTCCTGTCTGTGGTTTTTGACCAGAAAAATACGAAATTATATTATAATGATTATTTTCTTAATATGCTGGTAGAATTTGTACTTGATAACATGATCATTTTTATCCTTGCGTCATTGTCTCCCCACAGATAACAAGGAAAGTCATCCGTAAGTATGTGTCAGCAGATGGAGTAGAGCGAGAGGAAGTGATGTCAGAGGGGCCGAGACAGGAAGTCGTCGCTGTGGACGAGGCTGACGGTTTCTCTAAAGTCGTGAAGAGGACGGTGGTGAAGAGCGGCGGAGATCAGACCGAGGTGGGAAACCTTTCTAGTAGGGATGTTTCTACCACTTTGTTCAAGAACGAGTACGTTACCGATACTTCAGTCTTGGTACTTTGCGATTCCTTTATCTGTATTTTCACTGCATTTTAGAAAATTTGGTAGAGAAACAAAACGACCAAGGGCGATAACGATAAAGTTCTAAATATAAAAGAGTAGCAGAGTCCACAATACACTATAGCGATAACGACACAGAGAAACGCTATCATTGGAATCACTTTCAGAATGATTTTTTTTCCAGCTGATGAACGATAAAATCATTGACAGCCAATCAGAATCCATCCTGTTTTAAGAGCTCGAGCATTTAAAGCGACAGACGACAAAACTGCAGAATAAACAGAAAGATATCATCCGCTGGTGTGAACGCTAATATAGTTATCTTAGTGTGAACGGGCCTTTAGTCATTTCATTCTGAAGTTAATATGTACGTGATTCTGTTCATTTCACTGTTCGTTTATCCACTTCGCTTCACTTACAGACACAGGTATTGAATTTATGTATTCAATAAATTGATACAGCATAGACATCCTAACTCTTCAATACCTCGCGGTTTGTTCTGTTGTTGAGGCGTTTAATGAGAACAAGTATGAGTTAATACAGAATCAGCTTTATGTTGCTTTATGACCAATAGGGAACACAAATTTGAGTTCAATTCCTGAACTGATGTACAGTATATCTTGAATGCACTTGTACAGTACGTTGCTCATGCATAAATCTTATAGGCCTCCTCTATAAAGGCAATGCTAATTGATTGACATCTCTCTTCAGGTGACCTTCTCTGAACCCTTCTCGTACACTGGGGCGACGGCTTCTGAGTTCGAGGACGAGCCCGTCCAAGGTCGAAAGGTCAGCAAGGTCGTCAAAACCATGGTAGTGCAAGGTGAACGACTGGAAAAAGTAATCGGAGACCCTTCACTCTCATCGGATCTCCCCTCAGCCAAAGACGACTTTGAAAAGGTCTAGATATTTGGTTGTCTAATGCAATGACATCTGGAATATGTTTAAGGGTGGTGTCCAAATACCTTTTTGGTCAATAGTTAATAGTACAGTAAATATTACTTTTTGTACCACTAGCTCAAGTTCAGAGTGGTCACTAGTGACGGGAGAAACTAAGGGTTTTGAAGCTTTGAATCAGTCGATTCGCTAAATGATTCACTGTTTGGAAGCGCTGGCGACCCCTGCTGGTCAGAACAGTGTAGATGCAGCGAAAACAGTCAAAACATGCAGAAAAACAGCTTTTACAAACCAAATGCAGTTTCATTGAAGGTGTCATCTATTAAATGCAGTTCACAAATCATCTAATACCATTAAATATGGAGAGGCTCTCTATAATATGAGTTATTTTATTAAATTGTTGGGCTTGTTTTGTTAATTTAATGGAGAGTTTGGTTAATCAGACCAGTAAGAGACTTTTAACTACAACTCTTCTTTTATATAATATTATATCAAAATTATTATTATATAAATGTGTCATTAAATGTCTACAAATGTATAAGACTGATCCGAGATCAGGTAAAAATCATATATAGACACTGGTTTATGAGTTCACAGAGATCACGGCGAATCATTGACATTTGAAAACGTTTCGAAACAATGTCAATGTAATGAAGCCTCGTTTACTGACATCATGTGACTTTGGTTACAGTTTGACACTCGCTCCGAATCACTGGTTCCAAACAAATGATTCACTAAGGATTCAAAGCTTCAGGAATCATGTTTCCGCACTAGTGTTCACTGCTGAACTGTAAGTGGCATTACATGTCTTATATTTCTGAGTAATTTCTCTCTCGTATGTCTAGGCTTTGAGCTATGTAGGAAGCTTTGGGCAAGTGCACCTGCCTCATTTAGTTGAGAGAGAGACGGTGAAAGAGGACGGATCAGTGGTCAGAAGGTCTGGACGCTGGCATGTCCGTTTAACAGATTAGGAGAATGGTGTGATGATAATAAAAAAGCAGTTAATAATACCTAATACATAATGCATTTCTTAAGGCGATAGATGTCTTTATCTGCTGCTTCAGTTTCACAATTTACTCAAAGTTGATGCTAAACCAGAAACAATGGCATTTTAAAATATAAGAGGCTGTGCCGGTCAAGAAGGCGTTGTAGAGGCATGTGTGTGTTAAAAACCAAACTGTTCTTCTAAGCTAGTGTGTTATTTTACTAACATGTTACAGACTCACTCCACTGCGTCAAACATCAAACAGGTGATTTTCAATGCAATTAAATGAGGGATGCTCGATAAATCGGCCACCATATCGGTATCGGCTGATATATGTTCATTTTTAATGTTATCGTTATCGGCCCAATAATAAAATTTGTCCGATATATTAAAGCCGATAAATAATGTATTATTGCGCACTGTTCAACATGATGGTTTTGAGTTGCTTGAAATATGATTGGAATCACTTCAAAAAATGAAAATACTGTAAAGCACAACATGTGCAGCGCAAATCTGTCATATCGGCTACATTAAATTATCATGAGAACATCATTATGATTGTGTGCTTGAGACTTTTAATGGTGAGACTTTTGTTTTTGTAATCAGGCTCTCAAAAATATTCTAAAAATTTGCATTTAGATTTATCGGCCAATATATCGGTTATCGGCTTTCAAATATAAAGAATTATCGGTTATCGGTATTGGCCAAAATTTTCATATCGGTGCATCTCTAGAAAACAGGTTTTGTTTTTTTAATTAAAACACATTAATTAAAAAATTATTTTATTTATTAGAAGAATGTAGACGTAGCTCAGAATCTTCGATGATTCTAAACTCTAAACAATATGAGGAAAAATCAGTTTCCTCGCTCGACCAATCACAACACACTGCTCCAGCCGACCAATCAGAGCACAGTGTGCTTTTCAGAAGGAGGGGCTTCATAGAGACAGGAACTAAACAGAGCATATTCTGACAGACTGGGAAGAGAGGAGAACCCAGACAGCAACATAGTGTCGGCCCAGATCCGGCCCACATCTGGGTCGTGTGGATTCCATGTGTACCGGATGTGGGCCGGATCTGGGCCGACACCATGTTGCTGTCTGGGAAATCAACATTCAAGCATGATAACCTGTTCTAGTAGAGCCTGAAAACAACATCAAGGGCATAATATGGCCTCTTTAATATGTGGAGAGTGTAACTAAAGGATTGATTAACTAATCATTGCATTTCCCAGACAGCAACACAGTGTCGGCCCAGATCCGGCCCACATCTGGGTCAGTGTGGAATCCATGTGTACCGGATGCGGGCCGGATCTGGGCCGACACTGTGTTGCTGTCTGGGTTTAAAGATGTTCACAGGTGTCGTGACTCTGATGTGTTGATTTGTAGGACCCGCATGCATAAGACACGCACCCAGAAACGAACGGTAGTGAAGGACGGCCAAACCAAACAAACGCACCTGGAGCAGCTGGAGGACACGCTGGACGTCCCGCGACCCCACGACCTCCTGCAACCCCACGACCTCCCGCGACCCCACGACCTTCAGGAGCACCTGCACCGGCTGCTTCAGCGCTACTGTACGCCGGAGCCGGAGTCAGATGCCGGAGAGCAGGACCAACAATAACTCCTCACGGCCTCACACACACTCCTGCGGGTTTACGTCTGCCGGCCTTTCTGCGCACGCAAAATAATTCTTCACTCGGCTCCCAAATCCCATCTGATCTTTTCTTATTTATTACTGCTTGATCTTCTCATTCATGGCGAATAATGTAAACATTTTAACCGCTTTATGGCTGAATGTCTTTCTTATTTTCCTGACTGAATTTATTTTCTCATTTTGTGACCAAAGATAGTGTTTCCTTCCGAACTGCTGAGTGAATTGTATGAAAACGTAGATGTTTTGTGTGTGTGTGTGTGTGTGTGTGTGTGTGTTTCATTTTGGTTGCTGTGTTATTGTAGAAGCAGAACTAAACATAATGAAAAATGACTGATGCTGAGCTCAATGTCAAACCAAGACATTTGTAAATACTGGACTTTGTTCAAACTCTGTCATATACTCTTCTGTCTCCTGTAATTGCTGTGCAACTGCATCTATGGACTGCTGTACTTAAAAACATGTCCGATTACTTGCTTGAAATCTCACTACAGACCTGATCAAATATCATCTGAATATCTCTGAGGCATGTGAGTTTGTAACCGCAGTTAATCAAGTGCAAGAGATCAGATATCTGAAATAATACCTGGCTATGTATTTATACTGAGATTTAAAAGCCACCAATAAATATCATGCTGTAGTCTTTCTTAATCCCAGAATGCTTCTGAATGGTTTTTAATTAGATTGAGAATTTATCAGTTTATGTGGATGAAATTGTTTGGTTTTCATACGTTGAATAAGAATGCTGCCATTATACACATCCAGTTATTCTGTTTGTCTGTTATTTGTGTGTGTGTGTGTTATGTGTGTGTGTGTGTGTGAGAGAGAGAGAGAGCGAGAGAGAATGCAACAATGTCTGTGTTTATTGGAAACATGCTAATGAATGAATGAATGAATTTTTAATTCTATCCCATTTTCTGTCTTGTTCCATTTTTTCCAGTTTTTAAACTAAGTATGGCTGAATGTGATTATGATTATGGTCTGTTTGTGATGCTCCTTACAGTAGAACAGGGAGGACGAGTGATTCAACGTTTGGCAGTTTTGTTCAGTTTTTCTTTTGCTGTTGCAATGATGTAAAATAAAAATGAAAAGTTAATCTTACTAATATTACGCTGCTGTCACTTTAATACACAGATCTAATACACACATGCGGTTTCTTTCCCTGCTGTTTACATTCACAGACATGGTCGACTGTGAACTTTGTGTCTTTGACAGTTTAAGCTCAATAACACGTGAGAGAGAACTTGCTCTAAAACTCACGGGATGCTCCATCTGACATCCAGCTTTCTGTGCGCGTGATTCGGGTGTGTGTGCGCTCAGAAAACCATATATCAGAAGTTTAGACTGATATGGCTTTAAAACGCATGCAGATAATGAACTTTCATGATGATGAAGAACTGCAATGTCCCATGAGTGTGATGCGATAGAGATGATCATCAAAACCAAACCGATGTTTCAGTTTATGGCAGAGATTCCATTGCACAGGCTCCGCCCTCTTCTGGATAGGGGCGCGGGGAGAAGCAGCTCATTTGCATTTAAAGACACATGCACGAAAACAGCATGTTTTTTCCTTCCACTCAAAAATGGGCATTTACAACATGGTATAATACAGTTTTTGGCTATTGCTTACACACTTTTTGTAGAATTTGGCTCATTATGTCAAAACTCTACACACAAGCCAATCAAACATAGCACTTGGAGATTAACAACTCACATCTATGGCAAAATGAAAAACTGCAATCAAAACTTAACACTCCTTTCTAAAAATGTAATTCTTGCACCAAAACCATACACACAAGCACCATTTGAAGGCCTTCTCCACTTACCTGAGGCCTATTTGTAGTGCTAAGGCTCAGACCGATTGGCGTTGTTTTCGGTGCAAGTGTTTTCAGGTGTGTATGGAAGTGCCTACAATTGCTAGATGAGTTTTGCATTTTGAACAGTGTTTCCCCAATGATAACAGGTGATTTCATTTTTTGAACAAAGTGTCTAAAGTAAGAAAACGTGTGTAGTGTTTCACAATAAGTGTGTTACAGAATTGCAAACAAAGTGCAAAGTTGACTGTGTTTAAGCTACGGTTACACTGTGTTTAAGGTATGCTACAAGAAGTTTAGGTTTTGAGGCTTTGGTCTAAGCATTTGGTTTTAGTGTGTAAGCAATGGGCAAAAACTGTAAATGATCTGTGGGGTATTTTGAGCTGAAACTTCACACACACATTCTGGGGACACCTCTTGTAAAAAAGGGCATATTAGGTCCCCTTTAATAACTGCACACTTTGCAATGTGACCTTGTAAATGTATAGGTTTAAGGTAAAACGGAATTTTTTTATAAATAAAATGCAATAAATGCAGGATATTGAAGTTATTGATACATTTAAAAAAAGTTTTTAGCACCCCCAACAAAAAGATCCTGGAGCTCCCATTGGTGGAAACGAATTGTGAATTCAGTTTTTTTTTTTTTTTTTTTTAAACGTATGAATTAGAGCAAATCCTAAGGTAAAATACTGTTTAAAAGCATCATGCTTGTTGATCAAAACCACATTATGATCATTACCAAGAATGTCCATATTCATAATAAAGTATGAGCAGGTCCGCTATTTGTCCAGACTTCTGACTTGTACTTTTTATAATGATTAACATTGGAGTAGTTGCATCAATATCCCAATCATAAAATTAAACCACAACAATAGCAGATAAAGTAATGAACTGATGGTTGATGCAAGCACAAATTAAATGACATGTTTACCCATTAGACCTTTAGAAGTTAATACATTTAATATTAGACAATTTTTTTTGTGTGTTCTCAAATGTATTGGCTGAGTTACAGCAAAGTGAGCATTAGCTCAACACATGTATGGCATTGCATACTGACTAAACAAAAGGAAAATGAACAAAACAGTATTTGAAAGAGGTACTTTTAAATAATGTACGTTCTTAACAAACTGTTTCATTCTCCATATCTGATGTTTTTGTTAACCAGCAGATATTAAACAAATATTCTGGGTTAAATAACTTAAGCAAATTACTAAATGTACATTACAATAACAAATCGCTATACAAACATTTAATTGGATTTGCAAAGTTGTCTAAATCATCTAATGAAGTTCTGGTTATGTCTCTGTAATAATCAATAAGGCTTAACATTGATGAAATATTAATTTTCCACTAAACACAAACAGAATATTCCCACTATCAGGCATAAAGTAACTATTGCAAATTTGCAAACTATTGCAGTTTGATGTCGATTAGATGGAATGAATTGGTCATGATGAGCATAACATCAAAATAATGTCAATACAAGCATTTTGCAGAAATCACACATTTTATTAGACACTTTAAAGTATTTAGAAATCTATCAAGTCCTCCAGTAATATTATGATATAATGTTGTAAAATGAGGAAACTAAAGCTAATCCAGAGTTATATGTGTATCACATTCATGTATTCTACTTGACCATTGCAGAGAAGATCTTCAAAAGATTTGGCTCTTTCTGTCAGAACAGAGGCTCGTATGAGGAACGAGAGGAAGGTTATGAGTGACGGCTGCGAGTGGAAGGTCATGCACGATTCAGAGAAGCTAAAAATGACAACGCAACCTTCTCTTTGACGAGTCCCGCACATTCCAGTGAGAAGCAGAAACCCGATAAAAACTAACACAACTAATCTAAATTTCACACAGTTCATTAGAATGAGCATCTGAGCGTGTCTGGTGGAGGATAGTGCGAGTTACATTCTTTTTCCACACATTCAGTTGTATGATGTCAATGAATGAGCAAAGAAATAAATATAAAACTCTAAACTTTCCCCTTTATCAACAATAAAATATTAATACTCCAGAGTGTAAAGCAGAAATAGCACTTCACATAACTTCACGAAATGTACATCACTAAAAACCGTAAGCAAGCTCATATTTGTCATTTTAAGAAATCGGAAATTATCTGCCATTTTGAATTTGTCATTAATGACAAATTTTATTCAAACTAGTGCTGTCAAATCGATTAATCGCAATTAATCGCATCTAAAATTAAAGTTTGTACATATATGTGTGTGTGTGTGTGTACAGTCTATACTGTATACACACAAACACACATATGATATATTTACAAAGGTTTATGTTAGATGCGATTAATCGCGATTAATCGATTTGACAGCATTAATTAAAACCAAACAAACGTGAATAATTATTTTCTGATATACAGTCCCCGTTCCCAAACACCGCAGATTACTAACAAACGTCTCCATATATTTTTTGTCTTATACAAAAAAGTAATTCTTTAAAAAAGTTTAGAGTATTAAGAACATGCGTTTCACATAAATGAGTACAGAGTGCAAACAGCATACTCAATACACGTAATGTACTCGCATACAAATCCTGATATGAAGTGACTCAACCCTCTATATTCTAGAAGTCCAGCCGTGAATGTAAACGAGACTCGGGTACAGGAGAGCGAACTGTGAGTCAGCGGACACGCGATGAAGCTCGGCTCCGGAGACATTATTAACTGAAAGAGTAAAGAAATTAGAAGTTAGATTCAAAAGTAGCGCTGCACGATTAATCGCAAATTACATTTAATCGCACTTAAATCAGTTTGGCTTATCGAGATTATGTAATTTCAAAGGCTGTGATTATTTGTTATGCGCAGCGTGTCATTGATGATCGGCTCACTCTGAAAGCACTGCGAGTTTGAGTCGCTTATAACGGCAACACGCGTCAAACATCTTTCAAACAGGAGAAGCATTTATGAACCTTTGGTCCAACAAAAGACAACATTTAATAATAGTTGAGATGAGATGATGAGCTCCTGTGAGATGATGAGCTTCTGACGCAGAATAAGGCAGTCGTGTGTTTATTAGTCATGATTAATCAAAGCGTTTCAATCTTCTGTTCATTCAGATACAGCGATAGAGGTTTCCTGGAATGATGTGTGTTATCGTACTTCTGCGGGGCATATTTGGCATGTGTGTGTGTGTGTGTGTGTGAGAGAGTGTGTGAGACTCTGGTGTTCAGAGGGATTTGGCGTGTGTGTGTCTGTGTGTGTGTGAGACTCTGGTGTTCAGAGGGATTTGGCATGTGTGTGTGTGTGTGTGAGAGAGTGAGTGAGACTCTGGTGTTCAGAGGGATTTGGCGTGTGTGTGTGTGTGTGTGTGAGAGAGTGTGTGAGACTCTGGTGTTCAGAGGGATTTGGCGTGTGTGTGTGTGTGTGAGAGAGTGTGTGAGACTCTGGTGTTCAGAGGGATTTGGCATGTGTGTGTGTGCGTGTGTGTGTGTGTGACGCCCTCTGGTGTTCAGAGGGATTTGGCGTGTGTGTGTGTGTGTGTGTGTGTGTGAGAGAGAGAGTGTGTGAGACTCTGGTGTTCAGAGGGATTTGGCGTGTGTGTGTGTGTGTGTGTGAGAGACAGACTGTGTGAGACTCTGGTGTTCAGAGGGATTTGGCGTGTGTGTGTGTGAGAGAGTGTGTGAGACTCTGGTGTTCAGAGGGATTTGGCGCGTGTGTGTGTGTGTGTGTGTGAGAGAGAGTGTGTGAGACGCTGGTGTTCAGAGGGATTTGGCGTGTGTGTGTGTGTGTGTGTGAGAGAGTGTGTGAGACTGGTGTTCAGAGGGATTTGGCGTGTGTGTGTGTGTGTGTGAGAGAGAGTGTGTGAGACTGGTGTTCAGAGGGATCTGGCATGTGTGTGTGCGTGTGTGTGTGTGTGTGTGTGTGTGTGATGCCCTCTGGTGTTCAGAGGGATTTGGCGTGTGTGTGTGTGTGTGTGTGTGAGACTCTGGTGTTCAGAGGGATTTGGCGTGTGTGTGTGTGTGTGTGTGAGAGAGTGTGTGAGACTCTGGTGTTCAGAGGGATTTGGTGTGTGTGTGTGTGTGTGTGCGTGTGTGTGTGTGTGTGTGAGAGAGTGTGTGAGACTGGTGTTCAGAGGGATTTGGCATGTGTGTGTGTGCGTGTGTGTGTGTGTGTGATGCCCTCTGGTGTTCAGAGGGATTTGGCGTGTGTGTGTGCGTGTGATGCCCTCTGGTGTTCAGAGGGATTTGGCGTGTGTGTGTGTGTGTGACGCCCTCTGGTGTTCAGAGGGATTTGGCGTGTGTGTGTGCGTGTGTGTGTGTGTGTGTGTGACGCCCTCTGGTGTTCAGATGGAGAAGCATTTCCTACCGATGAGCCGTTCTTCACTGATAAACTGCGCATATAATAATCGCAGCCTTTGTCAAATCGCGTGCGGTTTCATTGCGATTAATCGTGCAGCGCTAATACACACTAGTCGAACTCTCTTCGTCAGGGATGTTTGGAGACACAAACACAGATCTCACTTGTTGGGCACAGTTGGCGAGCCGGAACGGTGGAAGTGGATATTCTGCCATTTTCCGTCACGGCGATGCCAGACGCGCGTTTCCTCCGACTGCATCGTGCGAGGCGTATTGTTGACGTCCATGTACTGGGTGAGCCGTATATACGCCACGCACGCGGCGTCCTCACCGATCAGGTGCACGTGAGGGTTCAGCAAGATGGTGTGGATGGGCTTGTGGCCTTTGGAGAGAGCTAGAGCAGAAGCACAATACAGCTTTAGAGGGAAGTGAAGAATGGTGCTTCACAGAGGAAACCAATCATGCAAACATACCCTGTGTTAGGACGGATAAATGTGTTCCAGATGTGCTTCTATTGTTAGCACAACTCTTGGACAACTCTTCTGATTATTCTTTTCACTCCTCTATCAGAAATCTTGCGAGGAGCACTGGTCGAGGCAAATTTATGGTGAAATTATTGTCTTTCCACTTCCGTATTATGGCCCCAAAAGTGCTCACTGGACCATTCAGAAGCTTAGAATGGCGCTTATAACCAATGCCATCATTATGTGTTGGAACAATTAGGTTGCGAAGGTCTTGAGACAGCTCTTCGCTTTTACCCATCATGAGATGTGTCTTGTGTGACACCTTGGCAATGAGACCTTTTTGTAGGCCATCATTTGGGACTGAACCGGCTGTTATTAATTTCCACTGACAGGGGGCTGGATTGCTTTTTAATTACTGTAAGTTTTCAGCAGTTGTCTTGGCTTTCCATGCCTTTTTGCGCCTCCCTTTCTTCATGTGTTCAATACTTTTTCCCTGTGTCATTTCACATTATTACACATAACTTAATTTCTGAACTTATTTTTGTTTGTTTCTTTGTATATATGGCTTACTTGGGTTGTTACCAACATCTGGTGAAAATTTCATGTCAATAGCACCTTTGGAAAAAATGATGACGTGTTCAATACTTATTTTCCCCGCTGTATATAAAAACATCCAATTATGCAGAATATACGATGGTAAATATCCAACTGATGAGTTGTCAATGCAATACAATATATAAGCATAACCTCTTTAGTGTCATTCAAAGCACTTTCACCATTTTTCGCTAAACAATGTATTTCTCAGCAATTTCTAAAAAAAAAAAAAAAAAAATCTCAAAGATATTAAAGTCATTAAAACAATATGCATGTTGGAGTTTGACAGCTAACTCAAGATGTAAATGATGACAGACTCTTAGGCAAATGATTCCTTTAGCATGAAACATCACGTACAGTTTTCAAAGTAGAACCTGTGGAAGTCCGTCCCCTCCACCAGGTTTCCCAAAGCTTCCGGCTCAAAAGATGTCAGTCCAGGGTCACAGATCTTCCTGTGGAATATTATTAACATATTAAGACGAGATATTGTTAACAGAGAGAAAGAAAAGCGATGAAATGAAAACACTCACGTGTATGCTTCGAAATCTCCGTTATTAATGGCTTCAATCAGCAGCTCTGTGATTTTAATGATCTCCTGTTTCCGCGCTAAAGCACACAAACAAACACAAAAACAAAGAACAAAAAGTGTAAAACACACTAGTAATCTTAAACCAAAATACAGTGCAACCAGTGATGTTCCATTAACCAATAAATATCTCTTTAAAATCTGTCCCGAACAATGTCTACCCTTTGACAACCATTATTTATTGAGATAAAAACAAAAATGTTGAGTTTTGGATATTATTTAGCATGTTGTTTAGTTCAGGAGCTTCAACTTATTTCGAACCAAGGAACAAATAATGAATAGTATAGAAAGTTGTTTCCAAACATTTTAAAAGATAATTGCTTCTTTTTATCTCACAATCTCACAGTTTACACGATATAGTCGCAATTGTGTGTTATAAAGTCAGAATTGCATGATATAAACATGGAATTCTGATTAAAAAAAAGGCAAAATTGCGAGTTTATTTCTTACAACTCTGACTTTATAACTCGCAATTGCAACTTTATATCACACAATTTTGAGGAAAAAGTCAGAATTATGAGATGAAGTCGCAATTACCTTTTTTATTTTTTATTCTGTGGCGGAAACAAGTTCCATAAAATAGAAAGACAGAGTAGAGACTTCATATTGTATAAAACCCAGTTTTGCATTTTAAGGATGGCCTGTAAGAACCTTTTTATGATTCTTGCATTGAAGCCACTATCAATAATACACTATTAATAATCACTGATAGCATGCTAAACTTGCATATTGAGTTTAATCAGTGTTGGTGAGCAATTCACTTATATTACAGTTGGTGTAGTGACACTAAACTCTACATCTCTTATAAGCTGTTTAGAATATAAAAGTTAAATAGAAAAAATCCATATTTTAAACTTCATCAACTAAAATAACTTGAGGGTGAGTAGGTCATTTATGGTTGAACTATAAGTCTGTAAACTTTCAGTGAGATTGTGGAATTGTGCTTTCTGAAATGAATCTCTTTGACTGTTGAGTTATTCGTATTGCCACTAGAGGGCACTAATGCTCCTTAAACGTCGTATTGCACGCCCGCACCTCAAAGGAACCTTTACAATCAAGATTAGAGACAAAACAGATGTTTGCAGAGACGCTTCAGTGCTTTAGTGACACTCTCTAACTCATCAAACTCTAAATAAGACAAGAAAGAGAAGGGTACAGTATATGGCATTAGAGTGTGGGAAGCTTGTATTCCCTGTGTCCAACCAGGTTAATAAATTATAATAAACTGTATTTCTGTATTTCTTCCATGGTAATGTGTGCTCACAGTGACAGATTCTCAGAAAGTCATTCATTTTCCATGAGGATTGGTGATTTTACTGATGCAAATGAGAAGAAACAGCAACACAAGACTTGGACAAGCAATGAGAGCGCAGACGAACACTGTAGTTGATCGTGCGCAAGATATGTAAGGTAATCACAGCTCATAAGGTAATCGCAAAATGGAATGGCATCTTGTTTTGTGGTCTCACACACACTCACACACACTAACACTAACACACACATACACGTTTACTTAGCTATCTAAATGGGGACATTCGATAGAAGTAATGGTTTTTATACTGTAAAAACTGTCAAACTGTATATTATCTCCTCTTACACTAACCCGACCCCTTAACCAACCCATCACACACAACTTTCTGCATTTTTATATTTTTTAAAAAAACTTTATTTACTTTATTATTATTATTTTTATACCAGATTTACTAACAATATATATATATTTTTTTGTCAGGTTTTGGTCACTTCTGGGTACAAAATTTGTCCCCAAAATATAGTTAAGTGGGTACACACACACTCACACACACACACACACACACACACACACACACACACACACACACACTGTGTTTTCATGTTTTATGGGAACTTTTGATAGACATAATGGTTTTTATACGTACACTAACCCGACCCCTACGGATCAGTTAGAGACTGACAGACTAAACTGTGACAGAATTGTTTTTGATCGTGTCTAAATATATATCCAAATGCAATACCTGATAAAAGTTAGTCATTGGGGAGCTGTGTAGATCACGGTCAGTGGCAGTTTTCAATATCTTTAATCTTTCATGTTAAGTTAAAAGTTAACCAGCAGCCACCACAAATAGGGGCAACAAAACGTTTAGTTGTCGGATCTGTCGTATAATGCTGGGTATCCACACCCACAATGAAATCTGAATCCATAAATGCAGAGTGACACACATGATTCCAGCAGATCTGGTTCTGTAAGCAGCTTTTCCATCCATTTTCTCCCCAGGAATTAAAAACATTCTTTGATAAAGAGTTCTAGACCATGACATTTTTACACATTACTGCTAAAAAAACTGTGGACGCTTGTTTCCGCTACTGAATAAAAAATTCAAAATTTAATTGCATCTTTCTGAGTTGACTTTTTTCTTAGAATTGTGATTTAAACTCGCAATTCTGAGAAATAAAGGCAGTTCTTTTTCTCAGAAATTGACTTTATAACGTGCAATTGTGAATTTATATCTCACAATTCTGATATAAACCTGCAATTCTGAATTATTTTTCTCAGAATTGTAAGATATAAACTCGCAATTGAGAAATAAATTCACAATTGCAAGAAAATGCCAGAATTATGAATTAGGACTTTTTTTTTGTCAGAAATGTACATGCAATTGCGAATCGCAAAGACTTTTTCTTGCAAATGCGATTTTATTTCACAGACTCGCAAGTTTATATCTCACAATTCTGACATCGTAACTTTATAAATTTGAAGTGTGAAAAAAAAAGTTGCAATTACCTTTTGGTTCATTTTATTTTGTGACGGAAACAAGCTTTCACAGAAAACTGAATCCAGCATCTAGAAATAAGATATTGCTTGGCTTTACTAACATCAGCTGAGGTCTTGTCTGTGCAAATCGCAGAAATAATAATAATAATAATAATAATAATGTCTGCTTAGTTTCTGCTTTAAGTAATTTTTAGTTAGTTACTGGTTCAGCCAATCTCATGGGAAAACGTACGATTATTAGAAGAAAAGTAATGTAAGCATTAAGGTCCACCCTGCACATTCCTGTCAGCAGATCGTATGAAAACCAGATTGTACGAATTCAAACAAATGAGCCACCAATTCGCCAAAACGTATAATAAATTTGAACTGGCATGAGATTGTTTTGGTTCAGCATTATTGTAAACCAGTTTATAAGTGTGCGTTGACTCCCGGTCTCCCTCCTGTCACTTACACTGAATGGTGACGTGGTTCTGGCTTAGCTGAGATCTTTTGGGAGCAGCTTTGGGAATAATGCACTGGCCACAATCGGCTGCTGAGTTGGCGTAGATGAACGCGAAAAAGGCAGATAGGAAAACCAGCAGGTACAGAGCCAGGAGGGCTCTGAGAATGAGGTTACAGCAGACTTCTTCAGGACACATGTTTGGGAAGAACCAGGAGACGGAGGAGGAAGAGGAAGAACTAGACTCACGGGAATGAGATCGTTCACGCTTATATATTTTAGGAGACAGGCGGTAAACTGGCCCAAGGATATGGAGGATTTATTTATATGGGAAGAACATCAAGGGCAAGATAGAAGGATGGATGGGTTGGCAAATCAATGGATGGATGGGTTGGCAAATCAATGGATGGATGGGTTGGCAAATCAATGGATGGATGGGTTGGCAAATCAATGGATGGATGGGTTGGTAAATCAATGGATGGATGGGTTGGCAAATCAATGGATGGATGGGTTGGCAGATCAATGGATGGATGGGTTGGCAAATCAATGGATGGATGGGTTGGCAGATCAATGGATGGATGGGTTGGCAAATCAATGGATGGATGGGTTGGCAAATCAATAGATGGATGGGTTGGCAGATCAATGGATGGATGGGTTGGCAGATCAATGGATGGATGGGTTGGCAGATCAATGGATGGATGGGTTGGCAAATCAATGGATGGATGGGTTGGCAAATCAATGGATGGATGGGTTGGTAAATCAATGGATGGATGGGTTGGCAGATCAATGGATGGATGGGTTGGCAGATCAATGGATGGATGGGTTGGCAGATCAATGGATGGATGGGTTGGCAAATCAATGGATGGATGGGTTGGCAAATCAATGGATGGATGGGTTGGCAAATCAATGGATGGATGGGTTGGCAGATCAATGGATGGATGGATGGGTTGGCAGATCAATGGATGGATGGGTTGGCAGATCAATGGATGGATGGGTTGGCAAATCAATGGATGGATGGGTTGGCAGATCAATGGATGGATGGGTTGGCAAATTAATGGATGGATGGGTTGGCAGATCAATGGATGGATGGGTTGGCAAATTAATGGATGGATGGGTTGGCAGATCAATGGATGGATGGATGGGCAGATCAATGGATGGATGGGTTGGCAAATCAATGGATGGATGGGTTGGCAGATCAATGGATGGATGGGTTGGCAGATCAATGGATGGATGGGTGGCAAATCAATGGATGGATGGGAAAGCAAATACATTTAGACATGGATTGATAGTGGGAGGGCAAAATGCAAAAAGCAAGGAGAGGAAAATGAGTAGAAATGACATAGAAGATGAATAACAGATTTACACCCCTGAAAACAGACATGAATGAAACAGCAAAGGAATGACAAATGGAACAGAATCATCGTTGTAAATACATTTATCTTTTACACTTATTTAAGTAATTTAAAAAGAGTTGTTCTTCACAGTTTGGACATCATGGCGTTTCGTTCAGAAGACACGCAAGAACCAGTGGCAACGTTTACTGTCCATTTCAGAGCTTTGGTGGAATTTAAAATGAATAGTGATTTATTTATTTTTATCCACATGGACATATTTCTTTTTTGAGTGGTGATAATTTCTGCATAGGTTTCACTTAGGTTTAACATGTATGCATTATTCATGAAAGAAGTGATTACATTATTACTCTACATCTTGTTTTGGTTATGAAAATGGTCAGTTCACAAAATGAGATTTAAGATTAAGAACTGTGAGTAAGGATTTGCATGTACAAAAAAAAACTTGTTTAAGCAAAATATTTATTTCTCTGGGGTGAAATATGACAAGTTCTTGACTTTGCGCTGCTCTTGGTAGATTGTGTTGGTCATTATGGAAATGAAATCTGGCCCTTGGTGTTTAGAATCAGAATGAATAACAACTGAAAATACCATTAAATATCATGACACAAACACACACACACACACAAACAGTCACATGACCATCTGCATTTATGTCACACAACCTAATCTACAGATATTTACACAAGGGACACAACCGTTGTTCTAGCTTCAAAGCTCACGATAGCAAAAAAGAGGAACAGAAAGTTAGAAGGCATGAAGAAGAAAGCTTAAAATATAAAGCTTCATCTCCACAGATATTCACCAACCGTAAATTATAGAGTACGGTCGGCCAAACTAATAATACATGCAGGAAACAGTTGATTAGATTCTGTATGTTTCCATTTTTATAGCATGACACAGTATATAAGTAAAGTGAAAGGCTGCATTCAACATGTATTGCCTGAGAGTAATCGTTTAAGAATCTGTCTAATAATTGACTACTAATCTCAAAACTCGTAGCAGAAAAAAAACGTAGGAAAGCAGTCTTTTTTTTAAATGAAATATTTCTTCAGAACCCTAAAGTTTTGAAGCAAAAACGTCAATGTTTCATGTGTGAGAATGACTCTTCTACTGTTCACTAAAGAGGTGAATATGAATATAAAGTAAAGCAAGAACAGGTTGCTGATCTGAAGTCTGTGTTCGGTTCACTGTACCTTTAATGTCCTCATCTTCAATTGTGGTGTTGGCACTTTCTGATGATTCCTGAGAGAGAACAAACATATGAATGAAGGAAGGAAGATATATAAATACATAGCCTCATGTTAAATGAGAAGTAAAAACAGTCAGAGAAATGATTAACCCTCTTTCAGAAGGTTAATCAAAACCTAGCGACTTGATACGTTTTATTAAAATTGATCTGAATAGAACAGAAAGTGTGTATATTGTGATGACCTTTGGAGATAATGTGGCATTGTGTTTCATCTAACCGAGCAAGAGCACAGTGTATAAAGTGAACTGAACTGAGACAAACATTTGAAGAAAACCTCAGTTGAAACACACAGAGATAAACACAAGTATGATGGAGACAGTGAACTGTTTGAACATTTCTGGATTTCTGCATTTATTACTTATTAAACTATTGAACTTGATTATTAATGTGCGTTTTCTTTTATTTATTAATTTGGACTATTATGAAAGGGCAGGACACCTGTGAAAGAATCTTTTGTAACATTATAAATGTCTTTACTGTCACTTTTTAACAATTTAATGCGTCCTTGATGAATAAAAGTATTCATTTCTTTCATTTCTTTGAAAGACTCCAAACCTTTGAACGGTAGTGTTTAATGTTACAAAAGCTTTATATTTCAGATAAATGCTGTTCTTTTGAACTTTCTATTCATCAAAGAATCCTGAAATAAATGTACACAACTGTTTTCAACATTGATAATAATCATAAATGTTTCTTGAGCAGCAAATCATCATATTAGAATGATTTCTGAAGGATCATGTGTGATGATGAGTAAATTATGTTGTAATGATGTAAAATGCTGAAAATTCAGCTTTGATAACAGGAATAAATTACATTTTAAAATATATTCATATAGAAAACAGTTCTTTCAAATTGTAATAATATTTTACAATATTGCTGTTTTTTAATTAAATAAATGCAGCCTTGGTGCCAGAAGAGAATTATTTTGAAAATATATTTAAAAAAAAATCTTATAGCGATCCCAAACTTTTGAACGGCAGTGTATATATATATATATATATATATTATTAACTTTACAAACTGACTCATTTTTATTGACAGCTATCGTCTGACTGTGATAATAGACAACATTCATCAGATGCAATAAGCCACATTTATAGCCCTTTTATCTTAATATTTCAAGATCACTTAATACCTTGTTTCCATCAGTGGGATTGTGGATTACAGTAGTTTGAGGCTCCTGATAAAGAAGTGCGTAGAGAGAGAAAGGAGGATAAAACAGAATAACAAGAGATCAGAATCAGTAGCAGAGAGATGAAGAGTTAAAGGACACCAAGACTCTTTCCAGAAATATGCCACAAAATGTGGCCTGAACCGTTTTAAACCTTTAGAAAAGGCCAAACAAAGAGCTGTTTTATACAGGGTTGTTCTTACAATATTATTTACCGTTAACAAAAACATTAGCAAAATCTGTGCAAATTGAATGACTATTTCTTTGCAAGCTGATAATGCTTCTCAGGTGTTACAATGTAAACTGATTGTAATGTGGGACACGGCTATATTTATTCTGTTAAAACTATCTATACTTCATGCTAGGTAAATGTATTATGGTAGATGATTTATACATAAGATAATGCCTGTAATGTTTAAAAAATTAGGCATCAAAGTGCACCATATTCATAGAAAGTGTTTACTGAAGAACATCAGCAGTAATAATGAGCAGAAATATCAAAAATACTAATTCAGCTGACGTTCAAAAAAGCAATAATTAAATAATTGAAGTCAGGTTCATCCTTATTTCAAGGTTTTGAACTGTAGTACATAAACTGCTCATTTATGGATATTAACTATGATTTTGGATATTATAAAGTAAGTTTCTCTAACAAAGCTTGGTGGACTTTAGGAAGGAAGAAGAGCGCAGTGCTTTAGACTGTGTAATTGTGAGATGAGAATATGAGTAATTAATACAGAACATCTTCACTAGAGCAACACTACAGGATATCAGCCGAAACAAGCATGCAGTAAACTGAATTAAAAATGAATTAACTAATCGTTCAAATTACTAAGTTGAAAAGACCATTTTGTTGTGTTTTGATTATTAAAATTCTCATTTTTATCACAATCATGTTGAAGCAATTGTCAACAGAAACGTACAAAGAAGAGAGAAGAGCAGGTTTTGATTGAAAGGCAAGCTGTGTGTTTTTGAAAATACCAAAGTGTAAAAATAGACTGTAAAATAGAGGCCAAAATACAGCGTTGGTATGAAGAAATGTTCCGTTCTGATATTTTACCGTTTTTTGACACATATTTGGAATTATGCATTGTGTTGTCCTTTGGGTTAGAGTTCAAGAAAATATCTGTAAACTTAACAGATAATGTATGGCAGAAAATTACCAATACCTTTTTTTTCTACTGATTTCCATCTCATACAATGTATACCCAATGTTAAAAAAGGTAGACTGATATAACTGATATATCAGTCAAAATACTTGGATAAACTTGATTGAATTTATGTTACTCATTCTTAGCTTATCAACTTAAATGCTTATGATGTTACTAGCTTGTGCTTAAATGACATTAGATTTGTAGACACATATGAATTGTGCCAATACATAAATTCCTTTAGAAAACAATTATTGTAATTGATGAGTTCATGAGGGAAACACAGGCGTCCAGCGTTCATTTTTAAAAGCGTCCCAGAATGCACCTTGAGAAGCAGTTTGAGAAAAGAACAGACTGAGCGGAGCTGCAATCTAAATAACAGAGAATGGCTGATTATCAGATGGTCTTTATTTAGTTCAATTCTAATACTTATTTGTTTTGTTTTTACAGAGATTTGATGACTTCACTATAATTCTAAAATGAGGTTCTATTTTATTAAAACGTGACCCAGACAGCAACATAGTGTCGGCCCAGATTCGGCCCACTTCTGGGCCGTGTTGAATCCACGTGTACCGGATGTGGGCCGGATCTGGGCCGACACTATGTCGTATATATGGGTGGTGCTTGCCTAGGCGACTAAGATCTTCTGCGTGATCGCTAGAAAGCCAACTTTCACGTCTATGCAATGTTCTGGTGCTGATATACAGTGAGGAAAATAAGTATTTACACCCTGCTATTTTGCAAGTTCTCCCACTTGGAAATCATGGAGGGGTCTGAAATTGTCATCGTAGGTGCATGTCCACTGTGAGAGACATAATCAACAAAAAAAATCCAGAAATCACAATATATGATTTTTTAACTATTTATTTGTATGATACAGCTGCAAATAAGTATTTGAACACCTGTCTATCAGCTAGAATTCTGACCCTCAAAGACCTGTTAGTCTGCCTTTAAAATGTCCACCTCCACTCCATTTATTATCCTAAATTAGATGCACCTGTTTGAGGTCGTTAGCTGCATAAAGACACCTGTCCACCCCATACAATCAGTAAGAATCCAACTACTAACATGGCCAAGACCAAAGAGCTGTCCAAAGACACTAGAGACAAAATTGTACACCTCCACAAGGCTGGAAAGGGCTACGGGGAAATTGCCAAGCAGCTTGGTGAAGAAAGGTCCACTGTTGGAGCAATCATTAGAAAATGGAAGAAGCTAAACATGACTGTCAATCTCCCTCGGACTGGGGCTCCATGCAAGATCTCACCTCGTGGGGTCTCAATGATCCTAAGAAAGGTGAGAAATCAGCCCAGAACTACACGGGAGGAGCTGGTCAATGACCTGAAAAGAGCTGGGACCACCGTTTCCAAGGTTACTGTTGGTAATACACTAAGATGTCATGGTTTGAAATCATGCATGGCACGGAAGGTTCCCCTGCTTAAACCAGCACATGTCAAGGCCCGTCTTAAGTTTGCCAATGACCATTTGGATGATCCAGAGGAGTCATGGGAGAAAGTCATGTGGTCAGATGAGACCAAAATAGAACTTTTGGAGGAAGAAGAATGATGAGTACCATCCCAAGAACACCATCCCTACTGTGAAGCATGGGGGTGGTAGCATCATGCTTTGGGGGTGTTTTTCTGCACATGGGACAGGGCGACTGCACTGTATTAAGGAGAGGATGACCGGGGCCATGTATTGCGAGATTTTGGGGAACAACCTCCTTCCCTCAGTTAGAGCATTGAAGATGGGTCGAGGCTGGGTCTTCCAACATGACAATGACCCGAAGCACACAGCCAGGATAACCAAGGAGTGGCTCTGTAAGAAGCATATCAAGGTTCTGACAAGGCCTAGCCAGTCTCCAGACCTAAACCCAATAGAGAATCTTTGGAGGGAGCTCAAACTCCGTGTTTCTCAGCGACAGCCCAGAAACCTGACTGATCTAGAGAAGATCTGTGTGGAGGAGTGGGCCAAAATCCCTCCTGCAGTGTGTGCAAACCTGGTGAAAAACTACAGGAAACGTTTGACCTCTGTAATTGCAAACAAAGGCTACTGTACCAAATATTAACATTGATTTTCTCAGGTGTTCAAATACTTATTTGCAGCTGTATCATACAAATAAATAGTTAAAAAAATCATACATTGTGATTTCTGGATTTTTTTTTTTTTAGATTATGTCTCTCACAGTGGACATGCACCTACAATGACAATTTCAGACCCCTCCATGATTTCTAAGTGGGAGAACTTGCAAAATAGCAGGGTGTTCAAATACTTATTTTCCTCACTGTATGTTGCTGTAAGGTTGCTAGGGTCCTCAAAATGGTTGCTAGGGTGTGGATAGGCCAGGGTGATACTTATTGGGCAGTCTGAGTCAAAAGAGCCCACCCTCGTGTCTTTATGTTGTCCTGATCCAGAGATATCTCAGACAGCAACATCGTGTCGGCCATGATCCGGCCCACATCTGATACATGTGGATTCAACACGGCCCAGATCCGGCCCACATCTGATACATGTGGATTCAACACGGCCCAGATCCGGCCCACATCTGATACACGTGGATTCAACACGGCCCAGATCCGGCCCACATCTGATACACGTGGATTCAATACGGCCCAGATCCGGCCCACATCTGATACACGTGGATTCAACACGGCCCAGATCCGGCCCACATCTGATACATGTGGATTCAACACGCCCAGATCCGGCCCACATCTGATACACGTGGATTCAACACGGCCCAGATCCGGCCCACATCTGATACACGTGGATTCAACACGGCCCAGATCCGGCCCACATCTGGTACACGTGGATTCAACACGGCCCAGATCCGGCCCACATCTGATACATGTGGATTCAAAACTGCCCAGTTCCGGCCCACATCTGATACATGTGGATTCAACATGGCCCAGATCCGGCCCACATCTGATACATGTGGATTCAAAACGGCCCAGATCCGGCCTACATCTGATACACGTGGATTCAACACGGCCCAGATCCGGCCCACATCTGATACACGTGGATTCAATACGGCCCAGATCCGGCCCACATCTTGTACACGTGGATTCAACACGGCCCAGATCCGGCCCACATCTGGTACACGTGGATTCAACACGGCCCAGATCCGGCCCACGTCTGATACACGTGGATTCAATACGGCCCAGATCCGGCCCACATCTTGTACACGTGGATTCAATACGGCCCAGATCCGGCCCACATCTTGTACACGTGGATTCAACACGGCCCAGATCCGGCTCACATCTGGTACACGTGGATTCAACACGGCCCAGATCCGGCCCACGTCTGATACACGTGGATTCAATACGGCCCAGATCCGGCCCACATCTTGTACATGTGGATTCAACACGGCCCAGATCCGGCCCACATCTGATACACGTGGATTCAACACGGCCCAGATCCGGCCCACATATGATATATGTGTTATCCACATGTTCCAGATGTGGGCCGGATCTGGGCCAACACTATGTTGCTGTCTGGGATGGCTCATTCAATTTACTATACGGTTGCTAGGATGCTCTAAATGGTTACTAGGGCATGGCTAGACATTTTTCAGAACGATACCTAAAGTCTACTGAGAGCTGGGTTGAAAGAGATAACTCCCGTGTCTCTACAATGTTCTGATCCAGAGATATCCATCTCATTCTTTTTCAATGGGAGTCTATGGGGTGGTTTCTAGGGTGCTGAAACTGGTTGTTATGGCTTGGAAGTTGAAATGTCCACATTTATTGGCTGCTTGCTAGGCTGAGTGACATAAGCTAACTCCCAAATTTCTACGACCTTCTGAAGCAGAGATATAATGTCACAAAGTTCTGTCCAATGTTAAGTCCATGGGATTTTTCCCATCGAAAATCTTATGCCTGATCGCTTCTAAAACCCAGTGTTGTCCTCGATAAGCAGCATGATTTGAGAACTCATTATTTGGTGCGGGATGAGTTATGTGTCGAAGGAAGAAGAAGAATTGGTATTCGCTTCACAAGCACCACTAATATATCAAGAATAATGAATTAGAAATAATAATAAATGAGTTAGTATGTGTGAAAACGTTTAACTGGTAGTGTAGGAAATGTCGAGAACAAAAAAATCTATGAGTCCAGCATTTATCAATACAGCTATACAAAATAAACTGATGACTATATCTTCACACTCTTAACATGTATGTTCAGTGATGCGTGTTGGTTAGTTCATGTATGCACTAGGAAAGAATCCTCAGTTAGCAAACACACGAGTACTGGACAAACGCTACATGGAGACCCTTAAGCATCATATGAAATGAACCTCCCAAAATTTTAAGAACATAAAAAGGTTCAAAACTCTTACGAAACCCCGTACTAAATTATTAGTACGTCAAATTCACGAACAGGTGGACAAAATCATGTATGTTGCATTCAAACAATTCAACAGTACTCAAGTCCACTGTACAAATTTATGTCATGGCAATTGTTACGATTGCTTGACATATTAAATAGGCCACACTTGAAATCAAAAATAAATTGAACAATACATAGTCGCACTTTCAGAAGACATTGGTAATTATTTGACTGACTGCATTATCTTAAAGTCCCCCTGTGATGAAAATCAAGCGTTTAAATTTGTTTATATGTCTATGTGGTGTGTTTAATATGCTTTAAGACAAACCATGTGTAAATTCATAAGTCGACACCATTCCTGAGTATTTTCTCCTTAAAACTGCAGTGAACCAAAGACAGTCTCAAAATCACGCTTTGAAATCGCTGGTGTTTCTGACGTCACAAACTACCTTGTAACCAATCAGATCAACGTGTGATCGTCAACCAGTGGATCTCTGAGCTGAGTAAGTGAGTGGAGGCGGGGCTCATTTGAATATTCATAGAACCGCGCATACTAAATTAGGCAAAGGTGTCGAGTTACATTCAAGCTGTTATAAGACATGAAAAAAAAATTCACAGGAAAAAACGTTTCAATAAGTCATTTTGGTGATCAAAGATGAGTTTTAAGTGATACAATTATTGACGACAGGGGGACTTTAATGCAGGATTTTACACAAGTGAACGTGAATTGAACAGAGAAAGGCAGTTCTAAGAAAGAAAAAAGGTAACATTACAAATGAGAAATGTGAAGCCAATGGAAAGAAAAAGCATCTGACAAACAGTCATACAGACAAAGTACCAGAGCAGGAGAGGGTTCTTTAGGGCTGCTGATTACGCTGGTTTTGTTGTTGATCTATAGGTGGACAGAGGCAGACAAGCAAAGCTTTAGACCAGCAAATCATTGAAATTACACAGCTTGCATTACCTGGATGTTGAAGGAATAGTTAATTAGCATATTTTATCAAAATGACAACAATTAACTATTCCTCAACTACAGCAAAATGGACTGTCAAATAACCAGATGGCAACTGTCTTTTATGCAAAAGGACATTTTACACAATGCACAAACTTCTGACTGAATTATGATGAGTAAACCAGAAGTTATTTAAAAGCCACAAAAGTTTATCAGGCATACATGTGTGAAAAATTGATTCCTAAGAGAATAATCCTGTAGATGAGTTTCATGTACAGTTAATTCACAGAATCAATAAACAGCATTAGGCAGCAAAGATTTTTCATTGGCATCAAATGATGCCTCTCTTCCCTTTAGGCAGTTATTATGTTTTTCTTTGACTATACATGTGTTTTTAAGACAAACAGACCAATTAAATGCAAAGAGTGTTCCCTACAGAGACTGGAATCAAACTGAATTGAAGGTAATCCTGAATATAATATTTCAGCTTCAGTAATAATCATGTCACTGCTCGTTTCATTCTTGTTATGCTAATTAAAGTGCACATATTATGCTGTTGGGATCAATAAAAAAAACAAAAAACAAATCAGAAAACCACAAAGGATTTGAAGCAGACATGCAATACATTTTGCAGGCATTAAGCTTGGATCCTTATGATATTAAAACATGGATGTTCTACACAGTTAGAGGAGGCCAAATATTAATGCCACTTTTTAACACTTTTTGCATTCAAAACCGATAATCTTCTTATAATGTGTCATTGGCTACAAATATATTTATAACATTTCAGGTTGAGCTGTTATAACTTGCAATGTTTTCAAGTAAAATACAGAGTTTTACTAAATAAATGAAGGGCAGGCTCATATACATATAGAGCTGGAAAAGTGTGCAGTCTACATCTAAACACTGAACTATAGCGAAGAGAACTACCAAACTAGTAACTAGAGAATTTAGTGAATAATGCTATTGTTATACATCGCAACCTCTGCAGAGATAGGCTTCCTTTTCTTTTTTCTTTTAAATGAAACCTTATTATCGCCATGCTACCAGATAATGATGCATTTCTCATTGTGCCAATGCTACTGCATAATTGACTGAAATGGAGCAAAACATCTAGCAACAATAATCTTATTATCCTCTCATTCATGAAAAGGAAAGATATGATCACAGCATATACAATAGGAAAAACATGTTATAAACAAAGCTCTGCTACTTCCCTTTCAAAGTTGTAGACAAGAGTTGACACTATGGGGATGCTATCAGTGAGACCGGTGTCTGAAACACGTGTAAACACATGCCAATAAATCATTGGCAGACAGCAGTTCATGACGTCACACGAGAGTATAAAGGGTGCCTGTAATACACGTCATCAGCTTTTTTGTCTTCAGGAGCCGTTGTACTGACAGATCATCCCATCAATCAGATTGTGCTACCAACAATATATTTGCATTGTTTTAAGGGTAGGTTTAGGATAGGGGTAGGTATGGACAGGTAGGTTTAGGGTAGGGATGGGTATGGACAGGTAGGTTTAGGGTAGGGATGGGTATGGACAAGTAGGTTTAGGGTAGGGATGGATATGGACGGGTAGGTTTAGGGTAGGGATGAGTATGGACGGGTAGGTTTAGGGTAGGGATGGGTATGGACGGGTAGGTTTAGGGTAGGGATGGGTATGGACAAGTAGGTTTAGGGTAGGGATGGGTATGGACGGGTAGGTTTAGGGTAGGGATGAGTATGGACGGGTAGGTTTAGGGTAGGGATGGGTATGGACGGGTAGGTTTAGGGTAGGGATGAGTATGGACGGGTAGGTTTAGGGTAGGGATGGGTAGGTTTAGGGTAGGGATGGGTATGGACGGGTAGGTTTAGGGTAGGGATGAGTATGGACGGGTAGGTTTAGGGTAGGGATGGGTATGGACGGGTAGGTTTAGGGTAGGGATGAGTATGGACGGGTAGGTTTAGGGTAGGGATGGGTATGGACGGGTAGGTTTAGGGTAGGGATGGGTATGGACGGGTAGGTTTAGGGTAGGGATGGGTATGGACGGGTAGGTTTAGGGTAGGGATGGGTATGGACGGGTAGGTTTAGGGTAGGGATGGGTATGGACGGGTAGGTTTAGGGTAGGGATGGGTATGGACAAGTAGGTTTAGGGTATGGATGGGTATGGTCGGGTAGGTTTAGGGTAGGGATGGGTATGGATGGGTAGGTTTAGGGTATGGATGGTATGGACGGGTAGGTTTAGGGTAGGGATGGGTATGGATGGGTAGGTTTAGGGTAGGGATGGGTATGGACAGGTAGGTTTAGGGTAGGGATGAGGTCCTGAGGGAGGTCCTGAGGGAGGATTTGAAAGCAACCATTACCAAATCAGAACATGAATGGAATTTGGTTTGGAAAAACAGAAATCTGGAACTGCTCTTTCTGTTCCTTGTTTCATTTCACACACTGAGCATTGAATGATTATGCATGTCAGCATACACAGATGCAGGATTTAAGTAGAGCTGAAGCTTCCCTGCGGTTTCCCTAGGGGTTGAGTTTCATGACAAGAGTCCATGGCAATTATATTATGCCGCTTTCCTGTTTGCATCCCTTCTGATGAACTTGAGGGTTGCATTCTCCCCATGGAAGTAGAGTCGAAGTTCCACTTCCAAAGGGTACATCTGGGTTAGGTATGTAACCCTGGTTCCCTGAGAAGGATGCAATTATGCCTAGGGCTTGCCTGCATGTTTATTTCAGACAAAAGAGTTGATGACGTGTATTACAAGCACCCTTTTGTACTCACAGGCGCACAATTATATATTTATTATTTTGTTTAGTTTCTGTAATAATTCTGCGGACATTTAAATCCAGCAAGCGAGCAATATGCAACGTCAATTCAACAGATTTAGCCATTTTAGTAAAAATCCCCAACTAATTTTAATCCTTGCTTGCAGTAGAAAGTATATAGTAGACAGTAATAATACAGCTAACACCTGCTACAGTGATTGACTGAATTATAGGCTGGGAATAATAAGTTATTGATGGCTTCATATGACAGCTTGGCCAAAATTATGTCTGCCCAATTCGGCATGTTTCATTGTGTTTTCACAAATGAAACAATTGAAGCACTGATCAGATTTACACCACTGGCTCATGTGATAATTGTAAATTTGTAATACCCTCACAGGACAAAGTCTCAGTCTCCTGTGACTCAAAGGTAGGCAACCTAACTTCAGTCACAAAAAAACCTGGCTGTGAGCAAAATCCATAACAAATGGGCTCACCAATAAGCCCTGTAAAGCATTCCTCTTGAGGGATGTCAAAACCAACAACAAAACCCTCTTAAGGGTCATCATTCTGTCTGAAGCTGACTCGAGTGGTTCGAACGGGGGCCCTGTTAAAACTTCTAGGACTACAGATCTACTTCCAGAAGGAACACAAGCAAGATACAAAGGATTCAGCAGTCTAATCCCACACATGAATGAGAAACAAGTGAATGCCAACCCAAAGAAACAAACTCAACTGGTGCATATTCAGCAGCAATTGCCTCCAACGTACACTTTGTAGTAGTTGTCTTAGTGTTGATGTCACTGTTATGTCACAGTGTAGTTATGGTTGTGAACAACACTCCTAAAGCAATGCCAGCACTGAACTGGATCCAAATTGTGCTCTCTGCACCATGACACAAATACCGCCACTTGAAAGCATAGAGACTCCTTATAGAAGGACCTCTTGAATTCAAATTGGTCTCCATAATCTCTGAAGAAAGACCAGAACTAATCAAAGATCTCCGTTAAAAGGACAAACCCAAAGTTTCCACAAGCCACATGGTGCCCAGGTTTGGAAAAGTTGATGTACTCTGATTCATTGGTGTGTCATTCAAGTGACCAAAAGGGGCACTGGGGTAGTTTATATACGTGGCAACGTGCATATTGTCCATCCTGATGATGTCAGAAAGGAAGGAAAACCTTAGAAATCTGTGCCCCATCCTACTGACGAGGCATTTGTTGAAAATGTTTTGATTGTATGTAAAATGTCTTTAATTACTCAATGTTACAGTTGTTCTGATGCTCCTGGCCATATATGCATAACTCCTCATCATGCCTCTTTTGTGTATGGCCAAAAATACAATTTTGACCGTATAGCCAGATGGGGAACTGGCCCCGATACTGGGTGTAGACTGGTTATGTAAGTTTTCATACCTTACAGATTTCCATATCACTGCGTAATGTATTAATAATTCCAACTTGCAACTGCTAATATATACACTGTTCCAAACACTGGAACACGGTTCCAAAACTCATCTAAAGCCGAGTGCACACTGTACGATTTTGGCCATGATTAGGCCGTCTGAGACAAATTTTGCAAATCCTAAAATATTCCTAGACTAAAATCTGAAGTATTTGATGGTTAGTTTGACATGTTCACCAACAGCCAATTAATGATCGTTCACCGATAGCCAGTTAATGACCGTTGCAATCAAATTTTACCTCAGACGAAATTCTAGTAGTGTGAGATTTGACTCACAGTCCTGCAGTGATTCTCCAACGAGGGCCATCAAATTGTCTTCATTTTTCAAGACAAGCCATGACCAAAATTAACATTAGGGATTTCTTTGTAGCCTTCATTCTGACAAGCAACAATCGTAAAAGTAGACTAATATTAAAAAAATCGTACAGTGTGCACCTGGCTTAAGGCTCATTTAGCACAGATTTCACAGGTTTTGAAAGGCATGACCAATGTGTTAGGTGATGTTAGTGTCTATAAGCTAGAGAGAGAGCAGTGCATTAGAGAGTGAGAGATAAAGATAAGGTTATTCAGTGACCCCGAATGCCTGACCTCAAGAACAGAAGAGTCTGAACTTTTTCTGAACTGAACATTTTTGTATTATGTTAAAGTCCCCCTGTGGTGAAAATCCAGCTTTTAATGTAGTTTATATGTCTATCTGGTGTTTTTAATATGCTTTAAGACAAACCATGTGTAAATTCATAAGTCGACACCATTGCTGAGTATTTTCTCCTTAAAACTGCAGTGAACCAAAGACAGTCTCAAAAACACGCTTTGAAATCGCTGGTGTTTCTGACGTCACAAACTACCTTGTAACCAATCAGATCAACGTGTGATCGTCAACCAGTGGATCTCTGAGCTGAGTGAGTGAGTGGAGGCGGGGCTCATTTGCATATTCATAGAACCGCGAATACTAAATGAGGCAAGAGTGTCGAGTTACATTCAAGATATTTTAAGGCATGAAGAAATTTTTTTCAAGGAAAAAACGTTTAAATATGTAATTTTGGTGATCAAAGATGAGTTTTAAGGGACACGATTATTGACTTCAGGGGGACTTAAATAATGTGAATACTGAACCAAATAAGTATTTAGACAAAGAGGACTGTTTATAAAGAGATATACTGTATACATACGCACACACATATACATCGATCGACCGGACCGAACTGTTTTATATATATATATAAATATAGGTTATATGTGTTTGTGCACATGATATCAGGAAGCAACGTAATACGCACATGCCGATAGAACGGTGACGGCGGTGCGCAAATCGAGTTAATTCTGCTAGTTTTACTGAGATATCTTATCCTGTGTGACATGGCCATTAATATTACAGATAAGGACTTAAGTCATGGTCTTTAGCCACAAAACACCGTCGTCATGCAAATGAACGGCCAGAACGCATTAAATGTTTTCTATTTTCAGTAAAACGGTGTTGTGTTAGCGGCCCCTAAGTTAATAACTAATGATCTTTGCAATGGAAGTGAATCAATCAATCAAAACTAACTTTAGCCGGACAATGACTTTATTCTAGAGCTGCTGTAAAGCCAAACAATCTCTGTTACTGTAATTTCCTGTTATCACTGTAAAGCTGCTTTGAAACAATCTATATTGTTAAAAGCGCTGTATAAATGAAGGTGACTTGACTTTTGCAATGGTATTTTCTAAGGAATTTTAACAGTTTGGTTACTAACTGGCCCAAGTCAAAACAGCTCAACCCCAAGTCTCTGTGAGACGTATTAGATAAATGCTGGTCTCTAGATACAGCTCGAGTCTCTGCTATAGCGCTAGTGCAGGGGTGTAGCAACCATTATAACTGGGGGACATGGGCCCTTTGCTTTCAGAAATGTATTAAGGAAAAAAAAATCTGGTAATATCTCTTTAAAATGACAATTTTATAACCAAACAGAAGCATCAGCTTCTATGATCCTGACGCAAATCAGTTGTAAGTACTAATGGGTGGAAGTTAAGACACCGAAATAATACTCACAAATCCAGTTGATAAGGTTAATAATGTTTTTACTATTCAGATCATTCCTACCTATTCACCCGTTTAATCACACACCAGGCAAACACAAGTATGTGTCAAAGTTTAATACTTAGGTTTATTTAACTTACTTTAACACCATCAGGCTTCTTGTATGGATTCTTGCCTGTTGAGTGAAACGAAAAAATGAATATGAACATAAAAAGGGATAAAAAGAGGAAAGGATTCGGGGCAAAACAGTCTAAATAAGAATCCACAGTTTTAATCACTGTGCGTTACGGTTCATGATCCATTGGCTTTGAAATCAAAACCTCTGAATGAATCGTAATCAGATATTTGCATAATATAATGAAATATAATTGAGAAGCATATTAAATATTTATTTGTGTCAGTAGAGTTAAAAAACTGACTTTGTAATAAGACATTGAAAAGGGAATGCTACTTATGAGACACTTTGTTATAAGGCTGCACAATTTGATAAAAAAAAAATATATATATATATATTGTGATTATTTTGATACATATCGTGATTGCAATTTGAAGCGTGATGATACATATAATAATGTTGCTGCTTTGATATCAAAAGCTATTAGCACAATAAGGCAAAAACCACACTGAAATAACCCATCCACTTGGAAATATACAGTGCATGGACATTACAACTTTATTTCATTAAATCCTAGACCTTAAATCAACTCATCTTGCAGCCCAACTCCAATCTTCTATCATATCTGACATGTTTTACAACTTCTGAAGCATAAAAAGAGCATAACTCCAAATGTCTTTACATGATTCAATGAACAAACAACTATTAAATAGCAAATGTACAGTAAAGTGAAGAGAGTTTCTTACTTGAGAAGTTTCGTGTAGCAAGCATGGTCGTGAGGATCGCACCCTAAAACAGTCCGAGAGAACAGAGAGGAAAAGCTCAACTCGACCGTGAGTCTCGGACACTGTGTAACATATTAGTCAACGCTAGTGGATAACAATTAATCCAGCCTTTTAAAGCATGTCATGTTTGAGAATTGTGCCATTCAGGCTATAGCACCAAATATGAAACAAAAATGTTTCTGATCTTCATTATCTTTCATCGAAATTTAACCCTTACCCTCCAAACATCTCTTTTAGTGACTTTCTTTTCACAATTCTATTCATTTCTAATGGATCACAGCCAACCCCACATGGTTTTCTCAATTAATATCCTGATTCGCATGGAAATACATCAGATTATGAATTTAAAATGGCTTGCCATTTCAAGATGACTTTAAAGTCTCTTTTAACCTTAACTTAACCCTAACTTTAACTTTAAAAGGTGTGTCCCTATTAATTATAATTATAACTAGATGAGTGAAGTTTGATGACAAACTTCGACGTTGGCTTGACAAAAGCCTTGTCTGAAAATTTTAAATAACTTTGAAAAGCTTTTACTCAAAGTCAAAATGTTAACTTTTTCTATGACACTGGTAACATGATTTAGCACGTTGCTAGCATGATTCGAGCAAGATTACCACATTGCTAGCATGTTTTAACATGTTGCTAACATGATTTAGCACATTGTTAGGATATTTTAGCATTTCGCTAGCATTATTTAGTATGGTGCTAGCATGTTGCTAGCATGATTTAGCACGTTGCTAGCATGATTTAGCACATTTGACAACACGTTTTAACATGTTGCTAACATGATTTACCACATTGCTAGCATGTTTTAGTATGTTGCTAACATGATTTAACACTGTGTTAGCATGTTTTAACATGTTGCTAACATGATTTAACACTGTGTTAGCATGTTGTAACATGTTGCTAACATGATTTAACACTGTGTTAGGATATTTTAGCATTTCGCTACCATTATTTAGTATGGTGATAGTATGATTATCATGTTTCTTGTATGTTTCTATCATGAATTAGTACATTACTTGTATGATTTAGCACATTGCTAGCATGTTTTAACATGTTGATAACTTGATTTAACACTTTGTTAGCATGTTTCTAACATGATTTAACACATTGTTAGGATATTTTAGCATTTCGCTAGCATTATTTAGTATGGTGCTAGCATGTTGCTAGCATGATTTAGCACGTTGCTAGCATGATTTAGCACATTTGACAACACGTTTTAACATGTTGCTAACATGATTTACCACATTGCTAGCATGTTTTACTATGTTGCTAACATGATTTAACACTGTGTTAGCATGTTTTAGCATTTCGCTACCATTATTTAGTATGGTGATAGTATGATTATCATGTTTCTTGTATGTTTCTATCATGAATTAGTACATTACTTGTATGATTTAGCACATTGCTAGCATGTTTTAACATGTTGATAACTTGATTTAGCACTGTGTTAGCATGTTTCGAACATGATTTAACACATTGTTAGGATATTTTAGAATTTCGCTAGCATTATTTAGTATGGTCCTAGCATGATTATCATGTTTCTTCATAAATTAGTACATTACTTACATGATTTAGAACATTGCTAGCAAGTTGTAACATCTAGGCATTATTTAAAATGTTGCTAGCATGTTTCTAGCATGATTTTGGTCTCAGAAGAAGAAGACGACGAAAAAGAAGCTTAAATAGTAGATCTTTGTCAAGCCAACATAATTAGTTTAACATAAAACCAACGTTCTCATTTCGATGGCCAAGTAACCGTGTGTGTCTCTCACTTTAAGCTTCCTCCTGGCGTTGAACTTCTTCAGACACTCCACCGTCTCCTGTCGGTGCATCATGGACGCCACTGTGGAGCGTTGCTGACATGCAAACAGGGGAACAAGACATTAACAACTATTGTAAGATCTATCAGTTAAAATCTCTCTTTGTAGGCAAAAACAAAACAAAACTAAACATAAAACAGGATTAAGATGTGTGCATTTGTCTTATTTTGTTTAAATATCATATTGCATGTATATACTGTATGTAAAAAATATTTGCATGTATATATTGTATATATATATATATATATATATATATATATATATATATATATATATTTTTTTTTTTTTTTTTTAAATATACATGCATGTGTGTGTATTAATATATACAAAATAATTATACCCAGTACACACACATATATTATGTAAACACAAACTTTTATTTTGGATGCAATTTATAATAATAACATTGAAATTATTACATTGTAAGTCTATGCAATGTCCCCATTTAGCTATATATCAGTGAGTGTGTGTGTGTGTGTGTGTGTGTGTGTGTACATGCGCAGATCCAGGGGTGTTTGAGAGCCTGTGTGTGTGTGTGTGTGTGTGTGTGTACATACACAGATCCAGGGGTGTTTGAGGGCCTGTGTGTGTGTGTGTGTACATACACAGATCCAGGGGTGTTTGAGAGCCTGTGTGTGTGTGTGTGTGTGTGTGTGTGTGTGTGTGTGTGTGTACATACACAGATCCAGGGGTGTTTGAGAGCCTCAGCTGCTGTGATGCGTTTGGCAGGGTTTATAGTCAACATCTTGTTGATCAGATCTTTGGCCTCTGGTGTCACTGTGTCCCACTCAGGAGAGGGAAACTAGGGAAAGAACACACACACACACACACACACACACACGCGCACACACGGAGATCATCAGCTTGACAGGAAAGTGAGTGTGTGAGATGAGTTTTAAAACCACTGACGAGGAACACACAGTGAACGTTTCATTGGTCTAGAAGTGATGCACTGTAACATCTCGTCTCATAATAATTGACTTTTCTTCAATAACTGCGTGTCCTGTCGATGAATAACAGAGAGAGGCGTTCAGAAGACGAGGTTTAGTAGACGAACGACACAACACTTTTGGACTTGCTCAGTGTGTGTAAACCTACTTTGGGTTCAGAGTATTTATTTTCCCCACATTAATTTCCCACATGTCTAGTACAGTTATGCGGTTTTGTTTTATTAATACAGTGTTTACTTTTTTCTTGATTTACCCTGAAGAAATAGAAGTGAAATGTGACAACATTTCCCCACAGCATGCCATAACATGACCATATGAAAGATTAAAATGTTATCTGAACTAATCCAAAAAATATAAAAGACAAACTAGAATAATGTGTCAATAAAATACAATTATTAATTTTTTAATATAAAAATAATGCCATTTTTTAATATTTAAAAATAAACTAATTTTTGATTTTGACAACAAACACACCGCAAAACACAGCTATACAGCATAGTTCAAAACATAATGATAATTAATAATTTCTGAACATCGACTCTCAGCCTTTATTCACCTTTTTCTCATGCTTTCTCAATAGAATTCATAAAAGTATATAATATAATATAACATAATATAATATAGTATAAAATAATATAATATAAAATAATATAATATAGTATAAAATAATATAATATAATATAATATAATATAATATAATATAATATAAAATAAAATAATGTAATATAATATAATATAATATAATATAATATAATATAATATAATACAATATAGCTTAAAATAATATAATGTAATATAATATAATATAATATAATATAAAATAAAATAAAATAAAATAATATAATATAATATAATATAATATAATATAATATAATATAATATAAAATAATGTAATATAATATAATATAATATAAAATAATATAATAAAATAATACAATACAATACAATACAATACAATATAATACAATATAATATAATATAATATAATATAATATAATATAATATAATATAATATAATATAATATAATATAATATAATAGTTGTAATAGGGGCTCATTGTAACGCAGTGTGACAACATGCCCCGCCTGCACAGCTGGGGTTTTCTGTGTGTTAGATCAGCATTAAAGAACGATCTCAACTGTTAAATTACAGATATAAGATTAAAATAATATCATATTTGAGAGTAATTGTTCACGCATCTGAGCCAAGCTGGACAAAACCAATGCAGCGCTTCTTCCCGATCCGATGGAAAAGTATGATTTGCCTCAATCACACAGATGTAAGATATGCGTCACGTTTCCGTTTGTGTTTGGACTGTGTTGTCATTGTCTTTAATTCATCTGTCTCACCTGTGCCTTGTTAATCACCTCATTTAGTTATCTCGTTTGTTTTGCCCCAGCTGTGTCTTATTTCCCTGATCTGTTTCCTTGTGTATTTAAGTCCTGTGTGTTCCTTCAGTCTTTGTCGGTCGTTGTATTGTCATGGTCAGTGTTGAGTGTTCGTGTAATCTGAGTTTGGGAATAAACCAGATGTATTGAAATCCTGTCTCCTCGTCTTCAACCTGCAATACCCTGACAATATGCAGTCTTTCTCTTTATTAACTGTCTGAGTGTATAGCTAGTGTTATGATCAGATATAGCAGCAGAGAAGTTATGGGTCAGGACTCTTACATCATACGCGCCGGCTTTAATCTGCTGATAGAGTCGATGTTGGTCTTCGTCCCAGAAAGGAGGATAACCCACCAGGAGGATGTAAAGGATCACACCTATCAAACAAAAATGTATGAAGTATATGATATTAATATATAATATACACACAAGTTATTATATTTTACACTGTGGTCTGTCTGAATACTCGATTCTGATTGGCTGGAAGACATCTGGGCTGCAGAAATCATCATTATGGATATTAACAGACATGCTTTGTACATTTAATGCGGCCGTGTTTTTACCAGTGTGATTTTTTTAACTGGGCTTTAAAACAAAAGTGAGGTCGGCCACCGGTTTAAAGCTCAATAACACAACTGATTGCTCATCAAATGACAGACGTTCAATGGTTTTGCAATTCCCGCAAGTATAGAAAACATAATTTGCTAACTGGTTCCTCATGATTTCATTCACTCTATTCTGGATTTCATTTCACAGTTTATTAAACGCTCACTGCAATGGCAAGCTTTACATCTGATGAACAGGCTTTTATTTAGATTGTATAAAACGTGTGTACCATTTCTATCAAACTGCAACTCTTCGTTCATAATTAAGCATTTAACTCTCTGGTGTTCTTCGTTGGTGATCAAACATGTTTGATGATGTTTTTTATTTGATATTTTCTATTTTTAGGGGATTTTATGGTACTAAATTATATTTAGCAGTAGTTATTCACTTTTTGAGCATAGACCTGAAAATGAAATGTTTTGGAGCACAGCCTGAAGTGTGGTCTCTTTTTAAAGAAGACATTTGGCAGATTATTGCTGAAGTGAAAAAAGTTTTTGAAAAAAAGTGATCTTAAAAAAGTTACTGTATAGAATTTTGTATAGAACAAAAATACAATTTGACATTTTTTTTATGAAATATATATAATTTTTTTAAATATAAATTTTCCATATCATGTTTTAATATAAAACTGCGCTAAAAATCAAAGCCATAAATCTAAACAAGTTGTGTTACAAATTTGAGGTTGATATCTCAAGAAATGAGCTTTCAGTGTGATTTTGTTTGGGCGCAGTACCAGACGCTTCCACTAGAGGAAATTCGTTTCCCGTTAATTTCCAATTTTTGACTGCGAAAATGTGTGTGTGTCTGTGTGTGTGTGTGTGTGTTCACATAGCAAGTGCCAAAACCTTTACCAAGTTTCGTACAATGAAGTAAAAATAAAATAAATAAAAAACATTACATTTTTTGGCCGAAGAGCACCAGAGGGTTAAGCATGCTAATGTATAAAGCACTTAATGAACATGCAAGTATATGTATTAGTTTTTTTTTTTTTTTTTACCAGCCAGTTTAGTTAGCAAAAAATAATAATAATAATAATAATATGTGAATCTTAGTGTTTTGAATTTGCAATGCAACTAGATCTACAAGGCTAAGAATCTGTTATGCAAAGAATGTTAAGTAGTTATGTACAGATATACAACTTATAAGTATTCATTACTTCAATGGACTCATTGTTTCTGCATTAAATTATTACATTGTTTAAATTAATACATTTTTCGCTAACTGTGATTTTGTATATGTACATTTCTGAAATACATAACTTAGACCGTTTCCTCTGATAACAGAGGCCGGTTTCACAAAGCTATTTTAGACCGGTCTATAGTGTTAGACAAGTCTAAAATTTGCTCATAGACTAGTCTAATGCAAGTTAGACTGTTTCACAAAAATAAAGACTGACTTAATTTAGACCAAAATAATTAGACCCCTCTTACCCCAGGCTAACTTAGGTCTAAGACTCTGTTACCTTGGCAACCAGCAAAACAATCAGTTACATTACAAACAGCCAAAAGAAAAGGGAAAATGGCTCATAATTGAAACATTTCTTCTTGTTACTACATTCTCTGCTAAATTTCCCAAGTAAAATGTCCTTGTAACTGTTATACTCCTCCAACAAACACATATTTTCCGCTGGGGTAAACTGCACTGAGCGGTTGAATGCGCTTACTCGATCCGCCATGTTTTTTGTTTTGAAAAGTGTCTTATTTTACCCAGAATGCATTGCAGTGTAGTCCTACTTAAGATAATCAGAGTCTTCAGTGCTTTGTGCAACGGTCTGATTTAGATGTCTATCTGAAGTCTGACTATCTACTATATCTAAGCCATAGTCAAAGTCTATCTTTGTGAAACCGGCCCCAGATCTCTGTAAACTGTAATGTGGACTCATGCATTTTCTGTAAAGCTGCTTTGAAATGATGTGTATTGTGAAAAGCGCTATACAAATAAACGTGAATTGAATTGAATTGAACTTAAATCTACCCACCACATGCCCACATGTCCACCGGTTTGCCATACGGCTCCTTCCTCAGCACCTCAGGAGAGAGATAGCCCGGTGTTCCAGCAAACCCTACCAAAAGAATTAATAATAATAATAGAACGACCCCATTTTAACTTAACTGAGTTCACTTTTTTTTTCTTTTTTTTTTTAAACAGTCTACAAAATGAGCTCCCCCTGAATTATCCTAAGTACAATTTACTTAAGGCATTTTTGTCTTTGGATTGCAGCCTAATTCTAAAATATCTTCCGTCCCTGATGTCCCATCAAACACCAGAGGCGAAGAAGCCCATAATGAGAGAGAACTGGGGCTGAGAGCAAAAGCCCCAGAGATCAGTGCAATTAAATGCGAACAAGATCAGGGTTTGTCCAAAAGTAAAACTAATTACACAACACCCGCGTAAAACTTTCTGTGATTAAATCCATTTTAGACAAGAAGGAAAGAGGCAAAAGCTACTTAGATAAAGATTATTAATAATCGACTAAAAGGTGTCCGATTGATACAAGCCATTTTCTGTGCATTTTTCAATCGTACATAATTCGAAAATAATAAAATCACTTTCTTTATACTGTCCCAGAACGGGATGGACATGCACTAACATCAGCAAAGAAGAGTTATGAAGCAACTATGAAGCAAATAGCTGTCAGTTTTGCATCATGAAATACAATTTAATTGTCTCAGCATCTCAAGCATTTCCAGAAAAGAATGAGCATGTCGTGGTTTATTTGGAATATGCAGATTAGAGAAATATTAAAATAGAAGTGAACCATATTTTCCAGAGTAAAGTCTTAGCTACATGAATATTAATTGATAAGCATATGTTCTCTGATTATGTCATTGATCATGTTGACTTGTTAGCACAGTGCATTTGTTGAATACGAACCGAACCAGGCTTGCTGGTCTCCCTGCACCTCGATAGCCAGACCGAAATCAGCCAGTTTCACCGCGGCGCCCTTTAGTTTGCTGGCTAGCAGAAGATTCTCTGGCTTCGGGTGACAGACAAAACAAAAGTCATTGTTGGATATTGAGAGAACTCATGCAAATTATCTGTGGTATAGACAACAAATGTCATCAATCATCTTCAATGAACTGAAGTCTCATAAAGCAGTGGTTCTCAACTGGTTCGGCCGTGGGACGAGAGGCGGCCGTTGCAATTCAAAGAAACAGTCGTCTTTAGTCTTCCTCACTCTCTTAGCTAAAATGTAATGTTTTACATCAGTTTTACAATGTTTTACATGTTTTACACCAGTAGGTGGCAGCAAAACATTGTTTTATTGAGCGAGTCGTTGAATCATTCACAGGATTCGTTTAAAATGCTGATTTATTCAGGGACAAAGCTCTTTTTCGAGAGCAAGCGGAGGCCCTTTCTGTTTCGAGCGAAGCGCGTAAAACATAGCAAAGGCCGCTACTGTGTGGGACATTTACAAAGCAAGCGAATTGGTTAACACACACACACACACACACACAAGGTCCCACTTTATGTAACAAACACATAAATCGTAGGAATATCACTGATAAATAAACAGTTTAAGATCAGGCTATTAAATGGCAGTCCCAATTTAGTTTTTCAAAATTCAATAAAGTTAGCAACAGTCATCACAAATATAGATCGGTATATTTGGGGTTACTAACATGAACTGCTAATAAAACATATGTACACTAATGAACAGAAGGAGCATAATTTCTGCATGCAAAACCTTCCCAGATAACATACGTCATTTATTGGTACTTTTTTTGGTATTTTCATGACTTACTGTTATGCTACGACGTTGCATGCTTGCAATTTCATTTGCGCTTTATATATAGAGGATTATATACAGCACTTGAAGTGTGAGCAACAAGAGAACATTATAACGTGTAACAGGAAAGTTTGTTTTTCTGAGATGAGACACTTTTTATTTCGAAAGTAAGGTTAGAAAACCATACAGCCTGACAACATTTCATCTGACTGCATTTACTTAATGACGAAAGCGTTTTTCTCTGACAGAAATCAACAGCTTTCATGCACATCTTTCAAAATAAAAGTCTTGCATCAGAAAGGACATTTGCTGCTGTTGTTTCTTTGACTGCACTCTCCGCGACCCACCAGTTGAGAAACACTGTCATGGAAGACTTGGGTCAAAAAAGTGTACCATATATAAATGCTTCTTTTTTCTATATATTTTCAAAATTGATTTCAAATTATTTTTCATTGATTTTAACGAAGGAGGGATTTCTGTGCTTGGACAATCTCTGATACAACATATTTTTGAAGCAAGTCTTCCAACAAAAGTCTCTAGGGTTACGCAGAACTTCAGGAAGAGCCCTGAGAATAGACGTACATGACTGAGCAACAACAGCTAACACGTAACATTTAAAATGTAGAATTATGTTGTAGCCGTAATAGAACGGTTACATTCAAATCCATCAAAAACAAATGGTGTTTGTTTCATTAGAAAGTTCTGAAAAACTATTTTTTTATGTTTGTGCATGTGATTTTTTGTTATGTTTTTCACAAATGTAATAATAAGCATGTGAATGCATGAATGTCTTTGCAAAAATAATTATTTGTAAAAAATGTAATAGGTCAGTAGCAAACTCTGCATAACCCTTTAAGACTGGAGTAAATTATGATTCAACTCGCACACAAGTCATGAAAATTTATGATTTTTGTTATATAATTAACTAAGCACAAACCCGAGCACTTCAAACATACATATACTGAAAACTTTCAGACAACCCCTTTCATATGAGCCTTGTTCATGAATGTATACATTCATAATTGCTGATATACACCTATTATTCATGGTAATGATATAAAAAAAAATATAATCAACAAATAGCTTCTCACAGTAGTGGATGTTTCACTTTTTTTTAGCTTAGAATTGATTATGTCATCATCAATTTGAAGGGACTCTTATGTCAGGGGAGTCTAGAAAGAGCAGTCAACCCATTATAACACAATACCTGAGGACATTAGGCCAATTTGTCAGGTTCAGTTAGTTGCAGTTAGTTAGATCAAGGTGCTAACATGCTAGGGAGTCATGCAGTCATTGCTTTATCAACACAAACTTTAATATTACAGAGGACAATCGATCATTTAACTCAGAATCCAATCGGATATGCAAATAATAGAATTTGGACTGACAGTGTGAATAACCGTAACCCAGCCTTATACCGGCCCAAGTCAAAAGAGCCTGACCTTAAATTTTAACTCGAAGAGTTGAAAGTTTTAAAATGGCGGTGCTCAAGATCTCAAAAAACATTCTTCAGAAAATTGTAGTCTCTGCTCCTGATTCGGAAAGCCAATGCTTTACTACAATATATTTGTCATTTTGCATTTCACATCCACGATCAACTTCATAATGAGCAAGTGCATTTTATGTTAAACAAACGACACTATAGTTCCCTATAGTTCCCCGTAATGGGATCTCGCCTGGGAGTCCAATCACTTTCAAGTGTAAACTTAACAAGCCAGTGCACATTGGTGTGTGAGATTGTCATATTGTCCCTTGTCCCATCCCGTCCTTTAGATGAGACGTTAAACCGAGGTCCTGACTCTCTGTGGTCACAAAAAATCCCAGGATGTTCTTCGAAAGAGAATGGGGTGTAACCCCGGCATCCTGGCCACATTTGCCCAGTGGCCTCTGTCCATCATGGCCTCCTAATCATCCCCATATATACTAATTGGGTTCATCACTCTGTCTCCTCTCCACCAATAAGCTGTTGTGTTGTGGGCGTTCTGGCACAATATGGCTGCCGTCGCATCATCCAGGTGGAGCTGCACATTGGTGGTGGTTGAGGAGATTCCCCCCTCTATGTAAAGTGCTTTGAGTAAAGAGAAAAGCGCTATATAAATGTAATGAATTATAATTATTTGCATCTCGCGATCCGCCCCGCAGCACGGGTATAAATACGGAAGCGGATGCATCGCAAATTTAACTTTCTGCTTTGGAGCAGAGCGGCTCGTTTGTTCCTGCTCTATCCAGTTACCTGAGTGAAGATTATAAGTGTCTGCAGTGCTCTTCGGGAAGAGGTCTTTGCTTCTGGTGTTGGTGTGGCAGCGCTGCATGTCTAGCACGCCTCACATGCCCTCGATGGTGGGGCGGCTAAGGTGTATGTGGAGATTCCCCTGGTGGAGCGCGCGGTTGCGATGCAATTGTGTCCAAAGAGCGCTGCCGCCTGGCGGAGTAATCAGGGTCTCCCATTAAAAGGCCTGCAAGTTCTCGTCCGTTCTCACGGCCAAGGCTTACAGAGCCGCTGGACAGACCGCCTCCACCCTGCATGCCATGGCTCTCCTGCAAGTGTACCAGTCCAAGGCACTTAAGGAGTTGCACGAGGGTAGTTCTGATCCAGGGCTAATCCAGGAGCTGCCCACAGCGACGGACCTCGCCTTACATGCGGCGAAAGTCATTGCGCGCTCCCTGGGTCAGACGATGTCCACGTTGGTGGTCCAGGAATGCCCTCTCTGGCTGCACCTGGCAGATATGAGGGAGACCGACAAATATCGATTTCTCGACTCCCTGATCTCCCAGGCCGGCCTCTTCGGCGACACAGTCGAGAATTTAACCCATCAGTTCAATCAGACGCTGCTGCGTCGCTATGCCTTGCCACTCTCATCCCCTCTCCTATCGCCAGCGGGGCAACAGCATGCAGTTTGAGGACGCTATGCCTTCTCACGCACCCCCTTCCCAACCCTGGAGCCAGGTAAGGGTTGCACCGCACGCTCAGACCCCACTTCGGGACGCTGTGCCTTCCGGTTCAGGTTCCTGCACTCCATCTCGCTGCCCCAACTGTATAGCCGAGTCTGTGGTCCCTCTGACCCCACTTGTACGGTCCCTGGGAGCATGGCTAGCTCTTCCCATCCTGTCTCGCTGGCTCATTTGGACCATTAGACTTGGCTATGCAATACAGTTCGCCCGGCATCTCCCCAAGTTCAGGGGCATCCAGTTCACCTCCGTGCTGGCCAGCGATGCTCCTGACAGGCTCGGCTCCTCAGCAAAAACCTGAATGTGCGATGCATCCGCTTCCGTATTTAAACCCGTGCTGCGGGGCGGAGCACGAGATGCAAATCTCACACGTTAATGTGCACTTGCTCATTTAGTTTACACTCGAAGGTGATTGGGCTCTCAGGCAAGATCCCATTATGTCCGTCATTCCGACGTAACGTTACGTTACATACGTGACCTAGACGTTTCACCCAGATGAGGCGTGCCACTGTCACCAATTTCACGACCTACAACGGCAAAGTCATATGGATCTTTTTACAGATGTTCTTCGGTTGGGTTGTTAACATCATCCTTCCCTCGCGCGTCAAAATGACCCGAAGCCCTAAAATTATACTTAGTTTTAATTTTTTTATCCAGAAAGCCTATTTTATTTGATTTTGAAAATAATTTTAATGCAATTTTTGCAATTATTTTATTTTTTATTTACCTTTAAATTACTAGATTTGATCAATAAATAAATAGTAATTTAGTAATTTAAGCACATTCCTCACATTCTTTCAACTTAAATTCAAAGTAACTCACAATTTCATGCATAAACCTTTTAATTCAGCTCAAAATATCTTCCATTAGGTGTCTTTGCCGACCTCATGTGGGAAAAAAATATATATATATAACATGATATTTCATAAGTCTTGCCACTAGATGGCCTTGTAGCTTTATATGGAGCAATTGAGTTGTTCCGCTGGGTCCTAAAGTCAGTTCAATATGCATTCAGATACACATAAAGACATTCTAAAATCGTTTTTTGGTAAAGTTTTAGCATTTTTAGTTAGGTTTTTGTATGCATGTGTACAAGGACTTCAATGGAAATAAGTTAATGCAACTTTATTGTGTTATCCTTGACAAATAAGTTGTGCTACTACTAAAGAATTCCTCACATTCCATTCATTCCTAAGGGGGTCAAATTGACCCGCGAGGGAAGGATTTGTTACTCTTTTTACCACAAAACTCCTCGAATCCATTCATTTTTTAAAAAATTTTTTGTATTTGTGGTTCAAGTGCGACAAAAGTCATGGGGTCTTGGACCCCTCTGATGAACACTTTTTTTTTGTTTTTCCAAAAAAACAATTCCGGGTCAAAATGACCCCAAGGGAAGGATGAATGGTGAAACACTGCCACCTGGGGGTGGCCTGGACGTCGTCATCACAGTGTCTAGTCTTTCTAGTTTTAGCAAAGTGGAAACTAGTCTTTACTTAGCACACACCACAGCCAAGCTACACGAGCTACTCCATTTCAGCATCAAATACCCAAGGCAAGGGAGGGAACATTAGAACTGCGGAAGCTAATTACAGGGGTGTCGAGATAATATAAAGAATAGCCGGATGTTGTCCTTTGTTGGAGAAGAGAGAGATAATGACGAATAGAGTAGATTAGAGAGCAGATCTATGATTCCCCTGAGGATAATTTGAACAGCAGAATCTGGTAGTACATTATTACAAGCGCTCTTTTGTTGCCCTACATATTAGCGTAATAAAACCTACCCCATTTCAGACCCTAAGGTCTGCCCTAAATGACAAATAGTTTGTCCTCATAATTGTACAATATTGCTTTTTGTATATGGCTGTTACACAATCTTTTTGATTGCTCTAAAAATCAATCAAATGAATTTCTGAGAGCAAACCACCAACATTCTTCAAATTGTTGGACAAGTCATAACGGTATAAGACAGATCTTCTTTTTGCTAATAAGTGGCATTCCTTAAAAGGGAGAAATGAGGAAGATATATCACATCCACACTGTATTCCATTTGATTTTGCTGGTAAGGATAAAAACTCTGATTAGGATATAATGTATTTCTTGCTGCTTTGTCATGTTGTGCCTATTCCAACAAATCTTCTGCCAAAAATATTTTCTAAAAGGAATAGTTTACACTGCAAAAAATGCAGTGATGCAAAATCTTGTTTCCAGTCCAAATATAAAAAACAAGTAAAATGACATAAGAAATTACATCTTGTTTTCTGAAAAAATAAAAATAAAAATTAAGTACGTTTTTGCTTAAAACAAGTTAAATTATCTGCCAATGGCCAGGGTGAGAAAAATAATTTTGGTTTCCATTAGAATTAAGATTATTTTTCTTGGTTTCCATTAGAATTAAGATTATTTTTTCTTGGTTTCTATTTGAATTAAGATTATTTTTCTTGTTTTAAGCAAAAACGTTTTTTTTTTTTTTTTTTTTTTTTTTAGAAAATAAGATATAATTTCTTATGTCATTTTACTTCTCTATTAAATGCTTCATGATTTATTTTTTATATTTGCACTGGAAACAAAACAAACATACTAAGTAAGAAAAGCATTTTTTTGCAGTGTAGAAAACAAATTCACGACACACTCATGTTGTTCCAAACCCTTCCATAGCTCTTAAAACTCATTTGTGCTTGTTCATATTCAAATATCAGTCTTGTAATCTCAATGTGCCAGTTTTGCCTATTTGTAGTGCAGATTAGAGCGTGCCAGTCTGTGGTCACTGTACAGTATGCTATTGTTGTATGGAAAGAGATACTGTATAAAACTTTTTTGTTTAATATACAATATACAAAACTGTTTTGTGCCTAATGTCTTTGCTTTGCTTTTTTATTTTTTTATTATTTTTTTGGTGCAAGTCCTAATGTATCAGCATGACAGCAGCCAATCACAGAGCAGAATCCAGGCCGATGCAAATTCAGATTACAAGAGGAGGGAAACAATCCCCTGTTTGCACCTGGCTCATTTGATTGGCAAATTAGCAGCGACAAGAGCCTGTGCTGGTTTTTATCTGAAGATCGACAGAAAACACCATTCCCAACTAAACCTGCAGGCTTAATTTTTAGTGTTTTGTCATTAATGGTGCAAAAAATATATAACATTGATCACTTAATTCTCAGACTTTATATGTTACTAAGCACTTCAATAATCTTTATATAATCTCATCAGCCATTTTGTAGGCCTTATTCAAGGCCTTGAATCAGTACAAGAGGTCAAAGAAGAAGGCTTTGGTGTTCAGGACCCTCAGCATCTCTACTCACCTTCAGGTCCCGATGGACCACTCCCATCTGGTGGCAGTGGAGAACAGCCTCAAGGATCTGCTGAATGCAATGACTGCATGCAAACACCAGGGGGAGTGGGTTAGTGACAAGCACACACTCACTATCTGTGCACAGCATTGAGAGCAAGGGAGCAGGGCCTTGGAGGTGATGAATACGACTTAAATGGGCTTCACATTACTTAAAGTTTTAGTGTTGCATTTCAGATGATTATGCAGTAGGGCTGGGTGGAAGCACACATCCATCTCTACTAATGAGTTCACTCTAAAAAATCTTGGGCTATTTTTTCTACCCAATTTCTGGGTTGAGCCTTTTGGGTCAATTTTTGGGTTGTTTTTTTCTGTGTTTGGATAGTTTTTGTGTTACCCAGATCTTGGTATTGGTCTACACTGATACAGATGTGTGTTCAGATTATAATGACTGACTGTCTACACTGATACAGATGTGTGTTCAGATTATAATGACTGACTCTGTCTACACTGATACAGATGTGTGTTCAGATTATAATGACTGACTGTCTAGACTGATACAGATGTGTGTTCAGATTATAATGACTGACTCTGTCTACACTGATACAGATGTGTGTTCAGATTATAATGACTGACTGTCTACACTGATACAGATGTGTGTTCAGATTATAATGACTGATGCTGTCTACACTGATACAGATGTGTGTTCAGATTATAATGACTGTCGCTGTCTACACTGATACAGATGTGTGTTCAGATTATAATGACTGACGCTGTCTACACTGATACAGATGTGTGTTCAGATTATAATGACTGTCGCTGTCTACACTGATACAGATGTGTGTTCAGATTATAATGACTGTCGCTGTCTACACTGATACAGATGTGTGTTCAGATTATAATGACTGACGCTGTCTACACTGATACACTGTCTACACTGATACAGATGTGTGTTCAGATTATAATGACTGATGCTGTCTACACTGATACAGATGTGTGTTCAGATTATAATGACTGTCGCTGTCTACACTGATACAGATGTGTGTTCAGATTATAATGACTGATGCTGTCTACACTGATACAGATGTGTGTTCAGATTATAATGACTGACGCTGTCTACACTGATACACTGTCTACACTGATACAGATGTGTGTTCAGATTATAATGACTGATGCTGTCTACACTGATACAGATGTGTGTTCAGATTATAATGACTGACGCTGTCTACACTGATACAGATGTGTGTTCAGATTATAATGACTGACGCTGTCTACACTGATACAGATGTGTGTTCAGATTATAATGACTGACTCTCTACACTGATACAGATGTGTGTTCAGATTATAATGACTGACGCTGTCTACACTGATACAGATGTGTGTTCAGATTATAATGACTGATGCTGTCTACACTGATACAGATGTGTGTTCAGATTATAATGACTGACGCTGTCTACACTGATACAGATGTGTGTTCAGATTATAATGACTGACGCTGTCTACACTGATACACTGTCTACACTGATACAGATGTGTGTTCAGATTATAATGACTGATGCTGTCTACACTGATACAGATGTGTGTTCAGATTATAATGACTGTCGCTGTCTACACTGATACAGATGTGTGTTCAGATTATAATGACTGACGCTGTCTACACTGATACAGATGTGTGTTCAGATTATAATGACTGACGCTGTCTACACTGATACAGATGTGTGTTCAGATTATAATGACTGTCGCTGTCTACACTGATACAGATGTGTGTTCAGATTATAATGACTGATGCTGTCTACACTGATACAGATGTGTGTTCAGATTATAATGACTGATGCTGTCTACACTGATACAGATGTGTGTTCAGATTATAATGACTGACGCTGTCTACACTGATACAGATGTGTGTTCAGATTAAAAAGACTGATGCTGTCTACACTGATACAGATGTGTGTTCAGATTATAATGACTGACACTGTCTACACTGATACAGATGTGTGTTCAGATTATAATGACTGATGCTGTCTACACTGATACAGATGTGTGTTCAGATTATAATGACTGATGCTGTCTACACTGATACAGATGTGTGTTCAGATTATAATGACTGACGCTGTCTACACTGATACAGATGTGTGTTCAGATTATAATGACTGACGCTGTCTACACTGATACAGATGTGTGTTCAGATTATAATGACTGACGCTGTCTACACTGATACAGATGTGTGTTCAGATTATAATGACTGACTCTGTCTACACTGATACAGATGTGTGTTCAGATTATAATGACTGACTCTGTCTACACTGATACAGATGTGTGTTCAGATTATAATGACTGACTCTGTCTACACTGATACAGATGTGTGTTCAGATTATAATGACTGATGCTGTCTACACTGATACAGATGTGTGTTCAGATTATAATGACTGACTCTGTCTACACTGATACAGATGTGTGTTCAGATTATAATGACTGACTGTCTACACTGATACAGATGTGTGTTCAGATTATAATGACTGTCGCTGTCTACACTGATACAGATGTGTTCAGATTATAATGACTGACTCTGTCTACACTGATACAGATGTGTGTTCAGATTATAATGACTGATGCTGTCTACACTGATACAGATGTGTGTTCAGATTATAATGACTGACTGTCTACACTGATACAGATGTGTGTTCAGATTATAATGACTGACTGTCTACACTGATACAGATGTGTGTTCAGATTATAATGACTGTCGCTGTCTACACTGATACAGATGTGTGTTCAGATTATAATGACTGACTCTGTCTACACTGATACAGATGTGTGTTCAGATTATAATGACTGACGCTGTCTACACTGATACAGATGTGTGTTCAGATTATAATGACTGACGCTGTCTACACTGATACAGATGTGTTCAGATTATAATGACTGACTGTCTACACTGATACAGATGTGTGTTCAGATTATAATGACTGACTCTGTCTACACTGATACAGATGTGTGTTCAGATTATAATGACTGACTCTGTCTACACTGATACAGATGTGTGTTCAGATTATAATGACTGACTCTGTCTACACTGATACAGATGTGTGTTCAGATTATAATGACTGTTTACACTATTAGGCACATTATTTCCCAGCACTACTGTACAGTTATAAAACATTTGTTTGTGAACGTTATAAAATATAGTTATATATCTATCTATTGCGCATCTACTGTCATCATTACCTCTCGTCTTGCTCCCCAAAATCTCAATCCAGAAGTGGTGTTTGCTTGGGCGACTGTGAGCTTGACCCACTAAATCATTGACTTATGGGTTCTGATGCCCGTTTTGTATTTCAATCAAAAATGGCACAGTCTCCATCAACACACACAAACAAAAAAGACAATCCTACAGAGTCAAACGCACAGTCCCCGATTAGGTGCTACATGCACAAATTTCTATCTCTGAGGTCATTATTTGTGTTTTTACCCCTCAGCCCACCGCAACACACGTTTCTCAGTGTGTAGCTGTGTTTCGAGGGATCAGGGGTGAGTAGAGGAGGCGTCCACAATGGGAATCAGCGGTTTATTGTTTGTTCAAACAGGTTTGAGCCTGTCATACTAACCTTCAAGTCTCGATGTACAATGCCATTTAAGTGACAATGATTAACACTCTCTAGAATCTGCTGTATGCAATGACTGTGAGAGAGAGACACAGCGAGGAAGCCAAAGAAGAGAGATTGAACAGTTCAGCAAGCACAGTCAGAAAATAATGCAGCTGACAAACAAACAGTGAAAACCGAGAGCAAGTTTAGCTGGGACAGGAACATACTGTAGTCCAGTCTGTAGAAAATATTATATTTGCTATAAAACTGGTACATTTGATACAAAGGCGCATTTGCAACAATATTACACCCAGAAATGAAAAATCACCCTCATGTCACTAGAATCCCTGTTGACTTTCTTTTCTTTCATTCTGTCTTTCTTCAGTGGAACGCAGGAGAAATTTGAGCCGATCGCTCTTTTACATTACTATGAGCTTTCAATAGGACTTTAAAAGCATCACAAAAGAAGTCCATAAAACTTCTGCACCACATTCCTATACTTCTGAAGCCTTTTGATAGATTTATGTGGCGAACAGCCTGGGATTGTTGATCATCTAGATTTAAACAGTAAGTTGAACTGAACCAGGATGGCATTTCACAAAAGCAATGAAAACCCAAGATCGCATTGGCACCAATGGTCTCAACGATCGACTTAGGCTTACGATGCATTTGTAAAAGCAGACTAGATCCGTTGTGATTCAGATTCGGACCCACTGCAAAAAATGCTTTTCTTACTTAGTATTTTTGTCTTGTTTCCAGTCCAAATATCTAAAAAGTCTTAAATCAAGAAGCATTTACTAGAGAAGTAAAATTACATAAGAAATTATATCTTGTTTTCTAGAAAAAAATCTAAATTAAGTGAGTTTTTGCTAAATGATCTGCCAATGGAGTAAAATGACAAAAATATATCTCATGTTTGTCCAATTAAAACCACTTAGATGTTACACAGTGCTTCTGGGAAACTGTTCTGTGGACAGTTGAGAAAAAAGTTTAACGTTTGACAAAAATGCACAACATTTTGTTACAAAACTGTGTATAGTTTCAGAATAAATGGAATACTGAGTTGTCTGACATTTATTATGCTTTTATTGTCCATTTGTGTCCTTTTTAAATCTTGAATGCATCAGTCTTCAGTAGGGATGGGAATTGATAAGAATTTAACGATTCCGATTCCATTATCGATATTGCTTATCGATCCGATTCCTTATCGATTCTTATTGGGTGAGGGAATAAGTACAAATTTGTTTGTATTAACTCGCTTTAATATCTGATCAGAAGACACAGCACAGAGTATACACAAATTATGTGTAGCAACCTCAGAACAAACCTAAAAGTAGGTGAGCTACTTCTCAAAGTAAAGTCCAGGGACCTATAGCCTAGGGCAGTGTTTCTCAACCAGTATGCCATGGCACACTAGTGTGTGCCTTTAAAGATTATCAAGAAGAGTGCCTTAGGATTAGGAAATTGACAATTTTCACATTCATTGGTCCGGACAAAAAAATAAATAAAACTGCCATTTATGTGCCATAAAAACTAAAAACACAGACTGAAAACAGTTTAGGAAGAGCTTGTGTCTTTTGGAATATTAACAGTGCTCATTTGGATTAGGCTATTGAGTTACTAAAACAATCTTTGTCAAATAATACATGGGTTTTCTTCACATTTTGAACGTTTTTGTTTCCATTTGTTTAATTTCAAGATCTGATGTGACTTATCCATTGTTGTTTTTACAGCTACAAAGCTGGGAGCACTAAATGATATTCAGTCACTTTATACACGCTTTTAACATTAAATAAAGCACAAAAATAGTACCTGATATTATCATTGCCACACTTTGAGATTGTTGTTCCAGCGCGACGTCGCAGTAAAATAGGATCCGTTTCAAATAGAAACGTCGCGTGTCGCGGCTGGTTAAACTTTGATTAACATGGAAAATTATACTTTTTATCGCGTGTCGCGCCGTCGCGTCGCATGTAGTTAGGACGCGGTCAGAGCGCTTCTGCCTCGATGCCATGTTTGCTCATAGTGTTTGCTACGTTCTGAACCAAAACAACGCAGCACGTGTGTGACGTCGTGTCACATTTGAACGAGCGGAACCGATAAGCGGAATCGTTAAGCAGGCATACTAACGGTTCCAAGGAATCGATTCACTGGGCACCGGTTCTGAAGAAGAACCGGTTCTCGGTTCCCATCCCTAGTCTTCAGTTGTAATTGCACAGAAACAAATGCAGAAAAATTCTTTAAAATTTCTTATTTAAAAAAAAGTCAAACAGGGCTGGAATGACAGAAGGGTGAGTAAATGATGACAGAATATTCCTTTTTTGGGTGAACTATACTTTTCAAAGTAATATAAAAAAATATTACAGAAGCATACGAAAAGAAATGGTTAAACAACCCAAATTAAGATAACACCAACAATGAGCAGCATCAAAGACAAGAATTTGAATTTTAAGCACACACAAAAAAAAACCTACAGACAGACATTAAAAGTACAAATGCATTTGGGAGACAAACTTTAGATCATTTCTTCTCACAGTTGAGTTTAAATGGCAGCAAACAGATAAACTCATGTATAACACATGGGGAAAATCTTCTCATTCACTGGCTCAGTGATATAAGACACGATTGCTCCCACAACTGGCTTAGAAGGAAGTCCGTTAAAGAAAAGAATCATATCATGCACACATTAACACTCATAATAAACTACGGTTCTTATGTTTTGTGAATTACGAGATGCACTTGTATGTGTGGAATGTTCTGGCTTCTATACAAGTAAAGCTCTACCACAGAAAATTATTTTGACTTGTCTCTTAGTTGTGTTTAAATGAAATGCACTTACAATGAAAGTCTATGGGGCAAGATTTACTGATGAGGATCCATGCACAGAGGATTTAAGAGTAACACAAATGTGAGTGAAGCGACACGACAAAAGCAATAAAATTCATTACAATCAGTGATGCTGTTTACACTGGATGCGTCGCAATTCTCGAGAGTAAACTGATGTCCCGTTCTATTTCTGCCGTACTTCTGACACGAACAATAAATGGATTTGCAATGGTTCCCGGACAGCAACATAGTATCAGCCCAGATCCGGCCCACATCTGGGCCGTGTGTACAAGATGTGGGATCTGGGCCGATACTATGTTGCTGTCTGGGTCTCTTTGTTGCGTCCATTGTTGACACGGTGTGAGACATAAACTCTGTCAGTAAACATGCAGGGGTCAAAACCATGAACAGCAAACAAGGGAACAAATACAAGGGTCCAGAAAACAGTCAATCCAACCCAGAAAATAATGTTCAGAATTGCCAATGCAACGATAAACAAGACTTCAAAACGCTTCGTGAAGCTTCAAAAACTTTGTGAATCATTTGTTCTGAACCAGTGATTCGGAGCAAGTATCAAACTGCCAAAGTCACATGATTACAGTAAACGGGGCTTCGTTACGTCATCACTGTTTCCAAATGTCAAAGTTTCGCCACTAGGTGGCGATGATCTCTGTGAACCAATGAACCGTGTCTAGTTATGATTTTTACCTGATTTCAGATCCATTTTATACATTTGTAAACATTTATTGACACATTTGTTTAATAAAAAGGAAGAGTTGCGGTTAAAAGTCTCCTATTGGTCTAACCAAACTCTCCATAAAACTAACAAATAAAGATAAAATAAAATGTATTTTAGAGACTCTTCATATTTAGTAGTATTATATGATTTGTTAATTGCATTTAATAGATGACCGCTTTAATGAAAAACTGCAGTTTTTCAAAAGGTGTTTTTCTGCATGTTTTGACTGAGTTTTCGCAGCATTTACACTGTTCTGACCAGCAGGGGTCGCCAGCGTGTGACCGTTCCAGCGCTGCGAAACAATCAATAATTTTGCGAAACAATTGGTTCAATTGATTCAAAGTTTTGAAAAGCTTTGTTTCTCTCATAACTAAGCAGCAGTGATGGGATTTAGGCGTGGAGGAAACCCGGAAGTTATTATTCTGATGACGGCTCCCTCGTTTGGTGGGAGAAGGGAATGACAGATGCAGAACCAGATATAACAGATACACTGTCTTGCTCCATAAACTTCCACTGTAAGTGCATTATTCTTTGAAATATAAAAAAATACCACAGAATATAGTTATTAATTGACAGCAAGCCACAGATGTGGTTTATACAGCTTCATAAAATATATAATACAACCCAGAAAGCAACATAGTGTCGGCCCAGATCCGGCCCACATCTGGTACACGTACAGTCAAACCAAGATTTATTCAGACACCTTCAACATTTCTCACATTATCAGAGTTTATTCACTATAGTTTAGAAAATGGTAATAAAATATGACAAGAACTCAGAGTTATCAAATCAGTTGATATTTCCTTCTGTTAGAGACTCTCACAAATGAATTATGTTGAATATCTGTCAGCTGATAAATTTAACTACACAATTAGATAATACCAGCTCAACCAGTTGCCAAGAAATGCTCAATTTTGTTCAGTATGTGGTGTAAAAAGGTTGCATTAGCAAATAAAGAAAAAACACCTCAGCAAAACATGGTCAGGCCAAAAGTCTGAATAATTTTGGTATTATTTTTGGTATAACTTTGGAAATATTTTATTAATGTTACTGGTAGTCCACTGTATGAAGAATTTGTTGGTATAATGTGTCATATTTTACTTTATTTTGCTCTCCTCACTTACATAAATGAACTATAGTGAAAAAATACCCACTAGTCAAAAAATATCAAAAATTATATCTGGTGTCTGAATAATCTTTGGTTTGACTGTAGATTCCACACAGCCCAGATGAGGGCCGGATCTGGGCCGACACTATGTTGTGTTAATGTGTTGCCGAAACTACAAAGCTAACTCCGTTGTCTATTTAAATTTATGCAATCTTATAAGAGGTTTGCGTTGGACACGAGCACTAACCTGGCATCGGCCTCGCTGTAATACTCTCTGGCAACAATATCTTCAAACAGCTCTCCTCCTGTGACTCTGAAACAGGTCCGACATCAGACAGTCTCATTTCAGCAGCTTTAATTAACAGGAAGCTCTGCATGTGAGAAATCTACATTTGCACCTTGACATGACATTCTTAAGAGATTAAAAAAAGACATAAGCGAGCAGAGTGTGTGTGTCGACACTCAACACAAGTAACTTGTAAATACAGGCAAATTCCACTGGAAACTGAGCATCGCTGTGAAGGGCAGAGCACTTAAAGTAAGCACTGTGAAGGGCACTTCACTCTGCATATAACATGTGTCACTGCCACTTTCTGTTGAATTTTAACAGAAAGTGGCTGAATTTGAAAAATAAGTTTTGTTACTTCGACAACACAGCTGCAAAATTTATTATAGCAGTTGTAGCAATGATTTGGCAAATAGACTTGATTCAAATATTGCTTTTTGGTGTGTCTACTTCAAATGTATTTAAAACATGCCATCAAAGATCACATAATCACGAAGAGTAAAACTACATCCTAAAAGCGACGACTGTATGTACACTTCGCTGGAGGGGATAGTGCTTTCAGAAGAGATTGAGAAGAGGTTCAGAAGAAATTTCAGAAGAGATTTCAGAAGAGGTTCAGAAGAGATTCTAGAAGAGATTCAGAAGAGATTTCAGAAGAGATTTCAGAAGAGATTTCAGAAGAGATTCAGCAGAGATTCCAGAAGAGATTCCAGAAGAGATTCCAGAAGAGGTTCAGAAGAGATTCCAGAAGAGGTTCAGAAGAGATTTCAGAAGAGATTTCAGAAGAGATTTCAGAAGAGATTCAGAAGAGATTCTAGAAGAGATTCAGAAGAGATTTCAGAAGAGGTTCTAGAAGATATTCAGAAGAGATTTCAGAAGAGATTTCAGAAGAGATTCAGCAGAGATTCCAGAAGAGATTCCAGAAGAGGTTCAGAAGAGATTCCAGAAGAGATTCCAGAAGAGTTTCAGAAGAGATTTCAGAAGAGATTCAGAAGAGATTCCAGAAGAGGTTCAGAAGAGATTTCAGAAGAGATTCTAGAAGAGATTCAGAAGAGATTTCAGAAGAGGTTCTAGAAGATATTCAGAAGAGATTTCAGAAGAGATTTCAGAAGAGATTCAGAAGAGATTCAGAAGAGATTCCAGAAGAGATTCCAGAAGAGTTTCAGAAGAGATTCCAGAAGAGGTCCAGAAGAGATTCCAGAAGAGTTTCAGAAGAGATTCCAGAAGAGATTTCAGAAGAGATTCAGAAGAGATTCAGAAGAGATTCCAGAAGAGATTCCAGAAGAGTTTCAGAAGAGATTCCAGAAGAGATTCTAGAAGAGGTTCTAGAAGATATTCAGAAGAGATTTCAGAAGAGATTTCAGAAGAGATTCAGAAGAGATTCCAGAAGAGATTCCAGAAGAGTTTCAGAAGAGATTCCAGAAGAGGTCCAGAAGAGATTCCAGAAGAGTTTCAGAAGAGATTTCAGAAGAGATTCAGAAGAGATTCAGAAGAGGTTCCAGAAGAGATTCAGAAGAGATTCCAGAAGAGATTCCAGAAGAGATTCAGAAGAGATTCCAGAAGAGATTCCAGAAGAGATTCCAGAAGAGGTTCAGAAGAGATTCCAGAAGAGGTTCAGAAGAGATTTCAGAAGAGATTTCAGAAGAGGTTCTAGAAGAGATTCAGAAGAGATTCCAGAAGAGGTTCAGAAGAGATTCCAGAAGAGGTTCAGAAGAGATTTCAGAAGAGATTCAGAAGAGATTCTAGAAGAGATTCAGAAGAGATTTCAGAAGAGGTCCAGAAGAGGTTCTAGAAGATATTCAGAAGAGATTTCAGAAGAGATTTCAGAAGAGATTCAGAAGAGATTCAGAAGAGATTCCAGAAGAGATTCCAGAAGAGTTTCAGAAGAGATTCCAGAAGAGGTCCAGAAGAGATTCCAGAAGAGTTTCAGAAGAGATTTCAGAAGAGATTCAGAAGAGGTTCCAGAAGAGATTCAGAAGAGATTCCAGAAGAGATTCCAGAAGAGATTCAGAAGAGATTCCAGAAGAGATTCCAGAAGAGATTCCAGAAGAGGTTCAGAAGAGATTCCAGAAGAGGTTCAGAAGAGATTTCAGAAGAGATTTCAGAAGAGGTTCTAGAAGAGATTCAGAAGAGATTCCAGAAGAGGTTCAGAAGAGATTTCAGAAGAGATTCAGAAGAGATTCAGAAGAGGTTCCAGAAGAGATTCAGAAGAGATTCCAGAAGAGATTCCAGAAGAGATTCAGAAGAGATTCCAGAAGAGATTCCAGAAGAGATTCCAGAAGAGGTTCAGAAGAGATTCCAGAAGAGGTTCAGAAGAGATTTCAGAAGAGATTTCAGAAGAGGTTCTAGAAGAGATTCAGAAGAGATTCCAGAAGAGGTTCAGAAGAGATTCCAGAAGAGGTTCAGAAGAGATTTCAGAAGAGATTCAGAAGAGATTCTAGAAGAGATTCAGAAGAGATTTCAGAAGAGGTTCTAGAAGATATTCAGAAGAGATTCAGAAGAGATTTCAGAAGAGATTTCAGAAGAGATTTCAGAAGAGATTCAGAAGAGATTCAGAAGAGATTTCAGAAGAGATTCAGCAGAGATTCCAGAAGAGATTCCAGAAGAGATTCCAGAAGAGGTTCAGAAGAGATTCCAGAAGAGATTCCAGAAGAGATTCCAGAAGAGATTTCAGAAGAGATTCAGAAGAGATTCCAGAAGAGATTCCAGAAGAGTTTCAGAAGAGATTCCAGAAGAGGTTCAGAAGAGATTCCAGAAGAGGTTCAGAAGAGATTCCAGAAGAGTTTCAGAAGAGGTTCCAGAAGAGATTCAGAAGAGATTCAGAAGACATTCAGAAGAGATTCAGAAGAGATTCCAGAAGAGGTTCAGAAGAGATTCCAGAAGAGATTCCAGAAGAGATTCAGAAGAGGTTCCAGAAGAGATTCAGAAGAGATTTCACAAGAGATTCAGAAGAGATTCCAGAAGAGATTCCAGAAGAGATTTCAGAAGAGATTCAGAAGAGATTCCAGAAGAGATTCAGAAGAGGTTCCAGAAGAGATTCAGAAGAGATTCAGAAGAGATTCAGAAGAGATTCCAGAAGAGATTTCAGAAGAGATTCAAGAAGAGATTCCAGAAGAGATTTCAGAAGAGATTCAGCAGAGATTCCAGAAGAGGTTCAGAAGAGATTTCAGAAGAGGTTCAGAAGAGATTCCAGAAGAGATTCAGAAGACATTCAGAAGAGATTTCAGAAGAGGTTCAGAAGAGATTCCAGAAGAGATTCAGAAGACATTCAGAAGATATTTCAGAAGAGGTTCAGAAGAGATTCCAGAAGAGATTCCAGAAGAGATTCCAGAAGAGTTTCAGAAGAGATTTCAGAAGAGGTTCAGAAGAGATTCCAGAAGAGATTCCAGAAGAGATTCAGAAGACATTCAGAAGAGATTTCAGAAGAGGTTCAGAAGAGATTCAGCAGAGATTCCAGAAGAGATTCCAGAAGAGATTTCAGAAGAGGTTCAGAAGAGATTCCAGAAGAGATTCAGAAGAGATTCCAGAAGAGATTCAGAAGAGATTCCAGAAGAGATTCAGAAGAGTTTCAGAAGAGATTCAGAAGAGATTCCAGAAGAGATTCAGAAGTGATTCAGAAGAGATTCCAGAAGAGATTCAGAAGAGATTCCAGAAGAGATTCAGAAGAGATTCAGAAGACATTCAGAAGACATTCAGAAGAGATTTCAGAAGAGATTCAGAAGAGATTCCAGAAGAGGCTCAGAAGAGATTCCAGAAGAGGTTCAGAAGAGATTCAGCAGAGATTCCAGAAGAGATTCCAGAAGAGGTTCAGAAGAGATTCCAGAAGAGGTTCAGAAGAGGTTCAGAAGAGATTCCAGAAGAGGTTCAGAAGAGATTCCAGAAGAGATTCAGAAGAGATTCCAGAAGAGATTCCAGAAGAGGTTCAGAAGAGATTCAGCAGAGATTCCAGAAGAGTTTCAGAAGAGGTTCAGAAGAGATTCAGCAGAGATTCCAGAAGAGTTTCAGAAGAGATTTCAGAAGAGATTCAGAAGAGATTCCAGAAGAGATTCAGAAGAGATTCCAGAAGAGATTCCAGAAGAGGTTCAGAAGAGATTCAGCAGAGATTCCAGAAGAGTTTCAGAAGAGGTTCAGAAGAGATTCAGCAGAGATTCCAGAAGAGTTTCAGAAGAGATTTCAGAAGAGATTCAGAAGAGATTCCAGAAGAGATTCAGAAGAGATTCCAGAAGAGATTCCAGAAGAGATTCGGCCGTTCACTTTTGTTTGGAACGGCCCTTTATGCAGCTTTCTTTGGAAGCTTGTTTCCTCCACAGAATAAAACATTTTTAAAGACAATTGCAACTTTTTATCTCAGAATTGCGAGTTTACATCTCGCAATTTTGACTTTATTTCTCCGAATTGTGTGATATGAAGTCAGAATTGTGTGATATAAAGTCCGAATTGTGTGATATAAAGACCGAATTGCATGATATAAAGTCGCAACTGCGTTTTAAAAAGTAAGAATTGTGAGAAATAAACTCGCAATTCTGACTTTTTTTCCCGCAATTGCAACTTTATTTATCATGCAATTCTGATAAAAAGTCGCAATCACCTTTTTTATTTTTCATTCTGTGGCGGAAACAAGCTTCCATAGCTTTCCCTAACTACAGTGGCCACCAAAAAAAAAAAAAAAAAAGACCACAAAACCCTGAAAGCTGAATTACTGAGTCTGGTGAATCATCTTTGGACAAAGCCAACGGATGCCGTTAAAATGCCACAAAAATTCAAGATATTAGAGCAAAAAATTACTAATATTTATATCATATGATATAGTTTAGCAATCTCACACGAGCAAGAGTTTTCTTCTTTTTTTTAATTATATCTGCATGATTGCAAATCCTGATTTTATACAACAGTTTTGTCTGTTTTTGTTCAATTTTGTTTTAAACGAAGCCACAGCAGAACTGTTGTGCGTCTCTGAGCGACACACAGCGGCGTGTCATTACTGAATGAATCAACAGTTTTAAATGAATTGAGTGAGTCATCGATTCATTGACTCATTCATAAAAACGCCCAATCGCTTCGTTCCCGAATGAATCCGCCGTTTAAATGAATCGGTTGAATGAATGATTCGATGACTCACTCATTAAGACAGAGGCTTGGTGGTTTTAGTTTCACATTTAGAGTATCATTTATTTCTATATTATTATTTCTAAAGCTACTTTTTGTGATGTATATTCAATGCTTTTCTCTTTAAATTATCTTTTGGGGGGGGGGGGGGGGGGGGCATTTCTCAGCCAAAACTGATCTGCCTAAATTAATCAGCACAGCATGAAATAAGTTTTTTTGCAGTTTATTTTGTAAGTGCAGGAGCTCTCGTTCTCACAGGAGAACTGGAGACGTGACCTCATACAGACAGAGACACACACAGAAAAATTCACTCACAAATCAAAGACGAGGTAGTGAACACCCTCCTCTGATATACTGTCATGGAGCCTCACTGTGGAAAGAGAGAGAGAGAGAGAGAGAGAGAGACACTGATTAGATTGTAATCGAGCAGCTCACAGTCATAATCGTTAGAATGAGATTTTCACAGACTCGTTTATTCCACAAATTGGAATTATTTCTGCTTCTGCTTCCTCTCATTGTCAAAGATGAATAAAGGGCAGATCCACTAAAGCTGAACTGTGTCATTTTTTCATCTATCCCATCTTAATAGACCTTATTCACAGCAGCGCCATCTTTGATTTATAGCGGGAATGAAAGCAATGCTGTGCGGGATAGACGTACATCTTTTCATTCTGTTTATTAATTAAAGTCCCCTGTGGTGAAAATCCAGCTTTTAATGTGGTGTTTTTAATATGCTTTAAGACAAACCATGTGTAAATTCATAAGTCGACACCATTGCTGAGTATTTTCTCCTTAAAACTGCAGTGAACCAAAGACAGTCTCAAAAACACGCTTTGAAATCGCTGGTGTTTCTGACGTCACAAACTACCTTGTAACCAATCAGATCAACGTGTGATCGTCAACCAGTGGATCTCTGAGCTGAGTGAGTGAGTGGAGGCGGGGCTCATTTGCATATTCATAGAACCACGAATACTTAATGAGGTGTAGAGTTACATTCCAGATATTTTAAGGAAAAAACGCTTAAATATGTCATTTCAGTGATCAAAGATGAGTTTTAAAGGATACAATTATTAACTACAGGGAGATTTTAATATTATGTTTATTGTGTTTTTGGATTCGAAACACGCCAAAAATATCTTTCCAAGAAACATCAGTAAACACAAAAACTCAACATGAGCTGTGGAAAATAATAAGTGATCTAGAAGCTTTATACAGCTTTTTCTACAGTGGATGTCACTGAAAACACGGTACATCGATCCCTCAGCCTGAATAACGTCTGTATGCCATTCGATACCTGAGCCATATGAAAGTCGTCACAATGCATTCTAAGGTTGAATTATCAGTGAAGGACAGCTAAAATAACTGGAAGCATGCAGGACTACATTAAACTGGGCAAAAACAGGCATTTATTCAGTCGTTTAGTGGAAAACCAGCCTAAAAACCACTGCAAAAAATGCTTTTCTGTCTAATTATTTTTTGTCTTGTTTCCAGTCCAAATATCTAAAAATTCTTAAATCAAGATGCATTTACTAGATGAGTAAAATGACATAAGATATTATGTCCTGTTTTCTGGGGGAATTAATCAAAATTAAGTGAGCTGATGCTTAAAACAAGCAAAATTATCAACCAATTGGGTAAGAAAAATAATCTGTTTTCCGTTTGAATTATGATTATTTTGCTTACCCCACTGGCAAATAATTTTGCTTGTTATAAGCAAAAACTCACTTCATTTTTATTTATTTCCCCAGAAAACAAGACTAAATATCTAATGTCATTTTACTCCTTTAGTAAATCCATCTCGATTTAAGAAATGTTTGATATTTGGACTGGAAACAAGACAAAAATACTAAGTGAGAAAAGCATTAGTTGCAGTGTGAGTGCCTTAGAGCCTTCGAATGCATCGGTCTTGACAATAACTCAGCGTTGGAGAGGAGAAATCCTCTAATGAAACGGCCGAGATCATGACGTGATCTTGATGAACGAGGGAACGCCTGATGTCATTTCTCAAAGGAATCGAAACTGACCTTTTGATTTATAAATATGGACGGATTACATGAGGAAAGAGAGACGGAGGAATCCCCTCAGTATAAACATCTCATGCATCTTCTGTGATTCAGTCGTTTCTCAAACCTGTTGCCATAGAAACACAGAGAACGGCTTTCCAGCGGACGGAGAGAAAACCCTCGATCCTTTAGGAAAACCACTGGCTTTTATATTCACTGACTCTGTAACACTTTACAATAAGGTTAACATTAGTTTACATGAACTAAGAATGAACAATACTTCTTCAGCACTTATTAATCTTAGATAATGTTAATTTCAACATTTACTGATACGTTATTAAAATCAAAAGGTTGTATTTGTTAACATTAGTTAATGCACTGAGAACAAACATGAACAAACACTGAACAGCTGTATTTTTATTAACTAACATTAACAAAGATTAATAAATGCTAACAAATGTATTGCTCATTGTTAGTTTATGTTAGTTAATACACAACTAATGAACCTTATTATAAAGTGTTACCAAAGACTCTTGACTGGAATTGCAAACCTTTAAGACTTGAAGTCATATTTGTGTGAAAGGAGATCAATTATAATGAAGGGCTAAACGAGACTTTGGGATCTAACGAACAATCCATACGCAATAAGGATAGGAATGAACCTGTGTCATCTCATGTAAACTCTTGAACAATAACCCGATTGAATAGTTTCAGTGGCAGAAGATGAACATCGGGGGTGGGAATGAGAGACTGGGCCGTTCAGCTCATCTAATGCTTTGTGTTATAGTCATAATTACTGCTAGAATACGCCAACGCTTGTAATCTCTCGGCTGCTGTGTGTGTGTGTGTGTGTGTGTGGGCTGAAACGCTTGGACATTTATAGACGTTTCCAGACTAAAAGCTTCAGGTTAGATTTGCATGACATAATTATGATGAATCACTCAGAAATCTCGTTTTGATGAACTAATATTGATTCTTAAATCTCTTTCAGTCTTTTTTAAGTTGATGAATGAACAAAACTTCCATCCAGTGGCGAACCTGCTAATTATCAGTGTATTGATGAATTCGATCTTATTATTAATAACATTATATAATGTAATGATTGTGATGTATTGTATATGTGGCCTAGTTATTTTTAATTGCACTAAAACACCAGCAGGAGATTATTTCAAGGTTCCTTTAGAATTTTTATTATTTTATTTTTTATATATAGTTGTATTAATATTAAACTTCTTAATTAATTTCATGAATTGTAATGATGCACCTAATTTTTAATTATATATTTTTTTTAAATATTAATTTAGCCCAAAACCTAAACAGAAAACGACAATTAAATGTGGTTAATCAATTGATTAAATAAACTTTATTTAATAATTAACAATCAAATAAAAGTTTAAATGTTTAACTACATAAGGCCGTTTTATAAACATTTTAATATAGTTATGTTTCTACTCCAGATTGTTGGTTAAATATAAACATTTAGAAGATGGCTGTACAGATTTATTCATACATTATAATGCATATGAAGTGCTGAATATATTTAGCTCAATATTCGTAGGGTTTGTTTTTCTAGCTGACTAACGAGTTTATGATCATTGAAAGGCTTTTCTGAGGTAAATGTGGCGTTACGTGACATTATTGTTCTCAAGCTGTTTTATTGAGGTCTGGAAATGAATCATGTTTCATGTAATCGACAGATCAGTGTTTCATCCGCGGAAAGACGTCAATAAAACAGCTTGAGAATAATATCCAACATCACATTTACCTCAGAAAAGCCATTCGATGACCATAAACTCGTTAGTCAGCTAAAAAAACATAGAAAATAATATTTTGCTAAATATATGCACTATATTGCATATTCATTGTATTTTTACTTAACATGTTCTTCAATATTTAATGCATCATGTTTTTATGACAGCCACTATATAAATGTTTATATAAAAAAAAAAAAAAAAAAAAAAGAGTACAAATATAATTATTCCATTAAAAATGTATTATTATAGTGTTATTATTATAAAAACTTCGGTAACACTTTATTTTACAGCGTCTGTGTTACATATATTACATGTACTTAACATAGTAATAAATTATAACAGTAAATTATGCATAATTACATAATTACAACCAAACCCTAATCCTATAGTAGGTACATTTAGTTAATTAATATTACTTACATACATAATTACACTATAACAATGACACCTTAAAATAAAGTGTAACCGAAACTTCCTTATGTGTAATTTAAATGCAAGTATTGGTTGATGAACTGATTGGTTGCAAGTAAATGCAACCAATCAGTTCATTTTAAATAATATATTTTAGTAATGTACACGAGTCACGCTCACAGAAAAATACCTTGAAGCTTGTCATGTCGCATCTAGTTTGAATACTTACAATATTTTAAACACTGAACATAAAACAGCTCAGATTTAGTGCTGAAAGACTGTGTGTGTGTGTGTGTGCGTGTGTGACTGAGTGTGTGTGTCTGTGTGTGTGTGTGTGTGTGTGTGTGTGTGTGTGTGTGTGTGTGTGTGTGTGTGTGTGTGTGTACTCACCGATGTTGGCATGCTTGAGTAGACGACAAATTCGAGCCTCTCGTTCCAGTTTTTGGTGATCTACAAAAAAAAGAAGCAGAAACAGATGTTTGTCTGTTGAACACTTGACTAGTCTGTGGATAACAGTTTCTGCTGAAGGACATGAAATGTAAATGTTTGTTTAATAGCAGTGGAAATGTAGTGAATATCACTGGACATAAATGTTATATGTCTGAAGTCAGTTCTAATAGATCCAGTGTTTAAATGAGTCAATAAATACTGTCTCTACTCGTTCCTCTGAGGTCAAAATGAACAGATTATATAAACAAGCAAACAGGAGTCATTGGAAAATTGCATTTCTTTAGTGTGTAATGTTGCAGTTTGAGCATGAAAAAGGTTTGCACTGTTTCTGAACCCTCAGCCGACCAATCACAACACACCGCTCCAGCCGACCAATCAAGACACACTGCTCCAACCGACCATTCACGACACACTGCTCCAACCGACCATTCACGACACACCGCTCCAGCCCACCAATCACGACACACCGCTCCAGCCGACCAATCACGACACACCGCTCCAGCCGACCAATCACGACACACTGCTGCTCCAGCCGACCAATCATAACACACCGCTCCAGCCGACCAATCACGACACACCGCTCCAGCCGACCAATCACGACACACCGCTCCAGCCGACCAATCACGACACACTGCTGCTCCAGCCGACCAATCACAACCGCTCCACACCGCTCCAGCCGACCAATCACGACACACCTCTCCAGCCGACCAATCACAACCGCTCCACACCGCTCCAGCCGACCAATCACGACACACCGCTCCAGCCAACCAATCACGACACACCGCTCCAGCCGACCAATCACGACACACCGCACCAGCCGACCAATCACGACACACTGCTGCTCCAGCCAACCAATCACAACACACCGCTCCAGCCGACCAATCACGACACACCACTCCAGCCCACCAATCACAACACACTGCTCCAGCCGACCAATCACAACATAACACACTGCTCCAGCTGGCCAATGAGAGTCCTGCACGGGTGCGGGTATCCGACGGGTGACCCGCAAATTTTGCTCAAACGGGTGAAAAATATCCAACTGTGTCGGATACGGGTGCGGGTCGGGTCGGACACGGGGGAAACACGGGTCTAAACACGGGTTTAAAACAATCACATGCAAACGTAAAAATATATGCATATTTTTAGGAAAGAATAGCTAGTGGAGATTGTAAAGTTGTCGACAATACGTCATCAAAAGTCAAGTCCAGTGTGTGGGAGAAATTTGGAGTTATCTGAAGAAATTATTGTGAAAGGCTTTGCTGCATTTTCGTGTTGGATAGCCGCAGATGTGGAACTTCATCGCTGAGGAAGCACGCAGATAACTGTGGTAACAAAGCAGTTCTATCGAACAGTATTTTCACATTTAACACTGTTAAGTATGTGTGGTGTGCAGGGCGTATTTGAACCCAAAATTGTCTGATGTAGGCTCGACGAAATTGCGTGGCATATAGTGTTGCAGCCGCGTCTGTTCGATTGGTAAAATGTTATAAGGCTACTCAGTTTTGTGGTCATGTACAGGGCTTTTGACAGCTTCGGCAGTTGTCCTTGTGTTAATTGTCGTGTAATAACTTCTGTATGACCTGGCGACAAACATTTTTGTAATTGTGTCTATAATGTGATTGGCTAAACTGATTTTATTTCGGGTGCGGGTCGGGTGTCGGTTCTATTTTAAGCGGGTCGGGTCAGGTGCGGATTTTAATTAGTGCTGCTGTCGGAAAACGGGTCGGATGCGGTTTTAAGCACTGCGGGTACGGGCGGGTGCGGATTTACAAAATCGGACCCATGCAGGACTCTGTGGCCAATCACGACACACTGCTCCAGCCGACCAATAATGATACACTGCTCCAGCCGACCAATCACGACACACTGCTGCTCCAGCCGACCAATCACAACACACCGCTCCAGCCCACCAATCACAACACACTGCTCCAGCCCACCAATCACAACACAACACACTGCTCCAGCCGACCAATCACAACACACCGCTCCAGCCGACCAATCAGAGCACAGTGTGCTTTTCAGAAGGAGGGGCTTCATAGAGACAGGAAGTAAACAGAGCGTTACTGACAGACTGGAAAGAGAGGAGCTGCAACAATGGAGAATATGAGGAAAATAATCAACATTCAAGCAGGAAAACCTGTTCTAGTAGAGTCTGAAAACAACATCATGACTGTAAAAGGGCCTTTTTAAGAAATTATGGATTATAATATTTAATTTCGAATGCACTATGAATACTTAAAAACATGGTGTTCATGTTTAATACATAAGGAATTTATGTTCCCCATATCTTGATATTTCTGTCCTAAAGTTAATCTCACCTCAAACCACTTCATACTGTCTCAGAATAATATCATTCATCCATAACTCTGCAGCAATTCTCATTCAGAGAGGAAATACTGTCACTCAAACACACTGACCGAAAATCCCTGACAGAGAGCCGTTCAAAACCTTGTAATCTTTACAGTTAGAATGGATTTCACATAATTCAGTATGTCATTATAGAATATATTGTGTGTGTGTGTGTGTGTGTGTGTGTGTGTGTGTGTGTGTGTGTGTGTGTGTGTGTGTGTTTGACAACCGTTAAAAAGAACATTCACCAATCACTCCAGATGCAGTTCAGCCAATAAGATTGTTGGAGTGTAAAGTTTAATCTCAGATGTTTTATCATCATGATCTCAAGACATTAATGAGGATTTCGTCTAATATCAAATTCATCACTGACACACACACACGAGCCTGTGACATCACAGGATTAAACTGACTAAACTGTGTGTGTGTGTGTCTTCATGTTTCTGCACAATAACAGAGTGATCAGTTTTGTTCTTTCCTCATTATTAGAAAAGTTTGGCCAAACTCCATGTTCTTCATTAAATGCCCCAGATGGAGAGCTTTTCATTCAAATCTAGTTTTTGCGTATTTTAAGTGTTGCGCTGACCCAGTTCAGTCATTTCCCCTCAGACTCAGACTCAGACCGAGACGGAGAGATGCCAGAAATGGAGCAGATCTTCTCAAATCAACTCACTGTCCATCGACTGACATAATGCAGACGAGAAACACAAGCAAACATGTGGAGGAGAAATATGAGCCCAGAAATGAACTTGATCTGACAAAAACTGTGTGTGTGTGTGTGTGTGTCTCTGTGTGTGTGTGTGTGTGTGTGTGTGTGTGTGTGTGTGTGTGTGTGTGTGTGTGTGTGTGTGTGTGTGTGAGTGAGTGAGTGAGTGAGTGAGTGAGTGAGTGAGTGTGTGTGTGTGTGTGTGAGTGTGTCTGTGTGTGTGTGTGTGTGTGTTCTCTCACACTAATGTAAACAGTGTAAGGCAGGAGAAACTGGAAGAGCTGGAAGAGAGGTTTACTCTCTGAGAAAACGAAGGAAAATGAACCTCTTAATTGTTAAATTAATCTCTTGCTATATTACAATCCCCACTCGAGACACGATCACACGTGAGTGGATCACCTCCCAATTTACACATCGTTCCCTTCACCCATCCCTACCTGAATTCACCCCAAAATCTATATGGTTTAATATGAACAATTATCATACAGTATTACACGTTTGGTATCATTTGAAATGTCTCAGTGCGACTGGTCCAAATGTCTCATTCCCACAGAAGTAAACCAGACAGGTCATGAGGTGTGGAGAGTTTAGAGATATCTGGTTAACTGCTGTGGGTTTGCCCCCACCTCTGCCCCCAGTAAGTCTGCGACGGTGATTAATGCAAACTCCCACTGTGAAGTCATGTCTACATCTGTAAAGAGGTTTCTGTGTTGGTCTGAGTGTTTAGGGAGATGAAGAGGCTCGAGGAGATCCTGGAACTCAGATCAGCCCGTGACGATGAAGGATCTCAAAGACTCCAGCATTATGTATTTTTCAAAATGTCGTGTTTCACCTTCATCTTTTACTCTTTATCTCTGAGCATGCAATTTTATTGTATTGATTATCTTTGAACTGATTATGAAATTGGCATGATACATTTACCTGACATAATAAATTGTTACATTTGATTATTCTGACTTGCTCTGAAATTGTTTTCCCAAGTGGATTAAATGGATTTGTATGTTCCCGCAAGTCTGCGTCAGATTAGTGACGACTAATGTTGTCACGGTTTTGTTTTTGGGTTTGTTCAAGTCATGTTTCATTGTCTGTCATGTGATCCCTTGTAAGTCATGTGATCCTGCCATGTGTTCCCTTGTCTGATGTGTCATGTTGTCATTGGTTCATTGTTCACAGGTGTCCCTTGTCTAGTCATTAGTCTTGTGTGTATTTATCCCTCATGTTTGCCATGTGTCTTTGTCAAGTATTGTTTCCTGTAAATCTGTTGTTGTGCAAGTTCATGTTCATGCCTTGGTTTTTGTTTTCATGCCACGCCATGTTTTTGTTTTATGTTTGTTTTTGTTTATAATAAAGTGCACTTGGGTTCTCTCAGCTTGCCTCCAGTGGATCACTTATTACAAATGTTTGGCACTGATTCAAGTGTACGTGGTTTTGCAAAGACAAGAAGGGAATTTCCATTTAGAACAGCAAATGCTGTTTGATCAAACTAAATCTGGGAGTGTCTCGCCTCTGTTTTAATGTAATGTTACTTTAGATAAGTGTACGTGGGAAACCACGGCTTGGCCAATCCAAAGCTATTATAAGAGAAGTAAAGTTGGTCAGCTTATATCTATAACAGTGGCCATAACTCTTCTGTATGCGATTCCACGGGGGCTTTACCAGAGTATCTCTGATTGTGTAAGCGTGAATGTGGCCGATCTCAGATATATAGCCATCACCTCTGTTCAGTGACGGAAGCTGACGCGCTTGTGATCGTGAGACCCGCGTTACACAGAAGACAAGAGGACCTCTGAGAGACACAGCTTCCTAATCTGAGCGGGTAAATATACTTAAAGAGTTAAAAAGAATAATCAAACATTCGCTCACTTTTAATGATGCTCAGATATCATTAAACCTTTTTCATTTATGGAGTCAGATGAAATAACGAGGTAATAATACAGATGAGGAAATGTATTTCATTTAATCTTGTTGTGTTGCGTAAAAGGAAAGACAGTAACGCGCAGAAACCTTCAGCCTTTTTAGCGGAAACCCCCAGATCTGAGTCAGTTTACTGTGTGTGTGTGTGTGTGTGTGTGTGCGTGTGTGTGTACTTGTACAACTATCTTTGTGAGGACCAGTTTGAGTTTTAGACCACTGGAGTGAGGACAAAGAGAGTAAAGTGAGGAAATGTTGGCCGGTCCTCAGTTTCTGAGAGCCTTTAAAGGCCTGTTTGAGGGTCAAGACTTGGTTTTAGGGATAAGGTTATAATGAGGTTAAGGGTTGGTTTAGGGTCAGGGGTCGGGTTAGGCACTTAGTTGTGATGGGTAAGGTTAGGGTAAGCGGGTAGAGATTGCATTGTGTCAATGAATGTCCTCATAAAGATAGATGTACAAGAATGAGTGTGTGTGTGTGTGTGTGTGTGTGTGTGTGTGTGTGTGTGTGTGTGTGTTCTCTCACACTAATGTTAACAGAGGTCAGGAACAGAGTTTGCATAAGAAGCAAATTAGTGCAAAAGAGGCGAAAGTGAAACTTGAAATACAGAGCTGGAACTAAATGAGGAAAATATAAATAAATGGATCATCACAAATTCAGGTGCGAGTGAACGTGAAACATGCAGGATTTAATGAGAAATGTTTCAAATAGTAGTGTGTCATATTATAATATTTTAATATTGACCTCAATCTGTCTCCATATTAAATCTGCATTAGACACGCATCAGTCACACAAACACACACACACACACACACACACAAACACACACACACACACACAAAGTCATGTGACGATGCAAACTACAAGTGATTCCCTGTTATCATTTATCATAAACCTACAGCTGGTTATGTGATGCAAACCTCAAAATGTATTAGTTTACATATCATGCACTATGGTTAAAGTTAATTATTAATCAATAATCTGCCCATGTAATCATAATTTAGTGTTAAAGGTGCTTGCTGTTTCATGCACAAATGAGTCAAGACTCCGTTCGTTACATTAACAATAGGTTGGTGTCACGTGACGTCACGCTGCTGCATTGCGAGAGCGCGAAATTCAGATGGAGGGCAGGAAGTGAAATAGCTGAGGATCTGCCGTCTGAGAAAATGCCAATGTTTTGTGTAGTTTACGGCTGCTTTTTAACGTACATTTTTTAATTTTTAACGTAAGTTACGTCTGCGGTCGGGAGGAGCAGAGTCTGTTAATGTCTGTGTCTGCAGCGATCACTTCGTCGGAGGTGTGTTAGCTAGCCAACATGTTTTTTGTGTCTGTGGTTATATAGCGTTAGGTTGTCGTTAAATGCTCATTTATTTAGGCCTCGTTTACACTGTCAGTGAAATGTGACCCAATTCCGATTTTTTGCTCATATGTGACACAGATCCGATGTGTTCTATGAACGTGTAAACAGGAAAAAAACGCATGCATTCGGATATTTCGAGATCGGTTTCAGGCCTCATTCATATGTGGGAATAAATCGGATATGTGCCAATGCGACTGTCATGTAAACAGGCAGATCGGATGTTCTGAGGCATTAGGCAACGTCTCTGCGGTTAAAGCCAATATTTAAACACAATATACTTCGTCCATCTGTGCAAGAGAATTTAACCCTTTAAGCATGCGCGATGTTTCAGATAGTATGGCAAGTGTAAACACATGAATCGGATATGGGTCAGAGTTGAAAGAACGTGTAAACAGACGGTCAAAAAAAACTCTGCAGCGGTTTCCTACATAGACGTATTCTCCGTGTTTATTTCCTGCCCTCCATCTGATATCGCCCCGCCTTCGTGCGTCATAATAATCATGTGACTGAAACCCAGCAATTGCATGATGAATAATGTAAAAAAACAAATCAATGCAATTACAATAAGAATGGGAACTGAAGCTTTGGAGCTTGTAAAAGGACAAAACTGCATCATAAAAGTGGAACTGCAACTCTTCTCAAATCATTCAAGATCTTGTGTGAGAAACAGATCTGATCTTTACAACCGCATGAAAAAGAGAAACTAGTGGGTTTAGAACGACGTGTGTGTGAAGAAATGAGACATGAAATGTCCATCAAACTATGAAATCAGTAAAAGGACGTGGATAACCTTCAGAAATGATGCAGAGATGATGAAATAAATGTAATTTCTAGATTAATTATTAAAGCCCTTCCCGTCAAACCACACCAACTCAAAAAAAAATTTTGTTAATTGACTCAATGTCCGAATTTCTGTTAAATCTTTGTAGACAAAATGCTTTTATATTTATACTTTCATACAAATATATTAGTATCACATATTAAAGGGAATAAAAACACAACTTTTAATGAAGAAAAACTGACTTTCAGTCAACATGCACCAATGCTACGTCACAATCATTCGTTGACAAACAAGTATTAATTACTTCAGTGAGCTCATTGTTTCTGCCTTAAATTATTACATTGTTTAAAATAATACATTTTTAGCTAACTGTGATTTTGTATATCTACATTTCTGAAATGCATAACTTAGACAGTTCCTCTGATAACAGATCACTGTAAACTGTAATGTGGACTCATGCACTTTCTGTAAAGCTGCTTTGAAACGATGTGTGTTGTGAAACGCGCTACTAATAAATGTGAATTGAATTGAATTCTTCAGCCACATATATTAATATCACATATTAAAGGGAATAAAAGCAAAACATTTAATGAAGAAAAAGCAACTTCTAGTTATCCTCCGGCCACGTCTCGCTCTACACGAGTTAATGTGAGGCTTTCTCTCAGCGTGGACAGAAGACTTGATGCTGGATGTTCTCTTCAAGCCTCATGAGGAGAGAGTGAGACTGAAACTACTTCATTTCATGAGGACGAGAGTTCAGGTCGTACAATCACCGTTCACACGTTTAAAACAGCACTGAAGAAACACACTTGTGTAGGATTGAAAATAATCCAAGATATTTTAAATGAACAAAGATATTTGCTTTACTGTTTTCACCCCCTCTTTCTATCACAAGGACCATTTGGAGTTCCTAAAGGCACTTAGTATGGTGGGGGAAGTGCAATTATCTGATTGGTCAGTTTGAATGTCTCACATCTGGGTTTTAGTCACATGGTCAAGGAAAGGATAAAAGAAGATTGAAACTGTTGCTCTGTCTCTTTGATGCTCTGGCTCTCTTCTTCTCTGGGTCCCTTTCTTTGGGCTCTCTCCTTTTGCCTCCTCTCTCTCTCTCTCTCTCTCTCTCTCTCTCTCTCTCTCTCTCTCTCTCTCTCTCTCTCTCTCTCTCTCTCTCTCTCTCTCTCTCTCTCTCTCTCTCTCTCTCTCTCTCTCTCTCTCTCTCTCTCTCTCTCTCTCTCTCTCTCTCTCTCTCTCTCTCTCTCTCTTCTTCTCTGGGTCCCTTTCTTGGGGCTCTCTTCTTATGCCTCCTCTTTTCTTTCTCTCTCTCTCTCTCTCTCTCTCTCTCTGGTAACATTTTACATGCTGGGTAAGATTAATGGTATAAGTTATTATCATCTATTTTGTAACTATTTTAAGTGTAACCATAACCATATTTTGTCATTAAACCTTTTCAATTACAAATAATGTGCTAGCTAGTTTTAAATTGGTATTGACTTTGAAGTGCTACATATTGCGATCCAATATCGTCACTCTAGCAACGCTCTCCCACAAATATTAAGCTATTGTAACTGCGCTTATTTCCGCCGTTGGTATAAGTGGCAGTGGGTGGAATAGACAAGAAATGTGCAGTTTTCTACCATCTTGCTAATAACGTTTCTTTAGTCATTCGGCAGTCTTGCAGCTCGAACCCCTGCAGGAATCCACCCTTACACTTGCAAATGCTGGAATTTTCATGAAAACCTTTGATTACAATTTCGGTTCAATTTTAATGTTTTCGTTATCGGCCCGATAAGAGAATTTGTCCGATATATTAAAGCTGATAAATAATGTATCATCTCCTTCAGCTGAGACGCTTCAGATGCGCACTGTTCAACATGATGGTTTTGAGTTGCTTGAAATATGATTGGAATCACTTCAAAAAAGGAAAATACAGTTCAACGTCTGCAAGTCTGTCATATCGGCTACATAAAACTATAATGAGAACATTATAATTGTGTGTTTGGGACATGGATTTTAATGATGAGACTTTTGTTTTTATAATCAGGCTCTCAAAAAGTATATAAACATTTTATTTACATTTATCAGCCAATATATCGGTTATCGGCATTCAGATATAAAGAATTATCGGTTATCGGTATCGCCCAAAATTGTCATATCGATGCATCACTAATTGAATCATATGCCATTATTCTTACATATTACCATGCAACTATGGTAAATAATATCTTCATTGAGATATAAATATGCAAATTAGAGGCTGCAGGGTCCATAATGAATTTTCTCAAGCCTTAGATCCTTGTTTCTGTTCCCATAACATTAGTTTTGCTTCTCTATATCCATCATCTGTCTCTCGCCCATCTTCCCTCTCTCTCTCTCTCTCTCTCTCTCTCTCTCCCTCCAGACGTTCCTCAGGCGACGTCAAACGCCAGTCAAATTTCTGCTGTCTGTTTATGTTTCTATGGTGCTTTTTTTTTTACGCTCGTCTATTTTTGGCATCCTCCCCCGTGTCTGCATATGCAAATGAGCATCTGATAACTTCAGCCGTATTCAAATGAGCCGAGGACTCAGACCCGCTATTGTTTCCCACTGCAAACGCTCATTTGAATAGTTGGATTACAAACAGGAGAAATACGAGAACGAGACAGAAATGCTGCAGAAAATGCAGAGTATTAGTAAGGCTTAAAACAAGTCAAACAATCAATATATATATATATATATACACTCACCTAAAGGATTATTAGGAACACCTGTTCAATTTCTCATTAATGCAATTATCTAATCAACCAATCACATGGCAGTTGCTTCAATGCATTTAGGGGTGTGGTCCTGGTCAAGACAATCTCCTGAACTCCAAACTGAATGTCAGAATGGGAAAGAAAGGTGATTTAAGCAATTTTGAGCGTGGCATTGTTGTTGGTGCCACACATTTCACAATCTGCTCAGTTACTGGGATTTTCACGCACAACCATTTCTAGGGTTTACAAAGAATGGTGTGAAAAGGGAAAAACATCCAGTATGCGGCAGTCCTGTGGGCGAAAATGCCTTGTTGATGCTAGAGGTCAGAGGAGAATGGGCCGACTGATTCAAGCTGATAGAAGAGCAACTTTGACTGAAATAACCACTCGTTACAACCGAGGTATGCAGCAAAGCATTTGTGAAGCCACAACACGCACAACCTTGAGGCGGATGGGCTACAACAGCAGAAGACCCCACCGGGTACCACTCATCTCCACTACAAATAGGAAAAAGAGGCTACAATTTGCACGAGCTCACCAAAATTGGACAGTTGAAGACTGGAAAAATGTTGCCTGGTCTGATTAGTCTCGATTTCTGTTGAGACATTCAGATGGTAGAGTCAGAATTTGGCGTAAACAGAATGAGAACATGGATCCATCATGCCTTGTTACCACTGTGCAGGCTGGTGGTGGTGGTGTAATGGTGTGGGGGATGTTTTCTTGGCACACTTTAGGCCCCTTAGTGCCAATTGGGCATCGTTTAAATGCCACGGCCTACCTGAGCATTGTTTCTGACCATGTCCATCCCTTTATGACCACCATGTACCCATCCTCTGATGGCTACTTCCAGCAGGATAATGCACCATGTCACAAAGCTCGAATCATTTCAAATTGGTTTCTTGAACATGACAATGAGTTCACTGTACTAAAATGGCCCCCACAGTCACCAGATCTCAACCCAATAGAGCATCTTTGGGATGTGGTGGAACGGGAGCTTCGTGCCCTGGATGTGCATCCCACAAATCTCCATCAACTGCAAGATGCTATCCTATCAATATGGGCCAACATTTCTAAAGAATGCTTTCAGCACCTTGTTGAATCAATGCCACGTAGAATTAAGGCAGTTCTGAAGGCGAAAGGGGGTCAAACACAGTATTAGTATGGTGTTCCTAATAATCCTTTAGGTGAGTGTATATATATATATATATATATATATATATATATATATATATATATATATATATATATATATATATATATATATATATATAGTATATTAGGGCTGTCAAGCGATTCATATTTTTAATCTAATTAATTACATGATGGGGCGATTAATTAATCAAAAATCAATTGCACATCAAATCTGGGTGAGAAATAACCCCCGAAAGATCATTTAAATGAGTGTTAAATGAAAAAAGCGTCAAATAGACGTTCCAAAAACTAACTTCCTAAATAAATGTTTTATTTGATTCGACATAGTCGACATAATTTATATGTGGTTTTATGATAAACGACAACAACCAATGATTTCCATCTTTAAACTTTGTTATTTTAATATTTAAGATTGTTATATACAGTATGTTGATACAATACTGCATAGAATGAATGTATTTTTAATGCAACATATTTTCCAACTTTTGTTTTAAATAAACTAAAATAGCTTGAAGTGAGATGACGTGTGTGACATTTATGGCACTGAATCCACTGTTCCAGGCAAAGCTTTCTGAATGAGAGCTCTGTATTACAGTGACAGCCAAAGAGTGTGTGTGTGTGAGTGTGTGAGTGTGTGTGTGTGTGTGTGTGTGTGTGTGTGTGTGTGTGTGTGTGTGTGTGTGTTTGTTTCGCGGTGTAGAATCTGGGATTACGTCATCTAAATCCCCAAAGGAATGTAGTGCAGTCTCCATAGCAACCATGAGGAAAAGTGTTGATTTGGATTCATTTTAACGTGTTTTGGTCTTGTTCTTCTTTCATTTCGACTCCATACATATTTTTTGTCTGTCTTCGCATGTGTGGACCTGCTAATGAACGGCAAGCAAGAATTCCTGTCATTCTCCACTGGCTGCTAGAGGGCATGTTGGTTCCAGTTTAGAAATGGCTGGGATTTCCTTGAAAACTGAAAGCTGGAGAGAATCAAACAAATGAGGAACTTGGGTTTGTTCTGTTACTCAAACAGAAACCATAATTTTTAGTGAAGTTACGGTAAAACCCAGGCCCGTCATGGAGAAAAATCAAGTGTATTTTTCATGTATGTGATGAATTGGTGTGTGTGTGTGTGTGTGTGTGTGTGTGTGTGTGTGTGTGTTCACAGGCAAATTGCCATGTACTACATTATATAATGCTGTATGAATTCAGTATTATTAAAGACTCTTTAAATGAAGTAAGGAGCTGAATGTTGCTATTAATGAAGCATGTCTAATATGAAGCTGCAGTTCATTTCTTTCCAAGGCAATTATGAAATTATGAAGCCACGTCATTATAGCTGTAGACGTCTTCATATGTCAATTCGTAAGAGTTTTCCCAAGCCAGACACAGAAAATGTAATGTACTGAGCTTCAAGTGCAGTTATTTACAACAACTATCATTAGTATTACATTTACAGTCCTCTCAGTATACAATAGTTTGAGCCCCGCCTCCCCCCCGCCTTGAGCCCCGCCTCCACTCACTCACTCAGCTAAGAGATCCACTGGTTGACGATCACACGTTGATCTGACTGGTTACAAGGTAGTTTGTGACGTCAGAAACACCAGCGATTTCAAAGCGTGTTTTTGAGACTGTCTTTGGTTCACTGCAGTTTTAAGGAGGAAATACTCAGCAATGGAGTCGACTTATGAATTTACACATGGTTTGTCTTAAAGCAGGGGTTCTCAACCTTTTGCAACTCATGGCCCACCAATGACTGTTTAAAAACATTCAGAATATGATAGTATGAACACTAGGGGTGTGACGAGACACTTATCTCACGAGAACGAGACAAGACGATATTTTTGCACAATATTATATAGAAATTCATGAATGGAAAAATAGTCTGCAGGTGCATTTTGAAATGTTCTAACTAATAATCTTGTTATGAATGTCATTTCAGTTCTACTTTACGAGTATGCATTATCATATGCATTGAAAGCCAACAATATACAAGCACTGTAAAAGGTTTTGCCACAAACTCGACTGACTGGCCTTTCTCCTGTATGATTTCACATGAGTCTCTTCAGACGTTACTGTACATGAATTATGAGCTTCCAGAACTTCTGGTTGAGGCTGTGTGTGACCTCCTAACTGAACTCCTCTCCACAAATTGAACACAGAAATAAAACCAGTATAAAAAATAAATAAAAAAAATTTCTTAATAATGCGGTGAATTTCGGAAAAAGGCCGGGTGGAGAGAAAGAGCGAGTTAGGCTGGTGCGTTTGTGTACAGTTGTTCTTGCATTCCGATTAAAAGCCTCCCTTTTCTGTCGTTCTGCAGACATTACAGTATTCTCTCAATATTCAAAGTGCAAACCGAGACCAGAGCCACAACTACGCAGTCCAGAGACAGGTTTGATCGCTCTGTTGCGCAACGAATCCTTCGCCATCGCCACGCGATCAGTGAACTGTGATTCCTGTTGCACTGTGTGCGACTCGTGCTGCATCTTGAGTGTTTCTGATCATATAAATTCATAAGAACAATTAGATAGTTAGAAAATAACAAGATTTGTCAATTAAAAAATAAATTAAAATGAATGTGGGGGGAGTCTACCACTGCCTACACGGCTCACCAGATGGCGCTCCGCGGCCCACCGGTTGAGAATCACTGTCTTAAAGCATATTAAAAACACCACAGACATATAAACAATATGATCGTCAATGAGTGGATCTCTGAGCTGAGTGAGTGAGTGGAGGCGGGGCTCATTTGCATATTCATAGAACCTCGAATGCTAAATGAGGCAAGGGTGTCGAGTTACATTCTAGATATTTAATAGAGGAAAAAAAACGCTTAAATATGTCATTTTGCTGATCAAAGATGAGTTTTAAGGGATAAAATTATTGACTACAGGGAGACTTTAAAAACTATTGTATACTGCCAGAGAGGACTGTGAATGTAATACTAATGATAGTTGTTGTAAATAACTGCACTTGAAGCTCAGTACATTACATTTTCTGTGTCTGGCTTGGGAAAACTCTTTTGACATATGAAGACGTCTACAGCTATAATGACGTGGCTTCATAATTTCATAATTGCCTTGGAAAGAAATGAACTGCAGCTTCATATTAGACATGCTTCATTAATACCAACATTCAGCTCCTTACTTCATTTAAAGAGTCTTTAATAATACTGAATTCATACAGCATTATATAATGTAGTACATGGCAATTTGCCTGTGAACACACACACACACACACACACACACCAATTCATCACATACATGAAACACACACTTGATTTTTCTCCATGACGGGCCTGGGTTTTACCGTAACTTCACTAAACGTGATGGTTTCTGTTTGAGTAACAGAACAAACCCAAGTTCCTCATTTGTTTGATTCTCTCCAGCTTTCAGTTTTCAAGGAAATCCCAGCCGTTTCTAAATTGGACGGGGCTCATTTGCATATTCATAGAACCGTGTATACTAAATGAGGCAAGGGTGTCGAGTTACTCTGCTATTTAAAGGCATGAAGAATTATTTTCAAGGAAAAAACATTTTGGTGATCGAAGATGAGTTTTAAGGGATACAATGATTGACTACAGTGGGCTTTGCTTTGCTTGGTTTGCTGTAAGCTCTTGCAGTTCCTCTGAACTCCTCCTCCTCCCCAGCTCCACCTGCCTAGATCTGCTCATTTCATGTGTTATCTGCACACACGTCTGTGGATTTATCGACAGTCGCAAGTAAACACAGCAGCAATAACATTTAATAACAATAACAAGAGTTGTCATGACAGAAGAATTAATGCGGCAACCTATTTATCGAACATCTTTTTTATCATATTGCTGCCACATTTACTCCATAAAAGCAGTATGTCACATGAAACTGAATAAAAGGGCTGATGATTTAAGTTGTTTTGTCTCCTAAAGCTTATTTTTGAGTGTTAGATGATGTTTATAACTCAAAAGCCCATCTGCTGATCGTACCGCTCAAAACTCGTTCGTTAGTATGAAATATCATTACTGATAATAGGCCTCTAGACCGATTGCCTCTGATTATAATAAAACTCAAAGCTGTCTAATACCACACGGACTCTGTTATGGTTATAAGTGTGTTCTTCTGCCAGTAAAGAATGACAGTACAAGAACAGCTTGTAAATCGTCCTCATTATTGAGGCCTTTAAACAGTGCACTCATTATCTTGTCTTCATGAGCTCTTCTATCGCTCTTGACATGAGGAGACATGCAGACAGGTGTAATTACCAGAGGAACCTCTGCTTTCTTCATCCGCATGTCTGTAACTCTGTTCAACACATATTGTACTGGCTACTGAAGTGTAGAGCCTGCGTTTGGACGGCTTTGTGTGATGGGTAACTAACATGTGCATGAACGACATAAGCCATGTTTCCATCCACCGATTTCAATGCGAATTTTAGGATATTGCATGAAGAAAAAAATGTGACATGAATTCTAAATGTGAATAAAAAAAACGTATGCACTCAATTGAGTCAGATCATTTTTTATCCGATTAGAAGACATGCACATGAACTATAATGTAAACAAATATACTGAATAAACTCATCGATGTGCTTCAATTTTTCCTAGTGAACTACACAAAACTGTGTGAACTAGCCCTCACTGTACACAACACAGAGTATCACACACATCACATCATCCGCAGGAAAACGTTCTGTTCATGATCTCTAAACGATCATAATTCCCCAGAAAATACAGCATGTGTGAAAGCACTCTCTGCAACAATGTCACAATTCAAGATAAATCGAATCCATCAACAGAGAAAACTAAATACACCGACCACAAGGTTAGTACTAAACACACAATAGATTTGTGAATGGAGAGTATTGGGTTGCATTACATAACACTGAACTATTGGCGAGGCTCCTGAGGAAGTCAACGTCTCGGATATAAACAGACATGAGGAGAAGTTAACCAATGCTTGACACTGAAACCGTGTGGGAAGAAAACACTTAAGAAAATGCCAGGAAAAACAGTGTTTGGATATAGTGAGACCAGCATCTTCGAGTGAAATATCTCACGGTTTGCCTGTAAACGGGCTATTTTTAGACGAGCCTTGCTGCTGGAAAGCCTTTGGTGAAACATAACCAATGCAAACATGTGTGCAACATTTGTGTGATGCAACTGCAGCATGTCAGGGATGAATTCACTGGAGAATAGACGGTTTGCCAAACAAACACTATTCGTTTTTTTGTCTTTATGTGCGCTCCATGTACGTGTAAGCGGTGGTTTTCTCTCTGGTGAGCTAATCGCGGTTACGTAAGGCTCGGCATGTGTGTGTACGAGTGCATGAAGCGGAGACCGCCACATATTTTCAGATCTACTTCAATATAAAAGTGGATTTGTGTTGCATTTGTCACACGCCTGCTAATAAATTACTGTACCATTATGAGAATAAGGAGAAGGATTAATATTTAGTTCAGTTGGGGAAGAAGAAATCTGCTACATGAGCCAAGTTTGAAACATTGAAAAAAATAACTTGTAGGATTTACTTGATAAAATCCTCGGAATAATTTGCACTAACACATTTTAAGTAAAATGTACTGCTCTGCACAACTTGTTATTATCAAGTAAAACCTACTTACTATTGACACTAATTGACACTTAACATTTAATTGAAGTAATTAAGTAAATATTACTTAATTATATTTAAATTATTTAATTTCACATATAGAGTTTAAGTAACATCTACTTAACTAAGTTAAGTCAATTTAACAAAATTAACTTTTTACTCAAACAATATCAAATTTAATTTAACCACACTTTTAAAGTGTATGCTTTACTTAGAGACATCTAAATAATAAAATTTTACTAATTATTCATGCCCCAGTGCATGATGGGAACACCAGTATTAGAAAAGTTGAGTAGGTTTTACTTAATTTTGTATCGTTGAGATTTACGCTTTAATTTCTACAAGCTTGAATTGAGTACAAATACAGGATTTACTTTGTTTTTTTGAATTCTTGCCTGAACTAACTTTTTCATGTAGATATTACATTTGTTTTTTTGTAGCAAAAGAATCATTATTATCAGTGAAGGATCGACTTATACATGTGTAATGTAAAATGTGTTTAGAGGTTCTCAGCGATACGTGTATTCTTGTGAGCCGTGGATTTACCCAAAGAAAACACACTCATCTTTACTGGACCCACATATAGCATGCAAAGTGACAGAACATGTCCATCTGTTTCAGGGACAGTGTGAACATTAATAGAACTGGGTCTTTTCTAACGTTTATGCTTCCAGGACATTGTTAACTTAATTTGGCTCTGAACTGAAGTTAATTCCCGAGACCAGAGCAATCATTCCATCAATTCATCATCTTCTTTAGTTTAAGTGCATGACACATTTTCACCAGCTATTTAAGAGTTTTGAATAACATTTCAATGGCACTTTTCTGATCTTCTCTTGTGGTTTGTTAAAGTATGTATTAATCTGAATATTTATATAATATCAATCTAAAAGAGACCACCTGTGCTATCCATCTGGAGAATGCATCAGTCGTCATGTTCAAAATAAAGGGCCAAAATCAGACAACCAGGGGAGGCAACCAGACGCAGACTGTTCATCTCTCTAAACTGGAGACCACACGCTCTTCTGATTGGCTGTGGTTTATGATTGATTTGGTTGCGAGTGCAGTGCGTTTGCAGAGAGACTCCGCCCACACGCTCTTCTGATTGGCTGTGATTGTGGATTGATTTGGTTGCGAGTGCAGTGCGTTTGCAGAGAGACTCCGCCCACACGCTCTTCTGATTGGCTGTGGTTTATGATTGATTTGGTTGCGAGTGCAGTGCATTTGCAGAGAGACTCCGCCCACACGCTCTTCTGATTGGCTGTGATTTATGATTGATTTGGTTGCGAGTGCAGTGCATTTGCAGAAAGACTCCACCCACACGCTCTTCTGATTGGCTGTGGTTTATGATTGATTTGGTTGCGAGTGCAGTGCGTTTGCAGAGAGACTCCGCCCACACGCTCTTCTGATTGGCTGTGGTTTATGATTGATTTGGTTGCGAGTGCAGTGCGTTTGCAGAGAGACTCCGCCCACACGCTCTTCTGAGTATAAAAGGCTTTAATAACGCACAAGGCAAATTCCAACTCAGCAGTCCAACACAACGTACACATGGATTAGACCCACCAGTGAAACTCAAACAGATCTGAACTTAAGTAGTAGAGATAACGAGACACACACACACTTGAACATAATGATGAGATCAAATGAATAACCATGACAACTAAGGCGGGATGTAATTAGGCTCTCGTTTAATGTGATTATTCTCTTTACAAAGCTTTGGGATCTCCTGTAGAATCAACTTATTTTGAACTTTGCTGTCCTGGACGTTTCTATAACATGGTTCTCTCTCAAGTTTACACTGCTTTCCCAACATGACCTACTAAAGATCCCATTAAATGAAACTAAAACCTTGTCAGTGGACTCTGCACTATGGATCAGGTCAACGACCTCGGAGAACCTTTCACCCACACAAACGTTCTGAACCTGTTCATCACGACAACATTATAAATTAAACTAGAAATTACCAGGCCTGTGCATATCACAATACCAAAATTGCAACAATATGTATCGTGGATAGTTCACCCAAAATAAAAATTACCCAAAAATTCAAGTGGTCAGAGTTTTAGTGTCAGCACTACATTAAACTACTATATATAATGTTGAATATAATGTATAATAATGCAATGGGGGAATATTTGTGTGTCCTGATAATGCCAGATGTCTGATGTTACCAGTAAAAAGTGACAACATTATTTTACACATATCTAGTCAGTGACAGAGATCAAGCATATTCATATAAAATAATTCTGTATTTTCAGCTTCAGAATCATGAATATTGTTATTCTGGTGTCTCTATTGTCCTGTGCTTTGGGTTTCCAGCACCAAGTCCAAGACTATTCATTTACACACACACCAATGAAATATCAAATTTAGTATTTTAATCAACAGTACATTTTTTGTTAACCTTTTATCATGTGTCTTGGAGTATCACAATAATATTGTATCGTGAGTTCAGTATCGTGACATGAGGGTGTCGTTACACCCCTACTGAGCATCATAAATAATACTATACTAAACTAAACTAAATATACAACTAAAATACCTGATTTTTTGGATTGTCTTCAAACATTTCATCTACATCATATTCCACTCATTGCTGACAGACCGATGGTTTTCATTTGCTGAAATAATTTCCTTAGTTTCTTAATAACCGTCGGATGCTGAGACAAACACACGTGATCCTGCACCAGTGTAGATTAAACTCTGTTCTCTGCGATCACTCGTTCTCCCTCGTTTAACCACCTCAGTTACACACACCTGCATTGAGCCTGTCAAAGCCTAAGCAGGATTAAAGAAATAAAAGCAGCTCACTGCGATTTCTTTTATCACTGAACACTTCCTCAGTCTTTATGGGCTTCTACCCGTGCAAGAAAAGAAAGGAGGACAGCCTATATTGATTTGGAATCACAGCAGATCCAGATCCGGGCCACATCTGGGCCGTGTGGAATCCGTGTGTACCAGATGTGGGCCGGATCTGGGCCGTGTGGAATCCGTGTGTACCGGATGTGGGCCGGATCTGGGCCGTGTGGAATCCGTGTGTACCGGATGTGGGCCGGATCTGGGCCATGTGGAATCCGTGTGTACCGGATGTGGGCCGGATCTGGGCCGTGTGGAATCCGTGTGTACCGGATGTGGGCCGGATCTGGGCCGTGTGGAATCCGTGTGTACCAAATGTGGGCCGGATCTGGGCCGTGTGGAATCCGTGTGTACCGGATGTGGGCCGGATCTGGGCCGTGTGGAATCCGTGTGTACCGGATGTGGGCCGTGTGGAGTCCGTGTGTACCGGATGTGGGCCGGATCTGGGCCGTGTGGAATCCGTGTGTACCGGATGTGGGCCAGATGTGGGCCGGATCTGGGCTGTGTGGAGTCCGTGTGTACCGGATGTGGGCCGGATCTGGGCTGTGTGGAGTCCGTGTGTACCGGATGTGGGCCGGATCTGGGCCGTGTGGAATCCGTGTGTACCGGATGTGGGCCAGATGTGGGCCGGATCTGGGCTGTGTGGAGTCCGTGTGTACCGGATGTGGGCCGGATCTGGGCTGTGTGGAGTCCGTGTGTACCGGATGTGGGCCGGATCTGGGCTGTGTGGAGTCCGTGTGTACCGGATGTGGGCCGGATCTGGGCCGACACTATGTTGCTGTCTGGGATGCCAATAAATCCCAGTGGAGGGAGGTTTCCAACTAGAGATCCTTTAATATTTAGAGTACAAATGCAGAGTGAAGAGATCCCTATTCTGAGGTGACCTTCAGCGGATGATGATAATAATAACAATAATAATACATTTTATTTATATTGCGCTTTTCTTACAGTATACCCAAAGTGCTACAGCAAGCACAGTACAAAAGTAGATCCATACAATTTTTTTTTTAAAATGCTACAACAGGTAGAATACAATATACATCCAGTGTCTCCAATTAAGACACAAACACTATCTTAAAAAGATGGGGTTTTAACGGTTTCTTAAAACTACTTAATGTTAAAGGAAGTGCACTCCACAACCACAGAGAAGGCTCTTTCAAGAAGGCAAAGAGTTCGCAGAGCGGAAGCATCGAGAGGACATATATATATCGTAATTAAATATGTGACCCTGGACCACAAAACCAGTCACATGTCGCACGGGTATATTTGTGGCAATAGCCAACAATAGGTTGTATGGGTCAAAATTATCGATTTTTCTTTTATGCCAAAAATCATTAGGATATTACGTAAAGATCATGTTCCATGAAGATATTTAGTCAATTTCCTACCGTAAATATATAAATATATATATATTGAACATAAATGGATAACTTTAAAGGAGATTTTCTGAATGTTTCAGATTCCAGATTTTGACCCATGTGACTGGTTTTGTGGTCCAGGGTCACATATGATGGTGTACAGCTTTATATGTTAAAATAAGAGTTTTAAAATCAATGCGTGGACCGGAAGCCAATGCAGGGTCCTAAACACCCCAGAGAAATGCTGACGAGAAGGAGTATGAGGAAGTCAAAAATCACACCAAGATTGCGATTGAGATGAGGGGAATACTACATTATTTTCAGGGTGTAAACTGACATTTCTACCATTATAGGCAATTCCAGAAAATTGTGGTACATCCATAACCACATGAAAATTAGATCTCCTTCTCTTTCTCTCTCTCTCTCTCTTCATATAGAGAAGACTATACTTGACTTTTACATTTGACTATTCAATTTTGGCAGTATTTCTTATGTTAAATAAACCTACTGTACTTAGTACTTACTGTACTACTGAAAATCTTAGTTTGCTTTTATTGCATTGGTCCTATTGTTTGTAGTATTTGCCTCTTTTTTTGATAACTAGAATAAAATTATTATATATTGTTATCGTGAAATATATATTGTGGTCTTATATCGTGGTGTAAGATTTTGGTCATACCCCTACAACAAAAGTGCAAAAATAAAAATGAGCAAATTATGTCTTTTGTCTGCAGTTTAAGTCATGTTCTGCCTGTGTTATGCTGCTAACAGAAAGAATTACTCATTAAAGGTGTTCACACTTGAGTCCTCTTTAAAAGAGCCGAACTTAGATCACTTTCAGTTGACCCATAATAGATTGAAAAATAACCCAGTCATCTTTGCATTCATATTGTACATGGTTCATGGCACACTGAACATACTTGAAAGCAGCGTCATAATAACTCTCAGGTCCAAGTTTCAGTTCACTTTGTTTTGTACCCCACCCCAGCACTCTCTGCTACAGGTCAGCCTTCAGTGGTTGCTGTCAGATTCTCTTTAGATTCCTCAAGTGAGTGCTTTCTCCTTTACACAAAGGCCTGATTTCTTCCATTCGCTTGATAGTCTATTAAAGACACAGTATGAGTCAATACAGGCACACCGGAGCCGTCCCACGCTTGCACTCAGCAAACATCCGCTCATGTGAAACGCACAACACCGCTGGCCTACTCTGATATTGACAGATCGACCCATGAAGGACCAAAGGGAAGCGAAGGGCGGCTCTATAACGGGCGGATCAAGCTTCTAAAGGTTGCTTTCAGTTCTACTACAAGTGATAATTTTTAAACTTTCCCGTGATCAAAAGTAGCATTGAAATAAAAGGGTTAGTTCACCCCAAAATGAAAATTCTGTCATTAATTACTCACCCATGTCGTTCCAAACCCGTAAGACTTTCGTTCATCTTCGGAAAAAACACATGAAGATATTTTTGATGAAATCTGAGAGATTTCTGTCCCTCCATTGACGGCAATGTCATTGCAACTTTCAAGGCCCAGAAAGGTAGTAAAGACATCGTAAAAATAGTCCATGTGTTGAATAACGTCGTTATTTTAGGGTTTTTTTGCACACAAAAAGTATTCTCATCGCTTCATAACATTAAGGTTGATCCACTGTAGTTACATGGACTATTTTTACGATGTCTTTACTACCTTTCTGGGCCTTGAAAGTTGCAATGACATTGCCGTCAATGGAGGGACAGAAATCTCTCAGATTTCATCAAAAATATATTAATTTGTGCTCTGAAGATGAACGAAGGTCTTACGGGTTTGGAACGACATGAGGGCTAGTAATTACTGACAGAATTTTCATTTTTGGGTGAACTAACCCTTTAAAATGAACTAAATGGAACCTATTTTACAAGAAGCAAAAGAATAATAGCAGAGCATTAACATAAAGATGTGTAATTCCTGTGATGCTCAGTAGGGGTGTAACGAGACCCTCATGTCATGAAACTGAACTCACGTTACGATATTATTGCGACACTCAAAAACATATGATAAAATGTTAACAAAAACTGTACTGTTGAATAAAATGGAACATTTGATATTTCATTGTGTGTGTAAATGAATAGTCTTGGACTTGGTGCTGAAACCCAAAGCACAGGACAATAGAGACACCAGAATAACAATATTCATGATTCGGAAGCTGAAAATACAGGACTATTTTAGATGAATAAGCTTGATCTCTTTCTCTGACTAGATATATTTAATATAATGTAGGCCACTTTTTACTGGTGACAAGATATAGGCATTATCAGAACCCAAAAATATTCCCCCATTGCATTATTATACATTATATTCAACATTATATATAGTAGTTTAATGTAATGACACTAAAATTCTGAAAACTTTTTATTTTGGGTGAACTATCCACGATACATATTGTTGCATTTTTGCATTGCGATATGTTGTGACACGATGCATTGTTACACCCCTATACCCAATCATACCCGTTTACATTAAAGACTTAAAAGAGACCTGTACATTTAGGGCTAAAATCAGTGTAGAAATGTCAAAAATGCAGTTCATGACCTCTTTAATGCCTAAAGCTAATGGTTTGTTCAACCCAATACAACCCTAAGTATGAACAATATTAATAGCCTTTGCAACAATTTAATAAACACTACAAGACCAAGGACAGTAAGCTGTGGTTTTGTACACGCAACCCTCAATGAACCAATCCTGTGTATTAACTCTACATTAGTGCAAGTCAAAGCTACAGATGCAGAGAGAGTTCATCACAGTATCTTCAGATGTACTCACCCCTGGCAGAGAGCTTTTTAGTGTTGATGATTTTGGCAGCATATTCCTGACCAGAAGAGATTTTCATGCATCTTCTCACCACAGAAAATGCTCCTCTGGAAGTTAAAAAGATAAATAAACAATGTTTTATTTTCTTTCTTTGCAGGATGCATCATTTTAAAGGCGCTCCTGTAAGTTCCTCACTCTGAAAATACTACTGCGCTTTTAAAGAAAATTATTAGACTTTCTGAACCCAGACGAGAGCCTTGTGTTGAATAGGTTAGTGTTCCTGCTTCTCAACATCAACACAACTCTGTTTAAGAAACATACAAACCTAGGGGTTTAAATTGGGGGGGATTCTGCTGTGTGCCAAAGAACGAGAAAATAATAATACTAAAACAGCAGAATACTCGATTGTCTCTGTGAAAGTGTCATGAAAGAAGACTTACAGGTAATCAGGTATAGTCAGTGCATTCAAACACCTCAGATTGAAGCGTCCTCGTTTAACTAATCTGTCCCAGTGTAACTTAATAATAATTTAACTTAACCAATAATGTAACTTACTTTCCCAGTTCTTCGTACAGCTGATATTCGTCGGTGAACCTGGTGCAGGTTGTTGAAGCCATGCTGAAAATCTGAGCGCAAAAGTCAAATCTGCGGTCACTCTTCCTGATTATCCTCAATGCAGAGCAAAAGTGAAGGTTTCAACAGAGGAAAGAAATGAAAATGTGCAGGTCTGCCACTTCGAATCCTCTCTCAGGTGTGAGATAGAGACTGACTCTGGTTTGACACTATTTGAAGTTGAAGCGCCGCACCTCTTCTGATCAGAGATTCGCGAACGTGTTGTTCTTTTGAACCGGTTCTTTTTACTGATTCGATAGAGCCGATTCGCAAAACGTGTGTAATTTATTCGAGTCTCAGGGGATTCATTGTTGTGAGCTATTATGGGCTGTTATCTATGCCTAAGATTCGTAACTTACGATTATATAAAAGAGGAACTCTTGTTACAAGACTAAAATTCTAGAAAACATATTGATATAAGGGAAATAATATTTTTATTCCCTGTAAATGGGATCATTTTGCAAAAATGTATGAACCCAACATAAACACAAATATTACATTTCTGAGAACTTTGCATGTTTAATCTAGGAATAAAAATAAACTCCATTTGATTGATAGTTGTTATTTGACACAAGATTGAGAACATTTATTGTTATTTTCTAATTTCATACGAAATATTTCATTCGAATTTACATTGTCATTATTAGAAATTGTCTGAAAAGTTGATTCGTATCAGTAAAGAATCTTATCTCTTCTTTATTTTCCCACAGCCAAGTTAAAAAAAACACACACACACACACACACACACACAGACAGACACACACACATTTATATGGAGCCTTTATTAATAACTTTTGAAACTGTGATGTTTCACATACTGCAACATTTCACTCAATCATTGAAGCTCATTAAAAACACAAATTCATAAACAGCAGTAGGCTTGAAATTAATTACTTTCACTTCGAAAAAGAAACTGTAAAATGCCATTCGGGGAAATTTATAAACGCTATTGTGTGATGAATCAAATGGAGCAATGAATCGATTCATTTGATCAGATCATTCTAACGAACCGATTCGCTCAAATGAATCGAATTTCCCAACTCCGCTTAATCTCTCATATCTCGCTTCCTGCTGTTGAATGCGATGTAACAGCGCCATCTGGCGGCACAAACACGTGTGTACAAGAGTCTGAAAACACTACAGTTTATCATGTATTATTATATTGCAGGGTATTCGTGAATGTGTGCGGATAGACCCGTTGACAGACTGTTATGTAACTCTAGTCTAAATTGAAGCATGATACAGGTCTGTTCATCCCTGTGCACTGTCACCTTGAGGTAACTGGATGACCAATTATCCTCTTAAAATACTAATCCTGTAAATCCGGTGCAGAATTCCCCCTCATCCACGACTGTCTTAAAATCAGTGCACTGACAAAAAACTCCCTCGCTCCTCTTGATTTTTCAAATTAGGTCTATTTGTCTTTTTTTTTCTCACTTTTTTTATTGTGGATTTTTATTAAGGGTTATTTTGTGAAAGTGAATTCCCCCCTAAAGCAGCAGTGGTTCTCAATTCCAGTCCTCGTGACCCACTGCTCTGCACATTTTGTATGTCTCCCTTATTTAACACACCTGAACCAGATCATCAGCTCATTAGGAGAGACTCCATGAACTGAACTGAGTGTGTCAGATAAGAGAGACATACAAAATGTGCAGAGCAGTGGGTCACGAGGACTGGAATTGAGAACCACTGCCCTAAAGCAATCTTTCTGCATTTTTACATTTTCAAAAAAACTAACTTTATAAACTTGTTTCCTCAATTTAGGTCCCCATGAGTCAGTGTGTATTCAGGTTGTAGTGCTTTTGACTGTAGATTTGACTTTTGCGCTCAGATTCTCAGCATGGCTTCAACAGCGTCGGCTTCACCGAAGAACTGGGAAAGTAAGTTGTACACGCGTGTTTGTGCCGCCAGGTGGCGCTGTTACATCGCATTCAACAGCAGGAAGCGCGATATGAGAGATTAGTTTTTTCCAATTGCTAACACACAATTTTGCAAACTAGTCTGGTTTTATCAAAGTACTTAACACAATTCACAAAACCACACACTCAAACTGCAAAATGAAGCACTGAAACCAAACCTAGGGGAGACCGGGGACAGTTGCAACACTTTTTGCATTTCTCTCAGTTACTCAGAGACTATTTGGACTAGACCAACCAAATTTGTATATATTAAACTTGCATCTGTCTGCTAATTACCCATACCATTTAAAGATGATTATATATGACATATCGTTCACAGTATTTATTTGAATGGAAGAAGTCCGATGTTGCAACTGACCCCGACCCAGCAGGGGACGGTTGCAACATGTTAAAAATCCCTCAAATTTCATTAATTAACTTAAGCTTTTTGTCTCAATGAGCATAGAATTCTGAAAATATTAACTGTTTTAGGCCTACTATAATATTATAGTATTATTTATTTCAATAATATTATTGTAGCCTATTATTTATTTATTTAGTCATATTTATCAAATAACAGTTATTGAGTTTTGTTTGTTTATGTGTAGAACATAGTCCTACATAGATTCAGTGTGCATGTGTTACAGATGCTATTCAATCTCTCCATATTTCAGTGTCAGACAGGAAGAATTGAACAATTTGCAATGCAACAAACTTTTATTAAACATGCAATTTATAACTTGTTGCAACCGTCCCCAACCCTGTCAGCCATGACAGAACATCATACGCCTGCTAGACACACTGACTTTGACACATGCTAACCATGTCACTTAGAAGTCAACAAAACAATAATTCAAACTAAGTAAGTTTTGATTAATTCATACAAAATTTCAGGACAGTATGACATATAAATATATAAATATATCTCATGAAAAACAATTTTTGATCAATAAATGCAGCAGCAGATGTTGAATATGTCTACTGTCTTCTTAGTGGGGGGAGGGTCTAACTGTGCATGTTCAGTATGAGTGTCATCACTCTAGCTTGTTTCTGATTGGAGAAAAATAACATGTTGCAACTGTCCCCGGTCTCCCCTTCACATAGCATTATCAAAATAAAACTTTTGCACGAAATGGCACACACTTCATTCATATTAGCAGATTTTTGTCTAACCAACTACTGTTGGGCATAATGAAAAGCACTCTCATCTTTAGCATGCTTTGCCATAATACTAAAATAGTTCAAATTGTAGAAAATTCTTCAGATTGTTCACATGCACAGAAATATTTGCAGAGACACAAACATGCTGTTGATTTTTTTTTTTTTTTTTTTTTTTCACTAAACAAGTCAGTGCTCATATGCACAGCAGAAATGTTTACACTGGACTGAACAAAAATATGCTCACAAAAAAACAGTAAACTGAAAAAGATTGAAGTGTTAGCAATTAAGCATTGAGGTGTTTGGTCAGGTGACACATGTATTGGCCAATCAGATCATGGAGTGTCATTTTGAATGCAGTGTTTTGAAATGGCAAACATGTGACTTTATGTCAGATTGTTGTGTCTTATGCAGAGAACCGTGTTCAGTGCGTTTAAAAAGTGCCATTTTGAATTGCAAAATGTGTGTAAAGCAGAAAATGTGTTTAGACTTTTGGAGACTTGAGAAGAGGTTTTGCTCTAAATAATTGTGCTGTGCATGTCATTTTAGTGAGTTAGCAATTGAAAAAACAAACAAAACAAAAAAAACCTGTAAGCTGGTTACTTACATTACATTAATTTTAGCGAATCGGTTCGTTAGAATGATCTGATCAAATGAATCGATTCCATTTGATTCATCATGCAATAGCGTTTACAAATTTCCCCGAATGGCATTTTACAGTTTCTTTTTCAAAGTGAAAGTAAATAATTCAAGCCTACTGCTGTTTATGACTTTGTGTTTTTAATGAGCTTCAATGATTGAGTGAAATGTTGCAGTATATGTGAAACATCACAGTTTCAAAAGTTATTAATAAAGGCTCCATATATTATTATTTATTTTATTTATTTTTTTTTTAAATACGTGGTTGTGGGAAAATGAAGAAAGGATAAGATTCTTTACTGATACGAATCAACTTTTTAGACAAATTCTAAGGCTGACGATATACATTCTAATGAAATATTTCGTATGAAATTAGAAAAGAACGAAAAATGGTCTCGATCTTGTCAACTATCAATCAAATAGAGTTCATTTTTATTTCTATATATATAGCCTATATAGAGCAGAAGAACTTGCTATCAATACATAGCTTAGACCAAAATATATCAGCCTAATTCGGCTGATTCATGCGGGCACTTCGAGATTAACATGATCTCTTCGTATTTAATAACATTATTATTATATTTAGTATTTTGTTTGTGGAATAGTTCCCAATGCCAATGATCAAAGAATCTGTTTCCATGAGTAAATATTGTGGCAGGTATAATTAAAACAGCACACACATATCTGGGATATATGCCTAGGAATATAACTGTTTAGGCAAATTATGCAATACAGAAAGTGTTTCCTTTAGGAAGGTGTAGCACTGGACAAATGTGAACCAACAGCATTAAAACAAGGAATAGCTCATCCTGAAGGAATGCAGAGACTCGGCCCTGCCGGCGAGGATAATGCTCCTGTTGACATGTGAAGCTCGTATCGTTCTGCGGGGTATCTGGTGCATTACATGTGTGGAATTGTAATCTGTTCCAGCCATGCTTCACATGAGCTTCACGAAGACAGCTGTGGTGTGACGGCAGGAGATCGTCGGACTGTTCTCAAGGAAACGGTCCAGATTATGTAATGCAGCTGCGTCATGTTTTCTGTGCTCTAGGGCAGCGCTGGACAATAAAACTCATGTTCATGTTTTTATATTTGTTGGAATGCACTGAGGTTCATATGCATCTGGCTTGTTGACTGACAAAACCACACAGCTGAAAGTCACTAAGATGCAGGAAAGTATTACACAGCGTCTTAAACCAGGAAAAATGCAACAAGATTCAAGCGATGAATTCAGTCAATGTGAAACGGGCAATGTGCACAATAACAGACAATATACAGTGGAGATGCACACATATGAACATTTTGGCCGATACCGATAATTCTTTATATTTGAAAGCCGGTAACCGATATATTGGCCGATAAATCTAAATCAAATTTTATATTTTTGAGAGCCTGATTACAAAAACAAAAGTCTCACCATTAAAATCCACATCCCAAACACACAATTATAATGTTCTCATGATAATTTTATGCAGCCGATATGACCACAGCACATTCTGTAACTGTATTTTCATTTTTTAAAGTGATTCCAATCATATTTCACGCAACTCAAAACCATCATGTTGAACAGTGCGCATCTGAAGCGTCTCAGCTGATTTTAATAGGCAAATTCTTAAAAGTCAATTAAGTAAATTATTATATTTCTAGCGTGTTATATGTTTGGCAGCAGTTCTTCTAATTTTCATTTCTTAAACAACCATGTATGAAGAACATCATGGCCATATTCCAGGATCACAAAGCCTAGATTCATCAGACTCAAACTGTGAAGGAATGGTTGGGAGGAGAATGAAGGGTTATTTTCACACATTAAATTCATTGAGAGTCTTTGGGATGTTCAGGAGGAGACTTTACAGAGTGCTGGACTCATGCATTGCCAATACAAGATCTTGACCCAAAATGATGCAAATAACATCACAAAATTCAATTAACATTTACTAAACTGTCAGCAGGACTAACCCAGCTAACAGGGAACGTTCAACATTGGCTAACGTTCTCTGAAAGTTCTCTCAAAGTTTTGAAAAACAACGTTTTATTACACGATAATTGAACGTTCCAATAACGTTTGAATAACGTTCTTATAACCAAGCAAGAACGTTAATACAACGTCTAAAAACTGGACGTTTTGAACGTTCCTAGAACATTCAGAAATAACGTTTTTATAACTTAATGGGAACGTTATGGAAACTGGCACAGATACTGAAATCAAGTGACTGACAAAATCTTCTTGTGGCTTGTTGTAAGTGTGCGTGTGTATTGGCAAAGTTCAGTTTATACCTTGAAAATCAGTACCAGAGGTTGTAAAATCAACACTTTGTTTATACTTAAGCCCATATCCATTCCATTATTGTCTTTTTAAAAACATCAGACCAAATCTAAAATCTTGAAATTTCCCAGAGAGCAAGATTAAGTGAAAAAGGGGAGACTGAGAAAAAGAAGTATGTATTGATCTTACATTCAAGTTCAACTGGTGCCAGACCAGGCAAGGCAACAAACAAAACAATGATATTTTAACCAATGAGATCATCACAGTGACTAAAAAATACTTCACTTAATGCTTCCTAAAGTGTGTTTCTTTTTCCGAGGTTCGAAATCGTCTCATTTTAAATGTTCGATGAGAAAATAGCACCAATTTCTTATGCAACCCAATTTTTTTGAATTCAAGCTCTTGCAGTAGTAATTCAAGTGGTTTCCTTCCTCAGCTTGCATTACTTTTCATTGAAGGTATGTTGTTTTTGTGCCTTTAGAGCAGGACTATTCAACTGGGGACCTGAGAAACGTTTTCCGTGCGAATATTTCAGCAGTGTGTCCCGTATTTCTGTCGACTTTAATCATTTTTTGGTTCGATTCTTTCCTTTCCGTAAATTGGCCAAACGCACTTGCATAACGGTCTGAAACGATTCGGATTCGTTCGGACCGCTCAGTCACTGAATCATCTGAAGCGGTTTCTCGGTCAGTAACAACAAATAAAGAACAAATCGCGCTGTTTTCATTTGTTTTGTTTCACAAAGGAGTTGCGTTTACTCCCGGCCCCGGACACTATTATTAAACAGCGTTGCGACATCCATTGAGAAGCGTTTCATTTCGACGACACCTCTCTGACAAACCACAAATCAATCGATGATTTAACTAGTTTTAAATCGGATGAAACAGCCTCAACATTCCCAACACGACCGATGAGGAATACAGCAGAAACATTGTGCCATGAACGAAGTTAGAAGACTTTAAATCCCCTAATCACCACCCTTACAAACATTTACCTTGAATGTAACGTTACTGTATTAGATTTATTAGGTGGGTAGAGGAATATACAAGTCATTTTTGTTATGAAATGATGGCAGTTTCTTTAGTTTTTAACTGTGTTTAGGCATTTTTTATACAGTGGTAGTGAGTGAGTAGCCATGCATGGTTTTACCTGTCTCACTGTCAGAATATTTTCATTTAAGCCTATAATAATTATAAATAAATATAATTCTTACCAATAGCTACGAGCTTGTATAATTCATGTATTTGTTCCAAGGAAAATTGTACACAGCTTTAAATGAGTTATTTATTATGGTCTTATAAATCTGCATACTGTTGGGTACCACATTTCCAAGTAAATACAAAATACTTTTGTTTTAGGTTTACTTTAGCTTATTTATTGATACTATTATGTTTCAATAAATAATAAATATTTTTTCAATAAATAAGCTAAACCCACCAGACCACCTCAACTTTTCGATTTAATAATCTGGCCCTCGAATGGAGCTAATTGAATAGCCCTGCTTTAGAGGCACCAAACGGAGTTGCAAAAACAATGCTTTTCTTCCACTCTTCCAGTCTGCCGCTGGTTGTCCTGATCCAAAACTTCTTGAGCCAAACTTTGACATTTCAGACTTTACAAAGAAGAGCAAAGCTTTGAAAGTCCCACAGTGTTTACACTCCATAGTTCTCTGCACATTGAACTGGGATAGAAAATATTTAAAGTATGAAAAACAGACATTTGATCATGAAATTGGAGGTAAATCTATACATTACTTCTGGAAGTTAAAGACTACATCCCTGAGTTCATAACGGTACCAAGAATGTCCAGATGGGAGCCAACAATTCTATAGGCCTCAGGTCTTTCTTCTGAATTTCCCTCTCCGTTTTCCTTTCTTCCAACTCTTCATCTGTTCTAAATCATATAAGAGAAGGTTATCATCCTCATCTTCATCATCATCTGTGTACCAGGGACCCCAGACCCCCCCATTATACTGAGGATTGGAGCGATAATCTTTGGGAGGGTAGCGGCACGGCACTGCTGTCTTGTTGTACCATAGAAGCCTGAATAGCATCTTCTTCACCACATGTGGGTATCGTCGGGAAAGATCCACTCGTTCATATGGATCAGCTGTAATGTTGAAGAGCCATATAGACTTGCTTCGATCCCAGCTCACACGCTCATTGTGCCAACGATTGGCCAACAGAAGGGTGGAGAAAGTCTGTGGTGGGATCCAGTCACTATATCCTGGCACACCAGTAAGAAGCTTCCAGTCACCGACACGGAGAGCCGCCCGGATGGCCGTGTTCCAGATCCCATAGCCTGCTTTCCAGGAGCCATTCTTGGCTTTGGTGTAGATGGGGTCTATGTTGTGGAGAATATCCTGTCGAGGTGAAGGACGTCCCTCACTGATGGCTTCCCAGACATCATAGCCATCAAGACTCTGGTTCTCATCTAGCGTACCTTCACCAAGCATCACCAGTGTTGGGTACCAATCAGTAATATGAATGAGAGCCCTGCTTCTAGTGCCCTTTTTGACCAGTAAAGGACTATGTACGAACCCTACCGCCCGTATACCTCCCTCCCAGTAAGTCCCTTTACTGCCTCTTAGTGGCCAATTGCTGCCTCCTGCCATTGGTTGGCCTCCATTATCTGAGGAGTACACCATAACCATGTTGTCATAATATCCATACTGCTTGAGAGCAAGAGTTAGATTGCGTACGGCCTCATCCAAGCAGCTGACCATTGCAGCGTATTTACGACGATGTAAGTTTGGGATGGACTTGTAGCGTTCGAGGTAGCGAGCAGGAACCTGTAAGGGAGAGTGTACTGCCTGGTACGCCAAGTAGAGGAAGATTGGCCGATTAGGATTGTGAGATTCAAGGATTTTCACAGCCTTTTGAGTATACATAATGGTGGAGTAGATGCCATGGTCCTGCTCCCAGGCAGCTTCTTCCCCCTCGTGAAGATCGTACCCACACATTCCCGGGCTGTCACATTTGTAATGGCTGTAGTAGTCGCCGGTACCCAACAAAGAGCCAAAGAAGGTGTCAAAGCCACGCTGCGTAGGCATACAACCTCGCTTATAAAACCCAAGGTGCCACTTTCCCACCATATGAGTAGAGTACCCAGCATTCTTCAGTTTCTGCGGAAGGGTGATGTTCTCCAAAGGGAGGCAATTCGGCTGAGTGGGTCGGATGATGGAATGCTGGAGGCCAGTGTGGATTTGATATCTAGGACATAAAAAAGCATTAAATTAGTGACAAACATGACAAGCACTGAATAAAACAGACATTTGATACACTGGTTTACTCGAAAGTAGGGCTGTACTCAACCAAAGAAAATCTTGGTCGACTGAAGTCCTGAAATTTTCGACTAAAAATCGACTAAAATCGACTAAAAATGACGTTAGAAAAGAAACGTTAAATTAATTAGATGCGCACTGTGCGCAGTACTTGGTAGTCTTGTTGTCCGCCTAAATGAATTATAAATATAAACAACTAGTAGGCTATTTGCAGTATATTAAATCGTTTTTGACCTAATTATTTTGCACTGAAATGAGTCTGACACTTGAGTCTGTCGGCTCTGACAGCGCTGCATCACGTGCACCTGCGCGCAATATCATAGCTTGATTTCCGAAAATAGTACTATGTTGTCAACTAGTGATATCATCACAAGAACTGTTGAGGAATATGCAACATAATTTAGACAATTATTTTTGTCATATGTTATAATAATAAGTTATAACTGTCAGACACTATCATTTCACCGTGCATGTCCTCGCACCGAGCGAGGCTGAACATGAGCTCAGCTTCGCAGCTGAGACACGAATAGACTATTAACTTAAAGCTTTTACTCTTAATAAACACAAAAGGCACGTCCACTTTAATAAAAAAAAGAATATTTATTAAACAAACCAGATCAAGAGCAGAAACGAAATAAAGTGCATAACTGAAAAATAAAGCATCCTAGGCTCAAAACTAACACAACCAACAGCACAGCGCAATTGCGCATTAGGCTCCAAATAAAAAATAAAAAAGTTAGGTTATCACACTAAAACATTGAAATATGCAAATTCTGATATGTTCATATAGCCTACTCAAAACACACAGGGCAAGCTAACGCAGACAAGTGAGCTTACCACTTTTAGATGATATGTCATGTTTGTCGTCGAGCTGTGGAAAACTTGCTTGCAAACTTTGCATTCGACCTTTTTCCTGTTATCAATTTTAACAAAATGCTGCCACACTGTCGATTTCTTTGTTGTTGACATGTTAGAAGAGGACTGACTATTAAACGCTCTCACAATTAAATAAATAATATTCAGCATCAAACCTTCTACGCTCGACGCTCTCTCTTGGGTTGGGCTAATCCAAAAAAGGTGAAAACAAGGGGGGGTGTTTTGAAGATAGACTGTTACAGTGAAACAAGGGTACTCTGAAAACACCCCCATTAGCAGTTAGTGCTTTCCACCTGATGAAATGAGCGCGCCTCAGCGCGGCAAAACTGATGAAATAAACGCGGCAGAAAATCGACCAATCAGAATTTTGGTCGAACCAGAACGTATCGACCAATTAATCGACTAATCGACTAGGACAGTACAGCCCTACTCGAAAGGCCCTATCATACATCCGGCGCCAGGCGCGACGCAAGTGTTTTTTGCTAGTTTCAGCCTGACGCAATTATCATTTTCACGTTGTTTGAATAGCAAAGGCATTTGCACCCATTTGTGCGCCCATGGGCGAGCTGGTCTGAAAACGAGCTGTGTTCAGGCACATTGTTGGCGCGTTGCAATTTTGAGCAACTGAAATAGACTGCTAAATCTAAATCAAACAAATATTTCTTTCGTTATTTAAAGAGCGCGTTAATAATATGAGTCTATAGGTGGGTCCACAACGCACTTACACTTTGCTTATTACACACACACAGGGACACGAATAGCCAAATATTAAAAATAAAAGGATTACAGAGTAAAATATTAATATTGTGTACATAAATGGTGGAATCCGGCTTGTCCTGTAGATGGTCTGCTTGCATTTTAATCTCGCGCACGAGCAGATCCGTTTGCTCTCTGGAGACGCGTTCAGTCTTCCCGCTTGCAAATTCCGCCATGTAAATAGTGAATCCGCCATGGCGCAAGCTTTTAAAGGGAAAGGGAGATGAGACTTTGATTGGCATGTTACGCCCAAAACACACCCATTACTCATTAAGAGAATAGAGACGACCCTTTTAGACCACATTTCCCGTCGTTAAACTAGTAAAAGTGGATTTGGACACGCACTAAGTGCACTTGCGCCGTACGCTTTAGACCATGCGCTTAGATTAAAAAATAGGGCCCTATGTTTTGGGCTCAGGAAGGGAAATGATTTCATTCTGATTTAAACAAAAGATGTCCATGTAAACTCAGCTAGTGTGCTTGTGATGTTGTAATCTTATAATATGTGATGTTATATGGCAGATCAAGTAAATGGGATCAGGACATGGCATTAGGCCAAATTCAAACCTGCGTCCCCTCGAGACATCAGGACTTATGCACCACCACAGTTCCAACCACAGCTTCATTCTGTAACTCTCTTCAAATATATCTTTAAAGCATTAGTTCACCCAAAAGTGACGATTCTCTCATCATTTACTCATTCTCATGTTCTTCCAAACACATTTAGATGGTCTTTCTTTCATGCAACAACCGGATAATTGAGTCAGTGAGTTCAACTCAAGAGCGTTTAAAGAACAGGATCTGACAAAGAACAATTTGTTGATAAATAGGACATTGGTACTTTCTTCATCAAGGACCGCAATGGGAAACAAGTTTAACTTTATTGCGGTATCCTTGACAAATGAGTGTATTTCACTACTTTCTTTGAATCAAATAAAATCAAACTTATTTCCAAATATTGTAGCTTATAACTAATATTAAACTAAAACACTTCTTAACACAACCCAAATGTCCCACAAGACATGTTTTTTTTGGTCACCAAACCACTAGGAAACACGAATCCCCAACCAGCCTGTGCTGGAAGACTTGCTGACCCATGTTCTTCTGTTCGCTCCAACATCCCTCCCACATCTGCTTTCAATAAGTGGAACATACTCCTCTCTACAGCTAATCAAACTCAGACCACAGAGCATTAAAACACACTGCCTCGTTCCCACTAGACCAGCCATTCATTACACCCTTTCTCTTTTCAGTAACCCAGAAACTAACCATCTCAAGGCCCTTTCGCCTGACAACAGCCGAGATTTGAGACCCTTCAAATTCATCTTTAAATCATTAGTTCGTCTAAAAGTGATGATTCTCTCATCTTTTACTCATCCATGAGTCAGTGAGTTCAACTCGAGACATTTAGTTAACTGGATCAACTTGTTGACAGGATCTGACTCGAACTATTTGTTGATAAATAGGACATTGGTACTTTCTCTCATGAATTCTCATAAACACCCCAATGAGAGCTAGGGCAGATGTTACTCATGCTGGGTTCAGACTACACAATTTTGGCACAATCCGTTTGACGTAGGGTGTAGTGGTGATTCGTAAACGATAATGGGCGTCGGGACGCAATAATCAATCGTTTATCAAGGCAAGTCACCTTTATTTATATAGAGCTTTTTACCATACAGAGTGTTTCAAAGGAGCTTTACAGAGATAAGACTAAGAGGAAAATAATGCAACCATGTTTGTTGTCAGATCTAGAAGAAAATAGCGTCACAGTCTAGCTTAAAGTCCCACTCCGATCATATTTTGAGCTATTTTTAAACATTCTCAGTGGTCTTTAAATGATGATTATGCCGTTTTTAGCCAAAATCACAAAACCTGTGCCGTTTTCTGGGACTTCGCTTCAGCAGAGCGGCAGTAGCTCATTAGCAATTCGCCTCTGCGTTGTGGGCGGAGCCGTTGGCACGGAGACGACCCTCCCCCTCGTTCACACCGCCGCCGACTTGAGCTTCCGAGAAAACGGAGGAGAAGCTGATCATCGCCGTTGCTGGGTTTCCTATCATTATCGGATTAATTGCAGTTTAACCATCAGAGTGAAAGTTTATCATTTGCATGTGTTTTTAAGTCCTGCCAGTTTAACAGGGCGCGCTTGACAGGGCATATAAGAACGCAGAGAGATAGCAGAGAGAGAGAGAGAGAGAGCCTCGGCCGCGCGCGCGCACTCACTATTAATAATAATAAATAATAATGTGACCAAAACGGTTATACAAATGCTGTCATTATAAAAGGTTTCTAGTGTCAATGTATTGCTTGTTTATTTTGTTTACTTTTCATGGTGTGACACTTCTCTTCTCCCATGGTCGAACATAGAATGCTGCTACGTCAGAGCGGCCAAAGCGTCAACAAGCTTCCTCGTACTTTTTGACAAGCGTCCTTGACAGGGCGGCCAGAGCTTCTTTGCCGCTCAAGTCGGCGGCGGTGTGAACGTACAGTTAGCATTGCAACCCGCTACCGCACATAGGTGTTGATCCGCCATCGTCTTCTCTACTCCTCAGAACCTGAGCCGCGTGGGCGGGGGCGGGGGCGGAGGGGAGTATGAGCTTGTGGCACCGCCCAGTGGAGTTACTACGTCACAACTCCAGTCTATTTTAGCTGGCATTTTAGCGTCTGCTACTGATTCACAGCCATTTGAATGCAGAAATACTCAGAAATACAACTTTGAACTTATTTTTCTCAAGATATGTCCTCTAACATCAGAAAAATGCCACAAGAACATGTTAACACCTAGAAAAACATGATTTTCATCGGAGTGGGTCTTTAAGTAAGTTCAGTGATGGTTCATTTTTGTTGTAAAAAAGTTATTAATTTAGTTCATTTATATATATAGTCGCTCTGGGGAAAACAATGATGTCATCGTCCAGCTCAGTTCAGTTCTCATATTATGGTGTCAATGCACTCTCTTTGGAGGATTGACATCCCATACTGTCCTGTTCTTGCGATCCAGGAACATGTCCACTGTAGCCATAGTTTGTTTACGCTCAAGTCAATCGCTAGCTCAGCTTTCTCAACCACATCACGCGCGTCGTTAAAGACGGTGACTGATGACTGGTCCACGACATGACAAGAATTTAGGAGTCAAAATCGCATAATCTGGCTATCGTAACAGACAAAAATATTGTGTAGTCTGAACCGGGCATTACACTTTACTTCTGCTGTTACTTAAAGTCCCACTGAAGTGCTTTGGAACGCGCAGATTTGCAAGATGGTCGATGTAATTTCCACTGACACAGGAAGCTAAGGCGGGACATATTGAATGGCTCCTCCCCCTTTTCAAACAGCCAATAGCGTTTAGTTTACCTCACAGACTGACAGCACCATGGAAGCGAATCCAAGCACTGATGATACGTTGGATTCAATAGTAGAGGAGTGAATAAATTCTAGCCATTTCATTCTTAACCAACGTACAGTTGGACAACAGAATAAAACTCGAGCTTTTGAGCAACCGAACTCACACTCAAAACCATAATGCTCTGTGACGAGTCAACGCTCGCTTTGGACAGGTGGTGTTTATAGCAGAGGGGGCGGAGCTTTAGATTCTAAAGAGCATTTGATTGGACTGAAGATGTGATGAGAAGCGGTGATGTCATAAAAATCCCTGATCCATTTTAGCGGAAGTGAGAGAGTGTAAGTTTTGAGTGCTTATATCTCCTAAATGCAAATTTTGTAATTGCTTTGGAACACACCAGCTTATTCATAACCTTAAGGCTAACATATTCATACTAAAAGCTAAAAAACTTTTTATTTTATTTCAGGGGGCCTTTAAAGCTATTGAATGGATTTAGATGGCTTGTATAAATTAATATAGTGCACAATGAATATCATACTTTTATTATGCTTATTTGTAATTTTGACCATTTTTGCCATTCAGCCCCTTTTTGTTCCCCTTAACAGTGTTGGCTTGTTCATTATGGCAGTGTTTGCCAATGCTGGTTCTGGAGCGCCACAAAACTGCACAGTCTGAATACCTTCCTTATCTAAACCACCTGTTTTTCTCAATAGCTCATCCACTTTTTAGTAGAGTGCTCATGAACTGAATTAGGTGTGTCAAATAAGGTACAAAGATAAGGAACCAAAAGGAACCTCAGTCCTATTCATTGTAATGTGGCAACCAACATTTAATTAGTGATTATCTGATTTGCTTTGCTTGGCAGGTTTTTCAGCTGGACTGTCTCATACAGACGCTGAAGATTACGAGAAGTTCATTACTTTTATCAGATGGTAGTGAATACCTTAAAAGGGCAAAAGCTAAAAAGAAGAACTGAACATACTGCTTATATGGGCAGATGTGATGTTTTTGGACTTCTGATCTAAAGGCATCATCCATCAGAGAAGCAGAAAGAGTTTCAACTAAAACATTACCAATAGATTGTATCAAAGCAGCTTCACAACATGAAAATAATGCAACAAAGTTTGTTTCTAGAAGAAAATTGCGTCATCGTCCACCAGAAGGCAGATCAATAATATTGTTGAATATTAAATGTCCCCAACTAAGCAAGCCAAAAGCCAAGGCAATGAGATGGCTAAGCATTTGCCAAGATAAGCCTCTTTTTCTGTAATGTAATCTTTTTGATGAAGCCCTTTTTTTTGTTGAAGAGCTCTTTAAAGATTAAGCAATTCACAGGCTGAAAACAATGGCAATTTAAGACAATTTAACTACTAAAAGCAGCTGAAACATTTCCATTTGCAGTGTTTATTTAAAATAATATTGTCAACAAATATTAAAGGGGTTATATCATGAGAAATGACATAACAGCTGTCCACATTTACTCGTCAGTGTAGATAGATTTCATTTTTAAGTACCATTAACAAGTTCCATTTATATTTTTAACCTTTTTTAATCATTTCAGCATGGATTGTTTTATGAATCTGTCACAATAATAACTTCTAAGGGGCAGAATATGGTTTAAATTTAAATTATTCACATACAACGCCATAGCAACCACACAAACACCCTAGCAATTGCCTAGCAACTGGTTAGCAACACCATTGCACCGACCCAAAACACCCAAGCAAACACCTAACAACACCATAGCAACCACTCAGAACATCCAAGAAACCACCTAGCAACGCCCTAGCAACACCACAGCAACTACCCAGAACACCCTAGCAATAGCCTATAAATGCTCTAGCAACCGCCTAGTAATGCCCTAGTAAACACCTTGGGTGTTCTGGTTGTTTACTAGGGTATTGCTAGGTGGTTGCAAGGGTGTTATGGGTGGTTTCTAGGGTGTTGCTAGGCGGTTTCTAGGATGTTCTGAGTGGTTGCTATGGTGTTGTTATGTGTTTGCTAGGGTGTTTTTGGTGGTTGCAAAGGTGTTGCTAACCAGTTGCACCTAGAACACTGTAGCAACTACCTATCAACACTCTAGCAACCACCCAGGATACCCTAGCAACCGCATAGTAACACCCTAACAACAACCCATAATATCTTAACAACCACCTAGCAACCACCCAGAATGCCTTAGCAACAATGTAGCAGCTCCATAGCAACCAGCCATGCCAACCTAGCAAACCCGAGCCAACTGAGTGCCAGGTTTCGCCACAGAAAATGACCAAATCTAGTTTGATGTAGTATTTTTCTTTACACAATATGTGTAAACATGGCCAAAAAAAATGTTCCCATTAAATATAGTCTCTTTTCATTGTCTACTAATTTGCAAATGAATGTGTTTTTTGGGCAACATGTAATAAGAGTAATAATTTGGCAACATTTTCATAATATCTCATATTTCAAAGAAATATTCATGATTTCTTCCCTATTCACTTATTATGTTTCCCTAAAATGCCTGATCGGCCTGCAGTAAGTCCTGGTGTGAAACTGATGCATCTCGTATTCTGCTCTGAAACCCCACTACAGTTCTGAGATGTTCATTTACAACAATCAGTTTGAAAAGTAGTTACAAAACATTCCCACAAGTGCCATTGAGTCGACGTCAGTCATCTTTAAAGACCAAGCAGAGGGCGTTGTGCTCCTTATAGAATAAAACGGACTGATATCCTTTGATGTGTGTGATGCTAATCTCTGGTCCTGAGTGTTTTCAGTCTTCTCAAACCACACAACACGGTCACACACCGTGAAGCGATCTGACACACAGTATATTACCCCAGTAAATCCCCATCTCAGACAGCCAGAAAGCCATTCATTGTAAATTACTGAGGGAGGAGTTGATTCATTCACTGCTTCCAAAGCAAATTGCCAAAAGAGATTCCTAGCAACCTTCCTGTTTCCCGAGGCGTGGACCAGATGTTTCGCTGTGGGAACACTAGAGTCAGGCATTCAACACATTCACAATAAAACACCAACTTGTCTGCATCATTGAATCATTATTTTCCTGTTATCACTGTAAAGCTGCTATGAAACTATCTGTAGTGTATGAAGTGCTATAGAAATAAAGGTGACGTTCATGCATATAGAAAATGACTTTCAACATGAACCTACATTTTACGGAAGCTTGTTTCCGCCACAGTAAGGTAATTGCGACTTTTTGTCTCACAATTTTGACTTTTTTTCTCACAATTGCAAGTTTACATCTCGCAATTCTCAGAATAGCGTAATATAAAGTCTTACTTGTGAGTTAGCCTATAAAGTCCGAATTGGGTGAAATAAACTCGCAATTCTGAGGAAAAAAGTATTTTTTACTTAGAATTGGACTTTATATCTCACTATTCTGACTATAACACGCAATTGCGACTTTATATCACGCAATTCTGACTTTATATCACGCAATTGCGACTTTATATCATGCAATTCTGACTTTATATCACGCACTTATGACTTTATATCACGCAACTCCGACTTTATATCACGCAACTCTGACTTTATATCACACAACTCTGACTTTATATCACACAACTCTGACTTTATATAATGCTATTCTGACTTTATTTCACACAACTCTGACTTTATATCAGACAACTCTGACTTTATATAATGCAATTCTGACTTTATATCACACAACTCTGACTTTATATCACACAACTCTGACTTTATAACACGCAATTGCGACTTTATAACGCAATTCTGAATTTATAACACGCAATTGCGACTTTATATCACGCACTTATGACTTTAGATCACACAAATCTGACTTTATATTACGCAATTGCGACTTTATATCACGCAACTCTGACTTTATATCACGCAATTCTGACTTTATATCACACAACTCTGACTTTATATTACGCAATTGCGACTTTATATCACGCAACTCTGACTTTATATCACGCATCTCTGACTTTATAACACGCAACTCTGACTTTATATTATGCAATTGCGACTTTATATCACGCAACTCTGACTTTATATCATGCAATTCTGACTTTATATCACGCAACTCTGACTTTATAACATGCAACTCTGACTTTATATTACGCAACTCTGACTTTATAACATGCAACTCTGACTTTATATTACGCAATTGCGACTTTATAACGCAATTCTGACTTTATATCACGCAATTGCGACTTTATGTCACGCACTTATGACTTTAGATCACACAACTCTGACTTTATATCACGCAATTCTGACTTTAGATCACACAATTCTGACTTTAGATCACACAACTCTGACTTTTTATCACACAATTCTGACTTTATATCATGCAATTCTGACTTTAGATCACACAATTCTGACTTTAGATCACACAATTCTGACTTTAGATCACGCAATTGCAAATTTATATCACGCAACTCTGACTTTATCACGCAATTCTGACTTTATACTATTATTTATATTAATTCCTTTTTTGTTGTCGCTGTTGTTTAGGCGGAGGCTTTTGGGATTCCTGCCTCTCCATGCACAGTATATGGATTGTATGTTCTTGTTTTTCTTGTATATATTTCATATCGTGCAAATAAACTAAACGAACCCCCTTTTGACAGATAAAGTGTGATATGTTGATGTGTCCCACCTGCCGGTCATCAGCTGGCTCCTGGACGGGCTACACAGAGGCTGAACATAATAATTCTCCAGTTTCACTCCGGCTGAAGCGAGTCTGTCCAGTGTTGGAGTCTTTATCTCGGACCCGTGATATCCCACGTCTCGAAACCCTTGGTCATCAACCATGATGAAGATGATGTGAGGCTGAGAGGAAGGTTTCTCCACGGTATTCACGCGATTCGCATGAAAACTGCTCTTCCATGTTCCGTATGTTGAGTTGATAAATCCGCTAAAAGTAGTCAAAAGCGTCAGAAGAATCGCACTTCTTCCCATTCGTCCGTGCATTGCACCTAAAACCATTCGTTCCTATTTGTAAACATTTGTAAAGTTAAAATGAATATCAGAACAGATGACAACACTACTTTAATCTTTTCACAGCGCAAAATAACACCGCTGCATGTCATGATATCAGGAATAACAGGCGCGCTTGGAAATTAGGTTCGCGATTTGAACGACCAAGATTTTCACGATTTTCAAAAACCTGAATATGTAAACGGGTCGTATAGCATAATTTCTAAGCATCAAGACATTGTCGACCCGTCTGTCCCCAAAGACAGACCTGAACTGTCTCATCTTTCCCTTAAGTTACTCTTCAGTGACATACAATGAGGTCCGATTCGCGAACGAATCATTCGTTTGAATCGATTCATGATTCTGTTGAACCGATTCGCAAATCACAGGCTCGCAAGGGATAGCTAAGACTGAAAATAAAGACTGTATTTAGAAATTGACCACTAATGTGAATTTTAGCATATTTTTTGTCTATATCACCAGTACAAGTAAACACTTAGATTTAGCCTATAGATGTGAAACAATCTAAAAACTTTCAGATATTAGTAGGCTATGTTAATAAGAGGTTGTTGTTGTTTTTTGACAAAAAATAACACGTTAAAGAGCCCATGTAAACGTGTAGTAACACTTTTAAGTGCCGAGGACTTGCAACCGAATCAGTGAATCGCTTTTTAACGGGTTCATTTAAACGAACCGATTCACTAAAACGAATCGGACAAAGCCGCTGTATGGACTGCCTCTCATAGACGCAATAGATCTGGGAATGTGGTTTAGTAACCCTTTGTATGTAATGCATTTCTTTTTACAGTTATAGATTGCCTTAATACTTATTCCCCCCAGAACATGAAGTAATAAGCCGGTTCCTCAGGGTCTTATCAGTTTTGGTTAATCTATGTGCTAATGGTCCACTTGGAAACATTTATAATATTTGGCTAATATTCCCCTTGATATTAAGTTTTATGCAGGGTATTTCCTGCATTTCATGATTCCAGCTGTGGTCATGTATTGCATTACATCAGCGGTAATGTTTTATTTCCAAAATAAATAAATCTTATCCTTTTGTCAAGTGCAGTCAGATGGCATAATGTATAAATTTCCACATGCTTAAAAGAACAATGAGAAGAATTCTCCCACTGCATTACTCATGAAAGCTAATGCATCCTCAGGAAGGAATCTGACTCACTTTGGCTTGCACTGAAAGAAAAGGATGAATCTCAATGGGCTTATTGTACTAAACCACATGTCCATGCAGTAAAATAAGATCCTTCATGCAGCAAACTTTCATTCTCTGGATTAGATACAGGGTCTATGTGTGGCACTTCAGCATGTGTTATTTAAAAAAAAAAAAAAAACACACACACACACACAAAAAACAGATAAGTCATTTCTATTCTCTAAGATCCTGATTCTGGCTCGGGATCAAAGTCCCTTTAAGGCGAGTCATTTCAACAGCTCGTATCTCTTCCAATGGGGAAACATCAACGTCTCCAAAACTATTCACCAAGCTTACAATTAACTTTCATATTTGAAAATCACCAATGAAATCTGACTACAACTATGACATAAATTTGACTGTTTATATCGCAACCGGAGCTTCTGACGGCAGCTGCAGTGACGCGTAACTTTACTAGTCAGCGATTGGCTCTTTTATCTAGAAGGCGGGGCTTATTCCGCCATATTGCGCTTTGCACTTTCTCCCGTTGACCTTAGAACCCAAGCAATCCGATTGGTTCAAAACTCGTTTTATGGGTAATCGTCGCTTTAATGCCCGATTACAAATCAGACAAAATCACTTTATTATATAAGCCGTTTAACGACCATTAATGTCTTTTAACTTCTATGTTACGTAACCGAAACAATTGATTGTGAAAGTAATCATTTCACATTCTTAGTGTTTTTTTAGTTAGCTAAGATAAACAATTCAGTTACTACACAATAGCTGTCTGTCTTTCTGTGAAGCTGTGTGTACTGTGAAAAGCGCTACACAAATAACTATATTACCTGATGGGCGTTTTCCCACTTAAGACTCTTCTCTTCATCCCGCCGGGATCCTCAAAAGCAGGGTTTGCTCCACTCAGACGCGTATCTAACACTCGCACACTCTTTGACAGTCAACATGTTCAACATGTCTGGACACAACGGACCCTAAAAAAGACCTTTTTGTTGTCATATCTGACTGACGTCTGGCATGCGGTTCACTGATGTGATCTTTAGTGTTTTGATGAACATTATAGACGTGTGCCAGACATAAAGTTCCAGAGAGTTTGTCTGAAAATAATCAGTTTGCTTCATCCAGAGACAGAATCAATTATTATAATGGGTTCTTTTTTATTATGTTGCACGAAGTAAGAATATAATTTCCCCTCACTTGATATAATAATCAAACGCCAATCAGTATTTATTTACAATATACAATATTTTGTTCCATCACGACTTTATAAGCCGATAGATATTATTGTAGCTCTATCCCTGTGTTTAACCAAATATTAGATTAAATATTTGACACATTTCCATTTTTTGTGTGGAGATTTGGACAGAGATTTCACACGTTATCCAATCTGTGCTTTTCATTCGGTCAAATCCCAATCCCAGTCCTGCAGGAAAGGCTAAAGTGCACATCTGCATGCAATATGCCGATATCCGAGCGAATTGTTGGAGATGACACCGAATTCCAGTTGTTGGCAAAACTTCAGTATGATTTTATCTAAGATTATCAGATGATCATTTTTCCTTCAGACTGAACGGATAGCATTGCAGCAAGTCAGAGCAGGGAAGAGACGACAGAAGAGAGAGATCTTATCGTTAACATCAGACAAAGCATTTTTGCTTTGCAATATGAGAATTCTTTCCATTATCTTAACAATAAAGCAAAACAAAAACAGTATCAAAGCACATCTTAAAGAGATAGTTACACTTTTCACAGTACATATTAGTCCAAAGAATCTTCACAGAGAAATATCCTAATATCCTCAAGTGAACAGAAGGCAAATATAGAAAAGAAAAACTTTCTAAGACATTCGATATGGAGCTCATCTTCTGAAATATGTAAACAAAAGTCCATATGCCCCAAATACAGTCCAGGCACAGAATATTTATAATAACAGTCAGTTGACAGAGAATGACATTCATTATTATAATATGGTGTAAAAAGTTTCAGCCAGTGACAATATTTTTAAGACACAAAACATTTTTTCATATAATTTTATGCCGCACGCCGAATCCTCGCTACGATGACACAGTCGTATTTGCATGTGTGCATTTTATTAGATTTGTTTGCATTAAGGTCATTTAACGTAGTGTGTTTGTGCATTTCTTACTGGTATGCACAACAAAAACGATCCCAATCCCAACAATCCCAAATCTCTGCTGTTTTTTTTTGTTTTTTGGTACATTTCTTTTTTATTTGATTTGATTTTAATCCACTAGATGGCACAAAAACTCACACAGCACTTTTCTAAACATCCATGGTTGACTACGCAACAATGAAATTCATCCTTATATTTATATATTTATACAGCCAGATGTTTGTTGCAACAAGCCGATTCTGCTCTAAATAGCATTTAGAAATATTCAGGTTTGTTTGAAGTAAATCAACAGTTTTTGGGGTAAAAAGTGTCCAGCACTCACTCATTCCGCTATCGTTCACCAGCATTTATATTTTTTAAACATTTTTTATATATATATATATATATTCCGCCAAGACCAAAGATATCAACATTGCCATATACATTACCATGCCAAACTCTCCGAGAGTTGAGATTCTGTAAATATCACAGTAGCTTAACCCTAATAAAACACCAGAATGCTTCACTGACAGGTGACCGGAAAACCAGCACATGTGTGTATAACCCGAGCGCCGTAGGGACCCTGGCATCCCGAGTGGACATCACCGTCTCTGAGGACATTTCCAGCTCCACTTACTGTGTGTCAGAGCTGAAGTAAATCCTCCGAGGGAGAATCAGTTCCCCTCACAGACCCTGTTGAGCCTCTTTAAAATCCTGCGCGCGATCTGTGGGAATTTATATGTTTAAAAAAACAAAAAAGAGTATAAAAGCAGGGAGGAGAAGCTTCGTAAACAGAGGCAGCAGAACACGAGGTTGCTTCAGTGTTAGTGGGTAGATCTTACATTTACATAATCATTTAGCAGATGTTTTATCCAAAGTGACTTACAAATGAGGAGAACAATAGATGCAATCTGAACAACAAGAGGACAACAAGTGCTGTAACAAGTCTCAGTTTAGCACAGTAGCAAGGTTTTTATTTTATTTTATCAGAAAAACAAAACAAATAGAATAGTTTAGAGAATATAAAAGGTAAGTGCTAGTATTAATTGGTCAGATGCTGACGAAAGGTGTGTATCTTGAATACACTTAGCCTGTCTACATGTGCTAGTGCAGTCTATGGGAATTTATACGCAAAACAAGAGTATTTAAGCAGAGAGGAGAAGCTTCGTAAGGACACGAGGTGTCTTCAATAGTTGCTTCAGTGTGTAGATCTACGTTACACTCACGTCTTGAGTGTGTGGACGAACAGACCGGTTTAAGAGGAATGTGTTCGAGGACTTCACCTCAGCCGAGGGAACTCTTGCTTTCGGCACGCGGCAAATGTCAACGAGCTCCCCTTGCTTTTACAAGATGCTAAGAGTGCAGAAAGAAAGCTATTTATAACCACAGAACCGTGGTGTGTGTAGAGCTGTGTGTAGAGTGTGTGTAGAGCTGTGTTGTAATCGCTGGCGTCGCCGGCTCTGAGATCAGATGAATGAGCGCTATGTGTAGTCGTACAGTAAAGCCTTCTTTCAGCTTTTGGAAGATCTGTTGATCTTCTTATTGGATGCCGAGTCACGGACGGTTATTCGTTGTGCAACTCAAACTCTTAGATGAGCAACCTGACAAACCAATGTCCTCTTTTTCTTTTAATAATACGAGGAAATTAAATGCATACACGTTCTGGAGAAGATCTGAGAAGTGTTTGCTGGCAGGAATGCAATAACACAACTCTTCTTAAAGGGATATTTCACCCAAAAATTAATATTTGTCCTCCTGAGACCCAGAAAAAAAAAGTTTTTTGAAAGTTTTTTTGTTCATGTCATCACATTGTTTAGACTTAGAGCATAAGAAACAAATGGTAATTTTTTTTTTTTTTTTGAAATTGTATATTTTATTCATAATCTGTCATTGTTTACACCCTCAAGAGTTTCCAAACCTGTATGAATTTCTTTCTTCTGTTGAACACAAAAGAAGATATTCTGATGAATGTCAGGAAACCAAACAGTCGATGGACCCCACAGTATTTGTTTTTCCTACTATGGAAGTTAATGGGGACTTTTATTATTATTCAAAATATCTTCTGTTGTGTTTAACTGAGGAAAGAAATTCATACAGGTTTGGAAGAACTTGTGAGTGAGTAAATTATAACAGAATTTTCATATTTGGGTGAACTATCCCTTTAAGCTTTAGGTTCAGTTAATGTCTGCAGCACTGATGGTTAATACGCTATCACCTTTTTTTCATATCACATATTTTAGTAATCATCATAAATTAGGTATCTTTTGAAAGCTTACTAACTCAAAAAATGTATCCTGTGAAAACTGTTTTGAAATTGGATGTTGCGTTACCATGGAAACGGTACTCTAAATTATTTTAACAGGCTCCTCCCCTAGTGGGCGTCGTCAGGTTTTCAAAATTTTATTTTAACTACTCTATAATAGGGATGGGCGATACCACTTATTTTGTTTTCGATCGCCGATACAGATACGATACCTAAACTGAACTTTAAAATTGTAAAATTTCTTAAATTATTGAATTAGTAAGAGTAAAATGGGTAATGATACCCACTTAACATTATATTTGAAAGGCATTTTAACATTCAATACGCCTTAATTGGAACTTATTAGAATATATTTTTTGTTTACACATGGTTAAATGTAGGCCTAGTTGAACTATGGTCACTGTAATGTTCATTTTCATAAGGGACTGCCAGTGACAGGCTGTTGCACCCATAAAATGCAACTTTTTTTATTCTGACAGTGTATGCTTTATATTAAAATTAGTTACAGAACAGAACTTTTAACATTCAATTTAAAACTATTTAATTCCACAGACTATGTAGGCTACAATTTCAATTTGTTGAATTTGTTGTGAAGGGATAGTGAAGGGATAGTGAGGGGATAGTGAAGGGATCGTGAAGGGATAGTGAAGGGATAGTGAAGGGATAGTGAGGGGATAGTGAGGGGATAGTGAAGGGATCGTGAAGGGATAGTGAGGGGATAGTGAGGGGATACTGAAGGAATTGTGAAGGGATAGTGAGGGGATAGTGAAGGGATCGTGAAGGGATAGTGAGGGGATAGTGGAGGGATAGTGAGGGGATAGTGAAGGGATCGTGAAGGGATAGTGAAGGGATAGTGAGGGGATAGTGAAGGGATAGTGAAGGGATAGTGAGGGGATAGTGAAGGGATAGTGAGGGGATAGTGAAGGGATCGTGAAGGGATAGTGAGGGGATAGTGAGGGGATAGTGAAGGGATCGTGAAGGGATAGTGAGGGGATAGTGAAGGGATAGTGAAGGGATAGTGAAGGGATAGTGAGGGGATAGTGAAGGGATCGTGAAGGGATAGTGAGGGGATAGTGAGGGGATAGTGAGGGGATCGTGAAGGGATAGTGAGGGGATAGTGAAGGGATCGTGAAGGGATAGTGAAGGGATAGTGAAGGAATTGTGGAGACTTGACGTTTGTTATGAAGGGATAGTGGGGGAATAGTGAAGGGATAGTGAGGGAATAGTGGAGGGATAGTGAAGGAATTGTGGAGACTTGACGTTTGTTGTGAAGGGATAGTGGGGGAATAGTGAAGGGATAGTGAGGGATTAGTGGAGGGATAGTGGAGACAGATGACGTTTGTTGTGAAGGGATCGTGGAGACAGATGACGTGTGCGACAGATGACTGGAGTCGTATTTCAGCGTCGCACAGCAGTAAATGGATGAACATCCGTTGCTAAAGCTGCAAGAAATATGACACAATTCCTCAGGCCTTGCGCAATACCAATTTACAGTCTTCTTTCTATCGCAAAGAGCTTCTCTTGAATGACTAATTGTCAAAATTAGGCAAAGGAACAAGGTTGTGTGACGTGACCTTACAACTGTAATATTATAGGCTAAACTTGTTTGTACTTTCGCCGCTTGATGCACAAACTGGGATCTGAAGCAAAACTGTTGAGAATCGAACTATCTATAACTATTCCATTTGGGATATTTATGAGACATTTATCAAAATGGCATAAATAATTGTGATCTTGGCAGAAAAACAACAAAAAAAGTGGTTAGGCTCTTGAAAGTGGTTTTCTCTTGGGCTGGAGGAAACAAAAGCTGATAGTGCTTCAAGTATAGAAGTGCTTCAAGCCGCCATTAAAACGCGAGCTTTGGCTTTACATCGCATGCGATCTACTCGTTCAGTGCGAGTATGTAACCTTGCTGAAATCGCAGGGTCACAAATAACCTTTTTATCATAGTAAAATCTACATCGTTCCCAACAAAAGTATTGTTTAGCGTAAAACATGTTGAAGATTAGCGAACTGGCTGTCGATTACTTAAATGATAAGGTTTATTCAGTGTAGTAAAGCCTCCTCTCCATTGACATCCATTCATAAAAAACGGCGTCCTTCCCTGCGTACCGGCGTTAGCATTAGCCGCTACGCTCTGTGGTTCCTGGTGTTTATTAAAGGTTATTTCATCGTCTGCCAGGCATCTTTGTTTGGATTATTGCTATTGCTATGCTAACCCGTGACAGCTGTGTTTTTACTCAATTCTGAACTGAGTTCATCAGTTCCAGGAGACTTATTGGCTTTTTAATGAATGAAAGGCTTCCTCTATGTCTTTCAGAAGTGTTGATCTATCTCATTCAGTTTATTTATGCTATGTAAAGATCCAAAGAAATCATTCATGTGTTATTGGAAAAATCTAAACAAATCACTAGCCTATATTTTTGGCAGAAGATGTTGCAATATTCTTTAGTGTGTGATCACGTTACCATTAATCATGAGTTTAAATATATGATTGTTTTTAGCTTGCTGTCTTTCCAGCCTGAAAAACTTCGCATTTCTTGGGGAAGAAGATGGAAGCAATATAAAAGCATGGGAATAAACCAAGCGTGCCGCACAAGCCCTGAAAAGTGAAGCCAAAACGTCTCGATCGCCCCCCGGTGACTGGTCCTAGTATAGGTCATAAGCCCCGCCTCCCCATGTTATTCAACGGGACGTGAGACCAACTAAACAATTAAATTACACTTCAAATATCTTTTTTCCAAAGGTGGTTTCTTTCATTTGCTGTCGTTTTTATCACGCTGATGTTAGTTCAAGTGTCTGTTTCAAAAATAAGCTGTTTTTTAGTTAGTTACGTGATGCGGCGGTGTAACGTCATGACTGACAGCTGTGATTGACAGGTTCTCTGAGCGAAGTAGTCACTGAAGCACCAACGGACATTTTTTCGGGATCTTCGGAGGACTGAGGAGATTGTATTTACTTTATTTTAACAAGCCTCTTGTCGTACTGCAATCAATTTTTTAAAAAGTGTGCAGAATCCTCTCTCCCTGAGTGCATTCTGCGAGAGTGAGGCTTTACTTCCTGCTCACTACTGCGCGGGTCTGGTCCCGAGATCGCTACTGCGCAGACTCAAGTTCCAATATGTCAGCGCCATATCGGGACTCTGGCGGCTTCAGTTCTCATCAATGGAAGAGAGCGAAGGGGCGTCGTCCATCTTTTTTTACGGTCTATGGAATAAACTAGATACATGTTTTAAACAGGAGGGACGAGAGGTAAATTGGATGATGACTCCTTGTCAACCCAGGCAATAAACGGACAGCTGGAGGTTTGTCTTTAGCTTCTGGCGAGATCCTGGCAAAGATGGATGACCTTTCCTCGAATATCTTCTCTCTCACTTTCAGCGACTCCATAAAATCTCAAATTCCACCGACATGAATAAGCCTCCAGGTGCAAAAGCCCTGAAGTGACTCCACCCCGTGTCAAAGTCTTTAACTTCGCCACTTATGAAGCCAATAACATCCTTCACAACAAATGTGGCTAGTGTTTTTTCTTTGATTGTTTTCTACTACACATGCCGTGATTTCTTCTGAGCCAGTGTCTTGAATCAAATAGTTCTGTCACTGGTTAATTCCCAGTTTAGTAGTCCGTTCAGCTGTCAGACGAATGTAATCTGGAACAAAAAATTTAATTATTTGAAATTCAAATTCGATGTGTCAGCCACGTTGGACCGGTTAACATAATGCTGTTCATCACTCACACTAAGAAATCAATGAATTTTTATCTAATATTTCGCAGCTAAAATAGTGCGGCCTATGGCAGTAAAAACCACTGAGCAGCTAAATTCCAGGGTAACCCAAATGTGCTGATTTGTGTTTTATGTATAACTCAATAAGCATTATACATTTGCAGAAATATCACATTAATGATAAACTAAATGCTGTTAAAAATCATCTGATAATGTCTATTGCAGACTAGGTGTCCGCAGTGGCGGAGCCAGGATTTTTTCATAGGGGTGGCCAGGCAAGGGCCGGCAACCAGTCTGGGGTGGCACAGAAATCTTAATTTATCATAAAAAATAATTTGACAATAATTGGACTGTTTTAGTGCCTACACAACTGAATAAAGTTAATTTGTACTTAATTGTAATTGAGATAATAGTGAATTAGGAATCGTGGAATACTGAGTGAGTTTTATTTTTTTTTTATTATTACCCACCACCTCATGTTAAAATTAATTAAATAGTAATAAAAGGGCACACACTATAGCTAAAGTTCAACTTGCTCAGTTAGCTTGGTTCTGGTTCTCAAAATCTCCAATAGCTTGTTCTATTGCAGATAACAGATAACTACATATAACTACTGAAGTCCAAAGATTATTCAACCTTCAATGCGTTTTATATAATCAGTGAACTCTTCAATCAATTCTGAGTTTGTCAAAAAAAAAAAAAAAAAAACTTTCTATATTAGTTGTCAAAATAAATAATTGCAACAGTTATATCATACCTAAATTAAAAAGGAAAACAAAAGTTCTCTTTTGAATCCCCATGTGCAAGAATGTGAACAAGGCGGAAGTCAACAGCACATAATGTAAAATGTTATATTTTTCATAATGTAATGTTGCCAGAATGTAAAATTAGTTATTTTATGGATTTAAAAATTATCCATTTTTGTTTGTCCTTTACAAATTAACGCAAAATGAATGCCTATCTTCTAGTACAAATGCACAGTGCTCATGTATTTGGACATTAAAACATTACATATCAATTTGTGCCTTATATTTTGATCTCACATAGCAGAATATTCAGACACATGTGACGCATATATAACAAATACATGCATGCAGTTTTGACAGCTTTAACCGCCTTTTTGATTCTTACATGAGTTAATTGACGACAACTACGGCTACTACAGCACACCACATTTGCACGTGATGTGCGGTACGCAAGCACAGTTCAACGGCTGTCAGACGTATGACAGAAAAGTTTGTTAGTTTTACTGACATTTGGCCTGACAACATCTCATCTTACCGAAGATAGCCAACTGAATAACGCGCTTTTCTCAGCATCTCACAGAAGTGTCACAAGCTTTCACACACATTTTCTAAAATAAAAGTAGCATCAGAAAAAAAGAGAATTACGTTTGTTGTTGACTGGACACTATTTGACTTACTCGAAACGGTCTTGCAACTCACCAGTTGAGAAAGATTGACTTTATATTTACTATGTGCATATCACTGTCTGATGTTCTGCTGAAGCTCATTCAGCACTTGCACATTTCCGCACTCGTTTGACTTGCGCCTGGCACTGAGGTGAAGTTGGAGTGTGCGTCTGAAAGTCTCACGTTTTTTGTGGTCTTAAAGAGACGGTTCAGCGTTTTAAAAAACACAATTTTTTGTCAATAAAAAAAGGACAGAAACAGCAGTTGTGAGAGGGGTGGCCAAGCTTAGACCAAGGGTGGCCACGGCCACCCCTGGCCACCCCCTAGCTCCGCCACTGGGTGTCCGAGCCGACGCAGTGCAGTCAACTTTGCTCTAAAGTGGTCACGGACCGGATTTGACCGTTCCAATATGGCGGACGGCTCACATTTTGAAACGGACACTAATGAGGCATCTATGTATATTTATTGTTATCTTAAGTCTTTGATAATACCACACAATTAAAAAGGCAGGAAATGTCATTTAGTTAAAAAAATAATTTAATGTGATATTTAAATATTGAATAAAAACAGTAAAAGAAGATAATTATTAAATCGCTCCCATTTTATTTAATTTTTCAGGCTTCTTCTGCTTTTTATATAATTATCAACCTTTGTAAATTGTTGCGTGGTCAAAATCATTTTGTTACAAAACTTAAACCGACATCTGAACGTGATATTTTTCTTCCTGAACGTTGATTCGTTGAACGTGAGCTGTCATAATGACGTGTGCGCTGACGTCACACGCAGCGTCAGATTCAAACTGTTTGGCGGTTAATAGAAAACAAGCAGCATCGAGGACTGAGTTTACACGCACACTTACCGAATCTAAACTCAATTCAAGATGTCTAAGACGTTGAAGGGAATCACTCTGAAGGGCAGTGCGGAACTTGTTGCCGAATTTTTCTGTAAGTAACGTTACTGATGACTTAATGCGTTTCATGGCGTCGTTAATGTTTGTCGTGGTCAGTTACAATAGAAATAGAATTGAAATCGAATTGCGTCCTGAGGTGTGCGAATATTCTTTCAAAAGTCTCGTGCCATTGTTAAAGTAGACTGCTGTTTTAATCTCAAATGTGTGGTTAAAAGATGTTAAGATGTGATCGCTAACCCTGTAAAGCCTGACATGTGAAATAGTTCGAAAAATCTAATGAAATAAAAACGTATTGGGCATTTAGACTATCAAATAAATGTAAAAAGAGTTTGCATATGTGTTTTTTGAGCATCGCATTTGATGCATCACGCTTTTATGTTTAATATAGAATGAGATTATGGAGTTCATACTCGAGAAGGAAACAACATTTTCCTGAATTTTATTCAGAGGCTCAAAATATGCAATTTGTTGCTAAGCTGATATTTATGTGGCCAAAAAGTAAGATAAAATAAATCAACAACAGTATAGCGTCTAGTTGCATAAAATATAAATATCTGTGTCTTAACGTTAGATGATATTTAAATGATTAGTTGTATGACCAAAGTTCTGTAGTTTTAAAACATAATGCAATGCAATGATGATTGAGAGATGAACAAATAAACCTTCCTTAAAAGCCTGATGATCATATTTGATACTCAGTGAAAATAATATATAGATAATTAAGTAAACCTGAGTTGCTGCTCTAGTTCAGTAAGTGTTGATCTGGAAATATTACTAACAATATCAGAGATTCTTATGTTTACTTAATAATTTTTACAAGACACGTGAAGCACGATCTGAAGGAGGACGTTTGTACAGTTAGCAATAGTGTGCAGTGCTGTTCCAGAAACTAATTTATATAAATAATATATGTTTGTGTTCTGTAGCGTTCGGGATCAACAGTATTCTCTACCAGCGAGGGATCTATCCGGCGGAAACCTTCACCAGAGTAACACAATACGACATGAGTCTTCATCTCACCACTGACTCCAAGCTGAAGAACTACCTCACCAACGTCATCACACAACTCAAAGGTGCGTCCACACACACACACACACACACACACACACACCTGTCTGAGGAAACAACAGCAACACACACACACACACACACACACACACACACCTGTCTGAGGAAACAACAGCAACACACACACACACACACACACCTGTCTGAGGAAACAACAGCAACACACACATGTTTTAGTAACATTAGATAGCTATACAGTGTAATGGGATATTTTATATTTAAAAGGATACTTCAGGATTTAGCATTAAGCTTTATATCAGTAGAAAACAGGGTTCGAATTATGATTTCATCTTTGTGGGGGTCTCTTTAAAAAAAGAAGAAAAAAAGTAGCCTATGAGCAGGTGCGGTAGCTTAATAATGTAATATAAAAATATAAAAATTTGCAAATATAATACAAATTTAATAAAAAAGCGTTGGTAACACAATTCAATTTAAATAGTACATTTGGTTTAATTTGTCGTTTAATGAGGTCTAAAATATGCTGTTAGTTGTAAGAATTTTCACGTGAGTAAATAGATCCGACAGATTCGACCGTGTACTTAAGTGGTCCAGTGGTAGAACATTTGCCAAACGCGTCAGAGGTTCTGGGTTCGAATCCACACTCCTATAAGTTTTTTTTTTTTTTTTCATCAAATCCGATTATGTTTATAAGTGGTTCTATATCAGGCAGAGACACGTTTGTGTGCATTTTGTTTTGTAATTTTACTGGAACGAATAGAGAGTCTCCACAACGGATTGAAGCGCGCCCGAGTGAAGACTGTGCGCGAGCCACAAACACAGTATCCGCGCCAATGATCGCAGCGGCACTTTTATCACTTGATTTAAGCATAAGGATGTACCGTAGTGTGATGACGATCCGAGATCCCGCGAGATCCATGTGTTTGGCATCTTGTCCTATCTTTTAAGTCATGCTACAGTAGTCTGAAGGAAAAAGTGCTTTATTTGTAATTTAAAATAATGGTGCTGATGATTTTTAGAGACCCCACAGGTGTATGATTTTACTGCTTTCATGGGAGCTCATGCTCTCTCTATGGGAGCTCAGCGCCCACTGGCTCCCATGTAATTCGAACCATGGTAGAAAACCTGTAGTATTTTCGAATGACCGTGCTTTCCACCCTCATATCCCCCTGAGACGAGAGATTTATGTATTTTTTGTCTGGAAAAAATCCTCAGATGATGCAAAAATCGTCATTTTGCGTCATCAGAGGATTTTTTTGCCAGAGGCGAGAGACTCCAGCCAGTAGGAGGCGCTGTCCCGCATGTGTTCAACCCGCCCATAGAGGGATCTCACTCACAGAATGTACACAGTGTCAGCCGTCTTTCTTTGGAAGCTAAGCTAGCAGGCTCTTGCTCTGTGGAGAAAGCTGAGTAGTCGGGGTTACCATCCTCTTTTTCCCGGGCATGTCCGGCCGTCGAGTTCGTCCAAAATGTCCGGGATTCGACTTTTGCTCTTTACAGTCGCCATTCATTGTTTACATGCACACCTTTTGTTTCAATCTAGCTGAATTCATTCCGATTGGTGAATCTGAATGTAGTGTTTACGTGAACGCTAAACAAGTGATCGGTTGATGTGCGTTATAGCATTGCTAAGAAAATTCCCGCTCCTCCGTGAGAGATACGAGACCGGTGCGTCTCACAGGCGCTCATCAGTAATCACGCCACCGGCCTCGCGCCGTTCTCCCTCAGCCTCGTCCTGCTCGCCACAGTAAACATGATGAATGGCGACTGTAGACTGCAAAAGCCGAATCCCGGACATTTTGGGTGATCTCGAAATCCCAGGGAGACTCACTAGTAGCCTAACCTTGTTGTTTAACTGCGCGCTCTAACCGGTAGGCGTGGCTTGAGAGTGGCCTCGTAGGGCAGTGAAGCAAGTGCATTCTGGGAGTTGTCTTTCATCCACATGAGCCAAAAATACATTTTCTGGCTTTTCTTAGTCTAGAAAGCTGCAAATTCAAAAATAATTTCACATTTCTTCTACATAAATGACCCATTTTAAATACACGTTCATCTTTCCAGAGGTGAAGTATCCCTTTAACATTAAATGTGTTTTCAACTGATTTGATGCCTCAAAGTTTTTCCCAGAAGAAATGAAGTTTGTGTGTGCGGTTACACACACTGAGTGGCACGACAGCATTGGTTTTCAGCGTGAAAAACACCCAAAACGCATCTAAAACGGGGAAGAGCTTTGAGATCGACTGAACAACTAGATTTGACAAGAAATGCTGAAAGCTACAGAACAGAGAAGCAGAGAAATCACTGCGATTCACAGAAACCACTGGATCCAGGCAGAGAAAGGAGGATTTGCAGTTATTATTGTGTCAATATGCTGAATTATGGGTAAAATCACACCCTATATATTGTATTGACAACTCAATTAAATGTTAACCATTGTATATTCTGCATAATTGGATGTTTTTAAATAAACACATTAAAGTATGCAAGTAGTTTTAGGGCTAGATGAGATATTTAACATTGATATAAGTGATCACATGGATTTAGACCTATATTGTATTTAGAGGGTCTTAAAGTATTAAAAGTTGATAAATCAATTTAGAGAAAATTAAGGCCCTTAAAAAGTTTTTAAAAGTCTTAAATGCCATTTTCCAAGGTATTAAATTTTGTATCATCTTTTCTTCATTATGTCTATATCTGTCCAAAGAGGTTGTATGCTGAAGTTTGCCTGAGTTTAATCGTTGCGTAGGCGAATAGTGGGATTCTGTGTTGCCAACGTGTAAAATGGCTGTGAATGAATCAAAGTCTCACCTTACATTTAAAGGGGTGGTTGATTATGATTTGATTATGATTATCAAGACAGAATATGCTAATCAATAACTAGAAGATAACTACACATCAGCTTCATTAATTCCTCAATTAACCATTCAGAAATGTCCTGTTGCTTCTACATGTTGTCTCTTCTTCTTGAGTCTCTCCATTATTGTCTGACTCCGGTTTGAACATAAAAGGCTAAAAGTTTTTGAAATGTTCAGTGTGTGTCTTATAGCTCCGCCCCCTGTGCCGGGAGCAGCAGCTCATTTGCATTTAAAGGGACAGACACAAAAACGGTGTGTTTTTGCTCACCCTCAAAAAGTGACAATTTTAACATACGATATAAAAATATTTGTGGGGTATTTTGAGCTAAAACTTCACACACACACTCTGGGGACATCAGAGACTTATTTTACATCTTGTGAAAAGGGCATTACACCACCCCTTTAAAACAGCCCGTTTCTGTCAGTCAGCCGAAGTTCACTGTGAACGCTCCTGCGTGTAGTTTGAGTGTGTGTGTGTGCGTTTGCTCAGTGATGGTCCGTCTCTCTGCAGAATGGCTGTTCGACTGCACCGTTCAGAAGCTGGTGGTGGTGATCACGTGTCTGGAGACCAACGAGGTTCTGGAGCGATGGCAGTTCGACATCGAGTGCGACAAGGCGGCGAAGGAGAGCGGGTACGTGTTTTAATCTCTCATATCAGAATAATGATTCGTTATCATCTTCAGATTCAATCACAGCCATGAATCGGAATCGTTAAAATTCTAACGATACTCAACCTAGGTGTCCTGTAGCGATTCTGCTTAGCGATTCCAGTTAGGAGAAAAAGAAACTTTGATTTCATTATTGCAAAATATTTAATTGTATCTGAATATCATGAACAGAAATCATCAGGATAAAGAACACTTACACGAGGAGCGTTTGCCTGCGGTTTAAAACACCACAGAACAACTAGCAGGACTAACACACACTTCAAGCATTATTAAAGACAATAAACACTCAGTAACTAAAAAAAGAACAAATAAAAAATCAGCAATCACAACATAGACACGACTGAACAAAGATATACGATTGAAAGTGTTTTAAGATTTTCAGTATTCATGTACAGAAACTGTAATCAAATGTAAAATAACACTGTACTTTATAAATAAAATATACATTATGAAGTTATTTTTGTTATTTGTAAATATGTCATTCAGTCAAAAATTTGTGAATTTTCTGTCTTTTGTTGTTTGATTAGTGTTATTATAGAGACAGCAAGAATATTAATTATATTAAGAATATCAGGCTGCTGTCACTTTAAGAGCTGCACGTATCCAATATCTGTTACACGTGTGTGTGTGTGTGTGTGCAGCACTGAAACCAGCGCAGGAGTCTCACACACTTGAATGGTTTGAAGTCATATTGAAATGCTCACAAAGGAATTAAGAGGAATCGAAAATGTAATTTTATAACAAGTATCCGATTCCCAACCCTAGCCATGAAGTTCACTGTGATTTAATTTTAATGTTCTCTTGCGTGACCAATGCAGATATCAATGTTCATAATTGTATGTTCCAGTGCTCCCAGGGAGAAGTCCATAAAAGCCATCCAGGAGGAGATCCGCTCGGTGATCCGACAGGTCACCGCCACCGTCACCTTCCTGCCGCTGCTGGAGACTGCCTGTGAGTTCATCAGTTCATCTGAGATCGAGGAACATTCACACCAACGACAGCAACCATAACGATACAAGTCTGAGACATTCTTAAAGGAGTCGTTCACTCCAAAATTGAAATCTCCTGATAATTTACTCTCCCCAACGCCATCCAAGATGTTCATGTTTTTCTTTCTTCAGTGGAAAAGAAATGAAGGTTTTTGAGGAAAACACTCCAGGATGTTTCTTCAATGGGGTCCAACGGGTCGAAGGTCCAGATGTGAGTTTCAGTGCAGCTTCAAAGTCTCGACACGATCCAGCCGAGGAATAAGAGTCTCATCTAGACAAACCAGCGGACATTTTATAGCAAAAATAAACATTTATATACTTTTAACCACTAATGCTGGTCTTGCACTAGCTGTGATACGACACACATTACGTAATCAGGTTGAAAGGTCAAGCGTGACGTAGGGGGAAGAACAGACCCAGTGTTTACAAGCGAATGTGCAAAGACCGAGTCAAACGCCTTTTACAAAATAAAAAAATAAAAGATAAAACAATGATGTCGGATAATTTTGAAGTTGGAGGAGATTAGATGGAGTTTTTTGCCCTATTCTACATTTCTGAACCAGAACACGCTTGACCTTTCAACCTGATTACGTATTGTGTGTCGCATCACAGCGAGTGCAAGACCAGCATTTGTGGTTAAAAAGTATTTTTGCTATAAAATGTCGGCTGGTTTGTCTAGATAAGACTCTTATTCCTCGGCTGGATCGTGTCGAGACTTTGAAGCTGCACTGAAACTCACATCTGGACCTTCGACCCGTTGGACCCCATTGAAGACACTATATGGAGAAACATCCTGGAATGTTTTCCTCAAAAACCTTCATCTCTAGTGCATTGAAGTTAAGTTTGACGCAGTTTATATTATGATCTGACTAACAATTTTTTTATTTTTTGGGACACTTTATATTATGATCTGACTAACAATTTTATTTTATTTTTTTGGACACACTTTATATTTTGATCTGACTAACAATTTATTTTTTTTATTTTTTTTGGACACACTTTATATTATGATCTGACTAACAATTATTTATTTTATTTATTTATTTATTTATTTTGGACACACTTTATATTGTGATCTGACTAACAATTTTTTGTTTGTTTGTTTTGTTTTTTTGGGACACACTTTATATTATGATCTGACTAACAATTATTATTTTATTTTTTTAGGATGCACTTTATATTATTATCTGACTAACACTTTTGTTTTTGTCGTCTCCAACAGGCGCGTTCGACCTGCTGATCTACACGGATAAAGACCTGCAGGTGCCGGAGCAGTGGGAGGAGTCTGGGCCTCAGCTCATCGACCAATCAGAGGAGGTGCGCTTGCGTTCCTTCACCACCTCCATTCACAAGGTCAACAGTATGGTGGCCTACAAGAGGACGGACTCCATGTGATCGCGCCGGCTCTCCTTCTGTCTTCTGTTACAACCTTTCAGTCCTGTGTATATATCTATATAAAGCTTATTTCTTATTTGTTGTTGTTTTAAAGATTGTATTTCCTAATACAGAAAATAAATACCTTGTTTCCAAGATTGTATTGTTGATTTATGCGTTTCTTTGATTGCTCGCAGTTTCCTCCAGATGGCGACACAAATCTAAGTGTACATATCAGGAGATTTGCACAAAGCCTGTCAAGAATATATTTGATCCCAAATTCAAAAGTTTTTAATTTGTCTTTTTTTTTTTTTACTACTGTATTATGTATTTATACGTGATTGTAATACTAGTTCTCACTTTATGATGATGGTTTAAACTATCCCAAAAAGCCGATTTGCATTACTGTGTAGAGAATCAACAATGAACGTTTATTTTAAAACATCACATGAAATGTACGTGCAAGATCTGTGAGGACTGAGTTTACTCGTGCTTCGTGTCTATCTAGCTTGAGGTTAGTGAAGGTTTTTAGTTTGGTAAAGCAGTGTCGCATTAATTACACTGAACAGAGACAGAAAGGACTCGATTATGAAGATGTGGAGCAGAATAAAGGCTGTGAACGTGTTTGATCTGAAGCAGGTCCTGCTTTGAGCCTGTGCTTCTGTGGACATCAGTGCTTTAATGCTTCATTACTGTGAGAAGAGCCTCGCATTTCATCTCAAGAAAACTCGAGTCTGCGACCTCTGACCCAGTTCGCATTGCTGTAATACGTTGATAGGGGGAACTGGCAGTGAGTCACACACTAACAAAAACACACTCCGACACAGGTGTGTTTCCCGTACAACGCTGTAACTCGCTGCTTCAGAAAACTGTATCTGAAGAAATTGAAGGAATCAACTAGCTATTCACGACTGTTTTCCGAAACCGTATTGTTGCAAATTACAAAATAACTACTTTTAATTAAACTGTTTGAGATCGAATTATATGCTAGATGTTTTGCTATAAATTACGCACATGCATCTGAGGAATATTTCTCAATTTTTCTCAGTTATTTTGCTTTATTTCCAGATTCAATCATAGGCTCGTTCTTACGCACTAGATATCGTGCGCACTCTTCAATAAACGACGCTTTAAATCTCTTATCAACTAAAAGACGTAAGTGATATTTAGATGTATTCTAAATAAAAAATACAGGTTGATGAATGTCAGCTTGCTTATTGTGCTCAAGATAAGGACTGCTTCTAACCACAGTTCGAGATCTGTCGCTCCAAACACACAACTCTGCGATGCTGTTCGCGAATGTTCGTTGGAACGATGGTTTCGGGAAACACCGACTCGTTGAACTGCTGATAATGACAGAACTTGCGACCATAGTTGGCTAACGATGCTTTCGGGAAACACACTTCATGTGAACGTTGCATGTTTCCTAAATATCTGCACACATGGTATTTTTATGCTTTAGTACAACCAAAAATATTACATACAGCACCATTAAAGGTACAATATGTAACTTTTTTCCACCGCTAGCGGTTGCTAACCTCTTACAATAACAAAGGCATATGTTGATGACGCATAAGCGGAATGGAGCTTGCCATCAGGCCGAAGGATCTAATAATGTTTATGGATGAGTGAATAGATTGATGTTTTTAACATGACTGTGGAATGAAGCAGGGCGCGAGTGCTAATGAGAGACCTCAGCGCCACACGCGAGTCCCGCGGATATAAAGGAATGAGGACATTTCATTCTACCGAACTAACTTACCCGCTAGTGCTGAATAATACTCACACAGGGCAGTTTATTAGACGAATGAAACTTGTGAGGTAATGCAGCGCTGTTTCACTTGCTCTACACGATCACTGCATTTGAGTGTGTTGAAAGTAATAATGTTCTGTGTGTTAGTTTGTCTGTATGAGACTAGCAGTGAGCGAGATCAACATTAGAATAACATACTGATCATATTCTAACAGTTGAGCTATATAACATTGATTAGTTTTATGTACATTTGCTCACCTGTCTAATAAAGTACATGCAAGAGCGGCGTCTCTGTCAAGTCGAAGTTAGCCGCGGACGCTAGCTCTTGGCATCTCGAAAACGCAACGCTGATGTTGATCCTCGTTTTAGTTCTCCTTTTGTCCCAAAGTCTGCTTGCCATGGTCCATAATGTCTGAATGAAACAACAACAGCGTGGAGCGCGCCGCTAGACGTAATGCAGTTGTCCACGTCTGTCGCCATGGTTACTATGGCAGTACGAGCGGAAACCAGGGATAACGCGGATATTACGTCATTGACAGGCGACACTGAACAGGGACGAGCCATTATTTAAAATGGGAATTTCTCTGAAATTAAAAATCTTTGGGAACTTTTGGGATATTGTAAGTACACAACTGCAGGAAATATATCACACTGTGCAAGTGATTTTTGGATATTTTATTACAAAAATTGGTACATTTTGTTGCTTTAAGTGAATGCAAAAAAAAAAAAAGGTGACCAGCTACAGCATCCATGTACGCATTCTCCATTCAATCTGTCAACTGATCAACTATAAAATACCGTTAAATTAGACAAAACAATTTTCAATTTACGTTATTGATGAGCTGAAAGTGCTTTTTAACTCTTTCCCCGCCACTGACGAGCTTTCGCGGGAATCTGCGTTTTAACTGTTATCCATTAGAGGGCGCTGTTACACATTTGACAGAATCTCAGGATCAAAAACACAAATGAAGCAGAAACAAGCGATAGAAGCATTGCTGATTCACATGTACAATAACACGATCATCAAACATTGAACAGCATAAAAATCAAAACGTTACCGAAAGAAATGTCGACCCAGGAAGGGTTAACTGACTGTTCTTTCTTTTGATACATTTAATGTTTACATATTCATGCAACAATGTTCTGCGGCCATAAAAGTTTTGTGAAAATGATCAAAAATGCTGGCAGGGAAAGAGTTAATTAGGTGCCTTCTTAATGATTGTGTATCATTGGTCAAATGTTGTAAAATAAATAATAAAATAAAATACTAGATCCATCAACAAGTCAGGTGTGGAACAGGTTTCATTTCTACAGACATCTTATTTCCATCCCGATACAAGTATTTGTTGTGACTGTCAAAGGATTTAACACACATTTGTGTAACAGATGATAAATAAGTTCACATATCACAGGTATGCAATGCAAGTGAACAAAAAAAAAAAATCTACAACATGATATAAAGGTATTTTACAAAGTGACGTGAAAGTGTTTAAACAGTGAAAAACGACTGTATTCAATGTGTTCGTTTAAATATCAGCTTACGCTAACAGTGCAATGTAGCAAACTAAGATTTAGTATGTGCGTATATCAGTAATTCAGTGAGTGAGCTGAACAAAAATACAGACTACAAGAGAACATGAGGAATGTTCTGGACTCAATACAAGTCGATATGATGTCGATTACCACAATAAATGATTTGGATTTTAAAAACATGAAACGTTCACAGTTAACTGAAGTAGTGAACGCTACTCAATCTTGGATTAATGCAGAGAATGTCTAATAAGGGGAGAACGTACACTCTCAGTAAACTTCCGGCTTCTGAACTGGCTGCAGTTCCACTCTGGCTCCACATGAGGGCGCTCACAGGACGAGTGCAGAATGAATGGAGGTCTATGGCGCTATACCCCTCAAAATCCACTTTTCTCAGGATATCATTTTTTTTCTAGTAATTTGAATGTTGTATTCGAAAGGAGATGCAAAGAAATTACACACTGCTGGGTGTTAGATTTTTTAGAGTCACTTATTTGCTTTAAAAAGTCTTTTAAAATGTCAATGACGTCATACTTATCGTACGACCAGAGATACTGCTTTACGGCAATCCTTCAGTCACTTTGGTGCTTTCGCGCTCTACACTTTCTTTTCTCTCGAGGCTTCGACAACACAGCTGACACAGGCAAACACACAACACAGCTGACACAGGTAAACACACAACACAGCTGACACAGGCAAACACACAACACAGCCGACACAGGCAAACACACGTGCTAGAAGAGTTTTTGTTTTGTTTGTTTCTGGTCCCGCTTCGGATGCCACGATGCCATCAAGCGGTATCTCTGGTCGTAATCAGTCCTTCATCAGCGTTCATTAGCAGAATGCTAGCGTGTTATGGGCAACAACAACTCAACCTGTAAGAAATCGAAAGGACATAAGTACTCGTTCATTCAACTTTCGACCTATAACCCATGTTGAACTTGCAAAACCTAGAATCAAATCTGAGATTTCTCAACAGCAATCGGGTGAAAGAGACGAATTTAGCCGTTTAGCCCCATAGACTCCCATTCATTCTGCACTCATGTGTGATCGCCCCCAGTGGAACTCTGGTGGAACTACAACCAAAATTCGGTACAATAGGACTTAATAGGGAGTGGCCAGGCTCTCCGTAGACGGGCTCTGGATTAATGGTTATTATCACTGTCAGTCATCGTAGTTTCCAGAATTAATCTGTGAGTAAATGTATTTAACTTCTGAATGGATTATAGCCTAGAAAGCGCGCAAAGATGATCACTAAAAAGCTGTTTCTTGTCTTAGCTCATCCGTTTTAATCAATGAATCTCTTATTTACACCATTTCTACACGTTGTTTGTTATAATGAGAGGAATAGCGAGTGTTAAGAAAAGTTCGGTTCATTTCTCGTTTCGATCTCGTTCATCAAAATGAACAAATCTTTTTTTTGACTCATTTAAAGCCACTTAAATGAACGAAATGACTCGAATAAAGATTTTGTTTATAGTTCATTTAAATGTTATACTTTTAACAGCCAAATTCCCCGAACACATCCACTAAGAAATCATTATAATACAGCCAAAGATAAATATTTACTTTATCTTCCGAATCTTCCGTTCATTTGTCACGTGACAGACACAATGTTCATGAAGGCCTCTGATTGGCCATTGCGTTCAAGAAATCAACAGACATGCCTGTGATTGGCTGCATTGCTCAACGCTACAAAACACGCTAACGGGATTGGTTACATGTTCGTGCAAACTGAGTCCGAAATTCGCGTCCGAAATTTTTGCACGTTAAAGAATAAATACGACCTCATGTTTTCTCAATCACGTTTACACACTGCCTCCGAAACTTTCGTCTGTCATAAAAAAAATTCGTATCGGGTTTGATTTTCTGCGTTTTTCGCATCCGTAGCAAACATTTTAAATGGTGTTTTGACAATTCAGAGCCACCGAATGACGAATACGAAAAAACACATACGAAAGTTTTGGACTCAGTGTGCAAGGACCTTTAGAGTTCAACTGTAAGTGCTCAATTATTAATAATGGTTATTTTTATTATCAGTGTTGAAAACAGTATTTGCTGCTATATATAATCCCCCCCCCCAGGATTATTCTTTACTGTCACTTGACTGGTAGTGAACTGTTTGTTCTCTCTTGAATCCAACACTGAAGTGATTAGACTGCAGTTCATCGACTGGCCACTAGAGACCGGCTGCAGAAGAGAGTCAATCCCATAAACCTTCATGTTAAATTGCCCCCAACTTTACAGCAGAAAAAACATGTTTACAGCCTGGTACAAAAAGTGGTTTTGGTCTATATAGCTAATTTTGCCCTTCATGACGACTGTGAGGGGGGTGAATATTTTTATAACTCATCCGTTTAAATTATATTAAGCCTTAAAGTTCTGCATAATTAAGGGCGTGGACATTTGAGTGACAGGTGGATTGCCGCTGATGTCACTGCTAGCCGTTTGTCTGCTGTCTGTTAGCGTCACGTCACCTCAGCTAATCCGCCTCGCTGCACATTTATCCGTGAGTGACGCGCTAACAAGATGGCGACGGCCGGCTCCGCCCACTTTGGGCTTCAAAAATGCTCTTCAGAAACATCACGAAAACTACGAACATATTTTTTACAGTCTACGATTTTTGTGATGAAATGATTTTCTGTGGTAACAGCATTTCACAAATACTTGCATTGAACCTGGAACATTCCTTTAATGAGTCAAGATGTTTTAGTCACAGTTTTAAAGCATGTCTCTTCATCCGCTGGATTACCTGCACAGGTAACGTTAAAGCACAGCAGTCTCGATTCAAGAAGTGACTTTATTCTGATACATCTTTCACCCAAGCCTACTCGAGTGTGCTCATCAAACCAGGGTCTTGCAATCCTTCAGTCTCTGGGAAAGGGCCAGGGAATGATGCGAATAGTCCGAGGAAGAGTGTATGCAGACAGAAAATCTAAAGTCCTTCTTTCAGCAAAGCTCCTTCTTCTCCTTGTTCAGCGAGAATCTTCCAATTCTGCCTGTTCTTCCTACATCCCTCCAGCAGGGGGGAGCAGTCCTCCGAGAGACCCGTCAGCGCCTGCGCACACAAGCACAGGACAGCAGAAGAAGAAGACCGTTAATGAGACAGACTTCAGTGTTGGCTTGAGAAAGCCTGACCAGAGAGTTTGAAGTAGTTTAAAAAGCTTAACGTTTGAAGGCTTTCAGTTTGAAGCCCAGTTTGGGCCATCAGATAGATAGATAGTTAGATAGATAGATAGACAGATGTTGCTACCTAGCATGATTTAGCACATTGTTAACATATTTCTAGCATGATTAGCATATTGCATGTGATAATGTGAATCTGCACATTTGTCAACATGTTTTAACATGTTGATAACATGATTTAGCAGATTATTAGCATGCAGCTAACACAACTTAGTACTTTGCTAACATTTTTAACATGCTTCTACCATGATTTAACAGTGCTAAAATGATTCTAGCATGAATTAGCACATAACAAACACATTTTAACATGTTGAAAGCATGATTTAGCACATTGTTAGCATGTTTCTAACACGAATTAGCGCATTGTTAGCATGATGTAGCACATTGTTAGCGTGTTGCTGGCATGTTTCTAGCATGATTCAACAATCTGCTAACATGTTTTAGCATGTTTGCTAACAGATTGCTATTATTTTTCTATCATGAATTAGCACATTGTTACCATGTTTTAAAATGTTGCTAGCATGATTTTGTACAATGTTAACATGAGTAGCATGTTGATAACATGATTTAGCAGATTATTAGCATGCAGCTAACACAACTTAGTACTTTGCTAACATTTTTAACATGCTTCTGCCATGATTTAACAGTGCTAACATGATTCTAGCATGAATTAGCACATAACAAACACATTTTAACATGTTGAAAGCATGATTTAGCACATTGTTGGCATGTCGCTGGCATGTTTCTAGCATGATTTAGCACATTGTTAACATGTTGCTGGCATGTTTCTAGCATGATTCAACAATCTGCTAACATGTTTTAGCATGTTTGCTAACAGATTGCTATTATTTTTCTATCATGAATTAACACATTGTTACCATGTTTTAAAATGTTGCTAGCATGATTTTGTACAATGTTAACATTTGTAGCATGTTGATATCATGTTAATGTTGCTAACATGGTTTATCATGTAGCTAACATGTTCCAAACATGATTTAACATGTTGCTAACATTTTTTAGCATGTTGCTAGCATGATTTAGCATTTGTAGTGCGTTTAACAGTTACTCCAGCTCTAAACTAGCAGCTTTGGTCGAATGACAAAAGAACAGTTCGTGTGATTTACCTCATATAACTGCGTACAAATGGCATCAATGAAAGACACTTGCATGCTGGGAATTTTATCCTGCTTCTCCCTGTTCATCAGATCCTGGGAAAGAATAGAGTCACATGGTTATTGTCATTTTAACCTGGTTCTAAACAACTAAACCTTTCTATAAAGTAAAGCGCTTACAATAGGCTCGATGTTTAGCTCTCTCCGCTCTTTATCTCCTTGTTCAAAGAACTCAGTGGCGACCAGTTCTGCTATCTGTGGGACACAAACACATGCTAATTATTGAATTTGCACGGCTATTTTCATCTTAAACATCAAATGCTGATCAACCCTGACAATTTAACTTCAGCTTCATGTCTGTTTATAGTTTATAATAATCTATAGTAATATAGGCTTTTCTGCCGTTACGGGTTTGCTTATTAGTGGCCTTTGCGAAGTGTTTTATTAGATAGTCTTCAGTGTCACATGATCCTTCAGAAATCATCCTAATATGCGAATTTGATGCTCAAGAAATATTCATTATTATTATCAATGTTGAAAACAGTTATTTACATTTGTATTTCAGGATTCTCTGATTAATAGAAAGTTCAAAAGAACATAATTTATTTGAAATAGAATCTTTTGTAACATTATAAATGTCTTTACTGTCACTTTTGATCAATTTAATTAATCCTTGATGAATAAAAGTATTAATTTATTTTATTTATCCCCCCCCCCCCTTCTTTCTTTTTTCAGTTCTTTTGAACTTTCTATCAAACAATCCTGAAATAAAAATGTAAATAACTGTTTTCAACACTGATAATAATCATAAATGTTTCTTGATCATCAAATCATCATATTAGAGTGATTTCTGAAGGATCATGTGACACTGAAGACTGGAGTAATGATGCTGAACATTCAGCTTTGATCACAGGAATAAATTACACTTTACTATATATTCACATAGAAAACAGATATTTTGAATGTAATAATATTTCACAATATTACTGTTTTTATTATTATTATTTTTTTTTTTTATTTTTTTTTATCAAATAAATGCAGCCCTGATGAGCAGAAGAGACTTATTTTAATAACATAAAAAATCTAACAGATCCAAAACTTTTGACCAACTTTTGAATACAACACTGAACGCTCAATGTGTGTTTATGGTCCACTATGATGATTTAACAATAGTGTGTGAATCAATGCAATGCAATGATACATAATTGGTGTTATCAACTATGAAAAATCTATATAAAGCATGAAAACTGCATAGTGCAGAAATAGTATGAGTCATTTGTTACAGCATTGGTTATTGCTGTCTCATTTTAAGAGCCTCATGTATGTACAGTAAATAATAAGTCTGTCTAAAGGTCATGAGTTTGCATAATTCTTGATTATAATGTATTCTTGGTTGTTTTATGAGAGTGTAAAGGTCTAAATTATGTTGAGAAGCTGAACCTGTTTATTTCTAAAGAGAACGAGAGGAGGACATTCCTAAAGCAATCTTAAAGTCCCCCTGTAGTGAAAATCCAGCTTTTAATGTAGTTTATGTGTCTATGTGGTGTTTTTAATCTGCTTTAAGACAAACCATGTGTAAATTCATAAGTCGACACCATTGCTGAGTATTTTCTCCTTAAAACTGCAGTGAACCAAAGACAGTCTCAAAAACACGCTTTGAAATCGCTGGTGTTTCTGATGTCACAAACTACCTTGTAACCAATCAGATCAACGTGTGATCGTCAACCAGTGGATCTCTGAGCTGAGTGAGTGGAGGCGGGGCTCATTTGCATATTCATAGAACCACGCATACTAAATGAGGTAAGGGTGTCGAGTTACATTCAAAGAAAAAAACATTTAAATATGTAATTTTGCGGATCAAAGATGAGTTTTAAGGGATACAATGATCGACTACAGGGGGACTTTACGTCTTTTTTTTCCTCCACTGATTTTCGATGAGTGCGTCTGGCTTTTTATAGCATGTTTACCTTCTTCTGCACTGGCCAGGGTTTAGTAATAGCAGAGATATCACAAGCTGTCATCAGCATCGACCTGCAGAAGATCATAACATCATAACCAAGAAATATAAACAAACGGCCCGTGCATAAACGCATTACGCTGTTCCCCGAGCGCCGGCGCTCACCTCAGCAGATCTCGGTGAGTCTCGTCCTCCCAGACGAACTGACTGTTCTTCGCCAGCTCGAAGAATTCTGTTCTCTTTCTGCAAAGACACGAAGACTCGCATTATGAACGAGCAACAAACATGTACAGTGGAGGCCAAAATGATTAGATCATAACATATTTAAGATGTTTCAGTTGTTGTTTTCCAAGAGGACAATGACCCGAAACATTCTTCTAACTATTGCCGGAACTACCGAACATTTATATTACACTATTGTACATTTAAAGGAAAGCCTTTGGCTTCAGTTGCAGAAAGCATGAGATAAAACAAGTGTTGAAGTTCTGAGGATATATATAGACTCTGAGAGAGATGTGCTGATGTCATTGCTGCAAAAGGTGGACATCCCAAATATTAAAATAAATTCACGTTTATTTTGTAAAGCGCTTTTCACAATACACATCATTTCAAAGCAGCTTTACAGAAAATGCATGAGTCCACATTACCGCTTACAGTGATCTGATATCAGAGGAAACTATCTAAGTTATGTATTTCAGAAATGTAAAAATTTATAAATTTACACAATGTAGAAATTTAATGCAGATACGAGCTCGTTGAAATAATGAATACTTGTTTGTTAAAAAATGATTATGATTTAGAAAATATAGCATTAAAGTTAAAAGTGGACAGAAACAGAATGACTCGCTTCATCTGATATTTGTTGTGCTCAGAGCAACATCTGCATTTGTCATGAACATTATGAAATTATATCATGGAGGCAAAAAAATGTCCATATTTTCAGATGTCAGGTGTTGTAATAATTGTGGCCAGCACTGTATAAATCAACAGCGGTGTGCTAAAATACAAGCCAATTAATAAATTCCTTTTGTCGGTTTGTAGCAGCTGTGTGTGTGTGTGTGTGTGTGTGTGTGTGTGTGTGTGTGTGTGTGACATCTAGTACCTACTTCATGTAGAGAGCGAGATCAGTGGCTAAAATAGCTTTCTCAATCATCTTCAGTGTGGCCTTGTACTCGTCCAGAGAGAGACCACTCAGAATCTGATTACCCTGAGAGAAAGAGAGAGAGCAGATTAGTATTAAATATATTATTATTATTGTAAGATGAAAGAAATGAATCCCATATTAAAGGGTAACTCTCGCCAAATTGCAACCTAGGCTCTTTTTGTTAATCTACCTGAGGCAAACTTTTGTTTAAAAGCATAATTAGAATTGAAACGCCACTTTTAAGTTTGACCGTATTTTCGTTTTCGGTTAAATGCCTTGTGAATGGGAGTGAATGGGGCACTTTTATGATTGCATCAAAAATCACTATTTTTAAAACACTAAGAAGGCTCGACTCAACATGAAACTGTGCTGGAAGTATCACCACACATGAACTCCAGCATTGAGAACATTGTTTGTGTACACAGAGTTTACTAAAGAGAAAGATTTTGAACAACTCACTGTAGCTGTGTGTCCGCTGGCATTTTGACAGTCAAAAATAGATTTTTGATGCTATCATAAAAGTGCCCCATTCAAAAGGCAATTTGACCGAAAACGAAAATACGGTCAAACTTAAAAGTGGCGTTTCCATCCTAATTATGCTTTTAAACGAAAGTTTGCCTCAGGTAGATTAACAAAAAGAGCCTAGGTTGCATTTTGGCGAGAGTTACCCTTTAATATAATATTTTTATATGATAATAATTTCACATTGACCCTCTAAATTAATGTAAAACAACATAAAGATGGCATATTTTAACTCTTTCCCTGCCAAAGTTTTTGACCATTTTCACAAAATGTTCATGGCCCTCAGAATATTATGTTGTATGAATATCTTAAAGGGATACTCAACTTTTTTTGGAAATAGGCTCATTTTACAACTCCCCCAGAGTTAAACAGTTGAGTCTTACCGTTTTCGAATCCATTCAGCCGATCTCCGGGTCTGGCGGTACCACTTTTAGCATAGCTTAGCATAGATCATTGAATCGGACAAGACCATTAGCATCTGTCTCAAAAAAATGACCAAAGAGTTTCGATATTTTTCCTATTTAAAACTTGACTCTTCTGTAGTTACATCGTGTACTAAGTTGTGAATTTCTAGGTTGATATGGCTAGGAAGTATACTCTCATTCCTGCGTAATAATCAAGAAACTTTGCTGCCGTACCATGAGTCCAGCAGGCGTAATGATATGACGCAGCGCCTGAAAATAGGCTAACTTCCGTCAACATAACCAACGTGACAACCTGCTTGCACAGGGAGCGTGCCTGAAACTACACAAACTTAGTCCCGGTCACGTTGGAAGTTACCATAGGAAGTTACCGAGCTGGGGACTATTTTCAGGCGCTGCGTCATATCATTACGCCTGCTGGACTCATGGTACGGCAGCAAAGTTTCTTGATTATTACGCAGGAATTAGAGTATAGTTCCTAGCCATATCAGCCTAGAAAATCGCAACTTTTCATTTTCCGTCGGTCTTAGTACACGATGTAACTACAGAAGAGTCAAGTTTTAAATAGGAAAAATATCAAAACTCTTTGGTCATTTTTTTGAGACAGATGCTAATGGTCTTGTCCAATTCAATGATCTATGCTAAGCTATGCTAAAAGTGGTTCTGCCAGACCTGGAGATCGGCTGAATGGATTCGAAAACGGTAAGACTCAACTGTTTAACTCTGGGGAGTTGTAAAATGAGCCTATTTCCAAAAAAAGTGGAAACTGCCTATGCAACGCAATATATATATATGTATAACGCAAAGTATTGCAAGAAAAAGGCAAAATGAATGCGATCTTAAGACAATTTTTTAAAATATTTTTTTTCAATTTTTTAAATACTCGGAAGGGCCGGATTAAACAGCCTTGATGTCCTTATAGCTCTATATCAGGGGTATGTGGCCCGCGGGCCGTAGTTTGCCCACCCCTGATATAGAGCTATAAGGACATCAAGAGTTATGAAATATCATCATGTTATATTATTTTGTTTCCACAGGAGGTCGGCAAAGACACCCAATGGAAGATATTTTGAGATGAATTAAAAAGTTTATGAAATTGTGAGTTATTTTGGATAAAAGTTGAAAGAATGTGAGGAATGTGCTTAAATGACTTTTTATTTATTTATTATTTATTGATCAAATACAGTAATTTAAAGGTAAATAAAATATAAAATAACCAAAAATCTCTAAAAATTGCATTAAAAAATAGAAAGTTTATCTCAAAATGAAATAGAATAAGCTTTCTGAAAAAGAAAAAAAAAGAAAAAAAAAAGAAGTATAATTTTAGGGCTTCGGGTCATTTTGACCCGCGAGGGAAATATGTGTTACAAAGTGCGAGGGAAGGATGAGGGTTAAATAATTTCACATGTTTTATCATCTGACGGTGTGTAAGTAATAGCTCACGTCCCACCAAAAAGCCACACAACTTTGAGGGATCATTCTTATCTGTAGTGCAAAAGGTGCGGGCTTGTTGTGTGCCAAAGTTTAATACTTAAGATCTAAGTATGAGCAAGTTCCTCCGGTTCCTCTTATCAGCAGAACAGTCAAAGGTCATCGCACACAAGCGATTAACACGTTAACTGTTTACACGTTTACAACACGCTACACTTGTTAATGACTCAGGGCGTTTGCAAACATGCTTTAAAGTCAATCTCTTCTGTTGTTGTGTGTTATGTAAGGTTAATGGTCACTGGAGCATTTCTCTTAAGATTATAAAAAAATTGTGGATGCCTGTTTTACTGATACCAAAATCATAATTTAATCTGTCTGTAAACACTGTGACAAGTACTGTAGTTTTATTTAAAATATGTCTGCATTTAATATAGTTAGTAATTCTGGCCAGTCCAGTTCTCGGTTAGTGCACTGCATTATATGTGGAAATGCACAGTTGCATGATGGCTTTTGGTCGAGCATTGGCCATTACTGAAGTCACTTTTTCAAAAGTCTTCATAAAGTCTGCATTATAGTTGCCTTCTAAACTCACTTAAACCACAGAAACACAACATAATCTTGTCTGACACTGGAAACAATTCTCACTACTAACTCAGAATGCATACACTGCATAGTCACACAACACACTAAACATGCTAACAACAGGGAACATTACATAAATAATGAACTTTTGTAGTTGATGCTTGATTTTTCACATAAATCAGTATGTCAATACAAAGTATGAATATGGAAATAAAGCCTTTGAATTATGGTAATTTACTTGTCATTTTTTTTATACAATTTTTAATATTTTTTTATGTCAATAGAGTTGCTGTGGAAATGCACAAAAAATGTCATTATACTATTGTGAATATGTTTTTACAGTTTTGAAAGCAGTGTGTTTGTTAGCATTTTAAAAATGCGCTGCAAATATAAATCTAGTTCAGTCATGAAACACTAGAGGGCGTCCTTTACATACAATCACATCATTACCGCATGGCACAAGCTGATTGGCTCTGCTGATTCTGCAGCCAATGAGATCGCTTGCTCATCATTTAAATAGTCTGTTTGAGTGTTTGAGCTCCTCTGAGCCCCTCCCCCTCCCCAGCTCCACCTGCCTCGATCTGATACAGCATTCATGCAGATCTTACATGTTCACAGCAGTGTGTCTGAATTGACTGAACTGGTTTTATTCGAGTCAAACATCATATTTAAAGTGACTATAAACAAGCTGACTACATTAAGGCCTTATTTTCACTGCAGGTCTTGATTTGTTGATTATATCTGATTTTTTTTTTATGACCAGCTTTCATCTTTTAAAAGTGACCCATATCTGATATTTGCATTTACACTATACACTCGACAAAACAACCCAAGGTAGATGTACTGACCCGAAGCTCAGGCAGAAAATGAAGCACGCATACACACACACACACACGTATATCATCTACTCACAGGGCTGTTGAGGATCATGAGACACTGGTCGAAGTGGTGATGCTCCATGGTGGAGTGGCAGTAAAGCTGGGCCAGTGGATGCTCACTTCTGTGGAAACAGTGAAACATACATCAGTCGCATCTTTACATCGGTAATATCACACACTCACACACTAAACCAAAGCACAAACCTCTTGATGTAGGAGTTGTTGACACCTCTGTGATCCAAATCATGGCTCAATGTTGCAATCATTAAAGCTAAAACCTCCAAATCACTCAGATTATTCTGTCAACGAAAACAGTTTTATTACAATATTACAACAACTCTGAAAGTCACTAAACATAGGCACAGATTTACTAAATTAGCATGAGAGTGAAATCACATAAAACCGCTGATAGGAGTGTAAAGTTCTGAGTGTGATCTAATGACGACACACACATTAATGAACACAGACGCAGCGGATCATTTCCATAATGACCAACACAATCTCCCAAGACCAGCTCAAATTAGCTTCTGGTTTTGGGCGGTAAATAATGGAGCAAACACCAGTAAATTGACGAGCGCAAACCTTAGTAAATCACCTAGCATGATTCATTTAAACACTCTTCTCCTATAAATACTGCGTCTGAAAGGGAAACTCCTACAAATACATATTCAATAAGATCATCTGCAAAAATAACCCTGTCCTCGCCTTTCAGCGCTTATTTCTTCAGTAAATCCTGACTGTAGTTTTTAACACCAAAAGAGGGTTTGGCCATAAATCAGGGATTGGTCAGTGCCTTAAAGACTGTAAAAATACAGCAATGTTATCTAAAAAAAATGCAGTCACACTTTATGTAAATCCAAATAACTGTAAGAACTTTCCGGTCACTAAGCAAACTAAATCCAATTAGCATTTAGCTGGCATGTCAAAACAAGGCTTAACCCTTCAGTCGGTCAAAAATGACCCAATTCAATTTTTTATTTCAATGAAAGGAATATACTATATTTAAGTTTTTTATTTCATATTTTGTATTTTTAGGGGATTTTATGGTACTACATTATATTTACGCATAAGTTATAATCCATTTATTCACTTTTTGAGCATAGACCTGAAAATTATATTCCCAACTTAAACTGTGGTAAATCTTGAGTGCTTTAGAGCGACAGACTGAAGTTTGATCTCTTTTCAAAGACGACACTTGGCAGATTATTGCTGAAGTGAAAAAACGTTAAGGGTTTAAACGTTTAAGTTTATTGTTATGAAAAATGCACAAAAATACTATTTTCAATTTTTATATGAAATCTATATTTTCAAAAACATGTTTTTCTCTAAAACTGCAAGAAAATCAAAGCCATAAATCTAAACAAGTTATTTTCCAAATTTGAGGTTGATATCTCAGTAAATGATCTTTCAGTGAGATGTTGTTCGGCTGCAGTACCAAACGCTTCCACTAGAGGAAACTCGTCTCCATTAATTTCCAATGCGCTCATGTTTGACCGCGACGAGCACAAGTGTGACTGTTTTTACAGGACCATTAAACCTGTTTGAATCTTGTCCATGATTTTGTTTGTGTGTTCACATAGCAAGTGCCAAAACCTTTACCAAGTTTCAAACCATTCCGATGAAGTAAAAAAAAAAAAAAAAACGTAAAATTATCCGGTCAAAAATGACCGAAGAGCACCAGAGGGTTTAGTTCCCAATTCATAAATACCAAATAATTCACAAATGTAAGAAGCTGACAACATAAAGCTCTTCATGGTATTTGCTATTCAAAGAAAGCAGGCATTTCCTATCACTGCAAGAGTGTAAACGCCAATGATTAACGACCACCGTAAACAACAGAAGACGTTTACAGTGGAACGCACAATAAAAACCGATCCGCTAGTTTCACGGCTTAACTGGTTTCTCTATAAAAGGAAACGAACATTTCAAGAGAGCAATGACCACAACTGCACATCTCAGCAAGATCATCAAGCTCAGTTAGTGTGTTAAAGCTGTGTTTCCTGATTTATGGCACGACTGGCGCCGGCGTTTATCAGCTCCACTGACCTGAACCCGGCCAGACCTCAGCACAGCGAACATGCACTGCGACGTGTTGAAGGCGTGTCTCCAGTTGTGATAAACCACGTTCTTCCTGTAGTTCTTCTTCACGCTCAAGATCCACTGGCACAGACTCTGGAACGGGTTAACAACAACTTTACTTTTAAAGCTTAGACTGAAAGACATGTGCTCCAGCTAAAACACAACAAAACATGATATATACAGTCAAACCAAAATTTATTCAGACACCTTTCTCACATTATCACAGTTTATTCGCTATAGTTTAGAATATGGTAATAAAATATGATAATAACTTTGACTGGTTTTGTCCGTCCTTCTGTTAGACTGTCTCACACATGAATTATGTTGAATATCTGTCAGCTGTTAAATTTAACTACACTATTAGATAATACCAGTTTAGCTCAACCAATCACCAAGCAATGCTTCATTGTGTTCAGTCTGTGTGTAAAAAGAGCATTAGCAATTAAAGAAAAAACACTTCAGCAAAACATGATCAGCTCAAAGTGTGGATAATGTCACTGGTAGTCTCTGTATGAAGAATATGTGGGTATAATATGTCATAGTTTACTTTATTTTGCTCTCCTCGCTTACATAAATGAACTATAGTGTCCTGCACACACTAGTGAAAAATATCAAAAATGATATCTGGAGTCTGAATAAAAAAAAAAAAATATAATAAAAAACTCCAGGCACATTTTTACCAATTCCAAACCACATTAATCTTAATAACTACTATTAATTTTGTATTTAATCATTTATAAGTGATGTATAATTGTTCAGGAAGGCTGGAAATGAAAAACGCCTTATATTCAGGTGTGCACGTTTTCTTTTGCAGATGAAATAAGCCAAAAAAGAGATTTAACTCAGACTGAAAAGTCAAAAATTATTAAATGACCACTTATAAATGATTAAATACAAAATTAATAGTAGTTATTAAGATTAATGTGGTTTGGAATTGGTAAAATATGATCAGAAAATCAACGTGTCTAATAATTCTGCACACACACGATTGGGTGTTTTTGCTCATTTATTGGTGGCAAAAGCTTATATATTCAGATTATACAGAAATCAACATTTGAAGTGGATTAAAAGAGTTCATCAAAGTTGTGCTGAGACAAGAACGGGTATTGTTCAAAATTCATGTATAACTTTGATGAAAGGTTTTGATCCACTTCAAATGTTGACTACTGTATTGATATCATCAAACACACACACACAAACCTTTTTATGCACTGTGTATAAGCTAGATTTATATTTAGATTATAAAAAAATATGTTGCATAGTCCACCCAAAAATGAAAATCCAATCATTTACTCGTTCCAAACCTGTACGAGGTTTTCATTTTCATCTTCGGGTGGACTGTCCCTTTAATTGTGGAAGATCCTGCTGTTGCCAGAGCTCGTTTACGAAGTCATGTGATTGCAAAAGTCCTGATTGCATTTTAACCAGAGCTTGCTTAGGTGTGATGGCTTCAGCCGCGGATACAAGCCATGTAAGGTGTTTTTAAGCATTACGAGGAGCGTTTAGCCGTCCTAAAGCACAGCTGTTATTACACGTACCTGGCTAGGATTCATAAAATAAACAGTAATAGTAATAGAAATGTAATGATGTCACAGCTGTGTGTTAATTTTTTTATTTTTTGAATAAACGCACCATGTTGCCAAGTGTTCTTCTTGCTCTGAAGTTGCTGTTAATAGACGCGAAAACAGAGAAAAAAACATTTTTATTACTTTTTTAACCTTTAAAGAGAGATCGACTGCGAGTTCTAATGGTGTTAATCAGAGGTATATGCTTTTGTTCACATTATTTCAACTTATTTTTAAAACAATCGTGAATTCGTGGAGAAAAACTACATTACCCATGATGCCGTACAGAATATTCCACCAATCAGAAAGTCACAGCAAGGAAATCAAGGATAAAGAGCTCTTTAGCTCCGCCCAATGACCGAGTCGCTCTCACAATACTTGTGCGAAACTTGTGAAATTATTAGTTTTATATTCCTATGTCATTTTTCATTTGATTATGCTGTTCGCAATGCATCATGGGATTGTAGTTCCTTCCCTCACTACAGCTTTTAAGTTCACAGTCTTTGTATTTTTCTTGGGTTTTTGAATACTTAAGGCTGCGATTCACCTCTGGTTGGCTTGGTTCATGGCTTATATCACTTTAACAAAAATATCATAAATTAATGGGAAAAAAATAATAATATTCAGGTCCCTAGTATTTTTGTCTTGTTTCCAGTCCAAATATATAAAAATTCTTAAATCAAGAAGCATTTACTAGATGAGTAAAATGCCATTAGATATTATGTCCTGTTTTCTGGGGAAGAAAATGAAAATGAAGCGAGTTTTTGCTTAAAACAAGCACAATTTTCTTCCAATGGTGTAAGAAAAAGAATCTTGTTTCCATTTGAATTAAGATTATTTTTCTCACCCCATTGGCAGATAACTTTGCTTGTTTTAAGCAAAAACTCGCTTCATTTTGATTCTCCCCCTCAAATATACCTTATGGCATCTTGATTTAAGAATTTTTAGATATTTGGACTGGAAACAAGACAAAAACACTGAGTAAGAAAAGCACTTTTTGCAGTGTAGAAATCATTTAGTCTATTCATCTGCTTTGCATCAATTGTATCAAATGGTATGATCAGTTATAGAACGCCTCCCCACATCAAACCATAATAATATGAAAAATGCTAATTTTTCTGACGGGTACCTTGTACTTCATCTGAAAGTTCTGCACGAGCTTGAGGTCCACGAACATGCGTATGGTGGCTTGAGTCGTGTCAGCGTCCGACAGGTCGAAGTCACTGAAGCTGAAGTCCATCAGTCTGAGAGACTGAGCCGAGGGGATCGTGGCGGCCTGTGGGTTCAGGACATTATTACACATCATCTCATGAATCACTCTCACACACAGACACACACACACAACCAAACTGCAAGCGGAGAGATCACTGTCTGACAGGCATTAATAATCAATGATCTGCCATCCGCAGAGTTTGCAGTGCTCAGGATCTTTCTCCTCTTGCTGAAAACCATAACCATCGCATAATGCAGAGTCCATAAATCATGTCTCTCTGTTGATTCAGTAGCAAACAGCCTGCAGAGATAACATAACGTTCATATAGCCTCATCTACACACATGATCAACTACAGTTCAGGTATGAATAGCCACATGCTATCTGCAGGTCCCAGAACTTGCAATTTAATACTTTTCCGAAACATTTTAAGATCTGCACATCGCTTCAATGCGAAGACACAAAATCCCCCTGCAATTGAGCCTTTTCACATTTCTGTGCATTAAAGCAATGAGCCAAATAGACAAAGATGCAAAAAAAAAAAAAGAAAAAAGCATGCATACTCTAATAATGAAAAAGAAAGACTCTAAATGCGAGATAAAAGCCAGTGCTTTCCTGAGAAATGCCAAAGGTTTCGGTCACACGACCTTCCTCAAAGCCTGCAGGCATTTGCCATTTCTCAGGAAAGCACTGGTTTTAATCTCGCATTTAGAGTCTTTCTTTTTCATTATTAGAGCATGCATGCTTTTTCTGTCTCTTTGGATCTTTTCACTCTATGCAACTCGTGAGTTTTTGGCTACTTTTCAAGCTTTTAAGCTTCCCAAAAATGCACGCTGCAATTTACCATTACACATATGCACTCTGCCAAGAAATAAATATATATGAATGCGCTGTTGCATCTTTAATAACTTCTGAGGCTTAGTTTGCGGTGTTATTATGAGCCGTTTGTTCGGTTACACTCACTGTGTCCAAGACTCAGGATCTATTGAAGCGAACTTATGCGACGCAGAAACTCTTACAAAGCAAAAACAAACACTCATTTGTGAACAACACTGAATGCGATCTCACTGTCGTGGGAAATCAACGTGTGCTGTCGTGTTTAATTGAGGCGTCTTATCTAGTTTCCTTCTACAATTGAAACTAATGGATGGTAACATTGTCTTCCATGATGATCAACATGCATAACTGTTAAAATCTCAGAAAATTTTATTTAGTTGCAAGACCCTTGAATGCTAAATGACAAATAAAGATATTTTCTTCCAGAAGAATAAATTCTGAACTGCTGAAACGAGTCGTCAGTTATTTCAGTCTCACTTCCTGTTACAAAGCAATGTAACTAATTTGCATAATGCCAGTCTGTGGTCTTGATTGGCTGAACAGCGTCTCTTAGCTCCGCCCTCAAACACTGTAGTGTATCTGAGACTGGAGGAGTTTGGTTTGTGTTGTTCATGTCGAGAAGACGCTGTTTTCTGAGATTGATACGGTAAAACTCACGCCATCGTCACTGTTCGTATCACTGTGATCAAGAGCTGAGATTCAGATATGATAATGAGCGTTTGCTTTCTGACCAATCAGAGCAGAGGAAGCTCTCAGAGAGGCGGAGCTTAGAGAGACTGAATCTACGAACGAAGCGTTTCAGACACAGAGAAAAGAGCTGATGCTGTAATGGAGATTATGAGGAAATTAAAGTGTTTTTGACCTTGGATGAATGTAAATGTATTGTAGGAGACTTCAAAACAAAAACTAAGACACTTTAAGACTTTTTAAGGATCTGGGGACACCAAATAAATAGGGGTTTACATCCTATTCTATCATCCTCAAAATGAAGCATATCTTCAGCTGTTTTTACATGCTTTATGAATTACACAAATAGAGCTAAATCTGCATGCTTCGCTTCATAAGACTAATTGGTGTAATTAACAAACAAATAACTCTCAATTGAAGCAGAAATTCTGCCTCTGTCAGCGTTTTAATTGCCTGATTATTCTCTCAGTCGTAATCAGAGCAGGTTTTCCATACGCTGTGTCCAAGCGACCGGTGGAAATCCCCACAGGGAGTCTGAAGCTATAGGAAATTCCTGTTTTCTCCACAAACACAGTGTAGAATAAGACACAATTACAGCAGTGCGCCACGAGCGACCGTGCGTTACCGCAATTCTATCATGGATATTTATTATTTTACTAAGTGCCATCCTTCCTCAAAAAAAAAAAAAAAAAAGAGAATATTGTTAGGATTGTGTTGGTTTGGGTGTTTTGGTTTCTTTCTTTTCATTGGCAGGTTCTGTGATTGAGGCGTGATTGGAGTACACCTGATGCTCATCTTGGCTGTTATTTAACCCTAGTGCGAGAGTTTGTCGGGGCGGCTGCTCCTTTGTTGCTCGAGCAGTTTGCCAGAGCCATGCTTCAATTATGTGTTATTATGTTTTGTTGTAATAAATCTTATTTTAAAATGTGATTCCGCCGTGTCGTCTCCCTTTATGTTACATCTTTGAGCCAGGTGTAACATATGGGGGCTCGTCCAATTTAAAGATTGTTTGGTTAATATAAGTTGTTGTATTTTTATTTGTTAGGTGGGAGAGACTGAGGCGGAAAAAACGAAACAAAATTGGTTTGGAGCATTGGTTCATATGTTGGTCAGCACTGAAAAGGTGAGTTCTTAAACAACAATTTGCTATCGGATATGGACAGGTGTTTCACATCATATATGTGATTCTATTGTATTGTAAAATTAAAATAACCCACAGTTGGAAAGGCGCTATACCAACCCATCGTTGGGATCCTTACTGGGTTATTTTTAACCCAACATTATTAAGGGAATCGTATGATGTGTTTATCGGCTATTTCACACTGGCATTGAACATGGGTTGTTTGTGTCATGAACAGACAGGAAAAGTAATGCTTGATTTGGCATGATGAAAGCACATTTCAATATGATATAATGATGAATTGCAATTTACCGCAGATACCTGGAGCGCCCGCGTCTCTTCTTCTTCAGCCGACGCGTGATAAGAGAGAACCTGCAGAAACACACACACACACACACACACACGTACGTATGGGATGTTAATGGGTTAATGGGCAGGGAATATGTTCACATATGTTCTGTTATTATCAATGTAAAGCTGCTTTGAAGCAACCTGTGTTGTTAAAAGCGCTGTATAAATGAAGGAGACTTGACTTGACTTGACAATGCAATTCTACAGAATGTCTCCAACAAAGTAGTGCCGTTTAATTAATCTCCAGTGTAACTGACTGACTGGAAGTCATCGACCACATTCTTATGGCATCTCTCTCTCGACTCATTATTTGATCGGACTGACAAAAAAGTGTGTTTTTAGTCAGCAAAGCACTTTTTTTCTCTTTTCTTCAGTTTTTCAGTTACTAGTATCTGATTTTGCAGATAGTTTGTTTCCAAGTATGGAATTGTTGACACACTGTACAGTATTTGCTCTGGCTTTTGTTTTTTGAATGACTTTGTTCAGTTGTTGTGCTTGTTGTCGTCGTCTGCTTCAGGACGTGCTGATTGGTCAGTGTGGTATTAGTCCCGCCCCTCCTCCACTGTGATTGGATGGCTGTGCAAAAAAGTGATGAGTGCTGAAGTGATGGACTTTTACCCAACGCTGAAAACTGCTCCACAAAACTCAAATGATTTTGTCTCATTATAAGAGCGGAAACGACTTAAAATACTCCGTCATCCCCGTTTCCTTTCCGTGAAGTTTGCGGAGCTTGTTACAGAAATGTATCAAAACTCGATATTGCACGATATTGAAGAAATTTGCGATATGAGATAACTCATTAAATAATGGGATATTCGATATGCGATACGATAATGCTTAAAGTGTGTAAAATAAACTTAAATTATCTTTAAAATATGTTTAAAATGATATAACCTACATGCGTGTTTCACATTCTTTCTGTGACGAGAAAGCATCCCTACAGCTTCTGCCAGTGAACATCAGTGTTTTACTGTAGTGTAAGAAGTGTTATTTTAACATCAGAGTAAACCTCGGGGTTCAGGGGTTCAGGTTATCCTACATTAGGGTTATTCAACAACACAAACTGAATAATCAAATGTAAAAAATAAAACACTGCTTAGTTTTCACTGTATGAATTAAATATATCCTGATTCTTATTAAAGCTACAAAAGTTATTCAGCCGAGAGCAGCGAGTGATTTTCTCTTCGTCTTTTGCTCATGACTCCAGTTATTGCAAACCGTTGCGATACGCATATCACGATATATACATTTGCGATATTTCGATCATTTCTATATATTGTGCAGCCCTATAGGCTACTAACAAGCTCTTGTGAGACATCTGAAATCTTGTTTTGGGTTGGTGCACAGATCATCTCTTCTTCTTCTGCTCTTTTTCCAGTTGTGGTGGCTAGTAAACCTCATTGCATTACCACAAGCGCCCCCTTCAGGACTGGAGTGTGGATCGCCTGTGACTGACTGCATTCGTCGTCTGACTGTATGCATGTACCGTTACACCCCTGATATCTAAAGTGTTTGGTATGTTTCAGTCCTGAACCGGTGTGGTTTTGTGTCAGCTGTAGGAGACAGACTGAGCGCTTCTGACTCTGACAGCTCCCGTACGCCGGGATAAAAGAACATGGAGGAGTGGGAGGATCATCCACGAGTGTGTAGCAGCAGATTAAAAAAACATTTCATATACAGTACTTTAAGTTCAATCTGCTATATTTAACTTCCAGAACTCAAATGCCTTCCATTTATTAAAAAACAAGCTGGAATTTTGATCTTTTGTAAGGACTTTTCTCAATAGGTCAAAACTCTTCACACAGTTCTCATAACCTCATAACCCACTTTCAGCTCGGCACAGCAGTCAATGTCAAAATGCACTTAAACCACCAAAACACGTCAATCATGTCTCAAATTATAAACTAGGAAAGGTTTCACCCAACAAACACACTTGGTCATTCATTAAACACTAACAACAGGCAGAATTATACAATGATTTCTTTTGTAAAATTTCAGTTTATGCTACTTGAACAATGTTTACATTACAGCACAACATTCTGCAATCTAATTGTTTTGATGGTGTTTCATGTTTTAGACAGTTCAATATATTTCAATATGGTATTACTGTAGGAATGTAGCAAATTGCTGCCTTATTCAGTTTTTATTATGTTTTGTACTTAAAATTGACATCTTCACCCTTTATTCAAATATTATGAAATATGTGTTAAAGATTTTGTAAGCATATTGTGGAGCTGTGCTTGGAGTCAATTGTTTTATTTGTGATAATAACGCAATGAACCATGACAAATTGTGCAACTAATTATGAACATGTGCAAAAACAAGAGAGAACCAATGAAATATTAATAACTGATTATCTTGTAGTCAATGCTTGCTTTTTCCTGTCAGCTTTCGTTTTTTTACATGCATTTCTTTTTTTGCATATTAAAGTGTTTTTTGACTTTCTTCGCCAAATAAGTTTGTGTGTATATATATACACACACCTTAACCAGGTTTAGTGTTTTGTTCTTCCCTCATATTTAAAATATTTTCCTCATATTTTGATGCTCATTAAATACAAATATCGCCTCCGGACATCACTTTTGGCCACTACTGTATATGTTTGTGCCTGACTGAGAATTCATGTCATTTGCATTGAATGCATTTTGTGCCAAAACAATGCTAAATGATTCACAGTTTAGCTCACATGTAGATTTCTGTTGAGCTCAATGTGTAAAGAGTTTAAGTGATCTAAGCATTGAGAAATTGTATTGTAAAAAACCCGTAATACCACCGACAAATTAAGGACATCCTATTAGTTGTTCAGCAACTTTGCGGCCCAGTCACAATAAAATATTAAGGAGGGTGGATGGAAACTATTATTCTAAACACCCAAAAAAACATATGATAGTGCATTTTTTTTCTTGCAATTGCGAGTTATAAAGTCTGAATTGCGGGATATAAACGTGCAATTCTGAGAAATAAAGTCAGATAAAATTGCATTTTTTTTAATTCCATGGCAGAAACATGGAATAAAATCAGTTAAATGTATAAAATCAGACTCACCTCAAGTGTGACCTCTTGCTTGGCCATGGCTCTTTCCACGGCTTCGTACATCTGTGTGTTCTGGATGCCCAGTCCACAAAAGATCGCAAAGGCCTCGAGAAACTGCTCATCGTTCCTATTAAAGGCTTTGACTTCTCCTGAAGCGTCGTCCATCTTATTGACCAACTGGCAAACACCTGCAATCAGAGGCCAAAACACTTATATGTGAATATTTAGCATAAAAGAAATACATTTTTGTATATATATTGTTGCTTTTGACCTACTGTATAAGACTTTTTCCGTGGAACACGAAAGGGGATTTTCTAAAGAATAAACTTGAAATATGGCGAATATGGGCTGCTTTTAAAATACTTTCATGGTATTTTGTTGTAATTTTATACAGGTCTCCGTTTACTTTTATTACATGTAAAAAGGTGCCAGCACTTTCTTTATAAATTCACTTTTTGTGATGCATGAAAGAAAGAAGTTCATACAGGTTTGGAATAAATGAGGCCCGAATAAATGACCATTTTAATGTTCCATTATTCTTTAAGGCTGAGATCATTAGTGGTTTATCAGCTGTCAGCAACTTAATTAACCTCTATTGTAAGTCTAGATGAAAGGAGATAAAGCAATCAATTAAAAAAAGATTTATTTTCATCACGATTGGCTCATTGAGACTATACAGAATAAGACATAAACCCTTAAGAAGATGACATGCTAAATTATTCTAACCAATTCAGACTTTAATTTTTATATGGTTTATAATGCGCTTGAATTCGACCAGCATCACGATGGTGATCATTGTTTAGAAACTTAATGACGTCGGTTAAAAATGCATGAGAAATGGTGCGGACTGAAAGCCAATTATAAACTATGTTTTTATGCATTCAGAAGAAAATATGAGAGGTGTATAAGGTGCAAATACAAAAAAAAACACCATCAGATGAAATTCTGGTCCCTCCGTCCATGTAAATCTATGAGATTTTGTTTTCACTAATTTTCTTTTCTTCTACGCTTTCACCTAGTTTCACAATTTGAGGTGTCATTTATTGGTGTGGGATGATTAAGCGTCATATGAGCAATCGCAATATCAATGTTTGTCTTAGTAGCACCACTAATAAATGCTTTTGATCATTTTAGGAACGATGTTGACTAACAGCTCAGATTGTGGAAATATTGAAAACACACATACCTATCACTTTATCTTTCTTCCCATTCCTGATTGGCGTGCAGAGAAGACTTTTGATTTGACCGTTCGAGGACTCTAGATTTTCACTCTTCCGAAAAGAAATGAGGGGGGAAAAAAACAAATGCAATTGCAAAGTTTAAAATTCAAGCAGCTTTGGGGAAACGAGGCAGTTTACAGTGCAAAGTGAGGGAAGTGAATGTTTGAATGAATAAAAGCTCTGTTAAATCCCAGAAACATCCGACCCGATCTCACGGCAATTCTTACGAATTTTACGAGGTGGCTAATTCGTACAAATTCATACGACCTCACTTGTATGAATTTGTACGATTTTTGCTAAATCGTGCATATTTTACGAGTTGCCCAATTCGTATGAATTCGTACGAATGACCCACCCTTGACCCCGCCCCAGGACAAATCAAACGAATTAGCCACCTTTTACTCACTCATACGAATTAGCCACCTTTTACTCACTCGTACGAATTAGCCACCTTTTACTCACTCGTACGAATTAGCCACCTTTTACTCACTCGTACGAATTAGCCACCTTTTACTCATTCGTACAAATTAGCCACCTTTTACTCACAAGTACGAATTAGCCACCTTTTACCTTTTACTCATTCGTACAAATTAGCCACCTTTTACTCACTCGTACGAATTAGCCACCTTTTACTCATTCGTACGAATTAGACACCTTTTACTCACAAGTACGAATTAGCCACCTTTTACCTTTTACTCATTCGTACAAATTAGCCACCTTTTACTCACTCGTACGAATTAGCCACCTTTTACTCACTCGTACGAATTAGCCACCTTTTACTCACTCGTACGAATTAGCCACCTTTTACTCATTCGTACAAATTAGCCACCTTTTACTCACAAGTACGAATTAGCCACCTTTTACCTTTTACTCATTCGTACAAATTAGCCACCTTTTACTCACTCGTACGAATTAGCCACCTTTTACTCATTCGTACAAATTAGACACCTTTTACCTTTTACTCGCTCGTACGAATTAGCTACATTATACTCGCTCGTACGAATTAGTCACCTTATACTCACTCGTACGAATTAGCCACCTTTTACTCACTCGTACGAATTAGTCACCTTTTACTCACTCGTACGAATTAGCCACCTTTTACTCATTCGTACGAATTAGCCACCTTTTACCTTTTACTCATTCGTACGAATTAGCCACCTTTTACTCGCTCGTACGAATTAGCCACCTTTTACCTTTTACTCATTCGTACAAATTAGCCACCTTTTACCTTTTACTCATTCGTATGAATTAGTCACCTTTTACTCGCTCGTACAAATTGCGTAAAAAAGCCACCTTTTACCTTTTACTAAAAAACTTGCTCGCTCGTACAAAAGTGGCGTAAAAAAGCCACCTTTTACCTTTTACTCACTCGTACGAATTAGCCACCTTTTACTCGCTCGTACGAATTAGCCACCTTTTACTCACACGTACGAATTCGTATGAATTGGTCGTGAGATAGCGTTGAAACATCGGGATGATACCATCCCAATGTTTGAATGAATAAGCATGAGCACTTACAGTCCATGGAAATCGCTGGTCCTCGGTGACATCGGTGATGTTCAGCGACTCCATACTGTTCTTGACATAATGAGCGTACATGTAGTTAATCTTGTTGACGTCACATTCCCTGTAAAAGACATCCACAAATGATGAAGCACTTCTGCTTATAACTACACATCATCACAATTATTCTCATAGATGTGCAACATTGCTAATACTAGCAATGCAGAAAATGGTTTTAGACACAAAAACCACACTACTCTGTAAAAAGTGATCAGTTGACTTAACTTTTAAAAAAAGTGAGGAAATATGTTGCCTTAAAAGTAAATAAACTTAATGTGTAATTGCCAAAAAAAAACAAAATGAAAATTCTGTCACTGTTTACTCATCCTAATGTTGTTCCTTTCTTTCTTCTGTGGAACATAAAGGTGAATTGACACTCTTTTCTAATTATAGTGAGAGTGAAATGAAGGGGATGAGAATGTGAAGCTCCAAAATGACCAAAAAAAGCCCCATAAAAGTGTTCTTGTAAGTTATATTGCAAGTCTTTTAGGGTGCGTTCACACTTGTAGTTTGGGTTCTTTTGGTCCAGATCTAAAAACAAAATAATACATTTTAGTCCTGGTTTCTTTTTTAAGGCCGAACCTAAAGATGCAAAACCAAAAAAAAAAAAGGCTTTTTTTCGTACCACACATCCAAAACAATACTGTGTGCTAAACATGCTCCTTGGGGGATTGGGATGTGCACCGTAAAAGTATCACAGAAGTGGTCTTGTTTGTTATATTGCAAAGTCCTTTAGGGTGTGTTCACACTTTTAGTTCGAAATGGTACTTATGACGTATATTTTGCAATAGAACTGGAGAAACATCCAAAACAATGCTGCATTCTGGGCTACCCTTACGAAAAAGAAGTTATTCAAGTGTGCTATTAGTATACTTCTTTTAAACTAAAAATAAGAAAGTATACTTTCAGTCTACTTTTTATATACTTCTCAGAAATATACTTTATGTACTTCTCAGAAATATACTTCAAATTGCACTTAAGTATACTTGACTTATACTGACAGAAAAGTCTAAGTATATTTAGCCTATACTTGTTGATCGAGATATACCGGTACTTAAAAGTATAATTAAGTATTCTAAGTATTCTTGGCTTGTACTTGTGTTTACTATTTTGATTGAGTAGCTTATTAAATACTTTTTAAAAAACATAATATTACACACCGTCTTATAAACTAACATGTTCAGCTTTATATAGTAACAAACTTTCGGGTGGAATAGCTTATAGAGTAAATAAAATAAGCATGGAAAATAAGTTTATTCAAGTGTTCTATTATACTTCTTTTCAACTAAAAAGAAGAAAGCATACTTTCAGTCTACATTTTATATACTTCTCAAAAATATACTTAATTACACTTAAGTGTACTTGACTTATACTGAGAGAAAAGTCCAAGTATATTTGGCCTATACTTGTACTCAATCTTTTGATCGAGATATACTTAAAATTTTAATTATTCAAAGTATACTTGGCTTGTAGTTGTGTTAACTGTTTTGATTGAGTAGCCTATTAAATATACTTTTTTTTACATCGTTTTTCATATACAGTTTTATGAAACTTTGCTTGAAAATACTGATTAAAATATTGATATAAAACAGATATGTTTCTAATTCTGCGTATCTGAATTTTTGTGTAGGCTAGTCCACTGGTAGTGTACATATTTGCTTTAATTAAACTTTTCCCCACCATTGACTGAATTTTCCAGCTATCCATGTTTTCACTGTTATACGGTAGGGGGCGCTATGACACATCTTCTAGTACAGATTCTCCGGATCAAAACACAGGAGAAGAAGCTGAAACAAGTGATAGAAGATTGCTCACTCAAATGTAAAATAATGTGATATCAAACATTAAACAGCTTGTAAATCAAAACTGCTTAATGTTTCCAAATGAAATGAAGCGTAGGCCTAACCCATGAAGAGAAAACGACTGTGAAGCTTTGGGGGTGTTGGACTCGATCTACTCCACCTGTGTTTGTTCATCGTTCTGGATCTGATCAAGGCGTAGTCTTTGACAAAAATGTGATTTTCTCAACTATTTTGTTTAAAATGTTGCCTTTCTTTATGAAACTTACTGACATTCAAGTGTTGATAAAAAGGATGCATGAAGCTAATAAAATGTTTTTAAAATTAAAGTAGAGTTAAAGGTATTTTTCAAGTATAAAAAATAACATTTGAACATAGTAGTATAGGCCTACTGCAACTGCAAAAATTGTATATAAATAGTAAACTATAAGTATAATGTTAAGTTCACTTAAAGAAAACTTGTAGAATAAAACTACTAGACTAGTAGTTTACTGAGAGTACACTAAAAGAAAACTTGTAGTATAAAACTACTAAACTAGTAGTTTACTGAGAGTATACTTCAAAGTTGCTACAAGTATTAAAATAGTAAACTACTAGTATACTCATAAGTTCACTTGCGGTACAAATGAGAATCATAATTATGAACTAGTTGTGCACTTAAAGTTTACTACTGTTACACTTATAGTACACTTAAACATATACTTTTATATACTTCAAGTGGGCCAATTTAGTCCCAAGCGGTATTAAAATAGTACACTTACAAGTTTACTACTAGTACATATTGACATTAGTATACTTACTACATAAAGTATACTTAAAAATATACTTGAACATTACTCAAGTATACTTCATAAAATGAACTTGAAGTATACTTTTTTTTCGTAAGGGTAAACATGCTCGCTGTATGTTTGTACATATGATCCCAGACAGCAACATAGTGTCGGCCCAGATCCGGCCCACATCCGGTACACATGGATTCCACACGGCCCAGATGTGGGCCGGATCTGGGCCGACACTGTGCTGTCTGGGAATGGTATTTTGACGAGTTGAGAACTCGTGAAAAGGTGATAAAATGTGCAAAGGAGTCAAAATTAGCATCAGGAATCCCTCCGTTGAACACAAACGAAGATCTGCTGCGAGGAGACACGGTTCTGACGCTTGTCCCGAACTGTCATGTACTCCAAAATGACCAAAATAAAATCTGCATAAAAGTGGTCTTAAACATTATATTGCAAGTCTTTCACACTTACTGAAATGAGCTGCACTTACAGTTCGCTTTAATCCAACCAATCCTGCCAAGTGTGAACACACCCTTAAAGACATAGCTTTGTGTGAGGAAGAGAATATGAAAATCACTGAAAATCTTGACGTCTAGCTTAAAGCTCCTTGTGGTTTCATGAAATATACAAGGATGTCCGATTCTTGAATCCTTTAAAGTCCCCTTGTTGTGGTCAATAAATGTATCCTCTCAAACTCATTTTTGATCACCAAAATTACATTTTTAAATGTTTTTTCCTTAAAAAAACATTCTCCATGCCTTAAAATATCTTGAATGTAACTCGACACCCTTGCCTCATTTAGTATGCGCGGTTCTATGAATATGCAAATGAGCCCCGCCTCCACTCACTCAGCTCAGAGATCCACTAGTTGACAATCACACGTTGATCTGATTGGTTACAAGGTAGTTTGTCACGTCAGAAACACCAGCGATTTCAAAGCGTGTTTTTGAGACTGTCTTTGGTTCACTGCAGTTTTAAGGAGGAAATACTCAGCAATGGAGTCGACTTATGAATTTACACATGGTTTGTCTTAAAGCATATTAAAAACACCACATTGATGGATGGATTTTCACCACAGGGGGACTTTAAAGGGTTTGTTGCATGAGTGTGAGTTGATTTACCTATAAGAGACCAGTATAAGTGAACCTCAAGCATCATATTCAAATAACAAAAAAGATATTCCACTAGACACTTCAAGGCAGGTGTATTGAAGCTAAAGTCTATAGTCTAAACTCCATATAGCTTAACTTGTACTGAACATTCCTGCCACTTTGCCTTGCATTACATAATAGTAATTACATAAAAGATAACCCCACCTGTTCGGGAAGTCCACGGATCCTGCAAGCTCCTCATATTCCATGTGAAACACACTGGAGAATGTGTTCTGTAACACAAGCAGAACAGCAATTACTTGCACTGCAACTTTAGAGAGGTTTACCAGAGAAGTAGGCCCGTATTTCTGAGGCTTTTTAATGCTATTAGTGTCTGGCTAGCCTGTGTAAACTCAACGGCAGTCACATGGTTTAATGTGCCCGTGTTTGTGCATTTCTGGAAGGGTTAGAATTTCCCTCTCATGACGAATGAAGCACAGTTCAGTACGAAACGCATTCGAAAAAAAGTTTGAAATAAACATGCAATAAATTATGAGTTCCATTTCCACATTCCCGAACACATAACAAACACTGAATATGGGTTTGTTGGCAGACTTCGCTTTCCCCAAATCTGAAGACACTTGGAGGATTGCTTATCAGTGATCTGATCGTACATCTCTGTTTTTCCACAATGTTAATCTGTTTCCATAACACTCAACGTGACTGCGACCTGGAGAAGGAATTCACAGAATTAACGAGCTTTCTTTTTTCACTTTATAGCTGAACTTTAGTGCAAAGTCCGAGGACTATAAACACTGTGTGTAAAGTTGCGGAAACCCAGAGCAGAACTAGGTTTCTAGGTTAACACATGACATCTATGAATTATGATACACAGAACTCCCTCATAAAGATAGCCTTGATCCCCTTCACAACAGCTAACCTAGACATCTAAATGTAGAAGACAGTTCCTTCCTCTACGCCTAACCGACGTTTAGATGAATATGTAAATATGTGCTGGATTCTTTCCTCTCAATAACAAAATAAAATAAAATATGGAAATGTTTGGTCTTATTTATTTGATTACTGAATTGTGATTGGTGTTCTCCTCCTTGCATCTTTGTATGCGGCCTTTACACTGCAAATGCAGCGTCATTTACATGTTGATTCTTGCTGACAGAAAACAAGAGCTGATGTGCTGTTCCCATCACATTTTGGGATATTGCATAAAAAACGATGGATGGAAAAGCCAAGATGTGCATAAATTCTTCTAATTAAGTGCATAAGAAACGTATGTGCTCAACTGACGCAAATGCATTTTTATCCGATGCACATAAACTATGATGGAAACACATTTACAGGATAAATCCCTCGATGCGCAACAATAAACTCATGTGGTTTTAGCTCAGCGTCAGCTGTGATTGGATAACTGGAGTAACCAGCGGACCAATGGCATCGCAGCATCTCTAATGTTGGTTTCGAAGTGTGTGATCAGAATGATTTGGTTTAATTCCCTCCAGAAGCGTCTCACACGAGTGTGTTCCCGAACACCAGCATCCCAACACAATTTATGATGGAGGAAAAAAGCTTCCATTTTTATTTCTGATATTTTGCACCAATTTCCTAGGTTTTGACTATTTTGTCTATTCTCTTGAACACATGGGATGGAAATGCTGCTTTATTTGCTTTTTCCAATTTTGATCCAATTTCTAGGTAAATTTGCACATTTGAATGGAAACAAATCTAAGTTTAAGACTGTGACGCAGCACAGAAAGCCTGAAGCCGAAGATTACCTACTGTAAAATTGATTAAACACCATTGTTTTGCTGCTTTCCAAGCACTGGTATTTCCTTCAGGAAATGTAGATGTAATTTTAAAATGTTTGGTATTTTGGGAACATTAGGTAAATGTCAGTGGCAAATAAGGAAGCAATTCAGTCTGCTATAAAGGACGCAAGTGTGTCTTAACTCTCTCACTCAGTTCTGGAAATATCCAACACAGCCTCTCTTTTATAATGCCTAAATGCTGAGAATTAGCAGTGGCGAACTATTACCAAAACATAATATTATTGGGGGGAAAATATACTAGAAAGGGTTGCTCTGTAGAGACTAGTCATGCACCACTACATTTCTGGAAATAATCTAAATAAAAGAGATTTTGATTTTGTATTTTATACATTTTAATCTTCTAAACAACCCCATAGTTCAGTTGTTCTCAATGTTTTTTGGCCCAAGATTCAGAAAAGCTCAGCTTGTGAATCTTTGGTGTTTTAAGCATCCTAAATTTTGGATAGCCAATGTCTTCTAAAGAAATGCAAAACACGCTTGATATTCCCATGTTTTACGCTCTCACCAATTCTTTGAAAGTTTAAGCTTTTTGGAAGTGAATGTGATACAATATGTTGGTCTTACAGCCGTTTCTCTGTCGGTAATGAAGACGGTGCATTCTTGAGCCTGCATGAAAGACAAGATGGTGGCCACAGTTTTCCTCAGTAAAACCTCCAATGACTGCTGCTCCTCAAAGATCAGACTCGCCAGATCCAGCAACACCTACAACACAACCCCAAACACGCCAAGTCACGGTTTATCTGCATCTATACAAGCTGATTTCTTACTAAAATGTGGGGAAATCAGCATACCTGGTTTCGCCTGTTCTCCAGCTGCGATGTCTCGTAGAGTTGTGCGTTGTGTAGCACTATACCAGAGAAAGCCAGGTACGAAGAAAAGTCCTTTTGAGATGAAAAATAAAGCCATTGTTATAGAGCCAGAACGAGCCAGATCCAATAAAATGACTATGATATAGAAAGTGCAGAAGTGTTCACCCTCTCGTCCTGCTCTGTGAAGGGGCTGTTCTCTCCACACCTTTTATTGATCGCTTGTGCGACACCAACAACCTTAAAGCATTACATCAGACTCAGCACTCAAGTTTTGATGGTAAATGTTACATATATAGTGTAACAGGTCAAGATTTTTGATCTCTTACCTCATCTCGGTGGTTTTTGATGGGCAAACACAAGATGCTCTGCGTCTTATATCCCGTAATTTGGTCGACTTCTGCATTAAAGCGTGGATCCTGATGCAGGAAAAACAGTGGGAAAAATCAAACAAAAATCCAATTTATTTCAGCATCCAAATTTATCCTGGCTTACATTAATATCAGCATTTAAAAAAATCAGCTGCCCATTTATTAAGACAATGCATTTTTTAATTATTCAATTTAAAGTGGCCCTATTGTGTTTTTTCCAATATTACCTTTTGTGAATGTAAAAGGTCTGCAAAGCTTTAAAGATCAAAGTGAAAGATCATACATTTATTTTCTCCTAAATGAAAGAAGCGATTCTGAACTGAAACGAGTCGTCAGTAACTCCAGTCTTACTTCCCGCTGAATCCACGTAGGTTTGTATCTAATTTGCATAATTCCGGTCTATGGTCTTGATTGGCTGAATCAAGTCTCATTTCCCCGCCCTCTTTTCCCCTGGTCTCTTAGCTCCGCCCTCAAACACTGTCGTTTATCTGAGACTGGAAGAGTTTGGTTCGTGTTGTTCGTGTCGAGAAGACGCTGTTTTCTGCTGTGTATCAAGAGCTGAGATTCAGATATGATAATGAGCGTTTGGTTTCTGACAAATCACAACAGACTGAGTCATCTGACCAATCAGAGCAGAGCAGCTCTCAGAGAGGCGGGGTTTAGAGAGACTGAATCTTCGAACGAAATGTTTCAGACACTGAGAGAAAGGAGATTATGCTGCAATGTAAATTATGAGAAAATTAGTGTTTTTGACCTTGGATGAACGTAAACCTGTTATAGGAGACGCCAAAACACATCTAGGAGACTTTAAAAAAGCATAATAGGGTCACTTTAATATTGAGTTTCTACCCCAAAAATCATTTTCACTGCCTTGTTTGATCTCCAATGTAATGTTTAGCTCAAACTTTGGACTATGATGAGTCTGGTTAGCATGGCCTTGGGACCGTGTGTCGGTTCTCCTATCAACATTGTCATGATTTCATTTTCTTCTTCATATCTTGTGGCTCCAGTAATTCATTTACATGACATTTACAGATTTAGCAGGTCCTGCAACACCAGAGGAACTGCAGTTCTGTTTGGCACAGAAATCACATACTTCACCTTTAAGTAATCAAGACAAATTAAGACAAATAACTTGATTTCATCATGTTCTAATATTCTAAAACCTCATCATGAAGTTTTTCACCTTACATGACACAGTGTCTCGCAGGCAAACATGGTTCAGGATTTGCGTTCACTGTAATCAGACACATCCTGTTCTTCACTTTAATCTTTCATTCTTTCTCTCTCATTCCCTGTGTCTGGGAGAAGCGCAATTAAACTAAATTACAAAGAGCTAAAAATACCTGCTATCATTATACAAACTGTTGGTTAGCAACTGAATTGCGTAACAACATTTAAATCTAATCAAAGGCCTTAAGAGATAGCCTAAAATGCGTTTCTAAGGAGACTTATAAAGCAGCAAATGTCTCTCAAACTGAAGAGTTTTCTTAATATGCACATGACAAAATAATATAGAAGTATCAGATAAGACATTAATCTGTTAAAATATGACTCATTATCAGTGCAAACAATTCTGTCTGAGATTACTGAGATAAAAGTACATTTTAAATTTTAACAACTTTGTCTTAATAGTGAGACATTATCTTATTCTTAAGTAACTAGACCATCTCATTAAGACACAAATGTCTTAAAATACAAGCAAGAGTGTGTTTATTTATTTTAGTGAGTATTTTCTCCTTAAAACTGCAGTGAACCGTCTCAAAAACACGCTTTGAAATCGATGGTGTTTCTGACGTCACAAACTACCTTGTAACCAATCAGATCAACGTGTGATCGTCAACCAGTGGATCTCTGAGCTGAGTGAGTGAGTGGAGGCGGGGCTCATTTGCATGTTCATAGAACCGCGCATACTAAATGAGACAAGGATGTCAAGTTACATTCAAGCAATTTTAAGGCATTTTCCAAGGAATTTTTTTTAAAATATGTCATTTTAGTGATCAAAGATGAGCTTTAAGGGATAAAATAATTGACTTCAGGGGGATTTTAAAATGTCAAATGATGTTCAGCACAGAGATGAATTTAGGTTGTCTCATTTATAGTCAGCACTTAAATGGTAAACCGCAGGTGAAATGACATTCTCACCTCATATGCATTCTTGATGTTCAGAGGCTGTCCAGTGGCTGCCACATATCCCACAATTCCTTTGTTCCATTCGAGGCGAATGCCGCTGTTTGAAGCCTCTTCAAGAGTGGATCCTTCCGCGACATCAAAGAGCCGGCTAACCAGGAACTTTCTGTTTGAACTGTCCTCTCCAACCAAGAAGAGCGAGTAGCGATCGGCAGCGATCAACTCGTGAGTGTGTAAGAAGATCTTGTGGCAGAGGGCAGTAAGATCCAAGTGACTTGAAACATCGCGTACAAGGTCCAACAAACGAGCACAGCGATCACCATTTTGGCGATCTCCTGAATTCATAATCCCTCCGCCCACATCTGCGCGCTGGGAAGGAGGAAGAGGCATCTGAACCCGTTCTGTGTCGCTTAGGAAAGTGAGCGAACCCTCGGCGTCTTTCACCACAATGGGGCGAAGCGGCCTGTCGAACTCAGACGCTGAGATCTTTCGTGTTGGTGTGGATGGAGCCGGACTCGGGGCATCGGCTGGATGAAGGACCGTTAAAGATTCCTGCTGGGCTTTTGATGCTTCCCTAGACGGTTGAATGGAGTGGACACGCTCAGCAAACCAAGCGTTGACCATTTCCCTTCAAAAGAAAAGCAATCAAAAACATTAGCTCTTGACCTGGATTCTCAGCATTTACTAGATCTGCACGATTAATCGTTAAAAGGTGCCAATCTTGATTCAAACATCCATGCGATCTTATGACAACGATTCATCTATGTCTATTAAACCTTTGACAAGTACGATCACACCGATTCAGATCTGCGTTCTGATCCAGAGAGCTTTTTAACCACACGGTATCATTATTTCAGATAATCATTCAAATTATCACAGAAGTACTGGGATAAAAGTATATTGTTCGGATATAAACACTGATGTCTACGGTAGAGATCAAAATAGAGGGAATTAACTTTTGGAAGTAACTTGATGCTTCAAATGAAGATAGTATCAATTTCATCGTTGCACCAGTAAGTGGCGCCAAATGACTGTTAAAAAATGGGTTTGTCATTGAATCATTCATTCAAGAGATTTGTTCCAAAACGCTGATTCATCCAGTAATGAAAAGAGTCTTTATGAGTGAGTCACTGAATCATTCACTCAACCTGCTTTTTTGTAATATTTCAAATTAAGCATTTTTTTAAGACTGCATTTTGTCAGAACCTCTACTAAACTAAAACTTGTTATTTTGTTTAATTGTCTATTCATGGGAGAATCATGATCCCTATTTGAAAAAAAATAAAATAAAAGAATGTATTATTTATAATGTATTTATCCAGAATCGTGCAGCTGCCTAGCATGAGAATAACAACTGAATGCATTTTATATTTGGCGTGTACTTCGCTAGTGACAAAGTCCTTTAAGACAAGTCAGGTCATTTGGCGCTCATCTTGGTAAAGCAACTAGATAATAGTCATTAATGCTTGCATTTTAATGTTACTGTAGCTTAATAAAAGCCACTACATTGTGTTGTTTTAACAGATTTGGACGTAATCCACCAGCAAATGTTTACTGTTAAAAACAGTACATTTTCTGAAATCATGCTAAAGTACTGTATTTTTCAGACTGGTCCGATTAATGTGCATATATATATATATATGAACCGTTACAAAGGCTCTATGTTAAATTATCTACGCTTTCATTAGAGGTTGAATGGGACCTTGAGATTAACTGGAAAACCTTGGAGTCTATAAGACCCCATAATCATAACATTAGCTGGTGGATTACATCCAAAATCTGTTAAAACAACAACACTATCCTTAGCTTTTGTTAAGCTAACATTACAATGCAAGCATTAGAATAGAACATAACAAATGCTTCCAATGAAATGTTTATTATCCGGAGAGGATATTCAAACTCCACCACGGTCTCTATGGACTCAACCTAAATTGTCCTTGGCTAGAATAGTTTAAATAAATAACATGAGACACCATCCAACCATTTAATAAACATCTAAGTTACTCGTGCTAAGCGAGGATATGCTACCCAATCAAATCATTAGGATTTTGTTCAATGCGAGCGCCGTTTGCTCGAACGTGACCGGTCATTTACCCTGAGCTGCACACGTCGCTATCTGTGTTTAATCTAAACTCATTTAAGCTTTGCCAATTTAAACATTCAAGAGCAAGACGCGAAAGAGAACTCGCGTGCGCTGTGAGAAGATTAGTGTGTGTGTGTGTGTGACACTCATCCGAAGTGTGTATACCTCTCAGACAGAGCGCACATATTACGTTTTCTATCAAGTCTTACGCTTGAATGGACAAATTCACACAAAAATGATGTCAACATGCCCGTCTTGGTGAGAATCCTAGCAGACATAGTCGGTTACGTCTTCTGTGAATGAAACAGTCGAGGCGTGTGTATCGGTGTATTGGATCTGTGCATTATGTCTTAAAGTGACAGCAGCCTAATATTCCTGCTGTCTGTGTTTTTAATGTTAATCAAACATCAAAAGACAAGGAAATCACTCACAGCTCTGGACTGAATAGCTTTTGTAACTTTAATAAGGATTAATCTTTCATTTATACAGTCAAATACGCAATGTTATTTGATTACTTCTGTACTTCAATTTCTAAAAAGCACTGTTTATTTTATTAGTATCTTTGCTCTATTGTATTTATTTGTGCTGTTGCTAGTAGTTTGATTATTTGTTCTTATTTTCTTTATTTGTATTTGACAGTAGTCCTCTTTTCCCTGAACATAGCACACAGCGAACTGTACCGAAACCGTGAAACTGTGATACAAACCGAACCGTGAGCTATTTTAACCGTTACACCCCTAGTCTCAATTCGCAATTCGTAAGTATTTTTATGTTTTGCTGAATTGATGGCTAATTTGTATGCATTCATGATTCATACGTTTTTAGATGATGCCTTCGTCCCACTGAGAGGAGATCCGTCATGCTCAGTATTTTCCTAAAAATCTTAGATGTCATATGAATTTGGTTCGTAAGAAAATGTTTCTTTTTTCTTTTTTATACTGTTTTCATAAGTTCTTATATATTTTTCTTCTTCACTACTTCACCTTTACTGGACAGACCAAATTTCTAACACACAATCGTCACCTGGACATGCGAATTCAGGTGTTAATTCATCTAACATCACAGTTATGGCAACTTATTTGTTTAAGCTCTGCATTAAAGTGCATCTATAACATCAAATCAATATATCAATCACATCAGTATTTAAAGGTACACACATCTGTTTGTTTGTTGGTTAAACAGTGTGTGAGCGGTGAGTATAGGCTAAAATCATTACAGTAGCTGTGTGTATATCAACTCTACAAAACTGATTATGTTAATAAAGAAGAGCATAAAACAACCTTACAATGTGAATGAAAGGCTACACACAAAACCTCACATTTGATTCCTCTTATAAATCAAGTTTCACATTATGTAACATAGAAAATATGCAGGAGCCTATATACTGACCCTTTTCTTTACGCAGTACAAAGGTAAAACAGTTAAACTGTATGTGTCGATAATGAAAAAGAATAAGCAGCTGCAGCGAGTACTGCTCTACATTCACTCTCATTATCCCAGAACTGCCTCGTCTTTAAACTGATCCAATAGTTGCCAATCTGCGCCTTTAAACTCACCGAGAAGCCTTTCGTACAAAGTAAGAATGTGCGAACTCTCGGTGGTCGTCGAGCCAAGCCTCCATCATCCCTTCAGTGTCTGGAGGATAGACCTCCATTCCGCAGATACACACACACACACACACAGATCAGATCAACCGGAGAATCTCATCCGCGCGCTCTCTCTCTCCTGATCTTCAGTCACACACACCACAACCAGCCACAGCGTCTCTCTCTCTCTCTCTCTCTCTCTCTCTCTCTCTCTCTCACACACACACACAGATCAGATCAACCGGAGAATCTCATCCGCTCTCTCTCTCTCTCTCTTTCTTTCTCTCTCTCTCTCTCTCTCTCACACACACACACCACACACAGATCAGATCAACCGGAGAATCTCATCCGCTCTCTCTCTCTCTCTCTCTCTCTCTCTCTCTCTCTCACACACACACACACACACACACACACACACACACAGAGAACAAAATGAAACAAATCTCTTAAATCTTGTTACACTTTTTGAAGCTATCTGTATACCTTCATCCCCGCTAACAAAAATATGTTCTAAGAGAGTTATGAAAACGTTATTTCTGAATGTTGTCTAAACGCTCAAAACGGTTTTTAAAGTTCATATGTTAAGAAAACGTTCCATTTTTATCATTCTTCGAACATTGAAAAAAACGTTCAAGAAAGTCAATGTTTCAGGAATAAACCTTCCGTGATTGATGTATTAATAATGTTTTGGGAATGTTATTAAAAATAAAATTATTATGATTTCACATTTGTAAAATTAACTGTAGCAACTATTTCTGTAAAGCCATTGTTTCCAAAATTGTAGTATATTCTACATCACATCACATTTTTGGTGCTCTTTTGTGTTTCTTTAATGTAAAATGATCATTTATACACTTTTCACTGCCATTTGATATTTTGAAACTCCTCACAGCCATTTCATCAAATAAATCAATATCCATAAGAGACCATAGGGGAAGTTGGCATGTCAATTAGTGTCTGCGGTGTCAGTCACTCATGCTATTCAATCAACATTTTACAAATATTACCATTAACTATCATCATACATACAGATTGTTATGAGCTCAGATTATAAATACAGCATGGAATATCTCAATGCAATATTAAAAGTTTAGACAAAATTCATTGCTTTATAGCCTACATGTATATGCAGTCAAACACAAAATATTAAAAAGAATATTTAAAAAAAATTGTTTACCCAAACTTTATTATTAAAAGAACAACATTGAGAACCCTTACCAGACATTGATCCCTTTGATTTTGTTAGCTAACCTATTGCCTATTATTGACCTGCAGCGTGACCCAGCCCTACTCCAGCTCTACTCCAGCCGTACTCGTGGTGTAGTTTTACCAGCAGATGGTGCCGGCTCTTCTCCCGGGACACACACACACACCACTGAAGGCATATGTGCTCTCCTGGGAGCAAACGTGATTCTGCTGTGAACACGGTGGCCTGGATGAGCTAATGACAGTCTCTGGAGACACGTCATGTCAGAGAGAGTCAACTGTATTGGAAAATGTTTCAAGAAAACATTTTTGCCGTTCATTCATCAATGACTTGCAACTCCAAGCACTTCCGAATCCGACAATCTTCAACAGAAGATGGGAATAATCAGGACATGTTGGGATTCCTGTTTGCACCGCATGCAACTTTCACCAGTGTTGGTGCATAAATGCATAAAAATTGTTTTATTTAATATATTTAGTTGGAGTTTTGCATTGTATTCTGATTCAGCATTTCACAGATTTTATTCATTTTGAGGAATATTTAATCTTTTTTGTGTGCATGTGAGATGAGTAAATGCACGCTCACATTTAGTCTAACAACAATAACCATCATGTTCACACACACACACACACACACAACGCCTCTGCGCTTCAGTTTGTCTCAGCATGAGGACAGGAGAGCTGTCAGTCAATAAATGTTGAAACAGTCACTTGCGTTTCTTATTTGAAAAAGTAACTCAGATATTTTGTTGTAAATTTTAAAAGTAATGCATTTCTAGTTACTTGAAAAAGTAATCTGATTACATAACTCAAGCTACTTGTAATGAGTTACACACAACGCTGCATCCGACTCTCTTCAACAGAAGATGGGAATCATCATGCAACGTTCACAACCTTCTCCCCAAACGAGATGTGCACGAACACTCGAGTCCGCTCGCCGAAACACTGTCCAGATGTGGTCACTCAACTCACCCTAAGCTAAACTTCTCGCTTCGCCTTTCAGTCATAAGTCAAACAACACTCTATTCCACCACATCATTCCCTGCGCTACATTAAACAGCTCAGCCGCTATTGTAAACGCTAGAGTCGGAGTCGCGGACGAGAGACTCGGATGGAGAGACATCCACCAGTGGAAACAATTCTGAGGGCTTAGTTTGCTCAACAAGACAAATATGGCAGTAAAATCATTTATTAACAGTCGCTTTAATGGAGACGGAGAGACTGGGAATGAAACTCTTATGATGTTTGAGGCCTTCAGAGAGAACGAGGGACTGGAAGTGAAGATTCCCACTGAACACAAACGTCTGCCTTTGGATGACACCACGAGATCGGATATTCTACTCTATCCACCTTATTCCTGTCACGGTGTTCCTCCCTGTGAAGGCCTCCTTCCCTTCACCTCTGTACTGATAAAACATTGTCAAAATGATTCATGGACATGCGGAAGCGACAAAAACTTCTGTATTATGAATCTTTAAGGCCAGACAAATCATTTAAGTGTCAATTTGTAAAGAAAGACCACACGCCTGCGCACACATATTATAACGCACATATCTATAGACTAAACACGTAATGCACATGTGCACGCCGTTAGCGTTTTCACCGATTCGCGTTTTTGAAGTTTACACGGAGATAACGTTTTTCACAATTTTTCAACACTTGCAGCTTGAAACGCATTTCAAGGTTTGCGTTCTCGAGCTCCAAACACTGTTGCGTGAATTAAGGGTTTTCTGTTAGAACGGTGTCGTGTTAGCGGCCCCTAAGTTAATAACTAATGATCTTTACAACAGAAGTGAATCAATCAAAACTAACTTTAGCTGGACAATAACTTTATTCTAGAGCTGCTGTAAAGCCAAAACAAACTACTTTAATTTCCTATTATCACTGTAAAGCTGCTTTGAAACAGTCGCTATTGTTAAAAGCGCAGTATAAATGGAGGAGACTTGACGAGATGTGGCTGTATTAAAGTGAACGATGAAGGGGAGAACTTCAGGAGACTTTTAATAGAACAATCCAAACAATAAACAGAAATCAACAAGGAGAAAAATACCACATACATACCCATAATGTTAACTAAAGCTTGGCCAGAAACAGACAGAAACTGAGTGCTTATATAAACAAGGGGAGCTAACGAGACTGATTAACAACACACAGCTGAGCCAAATGAACTAATGAAGACGTGGTCATGGAAACAAGAAATGGCGGGAAACTGAACACATGAACAGAAGGAAGTCCAAAAACAAACAGACGTGTCACAATTCCTGATGATTTTACTGTGTTTTGAATCATGGGTGGCACTTCCAGATTGGGGAACGTCCATTCAAAGAGACTGAAACGAATCATTTCAAATCATAAGGTTGCCCTACAAATAAAGCTTGACTGGATGTCAATTTTCCTTCATGATTTATTTTCAGACATAAATATACATGAGAATAATGTAACACTTGTTATTTTTACATGACAAGAATATCTATGGCAAGAGCTCTTTTCAGTCGCTGCGTTCTTTTCCTCATGATGATTCTTTTCTTTTTACGCTTTGCATTCCGCTTTAGTAGTATGAAAAAGGACAATACTGCACATTTGTGGTCTGTTCTCCCGATTTAATTTACGATATATATCCCATTAATAATTCACTGGAATACACGAAGAATCTCTAGTTTTTCTCCTCAAATCCTCACGTCTCTTTCCAGGTTTGTTTTCACGTGTACATACAATTTATTATCTGTCAAAATTACGGATATCACTTTGAAATATTATCACACAATGCTGAAGTTAATGAACATTTTTGATTAAGGCTCAAAATATAACATAGATCATAGATTATGTATGTTACATAATACAGATATATATTACTACAGTGATGGGTCCGTTATTGCTGTGGAAAGAATCGTGCTTTTGGAGTTATTCATGATCTCTTGTTGAAAATACCTTGTTGATGCTTTTACACTTTTAAATGTCCTTTTAATGTTCGATGGATGTAGGGTGAGTAGAATAATGTCATCTCATTCTACCCAGTTTATAAAATATACATTATTGTGTTTATAGACAGGGGTGCACATAAGTGGTGCGCAGGTGCGCATGCGCTACCCAATTAAACAATGCGTACCAGATGAATTGCCGCAACCCTCATTTGCGTACCTAAGATTTGGGGATAGATAGGTCACTATCATAGGTGCGCAATCTGTGGTGTTGGATAGGCTTGCTTTAAGATAGTAACTCTAGTAAGCGCTTTAAAGTTGTCATTTCTTTGGTTTTCAGAGTTAGAAAAGCAGATATTTGCACATTTAATTTCCAGAGCTTGAAACAGTTATGTTATTTTGAAAGTTACAAGGTTTTAAAGATCAGACATTCTGTTGCACTTCTTCTCTTAATTTTCAGTTGAAATTAAAGTTCATGTGAATCATGTCACATGACATTATCCATGCATCCCTCTAATTTGTTCCTCCCGTGAGGTGGGTTAAGGAAAAAATGCATTTGAAAATGTGAGGACCAAGCAACAACCCCAGGTTCTCCCCTGAGAACAAGAACAAAAATGTTATGTGCACCCCTGTTTATAGAGCGAGCGTTTCACTGATTGTTTACAGCTTAACGGAAGTTGCACCCATAATTCGGGAAAAGCATCATGTGGTGAAAGAATAACTGTTTACATGTTTCTGTCTTATCAAGCCCTTCTATGCAGAATCTCATTTTGTACTGATATCCAGATGAAGTGCATGCAAAAAAAAAACATAAACACGGAAAATCTAAGAAAAGTCCCAGTTTGAAGACATTTTCTTTGTTGACCATTCACAGTGTGTTATCCGTGTTTTAAATTACGCATTACTGTTACGGTTGAACAGGGATGATCAGAGGTGAGTATCTAATAGCAGCAGTTTATTAAACTAACACATAATCAAAAATAATTACAGGAACGCAAACAGCTTTACAAAACACATGAAAGGACAACAACTGACCAAAAGACAAGTGAAACACTGGGGTATATATTGGAAAACAAGAGGCTAACAAGACACAGGTGTGGGTAATCAATAACAAGAGTAACTATAGAAAAAAGGCTGTGTCTGAATTCTGAAATCATCTATGATGAAACATGATCTCTACACTCTTAAATAGGGCACAGCCATTCGCAGTGGTGTCCGAAACCATAGTGGACGTTATTGAGTGCTCTCATTCAATCCCACAATGCACCACAATAAAGTGTACAACCGATGTATGCCCATCGGCTAGAGAATACACATAATGCCCTGTGAGAGGTGAATGCTGAATGAATTCCCGCGTCTGACCAGAAGATGGCGCTGCATCTGAATAATCATCATCATCTGACGACTGCTGGTCCAATGTGGGTACAGCGTAATATCATACAGGTAAACATGCCTTTTTATTGATTATTAATTAAGGTTTATACATGCTAGTTTCCATGACAGAGTTCAAGATAAATCCTTTCATTTCTACTGGAGTAGTTTGCTAAGTTTCAAATGATTATTAAACAGCACAAACTATGTAAAAGCGACGGCTCTTAACGCACTAGTGTCCGAATTCACTCTAGTGAACTATATTAGTGGAGTAATGTAGGGAACACTGAACGATTTCGGACACTGCTAAAGTAAACCAGGCACTAAACACAGGAAGAGAATCAGCAGAACGAAAGGAACAGAAAATACACTTCAAAATTACTTCATAATTCAACATATTTATTGGATAATTAATCTAATTAGACTCCAAATTATGGGGGGATCTGACAACCTAATTAAGGTGTGAGTAACAATAGGAAGGTTTGGGAGCATTTTTGTTCAAATGTTATTAATTTTTTTATTACATTTAAAAAAAAATCTATTTCAGTGACCACAAATAGTTAGATTACAAGTGATTAATGGTGCGTATTTTCTTCTGGCCGCAACATTCAAGCAAGTATTGTTATCAGACAAAACATAAATACTGTTACTATTTATCCCTTTAGATTTGGATATATAACAAAAAGTTCCATTATTTTGTCTTTATGTTCAAAAAGATGAACATCTGCGTGAGATAAACATCATCAGATTGTGATTTGAACATTTCTTATTATAGAAGTTCCCTAAAACACACACTGAATGCGCCACCTATTTCCTTTTTGATTCAATACACACGACCAAATATCTTGACAGTTAGAGGGATAGTTCACTCAAAAATTTAAATGTCAATCCAAACCTCTATCACTTACAGCAGAACATAAAATAATATTTTTGAACTGTGTTTTGAACTGTTTCTATCCATATACGTTGAAAGGTCCTCGGGGGAAATGATTTTGGGTGAACTATTCCTTTAACAGCTCCTATTATAAACGCATGCACTGTTTATGCCATGCCATGCACATCAAGACCTGCATTAGGCATATTTACCTCCAGCATGCACAGGGTTCTCCTGAATATCACATCTCCTCGAGGACCATGAAGGGTCACGAGTAGAGCAAAGCTTCCGAGTGAACAGATCTGAGCTCCGGCTGAATATTGTTAATATTGTTGGAGGTAGTGTGGGGGGTGGGGGGTGGGGGGGTGTTTCAGGGGGTTGAGTCTTTCTTTCTGAGCTTGACGAAACACAGAGCTTTCCCTGGTAAACATCACCAAGGTCTAGCAAGACTTGGAATAAACACAAAGGAAAGTGTGCAAGGAGGAGGGTTCACCCGTACAGTATGTCCAGGCTGTTGTGTGAGACGAATATATAACAAGATGTCTGAGTTGAGCTGCAAAAGCATCTTTAATAATGCTTTAATAACTGGGTGAGCGAATCTCTTATGCTTCTGTAAATTAACTGGAATTTATTTGCATCATCGATTAACATTCAAAAAGACATGATGCAAATTACCATGCATAAATGAACTCATCTGGTGTAATAATATTGTGGTGAATGTCTGGATCATGCATATGTTGAATATGAATTTTAAAAACATTTGTTTCCCATTAGTGCTGCTGCAAACCTGCTATCATATGCTAGGGTTTTTATTTTTCGCCAGATTAATTGGTCAGAATAGTAAGTTTGGTGACTTAGAAAATAGGAAAAAAAAAGAAAACTTTTACATCAGTAGATTGTGAATATATAAGTTCCCTTTAAAGTCTATTTTCTTCTAAAGCAAAAGGCCTGTTTCACACCAAGAACAATAACTATTATGCTAACTATATTAGCGTTCACACCAGTGCAAGATATGTTAAGTTATGTTCAATATAAGCGCTTAAGTTTTGTGCTTTAAACGCTCGAGCTCTTTAAAGCAAGAATGATTCTGATTGACTGTCAATGCTTTTATCATTCAAAATTATTCTAAAAATGATATCGTGTCTCTGTGCCGTTATAATTATAGATCTTATGCGCCAGAGAAATCTTTAACAGCTCTGGCAGCTCTGTATATTTCTATGGCATCGCTGTCAAAGAGTAATTAGCTGGTTTACGTATTGTGGCGTTAAAGGGGTGGTATAATGCCCTTTTCACAAGATGTAAAATAAGTCTCTGATGTCCCCAGAGTGTGTATGTGAAGTTGTTGCTCAAAATACTCCACAGATATTTTTATATAGCATGTTAATATTGTCACTTTTTGAGGGTGAGCAAAAACACACCGTTTTTGTGTCTGTCCCTTTAAATGCAAATGAGCTGCTGCTCCCGGCACAGGGGGCGGAGCTTCAACAGCTTGTGTCCTTTTACCTCACACACACATGCACTGAAGATTTCAAAAACTTTTAGCCTTTTATGTTCAAACTGGAGTCAGACAATAATGGAGAAGACTCGAGAAGAAGTGACAACATGTAGAAGCAACAGGACATTTCTGAACGGTTAATTGATGAATTTATGTAGCTTATGTGGAGTTAACTATCTTCTAGTCATTGATTAGCATATTCTGTCATGATAATCTATAAATTGTGTTCAGGGGGCGGGGTTTATGTAAATTCTAGGGTTGGTGATGTCACTAACCCGTGAGGAATGTGGTGTAGTCTCTACCAGCCGTTTGTTGTAGTCCTTAAACAGCGATTTCTGTAAAAGAATATATCTCCCTTTGCTTTGAACTTTGAGCGTTGTAACTTTGCAGATGTTGTTTATGCTCAAACAGCAACATTACACACTAACTAGAGTTAGAAAAGAGAAATCATAATCAACCACCCCTTTAACAAAAGTTATCATGAGCATTGTAATGTTTGAAGTCATTTGTCAGTAGACCAGGAAGATTCTTCATTCATAAATCTGTAAGATCTTACTTTCTTGCTCTGGAAATACAAAAGGGGTGGGGCTACATGAGCTCTATTGTGCTGATGCACAAAGGATTTTTATAACTTTATCTTAAACATTATAGTTATCGTCGTTGGTTTGAACGGGCCTTTACTCTGCTTATTGAACATTATATTGTTTCCAGTGGGAACAACATACAGTAGACGGTCTTCTAGACTTCGCTGTCCGTCTGCTGTGTCTGGAAATACGTTCAACATCCAATCCATCTTGTATGAAAGATAATTGTCAAAACCCCAATTATCTCTGATTTGTAACTATCTCCAGTTTAAACAGCTGTAAAATAGGGTCAAAAGTGCTAACAATAGAAGCACATCTGGAACACATTTATCCGTCCTTACACACTGCATTAGTGGTTACCTTTATGTGAACCCCCATTTCTAAAACTTTGATTAGATGTTGAATAATGCTAACCCTGTTCAAGCCGTTAATTCAGTGGAAAGTGTTGATGGAAAGAACAGAGGAGCTCGCTCGGCGTGTGAAAACACTCTTGATTTCCCTCAGGCAGTGTCCAAGATTTTGTCACGCTTCTTTTCACACACAAATAAAAGCTAAAATCCCATGAGTGTTGTTTCATGCTGTTCTTGTTTTGAGTTGTGATGAGAAGCTTATAGTTTAATCAAACACATTACAAAACTATATTAAGCTGATGTAATTAAGCTGCTGATTGGATTAGGATTTGACAACAACAAAGGTATTGAACCTAGAAAAAAGTCTGGAAACATGAAGTATTGGTCATAATTCTTGTGGTCTCTTCTTGCTGTGATGTGACATAACATAAAATACATATGTGGGCATTTTAGCTGAATAGAAGAGTCAATTTTGTCAGTCTGTTAATAGCCTTGTCAGTGGATAATGCCTGCTTATTGTGTGAAATATTTAATTAAATTGTGTATATCACATGAAAATTGCTATTTATACCGGCCATCGGCCACACTGATGCGCTGATGTCGATGTACCTTCTCTTAAAGTCCCCCTGTGGTGAAAATCAAGCTTTTAATGTTGTTTATATGTCTATGTGGTGTTTTTAATCTGCTTTAAAGGTGCTCTAAGTGATGCCACGCGTTTTTTAGGCCACAACATGGGGGGTTAGTGCGCGTACACATGAAGGGGGTGTGGAGGAGAGAGAAGCATGTAGAGAGAAGTTTGAATTATGGCCGAGAACGGCCAACACACGACCAAAGAGACGACGTTCCGATGAACAAATTGCAAAAAAGAGGGACAAGGATAAGGAATGCGCAAAGTACCGAATTTACATCGGAAAAACCTTCGAAAGGTGGCGAGAACTCCGCCGGCAGAAGGGCTTCCAATCCGACATTCAGTTGCTCTGTTTTTGCAGAACAGGTAAATCAATTTTTCTTTCTAAACTGACTTTCATGTTCGCCAAACCAACACAAGGATGTAATTAGCTAGAACTATGCAGTCAGCGTTAACTTTGGTGAATACAACATAACTTATATGTTTCTAGGAGCTAGCAATCAATCTCTATTGTAAATGATCAAGCAAATTCACAGTAGGGCGACAATTTGTGTGAATGATTGTTTTCACCCACGGTTTGTTATGAATTTGAATGTTCATTTATAGGCTATTAACAACTTTGACTAAATTTGTTTACGACGCCGCCGTTGTTTATGCTCACTGGGAAACGCAAAGCTAACGTTATCTTGCTATTATTGCGTCCTTGTATGGGAGCTATAATTATAACTTCAGGTGGCGAAACGATTTTAAGATAATGTTTCTCTTTTTCTGCATTCTGTTCTGCAATATATAAAAGCATTTATCTAACTTGGCGACATTACACATTGAATGAAGTATCAGTAAAACTTAACTTTGTTTGTACTAGTGACTACTTTGACTTTCCTTTATGCCGGAAGGGAGGGGAGGAGGGAGGAGACGGGATGAGGAGGAGGGAGGGTCTAGCTAGCCTCCGTTTTGTTTGACAACAATTCGAATGTCAACAAGAAGTAACGACTCCCGGCATCGCTTAGAGCACCTTTAAGACAAACCATGTGTAAATTCATAAGTCGACACCATTGCTGAGTATTTTCTCCTTAAAACTGCAGTGAACCAAAGACAGTCTCAAAAACACGCTTTGAAATCGCTGGTGTTTCTGACGTCACAAACTACCTTGTAACCAATCAGATCAACGTGTGATCGTCAACCAGTGGATCTCTGAGCTGAGTGAGTGAGTGGAGGTGGGGCTCATTTGCATATTCATAGAACCGTGCATACTAAATGAGGCGAGGGTGTCGAGTTACATTCAAGATATTTTAAGGCATGAAGACACTTTTTTTCAGGGAAAAATTTGATATAAAAAAAATGACATTAATTTGACATATTATGTAAATTTGATGTTCAAAGATTTAAGGGATAGAATTATCGACTACAGGGAGACTTTAAATAACTCCACAAAATACAGCAAGTTTTCTTCAACTCTACTTCTAGAAAATGAAGAACGAAGAATGTGTGTGTGTTGCTTTTAATTAATTTATGAAACCACAGTAAACTTTAAAATGCTATTATATTTTGTGCAGGCAATATGCTTAGTTTGTTGTGAATAAAAAAGCCTGACGATGTCACTGCTAAATAAATATGTGCAAGTATTGTGTGATTCTGCCACGTTTCTCACTGATGCCCCAAAACTCATAAACTCTGGGCTTAGAGAAAATCCTGAGCTTCCCATTCGTAGTTACGAGTTTGTGGTGGCCATCATGTGCTTTCAACTCGTAAACATGATCTTTCTGACATGACTTGAACGCACCATTAGTCATTTCCGAGGAGATCGAAATGTGGAAAATTCACTCGAGTAGGATGAGCTCGTGCCGACAAGGTTTTGAAAAATCACCAAAATATTGAAAGTAAAAGCCAGATGGAGAAACAAAAATATGAATAAATGTTATCAATACCAGACGTCACAAATCATATATTCATTCTTGGCAGTGGCAGGAGTTTATAATGAGCCAGATTGATTGCTTTGCTAAGGTTCAGACGGGATAAGCGGAGATTCACTGTGTTATTTATTTCTTGCTTTATTACTTCAGCGTATACGAGAAGCAGATAAACCTTTCAACATGTGGAATGACCTGCTTAGTGTAATAGTGGCTATCTTAAAAATGTGCACAAGAATGCAAGACATTTTAAGTGTTCAGTATTGTTACTATTCATTTGAAGGAATTTTTAAAATCTAAGATGATAAACATAAAATAAAATACGTGTCACGCAGGTGTCAACTGATCAGGTGGTTACTGAGCTCCCTTAAAGGGCCGGGTATCCTTAATGTGTGGTGAAAATCCAGCTTTTAATGTTGTTTATGTGTCTATGTGGAGTTTTTAATGTGCTTTAAGACAAACCATGTGTAAATTCATAAGTCGACTCCATTGCTGAGTATTTCCTCCTTAAAACTGCAGTGAACCAAAGACAGTCTCAAAAACACGCTTTGAAATCGCTGGTGTTTCTGACGTCACAAACTACCTTGTAACCAATCAGATCAACGTGTGATCGTCAACCAGTGGATCTCTGAGCTGAGTGAGTGAGTGGAGGTGGGGCTCATTTGCATATTCATAGAACCGTGCATACTAAATGAAGCAAGGGTGTCGAGTTACATTCAAGCTATTTTAACGCATGAAGAAAGAAAAAATGTCTAAATATGTCATTTTGGAAATCAAATATGAGTTTTAATGGATAAAATGATTGACTACAGGGGGACTTTAAATGTAAAATGATGGCCAGCACATGAATTCTCAATAAATTCAGGTTGTCTCATTTATAAGAGTAGCGGATCAGCCATTGAATGCAAAGTTTACAACAAGGAGCAAAACAATTAAGCAGACAGTCTACTAATACTCTAATGACTGCTAGATGATATGTAGTTGCAAAGTTACTTATATCTAAAGTGGACCATCGAAATAAAGTGTTACCAAAATACCCGAATAATGCACTTAAATAACTGGAAAAAAAACAAAGTGTGAAATGTTGGACACTTCATGCACTCGATAGTCGTAGTTTTAATTATGTAGAAGGAGGAGGGGCTTCAGACTCTATAATGACTAAATAACCTTATAAAGTTCATAAACTACACTGTTCAGTACATAGTGCATATTAATTTTTAATAAATATGTGGAACAAGACTTAAGTCAGGACTTAAACTTGGCTTGTCCATACTGTATCAAAAGGCTATGGCTTAACAGTGGAAGTTTTGTTAACACATGACTTTCCCCAGATCTCAGAGAAACCGAAATTCAGGCAAAGAAGCATTAATACCGCACACAATTCATATTAAAGATAAATATTTGGAAGTTCAGAATTCAATCATTTTTCTGGCTTCCATCAACAAATCTGCTCTCAGCAAAGTGTTTGCTCATCCCTTCACGGGTTTATTTTTAGTACGAGGCCTTTGGAATAACTCTTGCCTTGAAATGGAAATTTAAGATTAACACAATGAGAACTTGGCTCTGCAGTTCTTTCCCCTGTGGGAATGTGTGACTTATACAAGTACTCAGAGTAAAAAAAAAAAAAAAATGCAATTCTTGAACATCCACACATCCACAAGGGGATCTCCAAATACTAACAGAGGAAACTGGATTTCCTCTGAAGGGATCTGTGATATGCATGATCCTCTTTTTCCTGACAGTTTTGTCTATGGTAACTTCAGAACGTGTTTTAAGGACTCAAAGCGAATAATGGGTGTGCTATACTATAAATGACTGATTTGAGAAGGGTTAGGGACTCAAACTGTATCTGCCCAAAAGGCTATGGCTTAACAGTGGAAGTTTTGTTAAGACATGACTTTCCCCAGATCTCAGAGAAACTGAAATTCAGGCAAAGAAGCATTAATACCGCACACAATTCATATTAAAGATAAATATTTGGAAGTTCAGAATTCAATAATTTTTCTTTTCAAAATAAATTAATGTATTTTTAACAATTTTTAATGTTTTCTGGCTTCCATCAACAATGCATTTATAATGTATGTGCCATTGAAGATTTGGAAAGTCTCTGTAGGCATGTAGCAAATGCTAATGCAAATCATATATCAAACATGTATCCAAAGCATTCAAAAGGAATACTTACAAAGCTCTGAGTGAGTGTATGCTGTTTCTTTAACACCATTAACTTCATGTGTTTGCATAATAATAACACTTTCACTATTAGCTAAACAAACCACCTAATCCACAATATTAAGAATAGTTCACCCAAGCATGGACATTTTTCACAGGTACTGTGACTATGACCTGTTGTATGGCGAGAACTGCCTAATGATTTTTAAAACAATTCTACTTTTCATGTTCCAATGACAAAATTACATCATTGGAACGACATGAGGGCGAGTGAATAGACTTAAAGGGATAGTTCATTAAAAATAAAAATTCTGTCATCATTTACTCATCCTCAGGTTGTGTGAGTCTTCTGTTGAACACAAAAGTAGATATTTTGAAGACTGTCGGTAACCAGACAGTTGATGGACTCCATAGTAGGAAAACTGGAAGTCAATGGTTACCAACATTCTTCAAAATATCTTCTTTTTAGTTCAACAGAAGAAAGAAATTCATACAGATCTGAAACAACTTGAGGGTGAGTAAATGATGGCAGAGTTTTCATTATTTAGTGAACTATGCCTTTAATAAAATGAAACTGTTGGCGGTGAGAAGGATGTTCACTTCTAAACTAGTTTAGACTAACAGCTGTTTTATGTTGGCTAATATTACTCATGACCCAGATCTTCTGAAGGGGGGTCAGGGCAGCACTGTGGCTTTTGTTTTATTTTTTATGGGAAATTGTTACAAGAAAAGGACATTAAGTCTCATTTATGCAGAAATGTGTGTGAAATCTGCATATGAATGTTTTCAAGAACAAATCAACGTTCACCAAAAACTTTCGTAGTAAAATTAATTAAAAATTTACGGAATAAATTTTTTTAGGAATGTACGGAAAAATATCAATAACTGGAACCATATGTATGCAAAAAAAGTACTTTCTCTGTGTGGCCTTATAATCGTGAATATTTAATTTGAAAACTAATATAATTAATATATTATATTATATTATATTATATTATATTATATTATATTATATTATATTAGTATATTATATCATATTATAAAATTAATAAATAGTCATTTAATTTCATCTTAAATATATTTCATCGTATGCAGTGAAAGAGTAAGAAAATCTGCGTTATAGCTTCAGCATCGCGGTTTCTCTGAATAATGCAGATTTATGCATAAGTACAGCTGGCTGATGAGAAGTCTGTAATCTGGCTCTGTATAAAAGGTGTTTGTTGTGTTTGAACTGGTTTTTGAGTGACTCGCTCGTCGTTGTTCGATGATCTTCCGAGAGCGCGTCTGTTTGACGAGTGTGATGACAGGAAAGCGTGTGCGGAAAGCCCTTATATGGAGATGGTTTGGGCGTGTTTTATGCAAATAACTAACCTCGTGCACGCGGACGCTCATTTAGAATACTACAAATTTACTACTTTAGAATAAGATTTGAATACATTCATGTGTGCACGCTTTTCGTGAGAAGTTCTCCTGTGCGTACAAATATTTAAATATTAATATATCAAGTATTAAATGACCCACACAATGAATGAGAATCGTTGTCTAAAAGCAGAGGCGGACAGAGTACACAGCTTCATTACTTGAGTAAAAGTACAGATACCCCTTACTAAATTTTACTCAAGTACAAGTAAAAGTACTACAGTCAGATGTATACTTAAGTAAAAGTACTAAAGTACTTGTTTTTAAATGTACTTGAGTATCAAGAATACAAGAGTACATTTTTTAAATATTGCATTACTACTGCCACAGTGCTTACACTGGTAAACACAGCAAACACTTGAAGCGAAAACTATCATTAAATTGTTCAGAAAATTAAAATAGTCTGGCGAGGTGGGGCCACGGGTTGGCACATTCCCGGGATGGACCTGCTGCGTCTTCATCCATGGTTTCGTCTCTTATCTAAATCTGACCATGGAGTTGACTTTGGCGGAAAGCTGAAGGTGATTGCTGATAGGCTGTCCCAATCAGTGGCGCCTGCACAATCCAATCACATTTGAGAGGGAACCGACAAATTGAGGGTTTCCGAGATTTTTCTTTTTTCCTTTTTTTTTTTTTTTTTTTTTTTTTTAGAAGAAGTAAGGGGTACTCACGGTTATGGATAGAAATGTAGTGGAGTAAAGAGTACAATATTTGCCTCTCAAATGTACTTGAGTAAAGTCATGAGTACTCCCCAAAAATGATACTCGAGTAAAGTACAGATCCCTCAAAATTGTACTTAAGTACTGTACTCAAGTAAATGTACTCCATTACTGTCCGGCTCTGTCTAAAAGTCGTGTGTGGATTGGACAAACATATACACTATTAGTGAAATATATGGACCCAATACCAGTGAACCAATAAAGGCAAGAAAATCCAACTGTAAGGTTACTCACACAGCATTAGGAGAGTATAAAGAAGAAGCAGAAACAAGCGATAAAAGCATTGCTGACACACATGTAAAATAACACAATCATCAAACATGAAACAGAATGTATCAATAAAATTTAGTCTCAGCTTTTTGTTAAAAATGTTGCTTTTTTAATGAAACTTACCCACATTCAAGAGATAATAAGAATACATGAAGCTAGAATAAAATTCATAACAATAAAATACCTAAATATGAACATAGTAGTATACTTAAAGATCAAAAGTATATAAATAGTAAACTATATATGATGTTAAGTTCAATTAAAAAAAACTTAAAAGTAGCCTATTCTTTTTGCTTCTGTTTGGGAAAGTTTAGCTCATGTTTAATTCTGTTTCCTGTTTGAGTTTGTTTCCTTGGTTACTCATTGTTTGATTATCGTGTACACCTGTGATTCATTTCGTTGATCGGTTTGTTTGTTCAAGATTCTTTCAGTTACAGTAATTGTCAGTTCTCGTCGTGTTTTAATTGGTTGTTTTGTTTCTAGTCCTGAGTTTTGTTAAATAAAGTCTTAAAGTGATGCGTTTAGATCCTTTCACTCATCTTTATTTCAACCAACAGTTTCTCTCTTCGGTCCATCAACTGTTTGGTTACAGACACTCTTCAAAATATCTTCTTTTGTGTTCAACAGAAGAAAGAAACTCATATAGGTTTGGATATAACTTGAGGGTGAGTAAATAAAGACAGAATTTTCATTTTTGGGTGAAATATCCCTTTAAAAATATACTTTTATACAATAAAAAGAAGCCCTAATGAGTCCCAAGCAGTACTGAAATAGGGCACTTACAAGTATGCTACTAGCATATTAGATATTAGTATTGAGATAGTATACTTAAAAAATACTTGAACTTTACAAGTGTAGGCTACTTAATAAAATAAACTTTTTTTTTTTTTTTTTTTTTGTAAGGGTTGTGTTGACAAAAAGACCAGTTGAGAGTTTTCATATCCTCCATATGATTCTAAGAAAATCATAAACAGAATAAATTCTATATTTGTTTTCTTATGTTGTTACATAACCTCCAGCTCTGACAGAAGGCCTAGTGAAGTAACACACACACACACACACACACACACACACACACACACACACACACACACACACACACAAACTGATGTCGAGAGGTGTATCAATCACCTCACAGCGCTGGAGCTCCTGCATGCTGAGATATTACTCACATTTACATAAACATGACTCAATTATGTTACAATTAAGTTTGAACACAATCACGCATGTTCAACTCACCCCATGTTGAATCTTCAGATGAAATATCTCCAGTGAAAACAGTGTCCTTTTCCTCGCTCTCCCTCTTCCAACTTTCTCTTTTGAACGGAGGCTTCAAGTAGAGCAGCTTTTATTTATGTCCTTTTTTGGGATTGAGTAAATGGAGAGAGCTTGCAGAACACTAGAGTACATTACTCCCTTGCTGTTTTACCCCGAGAAACTTTGCCTTCTCTCTCTCTCTCTCTCTCTCTCTCTCTCTCTCTCTCTCTCTCTCTCTCTCTCTCTCTCTCTCTCTCTCTCTCTCTCTCTCTCTCTCTCTCTCTCTCTCTCTCTCTCTCTCTCTCTCTCTCTCTCTCTCTCTCTCTCTCTCTCTCTCTCTCTCTCTCATGAATCTACTCCACCCAAGATATCCAATAGTCAAACCAAAAATTATTCAGACACCAGATATAATTTTTTATATTTTTTAGTGTGGGCAGGACACTATAGTTCATTTATGTAAGTGAGGAGAGCAAAATAAAATAAACTGTGACTTATACCCAAACATTATTATGACTTTTGACCTGATCATGTTTTGCTTTCGTGTTTTTTCTTTAATTGCTAATGCAACACTTTTTACACACAGACTGAACAAAATGAAGCATTGCTTGGTGATTGGTTGAGCTAAACTGGTATTATCTAATAGTGTAGTTAAATTTAACAGCTGACAGATATTCAACATAATTCATGTGTGAGACAGTCTAACAGAAGGAAATATCAACTGATTTAATAACTCTGAGTTCTTGTCATATTTTACCATTTTCTAAACTATAATGAATAAACTGTGATAATGTGAGGTGCCTGAGTTAATTTTGTTTTGACTGGATATATAACCGATCACATTCAGGTGTGTTTGTGTGAATGTTACCAGCCTGTGTTTGAGAGATTCACCGGCATTGATTTAATATGTTTATGCGCTATTGCGGTTTGTGTATGTCTCTCTGTTTGCCTTATGCCATTACACACTGGTGAAATATGGCAAGGAAAGGGTTCAAGTTCACTTGTCCAGGACACAAAAACATACCCGATCATTAAGCGCTCTCAGAGGTAATTTGGAGCAACTGGGACCCAGCGAGGAACGGCTTTAACAGATCCAGGTAACTAGACTCTAGGGTCGAACAGCGCTGGTAAACATGTAGGAGATCAGGCCACGGTCTCTGGAGAGAAGAACATCTTCCTCATCATTATGATGAGACAAATCTGATCTGGACTTTGTCATTCATTTTCCTTGGCATGGTTACATTACTGGTGCATTTATACACATAACTTTTACTTTTATGCGCACAATGTGTCATATCCCTTACACAAAATAAATGGGTAACACTTTACAATAAGGTTCATTAACATTAGTTAACTACCTTAGTTAATATGAGTTAACTACCTTAGATAACATGAACTAAGAATGAACAATACTTCTTCAGCATTTATTAGGTAATATTAATTTTAGGGCTGTCAGTTAACGCGTTAACGCAAACCCATTTTAACGCGATCAATTTTTTTATCGCGAGATTAACGTTCTTTTTGGCCTAGCAAACTTTGTCGTTTTTTTCACATGCTTTTGCAACAGGACGCGGCATACGCGGCGCTGCTCTTTGAAACCCATTCATTTCAATGGCTTGCGCCGCGCGAGGACGTTTTGTTGCTTCGTCGACCAAAGCGCAAGAGGATCTAGCTAGACCGGAAACAAAACAGCAGGCACGCGCACACACTTGTTTGGGCTTGCGAGCCGGCCAAATAGTAGGTTAACGTTACGTTTTGAGTGGATGACGAGCGCGAGACGCCGAAATGGATGCCAATAAGATTCTGAATAGAAAGTTTACTTTTAAAAAGTTGCCAAATGGTTCCATTGACTAGACCAACGTGATCTGTGTGTTTTGTCGTTGTGAACTGAGCTATCATCATCGCAGTACGTCCAGTCTGAAACACCACTTGATGATGGCCACACACACACACACACACACACACACACACACACACACACACACACAGCCGATGCGGATTCTCCAAACCCTCGTCAATATCAGGACCTCGTCAGGATTTCTTTCACCCTTTTATTGATGGACAGTGTTACATTGTGTGAGAGATTATTTGCTCCAAGTGAGAATGTTAGTGTGAAATTGAACACAGTATTGCCAATGTTGTTTTCAATAATAAAAAAATCTGCACAAAGCAAGCCAATCCGCTTTTTTCATGTTGATAAGAGCATTAAAATGAGAAAAAAATAATGGGACAAAAATAAATCAAGAGACATTTAGAATAGATAAAAAATGTGCGATTAATCGCGAGTTAACTATGACATTAATGCGATTAATCGCGATTAAATATTTTAATCGTTTGACAGCACTAATTAATTTCAACATTTACTAATACGTTATTAAAATCAAACGTTGTATTTGTTAACATTAGTTAATGCACTGTGAACTAACATGAACAAACAATGAACAGCTGTATTTTTTATGAACTAACATTAACAAAGATTAATAAATACTGTAAAAAGTGTATTGCTCATTGTTAGTTTATGTTAGTCAATACATTAACTAATGTTAACTAATGAACCTTATTGTAAAGTGTTACCAACTAGATGATTACCATACAAAATATGACCGCCGCTCAGGCCTGCACTGGCTTTCCACAAAAATAAATGACGTGGAGCAATTTGGCTGTATTGCGTGTTTATGTATATAAGTTGTATATTTTAAAAGACTGTCTGGAGTATTCCTGTGGATCATGGATAATTTAGATTAATTATTTGCCATTACTATTTAAGTTTTATATCAAAAGTCATTAGTTTAGACACTTACCATCCATAATGTGAAAACGTCACATCCATAACAGTGGTTAACAGTAAAAAGCGACTGAAGTGCCCTTGAGCAAGGCACCTAACCCCTCACTGCTCCCCGAGCACCGCTGTTGTTGCAGGCAGCTCACTGCGCCGAGATTAGTGTGTGCTTCACCTCACTGTGTGTTCACTGTGTGCTGAGTGTGTTTCACTAATTCACGGATTGGGATAAATGCAGAGACCAAATTTCCCTCACGGGATCAAAATAGTATATATACTTATACTTATACATACTAAGTATGAAAAATCTGTGTTTTTTTTTTTTCAAAGGACCCTCCCATTCAATTTATACAAACCTCTACCAAACGGTTGAGGTGCCTGTTGATGGTAAAAGTCAGTTATCTGACTTTGGCATGGGTTTGTTGTGTTTTACTGAAATAAAAAACATTTTGTCCCCAAAAAAGTGGTTCTCTTACGAGAGGTTCTCTCGTATTGCGTAAGCTGTGCTTACGCAGCGGGAAAAGCCTTCTTTTCTCGAGATACTGAAACCAAAAATTATCCTTAATTTCATATATTGTCAACGCAGTGCAGCTGCAGGCAGCTGAGCTAGAGCGGCATACTGCGCGCTCATTGGCTGCCGCGCGGCAACTGCTTAAGCCTACCAGTGAGCCTGGCGTGACGTCACGCCCAATGAGGGCGCGCGCGACCTCAGAATGGGCGGCGTCAGAGCGTATATACGGAAGGCTCGTAGGCTATATTCTCTGATTTCTGTCTTTTCAGCGAAGCACTCGCATCGCTGATCTCTGAGAGGAAACCGTCGCCGTGGCCTTCTTGGATCAAGCTAACGAGCCAGCTTAGGACAGCCTGAGGAAGCCGGACGATCTCTTCGCCGCCTTCAGCCTGCCGTGCCAGCTCAGCTATCCGGCGATACATATCCTTCATTGATAAGCTCTTTTTGCGTGTGTTTGCCTTTTTCTCCGCAGCACTCTAAAAGAGCACGAGGCGTTGTTGCAAATGCCTTGCACCACGTGCGGCTCATGCCGCTCGCCGCTCAGCGACAGAGACCGCCATCTCCTCTGCGCTCTCTGCCTGGGACGGGATCATGCAGCCGTCGCGTTTTCCTCGGGCGGCTGCGAATTCTGCGAAGAGCTGCAGATGTCGACCCTGCGGGCTCGACTCGCCCTCTTTACAGACACCGCTCCTGCCGTTGCTGGGCCGCGTAAGAAGAAACGCCGCTCACAACGCCCACCGGAGCCTGAGACACGAGCCAGGGCCTCGCGGGAGAGGCTCGCTCTCTCCCTCTCCGCCCCCGCTCCCCGACGCGCAGCCGACGGCTCTCGCCCTCGATGCCGTCGACACAGCGGATGAAAACGATCGACTGGACACGTGCTCTTTGATGGCGTCGGACAGCGAGGTGTGGTCCGGCTCCGCCCGATCCGCCTCCTCCAGCTTCCAGCAGGGCTCCCGCCGGGGTGGAGGCCGAGCTTCTCCGCCTCCTCACTATGGCAGTCGAGCGCCTGGGCCTCGAGTGGTCACCGCCAGAGGTACCCCCGCCTAACAGGCTCGATGGATGCTTCCTGACCACCAGTCGCCAGGCCCCAGCGTCTAGACCAGCGCCGTTTCTGCCTGAGCTTCACGACGAGCTTGCTAAATCGTGGAACGCTCCAGTTTCGGCCAGACTCCGTTCTCCAGCCTCATCGACTCTCTCCCGCGTGGACGGAGCCACGGAGAAGGGGTATGACCGGATTCCACCGGTTGAACAGGCGGTTGCAGCGCATCTTTGCCCCCCATCCGCGAGATGGCGCTCAAAGACTGCCCTCCCGTCTAAAGCCTGCAGGACTACTTCGGCGTTCGCCAGCCGCGCCTTCTCCGCCGCTGGGCAAGCCGCCTCAGCCCTGCACACAATGGCGGTCCTTCAAGTTCTCCAAGCGGACCTCCTCCGCCAGCTCGACGAGGGAGAACTGGACAGATCGGCCTTAACCAACCTGCGCAGTGCGACGGACCTTTCCCTTCGCACGACGAAGACAGCGGCCCAAGCTATCGGACGATCCATGGCTTCGCTGACCGTCATTGAGCGCCACCTTTGGTTAACACTAGCCGACATGGGGGAACAAGAGCGGTCCGTCTTCCTGAACGCCCCGCTCTCATCTACTGGTCTCTTCGGCCCTGCAGTGAGTGGCCTCGTGGACCGTTTTTCTGAGGTACAGAAAGCATCACAGGCCATGAACCTCTTCCTGCCCCGCCGCTCGAGCTCCGCTGCAGGCCGCTCTAACCAGCCTCCTGCACGCAGCTCCGCACAGCGGCCATCTCGACCCCCAGCCTCCCAGCAGCGCCAGCGCGGCCGCCCCAGGTCCCGCTCCACCAGCCAGCACAGGCCCCCGCCCCCGCGTGGGCCTCGGCCTAAGGTAACGCTGAAGCCCGAGCCTGCAAAGTCCTCCTAGCACCCGTCGGGAGGAAAAGACGGTCGAGTCCCGCTGCGGCCGGACCACCGTCAAAGCTAAAATGTATCCCTCTGCCAGTCCCCTTATCAAAGGCTACTGCAGTAGTGCCCACAGCAGCCAACGAGCCAGTTTTTCAACTCTCTCGCCTGCACACAAACGCCGTTTTTACGGCGACCCAGATAAATCGAATAAAGAGTGTAATATCTGGTCAGTCGGCTCACGCCGTCAGTGTTATGAGTGTAGTAAGCTTGCCCACTTCCCAGTGCTCATCACTACACACAAGCACAAATCCCCCTGTGTACCCCACAGAGTGCACTCACATAAAGCGCGCTACGGCCGCTCGAGTGATAACTGTAGGTCACGCGCCCACACTTCAGTGCTCACACCTACACAGTGCTCGCTCTGTCTCACACGCTTGGGGACCAGAACATTCTGCCACTGGCCGCGTGTTAATAAAGAGCCCTGTGCCCGCTACACAGCACGCACACTCTCATGTAAACACGCACGAGCCAGCCACCGGCTGTGTGTTAATAAAGAGCCCTGTGCCCGCTTTACAGCACGCACACTCTCCGATAAACATGCACGAGCCCGCCCCGCTTCCGCGCTGCGAGCCGTCACACACAACGCTCTCTCACAGCGCCGTTCAGCCGGCTGCCGCCATCAGCGAACCCCCGTTCCCCCTCACTGCCACTGCGCGACTCGCGCTTACACCGCCACAGATCCCCTGTCCCGCGCTGTGCGGCGGGCGAGACTCAGAGGCGATTCGACCCCTAGCTATGAGTGCGAATGCATGGAAAGCTATTCAGGGAGTGTCGAAGTGGGTACTGAACACAGTGATAAAGGGCTATTCGCTTCAATTCGCTCGCCGCCCTCCGCGCTATCGCGCTCGGGCCGAGACTATAGTGAAAGCGGATGCAGCGCATCTGCTTCACACAGAAATAGCGAATTTGCTGCACAAAGGGGCGATAGAACGGGTTCTCCCTCCGGGTTCCGAGGCAGGCGTATACAGCCGCTATTTCCTCGTACCCAAGAAGGGCGGAGCACTCAGACCTATATTGGATCTGAGATATTTGAACAAAACGCTTATGAAACGGCCGTTCAAAATGCTCACAACCAGTCAAATCCTCGCGCAGATTCGCCCGGGGGACTGGTTCATATCTTTCGACCTGAAAGACGCGTACTTTCAGATTCAGATTATACCCCGTCACAGGCCATTCTTGAGATTCGCCTTCGACGGCCAGGTATATCAGTACACCGTCCTGCCGTTCGGCCTATCCCTGGCACCCCGTACATTTACGAAGTGCATGGATGCGGCTCTCTCACCCCTGAGATCGAGGGGAATGCGAATCCTGAACTATCTGGACGATTGGCTCATTATAGCGCACTCGGCGGAGGAACTAGTTTCCCACAGAGAAGCGCTTCTCGGTCACCTGCAAAGCATGGGTCTTTCCGTGAACTGGGACAAGAGCTCTTTAGCCCCCAGCCAGTCTATCACTTTTCTGGGTATAGATCTGGACTCGGCGGCGATGACGGCCAGACTGTCCGCACAGCGCGCGCGCTGTGTTCGACACCTCGCCGCCTCCTTTCAGGAGGGAAAAGTTTTTCCATTGAAAACTTTTCAGAGGTTGCTGGGCCACATGGCATCAGCAGCAGCTGTCCTGCAGCTGGGTTTACTCCGAATGCGTCCGCTTCAACGCTGGCTAAAAACGGAAATGCCCCGCAAAGCATGGATTTCGGGCCGTGCTCCAATCAGAGTGACTCAGCGCTGTGTTACAGCCCTGCAGCCCTGGCTGGCGGCCGAATGGTATCAGCGGGGAGTGTCGATGGGAACCATCGCACACCGCAAAGTGATCTCGACAGACGCGTCCAACATGGGTTGGGGAGCGACTCACGAAGGCAGTCCGATTTGCGGCCCGTGGTCGAATACGGAGAAAGACCTTCACATAAACTGTCTAGAGATGCTGGCGGTCGAGAAAGCGCTGAAGCACTTTCTACCGCTTCTACGGGGACACCATGTGCTAGTTCGCTCGGACAACATGTCAGTGGTGTCGTACGTGAACCGCCAGGGCGGAATCAAATCCAGAACCCTGTGTGCGCTCGCAGAGCGCCTCCTATCCTGGGCTCAAGGCCCGTTGCGCTCCCTAAGGGCAGCTCATGTACCCGGTCGTTTGAATGACGGCCCGGACAGACTGTCCAGGGACAACGTTCCCCCAGGGGAATGGTCTCTACACCGCCAGACGATACAGACGCTTTGGCGTCGTTTCGGCGAAGCGAAGATCGACCTCTTCGCCACGAGCGAGAACGCTCAGTGCCAGAGGTTTTTCTCGAAACAGGAGGACGCGCTGGCCCAGACCTGGCCCAGCGCTCCGCTGTACGCGTTCCCACCGATCTCGATGCTACCTCAAGTGCTAGCGAGGATCAGGGAGGCGAACTGCGCAGTGCTCCTCATAGCCCCGCGCTGGGAAAACCAACCATGGTTCCCCGAGCTAATGAGACTGGCAGACACAGCCCCATGGCCGATTCCGGTGAGGAGAGATCTCCTCTCTCAAGCCCGAGGCTCGATTCTGCATCCCCATCCAGAGCACTGGTCTCTGCATGCGTGGATAATCAACGATTACTCGTTGGCCTGCCAGAAGGGGTAATTAACACGATCGCGCAGTCCAGAGCCCCCTCGACGAGGCGGCTCTATGCGTCTAAATGGTCAGTGTTTAACAAGTGGTGTGTGAATATGGGTTCTAATGCTCGGACCTGTGGAGTTCCACAGGTATTGAAATTTCTCCAAGAGATGTTGGACGCGGGCAGGTCCCCCTCCACACTCAAGGTTTATGTCGCGGCCATAGCAGCGTTCGCTGAGTCGGCGCGCGGCCGTGCACTGGGCAGAAATGAACTCATTACCCGCTTTCTACGCGGGGCCAGGAGAATGAACCCTCCGCGGCCCCCGTCGGTTCCTATTTGGGACCTGTCCCTGGTCCTGGAGTCCTTAAAAGCGCATCCCTTTGAGCCTTTGGACTCTGTGGAGTTGAAATACTTAACGCTTAAGACCGTTTTTCTGCTAGCTCTGGCTTCAGTTAAACGTGTGGGAGATTTACATGCGCTGTCCATCAGCGCGTCGTGCCTCGAGTTTGGACCTAACCATTCTATTCTCAAACCGAAGCACGGCTATGTCCCCAAAGTGTTAGGCACTCCCTTCAGGACTCAGGTCGTTACCCTATCGGCCCTGCCGTCCTCCAGCAGTGAGGAAGGGGTTAACCGCCTTTGCCCGGTCAGGGCGTTAAGGGGTTATGTGACGCGCTCTGCAGCCTTCAGGTTCTCAGAGCAGCTTTTCGTTTCGTTTGGCGGGCGCACCAAGGGTCGCGCCGCTTCGAAACAGACACTGTCCAGATGGATAGTAGACGCGATTGCAGCAGCTTATGCGTCCAAAGACCTGCAATGTCCGTTAGGCATACGGGCTCATTCCACCAGAGGCATGGCCTCATCGTGGGCATGGTCCAGTGGGATTTCCATTGACGACATTTGTAGGGCAGCGGGCTGGGCGTCCCCCTCCACATTTGTTAGGTTTTATAACCTGGAAGTTCCCGCTATGCAGGCTAAACTTCTGTCAGTCTAGTCGTGTTTCATGTCCTGCCCAAGGGTCAGGCTGTATTACCGATTAGCTTGTCTGTTGAGCTGCACGCTCAGAGTATCAGTTACATGAACCGGCAGTGCCGTTCTGTGTTTTTTCCCTATGTGTGCTTATGAACATGCGCTGGCCCGCACCGCTGGCCACCTGTTTTGATCACCTCTATGTTTTTCTATGAGTCATATGTGATTGTTAGGCTCGCACGGCGTGGACAAAGGGTTCCCGCTGCGTAAGCACAGCTTACGCAATACGAGAGAACCTCTCGTAAGAGAACGATACTTGGTTACTCACGTAACCTCGGTTCTCTCTAGAGAGGGAACGAGTATTGCGTTCCCTGACCGTGCTGAGCCTATCGCTCGTGTCGCTTCAGTCGACAAAAAACAGAGAATATAGCCTACGAGCCTTCCTTATATACGCTCTGACGCCGCCCATTCTGGCGGGCTGTGACGCGCGAGGTCGCGCGCGCCCTCAAAAGAAGGCTTTTCCCGCTGCGTAAGCACAGCTTACGCAATACTCGTTCCCTCTCTAGAGAGAACCGAGGTTACGTGAGTAACCAAGTATCGTTTTATCTTGTAGCCCTGGTCCCAGAGTTTAAAAAAAACAATGTTAACAAAATTAAACTCATTCCCACTGTACCTAGTAGAACACTTAAGTAAATGTCCCATTGAAATTAAGTGAAGAAAGTGTACACATAATACATTTTGGTCTGTACCATGAAGAGAAAACTGATTCAATTACATAAACTATATATTTTCTGAAAGCGTAGACTCTCAGGATGTGATCTAACATGGCATGAAACATGTCCCACCGACGTCATTAGTATACTGCCCAAGCATAACACATTGGGTATTGGTAAATCGGGTATATGGCTGATACCTAAAAAAAGTAGTAGTATGTGCATGTCTGTGTGCATGTGGATTTGTATGTGTGTGTATAGGTGTGTGTCTTTGCCTGTGGATGTCAGTGTGTGTGTGCATGCTTGCGTTTGTTTGTATTCCTACATGTGTGTGTGTATCATGTGTGTGTGTGTGTGTGACAGTATCATCCTAAACCAGCAACCCTTCGCTCAACAGCACCATCTACAGGCCGATTAGTGTACAGTCACTAAATGTGCACATAAATTAATTTATTTTATACCCCCCATGGATGAAATTCTACGAAACTTAGCATACCCCCAGAGGATGTCAAAGTTAATCATACACATAAAATATGGTGCAGTTCTGAACTTAAGACCAACATACTTTGCAAATTTCTTCATCCTCGGTGCCATGGTTCAGGTAGTTATTTAGGAAAAACTGAATTTTTTGGGTTTGGGGGGGCCCAGCGCGGGGGGGTGGGGGTGGGGGTGGGGGGGGGGAGTGGCCCCCGGGGCCAAAACGAATTTTTTCCGTAAAAGTCTAGTGGGGCTACATGCCCACCAAATTTCATGTTCCCCGGTGTTTCAGTGTCCCTGGTATCGTTGATGGAAAATTCAGTAGATTGACGAAAAAAAAAAAAAAAAAAAAAACTTTGACAATCCTTATAATATTATTAATAATATTGCATTTTATTTTTTTATGGGAGGGGCGCAAATCACAAATGACTGATTATGGGCTAGGTTGATGTGGGCCCTTAAGAGCAACATACCATCAAAATTTCTTCATCCTCGGTGCCACGATTCAGGTAGTTATTTAGGAAAAAACTGCATTTTTTGGGTTTGGGGGGATCCAGCGAGTGAGGGGGGGGGGAGTGGCCCTCGGGGACCAAACGAAATTTTTCCATAAAAGTCTAGTGGGGCTACATGCCCACCAAATGTCATGTTCCCCGGTGTTTCGGTGTCCCTGGTATCGTTGACGAAAAATTCACGGGGGGCCCAGCGTGGGGGGGGAGTTACCCCCGTGGACCAAACAAAATTTTTCCGTAAAAATCTAGTGGGGCTACATGCCCACCAAATTTCATGTTCCCCGGTGTTTCGGTGTCCCTGGTATCGTTGACGAAAAATTCACGGGGGGCCCAGCGCGGGGGGGGGGGGGGGGGGAGTGGCCCCCGGGGACCAAACGAAATTTTTCTGTAAAAGTCTAGTAGACCAACATACCATAAAAATTTCTTCATCCTCGGTGCCACGGTTCAGGTAGTTATTTAGGAAAAACTGCATTTTTTGGGTTTGGGGGAGCCCAGCGCGGGGGGGAGTGGCCCCCAGGGACCAAACGAAATTTTTCCGTAAAAGTCTAGTGGGGCTACATGCCCACCAAATTTCATGTTCCCCGGTGTTTCGGTGTCCCTGGTATCGTTGACGAAAAATTCACGGGGGCCCCAGCGCGGGGGGGGGACTGCTGTATATTCTTAGGTTTCCAGAAACAAATTTTTTGTAGGACCAATCAGCGAATAGAGGGAGTGGCTGAGAACGATTTTATGGTATGTTGGTCTACTAAACTTTTACGGAAAAATTTCGTTTGGTCCCCGGGGGCCACTAACCCCCCCCCGCTGGGCCCCCCGTGAATTTTTCGTCAATGATACCAGGGACACCGAAACACCGGGGAACATGAAATTTGGTGGGCATGTAGCCCCACTAGACTTTTACGGAAAAATTTCGTTTGGTCCCCGGGAGCCACTACCCCCCCGTGCTGGCCCCCCCAAACCCAAAAAATGCAGTTTTTCCTAAATAACTACCTGAACCGTGGCACCGAGGATGAATAATTTTTTATGGTATGTTGGTCTACTAGACTTTTACGGAAAAAATTTAAGGGCTCTTAAGGGCCCACATCAACCTAGCCCATAATCACTCATTTGTGATTTGCGCCCCTCCCATAAAAAATTAAAATGCAATATTATTCTGCTTTAATTGCCTCTATCTTCAGTTGAGATGTTCATAACTTCACCATATTTCATGTGTATGATTAACTTGACATCCTCTGGGGGTATGCTAAGTTTCGTAGAATTTCATCCATGGGGGGGTATAAAATAAATTCTTTTATGTGCACATTTAGTGACTGTAAACTCATCGGCCTGTAGATGGTGGTGTTGAGCGAAGGGTTGCTGGTTTAGGATGATACTGTCACTAAGGTTGCCAACTGTCCCGAATTAGGCGGGACGTCCCGTATTTTGGGCCTAATTTATTTGTCCCGTGCCTGACCTCCCGTGTCCCGTTTTTTGACAAGCTGATAAACCACTGACTGATACAACAGCAACAGCAGCAGTGCTGACCACGACACTTGAGAATGATCACCGACACCTGTCATCATCCAATCACAGCTTTTTTTAATCACTGTTTTGAGACAAATCATTGTTTGATTTGCAAACATCCTCTGCCGTCTGGGCGCTTCCGGTTCAAGCCGGACTCGTCTCGCGCTAACGGTAATTTCCTTTCACTGTCCATGTTTTGATTTCGGCTAATCAATTTTGGCGAATGCAAACAACGTGATTATTGTTCATGAGTCTAACATCCAGCCACGCAAGAAAACATGTAATCTACATGAGGGAATAATATGCTCAAAAAACATTTCTGATTATTATTAATGTTTTAAAGCTTTTAGAAAGTACATAGAAAGCTTTTGTAACATTATCTTAACTGTCACTTTTGATTAATGTAATGCATCCTTGCTGAATATAAGTAGGCAATTACTTTCTTTATTTTTTTCCCCAAAAAATAATCTTACTAACCCCAAACTTTTGAACTGTAAGCCTAGTGTATAATGTTAAAAAAGCTTTCTATTTTAGATAAATGCTGTTATTTTGAACTATGGTTTGTTTGTAATGTGACTTGTTTCATGTATGACATTAAAATTATTTTTAGAATTAAATACATAAATAGGTTAAGCAATACAAATGTGTTTATGTCTGATAACCTTTTAAACACAAACTTAACTGCAGACACTGAAATGACGTACACTGTGTGAAACAGTACAAATATTTTGAGTGTCCCTCATTTTCCTATAAATAACCATGATTGTCCCGCATTTTCCTTTTCTGAAGTTGGCAACCCTAACTGTCACACACACACACACGCAGGAATACAAACAAACGCAAGCATACACACACACTGACATCCACACGCACAGACACACACCCATACACACACATACAAATCCACATGCACAGACACACACACGCGCACACACGCGCACACACATGTACGCACGCACACACACACACACACACACACACACACACACACACACACACACACACACACACACACACACACACACACACACAGACAGACATGCACATACTACTACTTTTTTAGGTATATACATAAACACGCAATACAGCCAAATTGCTGCACGTCATTTATTTTTGTGGAAAGCCAGTGCAGGCCTGAGCGGCGGTCATATTTTGTACCGCCATGCGGTACATCTAGTTTCCCCAAGAAAAATGACAAGTCAGAGTCAATTGGTTATATTTTTACAGTACAGTAAATGGATTAACTGTGTAGAATGAAATGTAATTGTCACACAGTTATGCCATTTACAGTAGTAAAATATCTCCAGCAGGAGGTGGCTGTGGTGAAATGGTCAGGTTTAGGTGAAGGTGAAGGGATGAGGCGAGGACTAAAACACAGATTACTCAATGGGCTTTTATTAATTAAATAAAAGCTTCCTCATAGTGTAAAACAGACCTGGAAAAGCACTAGGCAGGACAGAAACAGCAGGACATTAGGGATTCACTCAATAAGGAACACAACATAAGTTGTGAATGGTACCAAAATGCCGAACCGTACCATACCACTTTTCCGGTACCCTTCCGTTTGGGTATCTAGCACAGTAGTCTGGTACCTAAAGGGTGGAGCTAGACTCACTGTTGATTGGTTGACAGAGAATCGCCACTTGCTCATGCTATAAGGGGAATGATAACATAAGAAGTGCTGTTTTTTACTATACAGTTGAAATATAATACTACTGTTATTGTGTACTGTACCGTACCGTACTGCATGGTGGAAACGAGCCATTAATAGGAAAATGAGGAGGGAAACAAGGGAGAACAGGTGGGACGAATAAACCAATAATCAGGAAACAAGAAGGGCGAGTTAAGATAACAGCGGAGCGCATGGCACACAGAGACAAACAAAAAAAACAAAGTGTGCTCACACACACAAAACATGAAGCCAATGAGAGTTCTCACAGACTGTGTGTCCACACAAAATATGACAAAGCAAAAGCATGCAGCCGATGACAAACATGAACGGCGTGCTACACAGAACACGACAACACAAGAACGCCTGGCCAATGAAAACATAAATCAGGTGCTCGACAAAAAAAAAAAAAACACACACACAAGAAAAGAGCGCATGATGAGTGAATGAACACATTTAACATGTGCGCTCAACACTTGCATCATTTGAATTTGAATTAACTCATTGCTAAAAGTACTAATTTGAAAGAATTGCAACTCAAACAATGCAAGAGACAAGAGACATGCTTTAAATCAGCCTTGTGTTTGAAATGAAGATGGTACAGTAATACAGGCTAATGTTTATAATTTCATCTTTCTAACATTTCATTTTACCACTGTGGTTATCATCTGAGATAAATTGCTTATACTTGTTAAGTAACATGTAGTAAAAACAGCATGACGACGAAGGAGAACAATTATAATAGTGTTTAATGAATAAACTCGGAATCAGGAACTGGAAACTCACACTAACACATCAGACATTAACGAGAACGGACAAAGACTGAGGCCACGTTTACAAGATAACAATAACGATATAAAAGGGAGAAGTTCTGCCTTTGAGTTTTTCGTGTACAGACGAACCCATTCACACAAATCTGTGAAAACGACTAAAAAGGCTGCCAGGTCATTAGATGGCAATGAAACACTATAGACTGAACACGTAATACCCATGTGCATGACGTCATCGTCTTCAGAGATTCACATTTTTGTTGTTAACATGGAGACCGTTTTCAAAAACTTGCACTTTGAAACCCGTTTTCAAAACTTTGCGTTTTCAGGCACCCAAAACGCCGTTGTCGTGTAAATAAACAGCCAAAACGTATAAAAAGTTTTACGTTTTAGTTAAAAAAATGCTGTCATGTAAACAGCCCCTGAGGGAGAACACAGGGTCTAAATACACAGAGCAAACAAAGGAACTTAATTAGATAATGAACAGGACACAGGTGAAATGGCTAATCAAACAGATTGGGGAAAATTAGGTCACAGGGAAACATGACACAGAGCATACATGTTACAGTACGCCCCCTCCCAATAAATAGTCCAATAAATGCACCGTAAATAGTCCAACTGAGAAGGGAGGGGGCTCTGGAGGAGGGCGTGGAGCAGGCAAAAAACAAAAATAGTTCAGGGTATAAAACAAAAGGAGTCCATAGAGTAGTTGATGGGGGGAGGAGCCAGAAGCCAAAAGTTAGGCCAGAGACCAGCCAGGACTAAGCCCCAGGGTGGAGTCAAAGGTGGGAGGAGCCATGGTGGAGATCACTTGATGGAATACACCCTGGAGACGACTGACAGAGATGACACCACAGATGATGGAGACCCTGGTGGAGATGACCGGCCGATGAGCCCAAGTGAGACCGATGATGGCACTGGAGCCCGAGGTGGAGCCGTGGCGACGAGCGTCCGAGGGGAAACTGGAATTCCTGAAGACAGAGACTGAGCCAGTGGGACAGAAGACGGAGGTGGAGACGAGGGAAGATGGAGCCAAACTGAACCGAAGGTGCAGACAGGTCGAAGGCTGAACAAGTCGGATCCGGAGGTACGAGGGAGCCTGGAGAAGCTGTATGGCCAATGGTTTCCGGTGAAGCCGAGGGAGGGAGGAGCCAGGGTGGAGCCAGTTTGGTTGACAGGCCGAGGTGGAGTGATGGGAAGTATACTGTGTATTGTACATATGCTGAAATGTTTGAGAAAAAAAACTGACTTAAGAGAAATAACCTGCCATGAGAAATTAGCCTGATGTCGTCATACTTAGATTCTAGTCAGAATATGAGTCTGATCTGCTCCATTGGGCTGTGATTATAGGGCGTGTTTTAACCGAACCAGGAAGGAAAATGCCTCTGCACTCAATTGGATAGACCTACAACCAATTAGAGCAACGGAGTAAGTGACGTATGTTCTTCATTCATCTTTCCAATCGACAAATGCCTTGATCACGGTTCTCTGTTCTTCTTTTCAAATTAATGCGCTGTCGATGTCTTCTATAACAGACGCGATGGCAGAATCTACACATGATGTTTCATAAACAAAGTTCGGGAGGAGCACATTCAAATAATCAATCTAATTAACTTGTCATCAAACAATTACCATGTCTACCCTATCAGCATGAGAGGAAGCATATATTTATTCACTCTGTCAACTCAACTAACATTCCTTGACAGTTTTCAGCATCCCTTCACTCACTCTTGGCCTGTTCTTCCACAGCCTGCAATACGGGGGGAGTATTTTGGGTTCGGGCCAAATACCGAGCCCGGAGCCTCTCCTTGGACAGCACGCCAAATATGCATTTATTCTATCTGACTTATTTGTAAGTGTGAAATTTCAATTCTCCAGCGGCAGTCATCTTTGTTGTAAACGAATTCAACCCAAGCGATCGTTGGTGACGTGGATGATTACGTTACTGTTGATCATCTGTCCATCATCGTATATAAAGCCCGCCCTGACAATCTGATTGATCTGAACAGCTTTGGTTCAGGCATAATATAGGATATTTGTAGATGGAATATGTAGTAAGATTATGAAGGCCACAGTTCGGCTGGCATCCAGGCTAATGAGAAATATCAGCTGTGGTGAAAAAGTAAAAGTGTCTTCTATTTAGGGTATTAAAACATATTAAGTGTAATGGCTTTCTCAGAACTTCCCTAAACAAGCTTTCTAAATATATAGGATATTTGAAATAAACTGGAATTTACACATATAATTGTATAACCTTTAGATTGAAAAACACTAAGACTGACTCAGTCAAATGTAGGCTGCTGGGTGTTTGAAACTTTTACAGAAACAAAGGGACGTTGTATTTAAAGTCAAGTTTGCCCTCTTCTGGTAGTTTTGTAGAATTATACCAAACACACATTGGTATTCCTATCATGGCATAATGGTTTTTATACTGAGCTAATGACATTTTCTACTCCCTAACCCTAAACCGACCCATCACAGAAAACTTATGACATTTTAACACTGACTGATAGGGTGATCACATCATTCTCTATAGGGAACAGCTGATTGGTTCATGCTGTATCAGCAGCCAATGAGCTCGCTGCTCAACCTTCAAAGACTTGGCCAGCATTGGCCTTAGCAGTGCAGTGTGCTTTCAGTAACCCTTCACCTCCCCCAGCTCCACTGTATAGATCTGCTACCGATAGTCTTGTATGTTATGTTGTACAGCAGCAGCATGTCTCACTTGCTCACAGCAGCGTGTCATGAATGTATCTGCAGTAGCAATAAGAGGAGCAATAATTCCAGCAAAAACAGCGGCAATAATAATCAACAATAGTAGCAGCAATAACAGCAGCAGCAATAACAGCATCAGCAGCAATAACCGCATCAGCAACAACAGCATCAGCAATAATAACAACAGCAGCAGCAACAACAATATCAGCATCAGTAGCAATAACAGCAACAGCAGCAATAACAGCAACAGCAGCAATAACAGCAGCAGTAGCAGCAACAACAATAACAGCAGCAGCAGCAGCAATAACAGCAGCAGCAGCAACAATAACATCATCAGCAGCAATATCAGTGTCAGCAGCAATTACAGCAATAACAGCAGCAATAACGGTGTCAGCAGCAGCAACAACAATAACAGTGTCAGCAGCAGACGCAACAATAACAACAGCAGCAATAACAGCATCAGCAACAACAGCATCAGCAACAACAATAATAGCGGGCAGCAATATCAGTGTCAGCAGCAGCAGCAGCAGCAACAATAACATCAGCAGCAGCAATATCAGTGTCAGCAGTAATAACAGCAATAACAGCAGCAATAACAGTGTCAGCAACAACAATAACTGTCAGCAGCAGACGCAACAATAACAACAGCAGCAGCAATAACAGCATCAGCAAAAACAGCAGCAGCAACAACAATAATAGCGGGCAGCAATATCAGTGGCAGCAGCAGCAGCAGCAGCAGCAGCAGCAATAACAGCAGCAGCAACAACAACAACAATAATAGCGGGCAGCAATATCAGTGTCAGCAGCAGCAATAACAGCAACAGCAGCAATAACAGCAGCAATAACAGTGTCAGCAGCAGCAACAACAATAATAACAGTGTCAACAGCAGACGCAACAATAACAAAAGCAGCAATAACAGTGTCAGCAGGAGCAGCAACAATAACAATGTCAGCAGCAGCAGAAACAATAATAACAGTGTCAGCAGCAGCAGCAGCAACAATAACAGCAGCAGCAGCAGCAATATCAGTGGCAGCAGCAGCAGCAGCAACAATAACAATGTCAGCAGCAGCAGCAGCAGCAGCAACAATAATAACAGTGTCAGCAGCAGCAGCAATAACAGCAGCAGCAGCAGCAATATCAGTGTCAGCAGCAACAATAACAGTGGCAGAAGCAACAATAATAGCAACAACAATAACAGTGTCAGCAGCAGCAGCAGCAGCAGCGATATCAGTGTCAGCAGCAGCAAAAATAACAGTTTCAGCAGCAGCAGCAGCAATATCAGTGTCAGCAGCAAAAATAACAGCAGCAACAATAACAATGTCAGCAGCAGCAGCAGCAACAATAACAGCAGCAGCAACAATAACAGCAGCAACAATAACAACAACAGCAACAACAGCAGCAGCAGCAGCAATAACAGCAACAATAACAACAACAGCAACAACAGCAGCAGCAACAACAACAGCAGCAATAACAGCAGCAGCAACAACAACAGCAACAACAGCAGCAGCAACAACAACAGCAGCAATAACAGCAGCAGCAACAACAACAGCAGCAGCAATAACAGCAGCAGCAACAATAACAACAACAGCAGCAACAACAGCAGCAGCAGCAGCAGCAGCAGCAGCAATAACAGCAACAATAACAACAACAGCAACAACAACAGCAGCAGCAGCAGCAATAACAACAGCAGCAGCAATAACAGCAGCAGCAACAATAACAACAACAGCAGCAACAACAGCAGCAGCAGCAGCAGCAATAACAGCAACAATAACAACAACAGCAACAACAACAGCAGCAGCAGCAGCAACAACAACAGCAGCAGCAATAACAGCAGCAGCAACAACAACAGCAGCAGCAATAACAGCAGCAGCAACAACAGCAGCAGAAACAATAACAGCAGCAGCAACAATAACAGCAGCAACAATAACAACAACAGCAACAAAAGCAGCAGCAGCAATAACAGCAACAATAACAACAACAGCAACAACAGCAGCAGCAGCAGCAGCAACAACAGCAGCAGCAATAACAGCAACAATAACAACAACAGCAACAACAATAGCAGCAGCAGCAACAATAACAGCAGCAACAATAAGAACAGCAATAACAGCAGCAGCAACAATAACAGCAGCAGCAGCAGCAGCAATAACAGCAACAATAACAGCAGCAGCAGCAGCAGCAGCAGGAGCAATAACAGCAACAATAACAGCAGCAGCAGCAGCAGCAGCAGCAACAACAACAGCAGCAACAGCAGCAGCAGCAACAACAACAGCAGCAGCAACAACAACAGCAGCAGCAATAACAGCAGTAGTAGATTTATTCTGCCAGACCAAATATATCAACATTGTCATATCCATTACATGCCAAACACTCAGAGAGTTGTCATGACAGAAATTTGGTTATCTGTTTCAGAAATTGCAAGTCAGTTCTATAAAACAAATCTATATCTGTAGTATAATTGTACTAAATGAGTAACTGATTAAAGGTTAGGATCACTTGGATTAATTGTTGTTCAAATGTATTCAAATGATAAACAACAGATGAAAATTAGAAAGTTTAATGTTCATAACATTATGAAAGCAATTGCAATTGCTCTATAAGAAAGGTAAATAAAGATTAAACTTGTAAAAATAGTTAAAGAGTTACGTTGTAATTTTAAATCTGATAATACGTCAACAGAAAATATTCTTAAATGTTTGAAAAACAATTGTAAAAAAGTAGAAAAGCCATTAAGAAAACTATAATATAAACCATATGGCTGAATTATCCTTTAGATAACAATGATTACAGCAATATTAAGATGACAGATATAATACATGTAAAATAATGTTCAGCAAATGTAAAAAAAAATATTATTTATGAATAAATGATTAATGAGTTATAAAGTAATTATATTCATTCATTCTTTAATTACATTTATATTACATTATAAATGTAATGAATGAATTATTGATGAACATCATCAGGGAGTCATGTCATTTATGTCCTCATTCAATTATAAAATAAACTTCTCTTTTGGATTAAACCTTGTTTACTTCTTCACAGCAGAAGTGGGCAAAAGGTTGATGAATGTATCATTGCAGACAGAATGTATTGCTTATTAGGCAAGAAGTGTTGTCACAGTCACTACATTGCAATTCTTCTCCTTCACAGTCACACACAGTTGCTTGAATGGTGCTTTCCTGATCCATCCCACCCTGATCAATAACTTTCAGGACAACATTGTAGTCTCCCTTCTCCAATGCAGACTTTGGGGTCAGAAAGACACCAGCCGCTAAAATGGGCACATTATAATAGTTAGACATGTATACCAAGCCAGCCAGATATTTCAATGTGTAACATATGAAAAGTAAGATTAATATCTCTTTAAAACATTAGTAATTGCTCACATGTGCCATTCATCGAGGTGGACCAATATTTACTGGTTTCTCCGTAGGTCTCAACTGTAAAGGGACCAGCGAAAGGAGGTCCATCTTTGTCCGTTATAGAGAGAAGCACTGGGGCTGAACCACGATTGCATATTCTTATATTCCTTTCACCGATGACAGGAGCGTTGTCATTTACATCCTCCAATTCAATTATCAGGGTTCCTGTGCCAGTTGCTGGAGCTTCACCTGCACACAAGCACAGACATCAGAAAAAGTCCAGCAATAATTCTCCTCTTAAAAAAGGAAACACAAATTACCATCATCATCCAATGCCAAAATGATAGCTCTGTATTTGCCATCTTTGACAAAGGCAGATTCTCTATTCATAAGGCTCCTGACTTTAATAACTCCAGTGTCTGGAGTAACACTCAGCCAGCCGGCAGGATCAGTGGCAATTTTATACCTGGAAGGAACCAAACATACAGATTAAAACTAGAAATGTTCAGCAAGAACAACTTAAGTCTTGCCTGGTGGTTTAAAATCTTTTGAAGTTCAAAGGATATACAGGCATGCTATGATTTGAATTCTGCGTATGAGAGATTTGACACTGGAAGGGAAATAGGCCTTGATAGGTAGACAGTTGCTAAGGTGGTTCTCTGTGGTTAATATTGTGCTAGTGAGGCTGTTAAAAAAACATAAAAAGTCTATCACTGGAAGACTATGTGATTTGTATTGTTCTGCAAGATCTGATTCTCTAAAGAAATAATGATATTTTGGTGGGTTGATTGTATCAGAGGGGAAAATGATTTGCACAATTTCTTACGTTATCTTATGTGATTTTCCAGTGTCTGGATCAGTGGCTTTATAAGTAACTAATTCACTATCAACTGGTGAATCTTCACGTTTGAAGATAAACTTCTCCTTTGGATTAAACTCCGGAGGCTCATCAACATCTTCTACATTCACAGTGACTGTGGCATTGGAAGTGGGCAAAGAACCAACAAATGGATCATCGTTCTCAACAATCACAGACAGAATGAATTGCTTGTTCTTCTCAAAGTCCAGGGGCTGAATGGAAAAGAAAGTGTCTTTTATTAATGGTAATCATCACAACCATTGTGGACACACATGAGCAACACACAGTACCTTTACAGTGGTGATGATGCCCTCTAGCTGGCTGGGTCCAGTACTGACACTGAAAAACCCACTCTTGTCACCGCTAATAATCTTATATTTGGTTGACCAGGCAGGAGATCCAGGTTCATCTCCATCAGTAACTGCAAGTCTGGCCACTTCAGCCCCTACTTTATTCTCTGGGACAGATACAGTGGACTAAAACAAAAAGTAGTATGGTGTAAATAAGTATTAATAAAGTTAAAATGCTTATTATAACATTCTGAATTACCGTTGTTTGCTCAAACTGAGGTGCGTTATCATTTCTGTCAGTCACAGTAATAACAGCTGTGCCAGTGGTTGAATAACCTTTTCCTTTCATGTCAGTAGCTGTAATTAACAAAGTATATCTGGACCATTTCTGAAAAGATAGATTTTTTCAGGTGAGTTTGTTTACATGAAATTTTTTTTTACCAATATGAGGTCCATTCATCATTTCTCACCTCTTTGTCCAAGCCTAAAGCATTCACACGAATTCCTCCAGTAACAGAGTTGATTGTAAACAGGTTTGGTTTTGGCAATTCTGGATCTTGCTTGACGATTGAGTAACTGATAATACCATTGTTAGTTTTTGGATCATCTGCATCAGTGGCTGTGACTGTCATAAACTCATGACCTTCAGTGAGAGAAGAAGAAAGACTGATTCGGTGAAACTGAAGAGGCATTTGAAAAAGACAAAAAAAAAAAACCTGCTAAAAACCATTTCATTAAGAAACTGCATCATACACCTACCTATATCAGCAGCTTCAGTAACACTTCCATTGAATGGTTTTTGAGTAAATATAGGCCTATTATCATTCAGGTCCATCACATTTACAATAATTTCCATTGGCACTTCTGTAATATTCACATCAACTCCAGTCGCATGAACTATAAGCTAAAGACAGGAGAAGAGATACAGGCATGTTAAGAGACAAATATCTGAGGTTGTTTGAAAACACAAATAAATTAAGAGTGATATATTTTAGTCTATTGTCTGTTAGCTTTGAGAAGTCAATATAAAAGTGTTGAAGAAAACTGACTTAATTTTTAGTAAATATACAAATAACAAAAAAATTAATGCTCTCAGCAAACACATGAAAATAAAACATTTTATCTGATTAACTGGTGACAGGTTTTATAGAATTAAGAAGGATCAGAAAATCCGACGCTGAAATACACTAAGAACTAAAAGTTGATTTTAAAAGTTAGAGAATATAAAAAATCAACTTACTCTGTATGAAGCTTTTTTTTCTCTGTCGAGTGGTCGAGTCACATACAGATTCCCTGATAATCTTTCTATAAAAAAAGTCCCATTAGGCTCCAGATCCGCTCCTTCACCTGTGATCCTGAATTCCATCTGAAATTCCTTAGAATAGTCCGACTGTATCTAAATACAGAAAAAAACAAGATACAATAACAGAATATGTTAATAAGAAACAATAACAAAATATGTCGATAACAGACAAAACTCTCTCAACCATCTAATTTTGAACTTTCCCTTCATGACTTTCTCTCACCTGGACCAGTAGATCTGGGAAAGGACCATTGCCATCCTCAAGCACAGTGACTGGAGGAACAACCAAACCTCTCTTTGCTCTCTTCAGACCCGTTGAAGACCTTGGAAACATCAGAACCAGATCATCAGCGGGAGATTCCATCTGAAAAATAATAATAGTAATAATAATAAGCTTTATTTTATAAAGCGCCTTTAAAAGTGGCTTCTCAAAGCGCTGAACATAAAGTCACAATCCACCAAAAAGCGGAAATTAATAATAACATAAACAGCAAAAATTAATAATAAAAGCTACAATACACTAATCGCAAAGGCATCAGCAATCAAATGCATGCTTAAAAAAATAAGTTTTGAGAAGAACTTTAAAAATACCCAAAGTCTGTGCTTCCCTGAGTTCACGCGGTAAAGAGTTCCAAAGGTTTGGAGCATAAACAGAAAAGGCCCTGTCACCCATAGATTTTAGGTGCGTTTGTGGAACAGTTAATAAGTGACACTGTGAAGAGCGTAGTCTACGTGTTGGAGTGTAACTGTTTAGTAAACCAGACAAGTATTGCGGTGCTAAGCCATGTAAAGCCTTATATGTTAACATCATGACCTTAAAGTCAACGCGGAACTTAACCGCTAACCAGTGTAAAGACTTCAAGACTGGGGTAATATGTTCGAATTTTCCGGTTCCCGTCAGAATCCGGGCTGCTGAATTCTGGACATTCTGCAATTTGTTAATTGTAGATTTGGAAACTCCAGCTAGAACTGCATTACAATAATCCAGTCTCGTGACCACAAATGAATTAATCAGTTTCTCGGCAACAGATAGATTTAGGATGGGACGCAGTCTGGCTATATTTCTAAGGTGGAAAAAAGATGCCTTCACAGTGTTCTGTACAAAATAATCAAAAGTGAGGCTGGTGTCAAAAATTACACCAAGGTTCCTCATCTTACTCTGGGTCTCTAAGACAGAGCCATCGACAGACAGGGATAGTGGAGCTGCTTTGCAAATTTGATGACGGGAACCTATAAGCATGACTTCAGTTTTCCCACTGTTCAGGCAAAGAAAGTTATTATTCATCCATGCCTTAATCTCAGAAATACAGCCAGAAAGATAAAGAGCATCAATGTCTTCGCCAGGTTTAGAATGGATGTATATTTGAGTGTCGTCTGCATATAAGTGGTAATTAAGACCGAGAGATCGCAACAGATGTCCAAGCAGAGACAGATAAATATTAAAAAGTAGTGGGCCCAGAACTGATCCCTGAGGAACACCTGTGAACACCGGACGAGTGTCAGACCTAAAGCCACCCATCGAGACAAAATGGGTACGGTCGGTAAAATAGGATTTAAACCAGTCCAAAACTGTACCAGATACACCAAAGGCAGTTTTTAAACGGGAAAGTAAAAGACCGTGATCCACAGTATCGAAGGCAGCTTTAAGGTCAAGAAGAATGAGAAGTGAGGTAGAACCAGAATCCGAAGCCATTAACAAGTCATTGGTAACTTTGACCAACGCTGTTTCAGTGCTGTGAAATTTACGAAAACCTGACTGAAGGGGTTCAAAGAGGTTATTGGTTGTAAGATGATTACAAAGTTGAGAGGCAACAACACGCTCAAGTATTTTTGCCAAACAGGGAAGATTAGAAATGGGACGAAAGTTGTTAAAATCATCCCTAGGAACATTTTCTTTCTTTGGTACTGGCGTAACAGCAGCAGTCTTTAACACTGCTGGAACGATCCCAGTTTCCAAGGATTCATTTATAATTCTAAGGATAATTTGGCACCACACAGGGAAGCAAGATTTTAATAAATCCGTAGGAATTGGGTCCAGCAAGCAAGTAGTTGATTTCATGCTGGATACCTCCCTTGAAAGAACCTCAGAATCCAGTAATGTAAAGTCAGTGAAAGGAACACCAGTGAACCCAGGTGCACAAAAGGGTGGAGTGGCACAGTCAAAGTTAGCATGAATGTCTTTGCGGACATTGTCAATTTTTGAATTAAAAAAACTTAAAAAAGAGTCACAGAGCTGTTGGGAAGCAGGCGTGGCAGACTGATTAACTTGAAGCAGTCTGTTTATGGTTTGGAACAAGTGTCTGGGGTTATTTTGATTATTTTCAATAGTCTGAGAGAAAAAAGAGGATCTTTCAATCTCCAAAAGAACTCGATATTCCTGCAGAAGATCTTTCCACTCTTGATAGTAGACACTCTGCCCAGTAAGACGCCATTTGTGTTCCTTTTTCCGACAAGCAGCCTTTTTAGAACGTAGATTGTCATTGTACCAAGGGGCAGATCGGACATATGTGACTTTTCGTGACAATAGAGGAGCATAAGTGTCAAGATTAGTAGCAAGAGTGGAATTTAGATGCAAAACTCTCTCCTCCAGTGATGAGGGATGAAGGTCACTTAAGATGGAAACCACCGAATTGGAGAAAGCTGCCTGGTCGATAGACTTCCACTTCCGGTAGGTTACTGTTCGGGTGGTAAGCTCATTTGATTGATACAGTTCAAGGTTAAAAAAGACAGCTGAGTGGTCAGACAAACCAATGTCAATAGATGAAAACTGTGATACAAACGAGCCATTAGCTATCACAAGATCTAGAGTATGACCCTTGTTGTGAGTTGGGTCCGTTACAAACTGTGTGAGGCTGAAACAGTCAATTAGTGACAGAAATTCCTTGGCCGCCCCTGAGTCACTCTAGTCAACATGTATATTGAAATCGCCCACAATTAGAATTCTGTCAAACTTCATAGTTAACATCGACAGGAGGTCTGCGAACTCTAATAAGAAAGCTGCGTGTGTCTTGGCCTTAGGTGGTTTATAGATTGTAGCGATGATGGTGGAGACAGGAGCAGAGATACTCAAGACCAGACATTCAAATGATGAAAACTGGGGGATAGTCACAGAGCTTATGCGGAACTTCAAGTTATATAGCACAATAATGCCTCCACCTCTGCCAGTTATCCTCGGGAGATCTAGTACTCCAAAGCCCGCTGGAGTGATCTGATTAAACAGGAGCCCATCATTTTCTTTATGCCAAGTTTCAGTTAAAAACAACAGGTCTAGCTTTTTATCTGTAAGAAAATCCGCTAAAAGCAATGTTTTGTTGTTCACAGACCATGCATTGAATAAAGCTGCATAAGCCTTGCTTTGTAATGGAGATAGCAAAAGTTTATTTTCCACGCGGGGAACTGAAATTAAATTACTGTGAACAACAGCACTAGTATGAAACAGTTTTTTGGTCTTACGTCGACATGTAGGGACATAGACATTCTGAGAGGATGAGACAGCAAGGCTGCGGCTCAAACCTCGATGGATATATGGCTTAGGACGTAACAGTCCAGCATCTCGACAGAGATTGTAAGAGTTTTTATTTAGGCAATAACAGTTCTGATTTAACTTCAAAAGTGTGCGTGTAGTGTACCTTAACACTATGATCGGTAAGTGCCACTCGCAAACCTCAGTTGCACACTGCAGGACGCCGTATAATCCACACAGTAACGTTAGGTGAATTGAGATGAAGATCCAAAATAACACAATGCAGGTTGTTCCAAATGGATCTCCGTAGTACAACTGCAAGCACCACGTCGTACAGGCCACATAAATAGCCGAATTGAGGCAAAGATCCGGAGTTACACAGTGCAGGTTACTCCCATTGAATCTCTTTAGCGCACAGCAAACACAAAGTCAAACTCCGTAGCACACTGCGAGAACAAAGTCACACAATCCTCACAGGCGAAGCAAGGGAATAATCCAAATCCACCCTGTAGTTTACGTTAACGTTAGCCCAGGTGAAGCACAAGACTCAAATAAACTTAAAAATTGAATAATATAAAAAATATGTTAAAATCCAGTAACAAGAGCGGCAGCAAAACACGCCAGCGTACCCCGGAACAGGAAAGTTAGTAAAAAAAGTTAGTAAAAGAAACTGAGCAACAAAACATGTTTGTTAACAGTTAAATAATGAATATTGTTTACTACAGCTACTGACTGTATTCACATAAGTCTGTTACAGTATTAATATATGAGGAGGGTAAAATTGTTGGGTCCCTTTTCAATAAACCAATTTAGGGTGATTCTAGACCTCTTCACTTCGTCTCTGGCTGAACATTATTTCCTTATAATAAATGGAGTACAATATAAAACAGTGTAAAGTTTAGATATCTTAGGTTTAAGGCTTTAGCTCTGCATAAATAAAACTTTGGAATTTTGTATTTGAGACTGATCAGAGAGAGCTGAGACAAATTATATTCATCAGCAGGGATTGGAAACATCATCAATTTAACACAGACCTCCAATAATTAGTCCTAAACATGTACAGAAATTGAATTGTGCATTTACAGAACCATAAACCACACATAAAAACTGAAGTGTCCAATAGAGGTCAGGCTTGTACTGTACTGACAGCAGTTTCTGGAAGGAACTTGTTTGTACCTGTGGAGAGGAGATGTTCATGACCGTGTCCATGTGATGGTCCTCATGATGATGATGGACACGCTCAACTCTGACAGATACCGTGTGCTTCTTGCCACTGGAGTCCCAAGCGTCCACAGAAAACACCTTGTGGCCTTCATGAAGAGTCACTTGTCTCTTCAGTGTTACAGTCCCATCCGTGTTCACATCAAAACCCTTGTCAGAGGACTGGAAGAGCGTTCTTGTTCTTCCATCGCATGCATTAAAAATTACTGTCAGAAAAAGAGATTCAATTGGCACATTAAAACATAGTCACATGTAAACCTGGTTCCCTGAGTTTTAAGGCTACATGCTAATCTTCTCATTTATTATTTACTTATAATTATTTTTTTTAAATTCTCAATCGATTTTACACATGTCTGTGTTCAGAGTGGAAGGCAATGGTATTAGTGGAAAGAGCAAGATAAGCAAATATAATAAGACATGGACAGAGGGGAAGGGAGGAGCAAGGTGTAAGACGAGGGAGGAGAGGTGGAAGGATAGGGAACAGACGGGTTTCAAATTAAATCATAGCCATCCTAATTGACCATGTCATAAATTATAATTTATAATATGGTCTTTCCTTGAGAGGAGCTGGAGAGAGAGCCCATCCCAATAAAACATTGTGTCACAGTCAATGTCCCTGGACAACAACTTCTGCGATCTCCTGGTGTTGTGGCACACACTACAACACTAGCCGCGTTTCCATTACTCTTCAAATTGCGCAAATTGAAATTGTGAATTTTCTCCAGCATTTTCAGAAGAACTGACAGAAAAATTGCCCATTGGCCACGCATGAGCCAAAGCATCTATCCCCAGAGGCAATGGAAGAGGCAGAGTGAACAAGGGACTTGGACTTCATGGCTTGGTTTGTGCACTGACATGCATTGTTAACAGTGGGACCTTAGGCCCCGTTCACACTGCAGGCAAAAGTGGCCCAAATCTGATTTTTTTTGGGGTCAAGTGTCCAGGTCAGACTTCTTCAGAGGTAGTGTGAACACTCAAATCTAGCCCAGATCTGAGTTTTTCACATCAGATTTAGACCACATACATATGTGGTACTGAATCAGATCCAGATCTGATTTTTTTCAATGGGGCCGCAGTGTGAACAGCCAAGGCGGATTTGATGCGACTTTTATGTCAATCTACGTCGACATTTGTCACAATTATGCATCGGCGATGAAGCCCTAGACACAACAGACATAGACAGTACTCTAACATTAAAAACTTGAGAGTGAGGTGTTAGACCTAATTAGTATATGGGAAGATACTTTAATTCAAGCTAAACTAGAAGGATCCTACCGTAACCGCACGGTTTTTGAAAGAATTGCACACGAAATGGAAGAACGGGGACACAGGAGAACGTGGCTGCAGTGTCAAACTACGCATCCACACAGACCTTTGTAGTGAATTTGCAGCCATAAACCCGCAAAAGGCAAAAATAGCCCATTTTGCTCTCTTTCTCTTCATTCTTCTCCTCCTCAGCACCTGCTAATTAATGTTATGGCTTCCATTACACAAACATTTTTAAATAAATGTGATGTGAATATGCTTACTTCCTCCATAACCTCCCGTAGTGCAACCGCGTGCTGTGTCTGATGTCATTGTTATTGTTCTTTTGCGCATGCGGGTTAGTTTGAAACCTCAAACAGTTCACACTGCAATCAGATATAGGTCACATTTTAAAAGGTAATGTGAACAGCCAATCAAAAAAAAAAAAATCAGAATTGAGCATTAAGACTTGCGGTGTGAACGGGGCCTTATATACACAGGTGTGTGCCTTTCTAAATCATGTCCTATCAACTGAATTTACCACAGGTGGACTCCAATCAAGTTGTAGAAACATCTCATGGATGATCACTGAAAACAGGATGCACCTGAGCTCATGGACATCACCAATTCTCTTAAGAGAATTGCACGAAAGCACCAACTGCGCATGCACTGAAAAAACAACATGGATGTCGAATTTGACGGACCCTCCTGCACTTGCGCATGGTGAAAGTATAACACAGCTTTAGTTATCAGCCTCAGGTCTGTGTACTTTAGAGGGTGCAAATGCTTAATCGAGTGAGGCCGGTGACCCCAGCACTTCTTGTGGGAGTCAGGACTACTTCACTGCTTCTCTGCTCCCCTCATGGGTGCTGATGAGAGCTGAAGAGGGATCGGCTCACAAGCATGACAGATTCTTGAGCACAATTACACTTTTTTTATGTGTGTCCTCACAGAAACAATTTATGAAAAAACTGAGAAAATGAGAAAACTATGAGAACACTACGTCGCTGGAAATTCTAACAAAATATGGGCAGATAAATTGTTTCCAGAATAAGAAGCAATTGAAGAGCAATGGCATGTCCTGCTGAGGCACGGGTGATGACCCTCAGAGAGTGGTGTTAGCACCATCAGCCACTGAACTGGTGTGATTCTACACAGAATTCTATGTTTTCATAGCATCAGCTACTGATGAGGCATTGATACTGTAGCATACATCATTAATCAACACTTACAGTATTTGTGAGCTACAGTTTTTTTATAGTCCTCAGTTAAACGATGGTTAAAAAGATTGCATTTCGTAGAGAGATTATTTAGCCAAATACTAAAAATATTTTACTATTTTCAGATGCTTCAGTGTTTTGTGTAAAGAGATCAGCTTACCTCTTCCTAGTCTTTCTCCTTGGTGAAGGTCATCTCTGTGCACTTTAAAAACCAGCAACTCCGACTCAAAGCCTGGAGAACATGAAGACTCCTCCGCAAATTCACACAAAAGGACCTAAATTGAAGCAATCTCTTTATGTAACACATATACACTTAAAACTGAAGGTATTTCCAGCACAACAGCAGTCCATGTGAGCTAAACTGCGGATCATTTATCATTGCTTTGGCACAAAATGCATTCAACTACTAGCTCTCAACTTCATTAAACCTCTTAAAAAACACACATTAATAATGTCAAATAAAATCAGATTCTCATAAAAAAAAAAAATTCTCTGAACATGATGAGTACAATCAAACACTAAAGAGATCCAAAGTTTTTGGAAAGTGCCCTGAATAAAATCCTACCTTACAGAGGAAAATAAGAACTCCCAATCGCACAATCTGCATTGTCTCAATTCGAAGCTAAATGTCTCGAAAGGTCTTTTAGGTAATACTTCCTTGTTGGTTTTTAAGATTGCACAGCTGTTTAATTTCTTGAGTTGCACATTTATTATGTTTTAGGTACACGTTTTAGGGGGGGTGGGGGCGGGGTCACCTAAGGGAGTGGCATTAGAGATATAATTTTGCAAGAAAAAAAAAAAAAATTAAATACCTGCATTTTTCAGTGAATGAAGACTACAGTATATCAGCATTTCACAATTTAGGACAGTGTTTTTATGACTTGACTGGATCCAAGAGGGTCTATGATATCAGAAGCTGTATCTGTTAGCATTTTAAATAACCTCAAGGGCAGTTTCTGGACTCACATGTTTTTTCAGAAAACACGACAAGTAACACAACCAGAAAAAATTGAGGGCAGAAGTAAAACTTTTATACTTTTATACATTATTTACCATTATTTGCCTACACAAAACATTCTGGTCAAATTTTTATTATTTTTTTTTTTTATTGCCAACAATCTTTCAATACTGAAGTCACTTTGCACAAAAATCTTTATACAGTCTGCATTGCCATCATGATATGAATCTTTGCTAACACGCGTCGGTCAAAACTGAAGCCACAGTCAAAGCTCTTCACACAGTCAGCGAAATAGAAGACTGTCACTAAACAGTGAAGCATTTTTTATTTTTATTTAAATACTGCGTCTTCCAAAATCCACAAACTCTTTTCTACATCATCTTCTACTGCAGTTTTTAATTCACTTTGGTTCTATTTTTAAGTAAAGTGTACAAAAACAAATAACACTGCTAGTCACTCTTTTACTCGATCCAGCTCTGTGTTCACAAAATGCAAATGTCTCACACACACAAACACACATACTTTATTTCATTATGTAGACATAATGGTTTTATACTAAGCTAATGACATTTTAATATTTTATTTTAATAGAAAAAAATTCACTAGAGTATTTTATTTTTGATTAATTTGATGAGCAAGTAGTTGTAATTTGTAACAAGAAGTTTTTTATTTACTTTTTCATTGTAACACCGAACACAAATATGATCTTCTTTCAAATCAGTACTTTTAACAAAACGTTTATTCAACAGCAAACAATGTCAAGTCATGTCACCTTTACTTATATAGCGCTTTATACATTACAACGTGTTTCAAAAAAACTTTACATGGATAAATAATGATTCGAGGCAAACGAAGTTCAATTATGTAAAAAGTAAAAAGTGTCATTGTTCAACTAATATATATACATATATATATACTTTTATGACATTGACAAAATTGACTGTTTCAAAACTTTTGAAAAACTATAAAAATACATGCAATGCACATTACAATGCAAGGCTTGATATGAAGTGATATAAAATTAATTGATTATAAATGTGTCGTTCCAGTGTGTTAGAAAATGTTTTATGAAGATATACTGTAGCCATGCGCTTTTATGCTATAACAGATGTTCTTAATGAGAAATGTTCAAATCAGAAATGAAAAAGTATATTTTGATGATCTGTTGTGAGATTTGTAGCCTTTAAAGAGTTTGAGATTGTTCCACTTGCTTAGCAAAGCGATTAAAAACCGTAGACAGGAAGAAACTGGCTGAATATCATGTCAGACGATCGACCACAGTTACGTTTTCACATCCTCTGTGGTGTTATCTAAAATAGATCAGCATGAAGTCAAATAGTGATGCAGCAGTCGCAGTAAACCACTGACTTGCACCATAAAATTAGCAGAAAATGTATATAGAAATTCTGTACATACAATAATAAACACTGATTATTTTAGAAATATATCTCAGGCATCAAAGCAGAATTTCCAGGTATGAAACAGTTAAAAGGGAAGGTAACGAACAGTGCGCTCTGAGGACATAAGCTCTGAATTTTTGAAGACTTGCAAATATTTTAGCTAGAAGATCAGTGAAGACTGAATTGCAATGGTGCAAAAGGAGACAAAGGATTTCTGGTGTGCCATGATCGTCCCATGAGCCTTCTGTTTCTTCGTGATCTTGTCCAAAAAAAAGTCCTGGAAGAAGCAATTTTCAGCCTGCATCTTTCCTTTCCCACATTTGAGTTACACGAATGTGGAGGGATTGTGCAAGTAGGGATTTGCTGGCTAGCTATCTCTTGCAGAGTGAGGCACACACTTTGAAGGTTTTGCCATCCAATCCGTTTCAGACCACCTCGCAGATGATTGTAAAGGTGTACAGTATGTGGCTGCTGGTCAGGCTGCAGGTGCCTTGCACACAATGGCTGTTTTGCAGGTGTATCAGGCTGACCTGCTGAGAGATTTAGGTCAGGGGTAGGGATTTTCTCCTGAAGCGGTCGCTAAATTGTGCCACACCACAGACCTGGTTCTCCGTGACACCAAACAGACGGCTGCCACTATCAGTCTTTCAATGACAGCTATAGTGGTTATGGAGAGGCATCTGTGGTTGAACCTCTTGGACATCAAAGATAGGGAGAAAAGCTTCTTTCCTTATGCTCCTATTTTGCCCTCTGGACTCCTCGGTACCTCCGTTGAGACCGTTGAGACTGTTTGGAGATGTGAAGGGGCAGTTGGTGGCATTCAAGAGATACATCCCGGTCCAATCCAATTCCTCCTCCTTCAACTACAATCATCCTGACCCGTCAACAGATAACTGAAGACAGGGTCAGAAGGGAAGTGTGGCCACTCATACACCCCACCCCCTCATGCACACACACATACTCACACATCCATAAACGGGCGTCGAAATGAAACGCGCGTGTGACACGCAGTATGTGTGAATCTGGCGGTAGATCGCATGTCCAGACACAGGAAAAAAAAAAAAAAAAACTTTCAACAAAACATTCTGGAAATGTAGAACTTTCTGATGAAAGGGTATGTATAGGCCATGGCTAGAAAGATGTTTAAGAATGCATCGCTTGTTTTACCAGAGAAAAAAAAAATATTTGTGTGGTGCCCCCCTGAACGTGGTGACCCTGGACACTTGCACAACTGGCCATATGGTTAATCTGCCTGTGAAGGCGCTGTAGGAGCCGTATCCTTTGGACTCCCCCGAAGACCGGATGTCAATCGCTACATCGGAGGGTGAGCCAGACTTCTTTGGAGATGACGATTCGGCTTTGTTGCCTCCTTGAGGAACCGTAGCATTACCCAAGTCAGATGTAGAGATGATGGCTATGCTTTCCCGGGCTGCTGAGAGGATCGGGCTCGAGTGGAACCCACCACCGTGTCCCGAGCCCTCGAGGCTGGACGATTGGTTTCTCGGGGTGGCTCGTGCTGGTTCTCAGCGTCCCACCCCAGTACCTTTCTTTCCGGAGGTGCATGAGGAGCTCACTAGGTCGTGGACACAACCTTTTACTGCCCGAAACCGTCTCGGTGGTTCCTCCCCCCTCGCCACCCTTGATGGCAGGATGGGTAAGGGTTGCTATGCAACTCTGCACTAACTCCACCTGGCGGCTAGAGGAGTACGGGGTCAAAAGGTCCTTGATGTACTGTGGGGCCTGACTGTTTAAGGCCCTAAAAGTCAGCACTAAAATCTTAAAATCAATCCTGAATTTTACAGGGAGCCAATGGAGAGCCAACAAAACGGGAGTGATATGCGACCTTCTGGGGGAAACAGTTAGAAGTCTAGCAGCAGAATTTTGAACCATTTGCAGTTTGTTCAGAGCTGACTTATTCAAGAAGGTAAAGACAGAGTTGCAATAATCAAGTCTAGTTGATATAAAAGCATGAATAATAATTTCCAGATCCTTCTTTGACAACATTTTGCGTATTTTAGAGATATTTCTAAGGTGATAAAAGCAGTTTCGGACAAGCTGTTTTGAGTGCATCTCCAAAGACAAGGCCTGGTCAAACACAACCCCCAGGTTTCTGAGGCTGGATTTGACAGAGGAGCCAAGGGAGCCAAGGTGCTGTTTGATCAGCGGGATCTTGTGGTCTGGAGCAAAGATCAGTGATTCAGTTTTACTTGCATTTATCTGCAGAAAGTTAGAGGCCAGCCAGTCTTTGATGGAGGACACACACTCTAAGAACAGTGACAAACGATGGAACTCAGCATCATTGAAAGAACAGTACAACTGGACATCGTCGGCATAGAGATGATACGAGACATCCTTAAAACAACCCATAATATGACCAAGTGGCAAAATGTACAGTAAAAATAAAATAGGGCCCAAAACTGACCCTTGTGCCACTCCGCAGGCCAAATTGGTCACATCTGACTGTACATTGTTTATAGCAACATTAAAGGTTCTGTCATGAATATAGGAAGAGAACCACTGGAGGACAGATCCAGATAGTCCCATCTCATTATGAAGCCTGTTGATCAGTATACTGTGATCTACCGTGTCAAAAGCAGAAGTCAAATCGAGAAGTACAAGTACAGTGTAGCGGCCAGTGTCCGCTGCCATCATCACATCACTAGAGACTTTGATAAGAGCTGTTTCAGTGGAGTGCAATTTTCGAAAACCAGACTGAAAAATTTTAAACAAGTTGTGCTGCTCCATAAAGGAGGTCAGCTGGCATGCCACTACTTTTTCCAAAATTTTTGAAATAAATGGAAGTTTTGATATGGGCCTATAGTTATTAGGTTCTGAGGGGTCAAGATTGGGCTTTTTAAGGATCGGGTTTACCACAGTGTGTTTGAAGTAGCTGGGAACTGAGCCAGATGCAAGTGACAGTGATTTGACAGTGAAGACACAGTGATTTGGGGAACTTTAACACTGGCCCTAATGTCTTGTACTTTGTTCACAAAAAATGACAAAAAGTTGTTACAGTCCTCATGTGTGTACATAGGCACAAGAGGAGCTGAAGGTGCAGTTAGATTCTCGATGGTGTCAAACAAGGCCTTAGGATTTTTCTTATTACCTGAAATAAGATTGGAAAAATAAGCCAAGCGAGCCTGCTTTATCAATTCATTCAGATCCAGTATCATATCTTTTAAATGGAGTCTGTGTACCTCTAATTTAGTTGTTTTCCACAGACGCTCAGTCTTACGACATTTTCTCCTAAAACTACAAATGTTATCATTCATCCATGGGAGGGCTTTTTTATGTGACCCTGAAATGTTTTTAACAGGCGCTACCATATCCAAAATCGACAGACAGTGTAAGCACTCGTCGGATTTAACCTGCAAGGCTTACCAGGGCTATGGGGAAGCCGACTCTGCCATACATGCCATGGTGTTGTTGCAGATCCATAAGGCCAAGGCACTGAAGGACCTGCACAAGAGTGGTCATGACACAGAAGTTCTGCAAGAACTTCGCACCCAGACATCACGCTTCATGCGACAAAGGTAATGGTGTGGTCTGTGTCTGGCTGACATGAGGGAAACCGACGAGGTCAGGTTTCTTAATTCCTCCTTGTTCCAGACGGCCTCTTCGGTGACACAGTTGAGAGCTTTGCCCAGCAGTCCTCAGCCTCCCAGAAGCAGACTGAGGCGATCTCACACTTCCCCCTGTCAGCCGGCCGTACCTCAGTCTGCTCGGTGCCAAGCAGCAGCAGCCTCCACCTAAGCAGCGCAGAGGAGCCGGCCACAGACAGGGCTACAACCAGCCGTGAAGCGCAAGGGTAAGAGACTCTAGGACGGGCGACCCGGAGATGGAGGGGATTGCTCTTCGGGAGATGGTGACCGCACCGCTCTGTCCCCCGGAGGAGGGCTGGGTGGAGAATCTTGTGTTCCATTTTGTCTCTGTTCCGCCGCTGGCCCCACAGTCAGCAGCACCCCAATTCTTAATACAAATCCCTCTATCTCTGGGTCCCAGGAGGGCTCGGAAGGCAGTGGAAGGCCAAAAACCTTACCACTCTCATCCACCACTTTTATTGCCAGCAGGCAGCAGAAGGCAGTTCGAGGACGCCACCAAGCCTTCCCACGCACCCTCTGCCCAACCATTGAACCAGGTAAGTGTTGCACAGCACACTCAGACCCCACCTCAAAGAGAGAGCCCCCCCGGCCAGGCCCTGCATTCCACCTGGCTTCCCCACTGCATGTACTATGCCTATAGTCCTTTTGGTCCCGCTTGCATGGTCTCTGAGAGCCTGGCTAGCGCTCCCCAGCCCATCACGCTGGGTACCATTCAAGATTCTAGCGCAGAAACGCATTTTCGGAAGCATCCATCCCCGAGAATGCGTAGGATGTGAAGGATGCGTACTTTAATGTCTCGATTCTTCCTCGACACAGGCCTTTTCTGCGCTTTGTGTTCGAGGGTCGAGCTTATCAATACAAAGTCCTATCCTTCGGGTAGTCCCTGTCTCCCCATGGCTTCACGAAAGTTGTGGAGGCGGCCCTTGTTCCCATGGAGGAGCACGCCGTTCGCATTCTCAACTATGTCAATGACTGGCTGATCCTTGCACAGTCTTGGGACCAGTTGTGGGAACACAGGGACCTGGTGCTCAGTCACTTCAGTCAGTTGGGGCTTCAAGTCAACTGGGAAAAGAGCAAACTCTCCCCCATGCAGAGAATCTCTATTCTCAGTATGGAGTTGGGTTCGGTCGAACAGTCAGCAGACCTCACAGAACATGTTCCATTCCCAAGGAGGGAACGGAGATGTCACGTCACGTCGCCACATCTGCTGGGGAAGCCAGGTCACTGGCTCGGCTCCTCAGTGAAAACCTGAAGATGCGATGAACTTGCTGCTCATTAAATGCACGTGCCGTGATGCAGCGCATCTGATGCAATTATCATTTTAGTTACACTCAAAGTAGATTGCCCTCTCTAGCGAGATTCCTATTCGTTGGCCACTGACGTGACAATTATATACGTAACCGAGACGTTCCCTTTCAGTTGGTCACTCTCAACATCATAAAAGAGTAAGCAAAAAAGTACCTGGATGACCTTCTTCTTCCATTGAGATTCTGAAGTGTGTATACGATGGACACTTTACTGTCCCATGAGGCCACGGGAGAATCACGTAACAATGGTGAACTCTATTAAAAGTTTCCTCACATATTGCTAGATGGGTTGAAAACCCTCTGTGAAACTTCTGGTGATTTTTACATCTTTTTAAGTTTTATTAAAGAATACATTAGTGTCCTGTATTCTCTATTCACAGTAAAAATAATAATAATTGAATTACAATAGGGTCAGTTTAGTGCTGCAATTTGCTGGCAACCCAGCTGCCAGTGTACTGTGTTTTCCTTTTATAGTCCATAATTGGTTACTGTGATTTTTTACAGGACATTGCTGCTCACACACACACACACACACACACACACACAATCTGTAGCATTAATTGATAGTCAAATGTATTCAAATTAACAACAGATGCAAATTATAAAGTTTAATGTTCATAACATAACAAAAGGTTATTGCTTTATAAGAAAAGTAAATAAAGAATAATCTTATAAAAACAGAGGATTAAAGTTACTTTGAGATTTTGGATCTTGCAATAAGTCAACAGAAAATATTATGAAATGTTTAAAAACAGTACATTTATGATAATCTGTTGTGCGATTAATACAAAAAAAAGTTTTTAAATTGTGAAAATAGTACAAAAACAATAAAAAAAAATGTATACATAATAAACCATCTGGCTGTACATTATACTTTAGATAACAATGATTAGCCTACAGCAATATTAAGATGATATAATAAATGTAAAATAATGGTCAGCAAATGTAAAAAAAAAAGAAGAAAAAAAAAAGAATGATTACTTATGAATAAATTATTAATTATAAAGATGTGAAAGACAAACACAACATGAGCGATGCTAGCAATAGACAGAATGTATTGCTTTCTAGGCAAGAAGCGTTGTCACGGTCACTAAATTGCACTGGTTCTCCTTCACAGTCACACACAGTTGCTTGAATGGTGTTATCCTGATCCATCCCACCCTGATCAATAACTTTCAGGACAACATTGTAGTCTCCCTGCTCCAATGCAGACTTTGGGGTCAGAAAGACACCGGTTGCTAAAATGGGCACATTATAATAGTTAGACATGTATACCAAGCCAGACAGATATTTCAATGTGTAACATATGAAAAATAAGATTAATATCTCTTTAAAATATTAGTAATTGCTCACATGTGCCATTTATCGAGGTGGACCAATATTTACTGGTTTCTCCGTAGGTCTCAACTGTAAAGGGACCAGCGAAACGAGGTCCATCTTTGTCCGTTATAGAGAGAAGCACTGGGGCTGAACCACGATTGCATATTCTTATATTCCTTTCACCGATGACAGGAGCGTTGTCATTTACATCCTCCAATTCAATTACCAGGGTTCCTGTGCCAGTTGCTGGAGCTTCACCTGCACACAAGCACAGACATCAGAAAAAGTCCAGCAATAATTCTCCTCTTAACAAAGGAAACACAAATTACCATCATTATCCAGCGCCAAAATAATAGCTCTGTATTTGCCATCTTTGACAAAGGAAGATTCTCTATCCATAGGGCTCCTGACTTTAATAACTCCAGTGTCTGGAGTAACACTCAGCCAGCCGGCAGGATCACTGCCAATTTTATACCTGGAAGGAACCAGACATACAGGTTAAAACTAGAAATGTTCAGCAAAAACAACTTAAGTCTTGTCTGGTGGTTTAAAATCTTTTGAAGTTCAAAGGATATACAGGCATGATATGATTTAAATTCTGCGAATGTGAGATTTGACACTAGAAGGGAAATATGCCAGTTGCTAAGGTGGTTCTCAGTGGTTAATATTGTGCTAGTGAGGCTGTTTGACCAAAAAAAAAAAAAAAAAAAAATTCATAAAAAGTCTATCACTGGAAGACTATGTGATTTTTATTGTTCTACAAGATCTGATTCTCTAAAGAAATAATGACATTTTGGTGGGTTGATTGTCTCAGAGAGGAAAATGATTTGCACAATTTCTTACGTTATCTTCTGTGATTTTCCAGTGTCTGGATCAGTGGCTTTATAAGTAACTAATTCACTATCAACTGGTGAATCTTCAGGTTTGAAGATAAACTTCTCCTTTGGATTAAACTCTGGAGGCTCATCAACATCTTCTACATTCACAGTGACTGTGGCAGTGGAAGTGGGCAAAGAACCAACAAATGGATCATCGTTCTCAACAATCACAGTCAGAATGAATTGCTTGTTCTTCTCAAAGTCCAGGGGCTGAATGGAAAAGAAAGTGTATTTTACTAAAGGAACATGATCACGAATTGCCTGTGGAAACACATGAGCAACACACAGTACCTTTACAGTGGTGATGATGCCCTCTAGCTGGCTGGGTCCAGTACTGACATTGAAAAACCCACTCTTGTCACCGCTAATAATCTTATATTTGGTTGACCAGGCAGGAGATCCAGGTTCATCTCCATCAGTAACTGCAAGTCTGGCCACTTCAGCCCCTACTTTATTCTCTGGGACAGATACAGTGTGCTAAAACAAAGAGATGTATGGCATACATAAGTATTAATAAAGTTAAAATGAAAGAATTTGTTTATAAAATGCTTATTATAGCTTTCTGAATTTATATTATAAATGTAAGTTGTAACACTTATATTATAATATTATGAATGTATTAATATACATTACCGTGGTTTGCTCAAACTGAGGTGCGTTATCATTGCTGTCAGTCACAGTAATAACAGCTGTGCCAGTGGTTGCATAACCTTTTCCTTTCATGTCAGTAGCCGTAATTAACACAGTATATCTGGAATATGTCTGAAAAGAAAGATGTTTTCAGGTGAGTTTGTTTACATGAAATTATTCTTCACTAATGTGAGATCCATTCATCATTTCTCACCTCTTTGTCCAAGCCTAAAGCATTCACACGAATTCCTCCGGTAACAGAGTTGATTGTAAACAGGTTTGCTTTTGGCAATTCTGGATCTTGCTTGACGATTGCGTAACTGATAACACCATTGTTAGTTTTTGGATCATCTGCATCAGTGGCTGTGACTGTCATAAACTCATGACCTTCAGTGAGAGAAGAAGAACTGTGAAGACTGATTCGGTGAAACTGAAGAGGCATTTGAAAAAGACAAAAAACAAAAAAAAAAACTGCTAAAAAACATTTTATTAAGAAACTGCATCATACACCTACCTATATCAGCAGCTTCAGGAACATTTCCATTGAATGGATTTTGAGTAAATATAGGCCTATTATCATTCAGGTCCAGCACATATGCAATAATTTCCATTGGCGCTTCTACAATATTCACACCAACTGCAGTCGCATGAGCTATAAGCTAAAGACAGGAGAAGAGATACAGGCATGTTAGGAGACAGATATCTGAGGTTGTGTCTTTTAGTCCATGTCTGTTAGCTTTGACATCAATATGCAAGTGTAGTTTAAGAAAACACTAGTTTAAGAAAACACTAGATGTACAAATTACAAACGAAAGAAAAAAGAGAAAAAAATCTAACATTAAAAATACACCAAGAACTGTCTGCTGATTTTAAAAGTTAGAGATCTAAAATCAACTTACTCTGTATGAAGCTTTTTGTTCTCTGTCGAGTGGTCGAGTCACATACAGATCCCCTGATAATCTTCCTATAGTAAAAATCCCCTTAGGGTCCAGATCCGCTCCTTCACCGGTGATCCTGTATTCCATCTGAGCTTCCTTAGAATAGTCCGACTTTATCTAAATACAGAAAAAAAAAAACAAGATACAATAACAGAATATGTTAATAAGAAACAATAAAAAAATATGTAGATAACAGATAAAACTCTCTTGACCATCTAATTTTGAACTTTCCCTTCATGACTTTCTCTCACCTGGACCAGAAGATCTGGGAAAGGACCATTGCCATCCTCAAGCACAGTGACTGGAGGAACAACCAAACCTCTCTTTGCTCTCTTCAGACCCGTTGAAGACCTTGGAAACATCAGAACCAGATCATCAGAGGGAGATTCCATCTGAAAAAGTTAGTAAAAGAAACTGAGCAACAAAACATGTTTGTTAACAGTTAAATAATGATTATTGTTTACTACAGCTACTGACTGTATTCAAATCAGTCTGTTACAGTATTAATATATGAGGAGGGTAAAATTGTTGGGTCCCTTTTCAATAAACCAATTTAGGGTGATTCTAGACCTCTTCACTTCGTCTCTGGATGAACATTATTCCCTTATAATAAATGGAGTACAATATAAAACAGTGTAAAGTTTAGATATCTTAGGTTTTAGGCTTTAGCTCTGCATAAATAAAACATCTGAATTTTGTATTTGAGACTGATCAGAGAGAGCTGAGACAAATTATATTCATCAGCAGGGATTGGAAACATCATCAATTTAACACAGACCTCCAATAATTAGTCCTAAACATGTACAGACATTGAATTGTGCATTTACAGAACCATAAACCACACATAAAAACTGAAGTGTCCAATAGAGGTCAGGCTTGTACTGTACTGACAGCAGTTTCTGGAAGGAACTTGTTTGTACCTGTGGAGAGGAGATGTTCATGACCGTGTCCATATGATGGTCCTCATGATGATGATGGACACGCTCAACTCTGACAGATACCGTGTGCTTCTTGCCACTGGAGTCCCAAGCGTCCACAGAAAACACCTTGTGGCCTTCATGAAGAGGCACTTGTCTCTTCAGCGTTACAGTCCCATCCGTGTCCACATCAAAACCCTTGTCAGAGGACTGGAAGAGCGTTCTTGTTCTTCCATCGCATGCATTAAAAATTACTGTCAGAAAAAGAGATTCAATTGGCACATTAAAACATCTTGTCACATGTAAACCTGGTTCCCTGAGTTTTAAGGCTACATGCTAATATTCTCATGCATTATTTACTTATAAATATTTGAAAAAATTCTCAATCGATTTTACACATGTCTGTGTTCAGAGTGGAAGGCAATGGTATTAGTGGAAAGAGCAAGATAAGCAAATATAATAAGACATGGACAGAGGGGAAGGGAGGAGCAAGGTGTAAGACGAGGGAGGAGAGGTGGAAGGATAGGGAACAGACGGGTTTCATATTAAATCATAGCCATCCTAATTGACCATGTCATAAATTATAATTTATAATATGGTCTTTCCTTGAGAGGAGCTGGAGAGAGAGCCCATCCCAATAAAACATTGTGTCACAGTCAATGTCCCTGGACAACAACTTCTGCAATCTCCTGGTGTTGTGGCACACAACACTAGCCGCGTTTCCATTACTCTTCAAATTGAGCAAATTGAAATTGTGAATTTTCTCCAGCACTTTCAAAAGAACTGACAGAAAAATTGCCCATTGGCCACGCATGAGCCAAAGCATCTATCCCCAGAGGCAATGGAAGAGGCAGAGTGGACAAGGGGCGCACTGGGCTGTCTCGCTCAAAGCGATCAGATCCACCTCTGCCAAATGTCTTAGCCCTTACCTTGAGAGAAGATTTTGACATCTCGCGGACCCTCCTGCACTCGCGCAGTGAAAGTATAACACAGCTTTAGTTATCAGCCTCAGGTCTGTGCACTTTAGAGGGTGCAAATGCTTAATCGAGTGAGGCCGGTGACCCCAGCACTTCTTGTGGGAGTCAGGACTACTTCACTGCTTCTCTGCTCCCCTCATGGGTGCTGATGAGAGCTGAAGAGGGATCGGCTCACAAGCATGACAGATTCTCGAGCACAATTATACTGTCCTCACAAAGACAGAGAGACACACACTTTATGAAAAAACTGAGAAAATGAGAAAACTATGAGAACACTACGTAGCTGGAAATTCTAACAAAATATGGGCAGATAAATTGCTTCCAGAATAAGAAACATATGAGGAGCAATGACATGGAATTGGATGTCGAATTTGCCGGAACCACGCACGTGGAAATAGTCTAAATAAATCAGCCTCAGGTCTATGCACTTTATCGTCGCACCTGCCGGCTGTTTGATGAGACATTAGTTGCGTTTCCATTACCCTTTAAATTGCGCAAATTGAAATTGCGAATTGAAAATACGCCCAATGGAAACACGTCTATTTCGCAAAAACTCCCATTTATCGCAAAAAAGTTTTTACGCTCACATGAGGAGGTTTTTCAGGCAATTCGAATTTTTTTTTTAGCAAAACTGCAATGGAAACAGTTTTTGCGCATTTACAGGTCACCTGACGTAGATGACGCGGTGTGTTTGGACAGAATTGGAGTTTTTATTAAATTCATAAAAGACAGAAGAATTACAGGAATAATGGATTCTAAACCTCAAATAAATGCCACAATCAAGACCTCGAAGCAGAAATGAGGGAGAAACACCCAGAAACTCCTCATATGTGCCGCTCACAAGTATAATGGTAAAACAATTATTGTTTATCACAATAATAAAAGGGTCGTTCCTTACCATTAATGCTTGGAAAACACACATACATCTCCTTCGATTAATAATAATGGCTAGTGCAGTGGCTGGGATATAGTACATAAACCTACCAACGTCCGTTGCCATGGTTTTTTGAACGATTTTACTCATCGCAAGAGGAAAAAATTAAGTTTTAATCGCATAACATCGTTTAATGGAAACGCCGTCATTTCGCAATAGTTTTTTGTTGACATTTAGAAAAAAAAGAAAGAAAAAAAACCCGCAAAAGTTTTGCGCAAATCTGTAATGGAAACGCGCCTACAGACAGCATACATCATTAATCAACACTTACAGTATTTGTGAGCTACAGTTTTTTTTATAGTCCTCAGTTAAACGATGGTTTAAAAGATTGCATTTTGTAGAGAGATTATTTAGCCAAATACTAAAAATATTTTACTATTTTCAGATGCTTCAGTGTTTTGTGTAAAGAGATCAGCTTACCTCTTCCTAGTCTTTCTCCTTGGTGAAGGTCATCTCTGTGCACTTTAAAAACCAGCAACTCCGACTCAAAGCCTGGAGAACATGAAGACTCCTCCGCAAATTCACACAAAAGGACCTAAATTGAAGCAATCTCTTTATGTAACACATATACACTTAAAACTGAAGGTATTTCCAGCACAACAGCAGTCCATGTGAGCTAAACTGCAGATCATTTATCATTGCTTTGGCACAAAATGCATTCAACTACTAGCTCTCAACTTCATTAAACCTCTTAAAAAACACACATACATTAATAATGTCAAATAAAATCAGATTCTCAAAAATTAAAACAATTCTCTGAACATGATGAGTACAATCAAACACTAAAGAGATCCAAAGTTTTTGGAAAGTGCCCTGAATAAAATCCTACCTTACAGAGGAAAATAAGAACTCCCAATCGCACAATCTGCATTGTCTCAATTCGAAGCTAAATGTCTCAAAAAGGTCCTTTAGGTAATACTTCCTTGTTGGTCTTTAAGATTATACAGTTGTTTAATTGCTTGAGTTGCACATTTATTATCTTTTTAGGGGGGTGGGGGCGGGGTCGCCTAAAGGAGGGGCATTAGTGATGTAAATTTGCTAGAAAAAAATAAATAAAATGATTATACTCAAAATTTTAAATACCTGCATTTTTCAGTGAATGAAGACTACAGTATATCAGCATTTCACAATTTAGGACAGTGTTTTTATGACTTGACTGGATCCAAGAGGCTCTATGATATCAGAAGCTGTATCTGTTAGCATTTTAAATAACCTCAAGGGCAGTTTCTGGACTCACATGTTTTTCAGAAACCTGGTGAATCAAGTGTTTGGGAACACAACAAGGATTTCCACAGAGAAATGAAGTCCAGGAAAAGTTTAAGTATACAGTAGAAGAACAACTTTTACACAATTATATATAATTCACCATTATTTGCCTACACTAAACCTTCCTTTTTTTTTATTTGCTAACAATATTTCAATACTGAAGTCACTTCGTACAAAAATCTTCATACAGTCTGCATTACCATCATGATATGAATCTTTGCTAACACCTGTACCTGTTAGTTTTAAAATAATTACATTATAAATAATTTGCTTGTATATCTGGTTGTTACCCCTTTATTACCCAAAACTTAACATATTGTTCCCTTATACCTACACGGAAGTACACTATAATTACAGAAACGTACACCGTAATTTCGGTTTACTTACGAAGTTCTTTGCAGGTTGTATATCTGGTTGTACCCCTTTATTACCCAAAACTTAATGTCACGGTGTGACAAATAATAATTACTAAAGAGATTAAGGCCCGTGTGAATGCAGTGCTGTTTGGAGACCTCTTGTGGACACCCGTCTCATTGCACTGCGAATCTGTTGCCATGGCAGCGAGGCCAATTGCCCGATTGACAGCAGGTGTGGAGTAATTACAGAGAGTGTTGTGAGAGGAACACGTATTCAGATGGGGCTTTAAATAGAGAGAGGAAACAGACTGTTGTGTGGTTCTCCTCCCGTGAGATACTGTGTTTGTCGGCGGGTTGTTTTGTATTTGAGGCTGGGCTGTGAAGCGAGCGAAGACTGAAGCTGGGAAATGGAAAGAGGAGAGTGAAGTGTTTGTCAACGGAAACCCAAGGAATATTGTCAGCGGTGGGAAAGACGCAAAGTGATGAGTATCAGATCCGTTGTTTATATGCACTAACACTGAAGTGGTGTTGAGAGTTTGGAAAGTGTGTGGCACGAGTGAACTAGTACACAGAGTGAATTGTTGATCTGTCTCCAACTTGTGTCCTCTCCCCGCTGTATGTGATGATTGCTGTACCCGTTTTTCTGTTGTCTCTGGAGAGAAGTTGAGCCCTTGTGAGAGACGAGCGTTTATCTGGTGGGAGAAAGACCGGTGGGTGAGTGCTGGCCCGAATGCACGGTGTGCGAGTGGAATGCAGTGCCTGAAGTGACGATTCACACGGTTTGTGTCATGGAGTGAAGTTTATCGTGTGGAGAAGTAATAGTAGTCTGCTGTGCACTCTCTCCTTACGGTCTTTCACCCGCTGTCCCCAAGGAAGGTGATATATCAAGTGCCCAACGTACCCTTTGAGACAGCCTGGCTTTATTAATGCTGAATGTTTCATCTACTGTTGAATGGTTAAATCCTGCTGCATTATTACAGTGTACAGCTGCAGTGAAGTGTCTCGCTCAAGCATCCTCCTGCCTGGTGGTCTCCACACGCTCCTAACGAAAGCCGCTGGCCCGTTTAGGATGAGAAAAGGTATTGCAGCCAAATGTTTCATCTACTGTCGAATGGTTAAATCCTGCTGTATTATTACAGTGTGCAGCCGAAGTAAAGTGTCTCGCTCAAGCATCCTCCCCGTCTGGTGGTCTCCACACGCTCCTAACGGAAGCCGCTGCCCTGTTCAGAAGAAGAGAAGGTATCGCAGCCGAATGTTTCATCTACTGTTGAATGGTTGAACCCTGTTGTATTGTTGCAGCGTACAGCTGAAGCGGAGCGACTCGCTTAAAGCATCCTTCCTGCCCGGTGGTTTCCCCACGCCCCTATCGGAAGCCGCTGCCCTGTTCAGAACGAGAGAAGGTATTGCAGCCGAATGTGTCATCTGCCGTTGAACTGCTAAACCTTGTTACATTGTTACCGTGTACAGTTGAAGCGGAGCGACTCGCTAAAAGCATCCTCCCTGCCTGGTGGTCTCCACACGCCCTAATTGGAAGCCTTTGCCCTGTTGGAAAGAGAGGAGGTATTTCAGCTGGATGTTTCATACGCTGTTGAACAGTTAAACCCTGCTGCGTTGTTACAGTGTACAGCCGAAGTGGAGTGTCTCGCTCAAAGTGTCCTCTCCGTCTGGTGGCCTTCACTTGCTCCAACGAAAGCTCCTGCCCTGTGTAGGAAGAGAGAAGGTATTTCAACCGAATGTTCGTAGATTGTTGAATCTCAAAGTGCCCTCTCCGTCTGGTGGTCTCCACATGCCCCATCGAAGCCCCCGTCCTGTTCAGAAAGAGAGAAGTATCATTGTCAAGCGTTCGCATACTGTTGACCTGTTGTATTGTTGCAGTGCACAGCAAAGAGGGAGCGTCTCACTTAAAGTGTCCTCTGGCCTGGTGGTCTTCCATGTCCACGTTACAAGTGGCCGCCGCTGTTGAGAAGGAAAGAGAATAGCTGCGATACTTACCTCGGGGCAGCATCCGGGACCAGCTCCATCCTCGCCGCGAGTACTTACCCAGTGACCTACCTGACGGTGTGAGTCCCCCTCTGATCCCTCTTCAACGAGCTGCAGGGCTGCCACGAGCGTTCCGTCCTCCTCGGCCCAGGAGGGGCCATCGAATTGCCACTAGCGACCAGAAGGAAGATTAGAAGATTAGGACTTTTCAAATTATCTGCTTTTATCTTAATAAAGAAATTGTTATTCCTTACTCCTCTTGTCCGTCTTGTTCCTTGACACGCTCCTCGAGGTGGTACCCAGCCTCCAGGGGTGGGTGCAGTCTGGCTCGGCCCACCCCGACCTGTGACATTAACATATTGTTCCCTTATACCTACATGGAAGTACACTATAATTACAGAAACGTACACCGTAATTTCGGTTTACTTGCGCAGTTGTTTGCGGGTCGTAATATAAAGTGTTACCGCAGCTTTAAATGGATAAACAAGAAAATAATGATTAAATCATGCAAACAGAGTTCAATTTTATATATATATATACACACACACACAAATTTTTACTTTTTATGACATTGACAAAAAATGACATCAAGATTATGTATACTGAATAAAAGTTCAACTTTGAAAAACAATAAAAATACATGCAATGCACATTACAGTGCAAGATGTTTCAAATTACCGTTGTTGGTGAATTAAAGATGTTACAGTAATTCAGCTACAGTTGTCACATTGGAAAATATACATTACCTAATTCACATTCTAAGAGATATACAATTTATTCATTATAAATGTTTCATTTCAGTGTGTTAGCAAATGTTTTATGAAGATATAACATAGCCATTGTGTTTTATGCTAGAACAGATGCTCTCAGTGTGAAATGTTGAGATATTAGTAGCCTTTAAAGAGTGGAAAAAAAATTCCACTTGCTTATGAAAACATTACCAAAGCGAAACTGTAGACAGGAAGACACTGGCTAATCACCATGTCAGAGGATCGACCACAGTCATGTTTTTACATGCTCTGTGGTGTTATCTAAAATAGATCAGCAAGAGGAAAATAAATTCAAATAGTGGTGCAGCAGTTCCAGTAAACCATTGACCATAAAATTAAAATCGCCATACAATTAGCAGAAAATGTATATAGAATTTCTGTCCATCCAATTTTAATAAATATTGATTATTTTACAAACATATCTCAGGCATCAAAGCAGAATTTCCAGGTATGAAACAGTTAAAAGGGAAGGCAATGAAGACTGCGCTCTGAGGACATAAGGACTGATTTTTTGAAGACTTGCAAGTATTTTAGCAAGAAGATCAATGACAAGTGAATTTCAATGGTGCATAAGTACACAAAGGCATGTACAACAGCTTCTGCACACTTAACACTGTGAGAGGTGAAGAAATTATGTCTTAACCAAATAAAATGTAAATAAAATGTGAGGGAGAAGTCAAAATGTACTACTTACTGTAAAAATGACAACATTTTTCAGGCATCATTCTGGGTTCCTCAGATCAGCACGAAGAGCCCTCTTCCGATCCAGAGGAGAGCATGTTGTTTGCGGCGTCTAGCTCAGGGGACGTAGCTGGAGAGGACAAAGAGAGAATCAGTTGAGCCCTTTCCATCTGTCAGCCCCACATCCAGGAAATTATTGGTTGTAATGGTCATGCCATGGCCAAGCTAAACTTAACCTGGTCACGTTTTCTCCTGAAGCTGTCGCTAAATTGGTGTCACAGAACTGGTTTTCTGTGACACCAAACAGACAGCCATCACTATCAGTGTTTCGATGGCAGTGATGGTGGATTTTTAGAGGCATCTGTGGTTGAACCTCTAGGACATCAAGACAGGTGACGTTACCCACCCTTAGGTGGTTTATAAAAAGCGGTTAGAGAAAAAACAGGAGTGCTCAGAATGCTCACTGTGATGATGCAACCTCCTCCTGTTCAGTTGTCTTCATTACTTAAAACTGGAGGTTTCAATCAGCTATGATTACAGATAATATTTGTCCAATATACCTGAGAGTAGCTAGCAGTCTGTATATAGATGTGTGGTTGTAGTTAAATCATGCAACCCCTTTGTCTTATTTTTACTTCATATAGCTGTCTGAAATGGTTTGTTGTAAAAAAAAAGGTAACATTTATTTTTAGCTCATTTTGAAACTCCCACCAGTACTTCTAGAGGGCATGAGAGATTGGTGAGATAATGTAGAAAGAAAGAAATGATCATTTCTCATCAGTTTACTGACTGCCTGGCTATCATGTGCAGTTGGGCAGAGTACACATATGGAGAAACACTGGGGTGTCCAGCCCGCAGGGTGGAATGTTTCAACCCCGGGGGGGTGGGGGGGGGGGCAAGGTGGCTTGCCAAAGGAAAGACAGATACTTACAGTGGAAATACACGTGGGGGTCGCCCAAGGGGGAACCATGCACATGGAGGCACCTAGCCAACGCGAAAGCTGCTGGTGGCATAACTCTGGCGTTGACGTTAACGGTGCTGGAGGAACTCAGGGCTTCTCGGGGAAGCCCTGAGAAGGGAACATTAGGGGAACAATGCCTGCCAGCTTGATCCCCGAATTCCTGGTTTCTGCGGACGATATCATTAAGTCAGCGGCAAGAGTCAAGCGACGCAGCCGAGCGAGAGGGAGGAGAGCTGGGGCTCTCCACAGGTGGAGGAAGCGGGAACACCGAGTTTCTCTCCCTGCTGTCTGCCTGTCTAAGGTGCGCTCCCTCAGTAACAAAATTGACAAGCTTAATCTACTGTTATGGAGCAACAGGGATTTCAGTATGAATGTGGCTTTTGTCTTCACTGAGACCTGGCTGAATGTGGACATCCCGGATTCAGCTGTGGAATTACCTGGGTTTAACCTAATCAGAGCCGACCGTGACAAAGGACTGAGTGGGAAGTCATCAGGCGGATGTCTGCAACCAGGAGCGCTGTCTTCATTGAAAGGAACTTAAGCTCGACTGATTGCAAAGGCTCAAAGGGAGCACTCTGCAGGGCAGATAGAACCACTGCAAGGTCCCAAGAGGGTACGAGAGGAGAGCGAGGAGGATTTAGTCTCCTCTTCTCGGCGAGAAGAGTACCAGGTGACGAAGAGGTTCCACTTCAACGTGTAGGCAAGTCTCGTGGACGATGCTCTAGCGGAAGTGATGGTAGCTACCACCGGTGGTGGTAGGGTACTCAAACCTGGCTCAGGGTGCCAAAGGGGGCCCTGTCTCTGAGAAAGGAGGTCCTTCCTCAGAGAAATTGGCCAGGGAGGTGCTGTCGCGAGGAGTACTAGTTCGGAGAACAAGGTCCGGGTGGGCCAATGAGGCGCAACCAAAATAACCTGCTCCTCGTCCTCCCTGATCTTGCGCAGGGTCTGTGCAAGAAGGCTCACTGGGGGAAACACATACTTGCGGAGGCCCTGCAGCCAGCTGTGCACCAGTGCATCCGTGCCGAGCGTGCCCTCGGTCAGGGAGTAAAACAGGCTGCAATGGGAAGAGTTGTGGGAGGCATACAGATCTATCTGTGCATCGCCAAACTGTTCCCAAATCAGCTGAACCATCTGGGGATGAACTCTCCATTCTCCAGGAAGAGGCTGAAACCGTGAGAGCTCGACGGCTCCACAGTTCAGGCCTCCCAGGATATAAATGGCTCGAAGCGACTCCATAGGAGGAGGTGGCGGGCAAGTTGCGACATACGGCGGGAGCGTAGACCACCTTGTCGGTTGATGTATGCTACTGTCGTGGTATTGTCTGAGCGGACTAGTACGTGCTGGTTCTTGAGCAACGCACGGAAGTGGTGCAGAGCCAAACGTACCGCCAGCAACTCGAGGCAATTAACATGCCAAAGGCGCTGGGGTCCTGTCCATTGCACATGGCACCCCAGCCCGTGGTGGAGGCATCTGTTGAGACAACAACATGCCTGGAAACTCGCCATGGCACTTCGGCCCATAGAAAGCTGAGGTTCGTCCACTGGGTGAAGGTCTGACGGCAGGTCAGAGTAACTGGTACTCAGAGCGTGCCTTGTTGCCATTCCCACCTCGGGACTCGATTGCGAAGCCAGAGCTGAAGCTGTCTCATATGAAGCAATCCGAGCGGCGTAGCTGCGGCTGTGGATGCCATATGCCCCAGGACCCTCTGAAATAACTTCAGTGGAACCGCATTCTTGCCCTCGAACTGTCGCAGGCAAGTCAGCAGTGACTGCGGGTGCTTGATCGTAAGCTGGTCGCGCAGGTCCAGGTTTGGCCGTAACCTACCGTTTTTCTTGGGTGCAATGAAGTAGGGGCTGTAGAAGCCAGACTTCATTTTGGCTGTTGGAATAGTCTCGATCGCACCCTTCTTTAGTAGGGTGGCGACCTTCGCTCGCATGATAGGGGCATTGCCACCGACCATGGTGTAGCAGACTCCCAGGAAGCGGGGAGGAGACTGCGCAAACCCTGATGGTTCTCGCAACCCAGCAGAACAGGTTGGGAAGCTCTACCCAAGCTCCCAAGAACTGTACCAGCGGGGTCATGCGAACCACAGACGCACCCTCGTTGGGGCAGCGAGGCGGAATGACCGGCCCGGACATGGGATGTATAGTGTCCCGTGGTGGGGGCACAGTCATTTGCCACATCCTGACAGAGGAGGCCAGAGAAGGACTAGCGTTCCACGGGGGTCTGCTCTGCCAGGGGTCTGGCGACAGAGGGTGACGAGAGTGGCGAGGCTCGTGAGCGGCATGTTTTGTTTGTTTGTTTGTTTATTTATTTCAACAGGGACAATGTGCAAAAAACATTAATTAAAGATGCCTTGCACCAGATTTAGCCTCAGCTAGTTTCCATCTGCAGTCCCTGAGCAGGTGAATTACAATACAAAATATACAATATAAAATGTATTTGACCACTCAAATGCAACTATTAATTCATTCAATCAACCATACAGCCATTACAGCCACCAGTCCTAATATAATCACACCAAATTTACTACAATAAAACATCACTAAAAATTATATATACATACACAGTTATCTATGCTGACACGACTGAGTTTCCAATAACTCTTTCCTTGTATTGTGAGAGAAGTCCTTTATGTCTAAGGAAAGTTTCAGACTCTGTGGAACTTTGTTCCATTCTTTGATGCCTTTAAATGAGAAGGCTGTCTGTGCAAAAGCCGAACCACGTTTAGGCAGTCTGCAGTCATTTCGACTCGTGGACCTGGAGCTCCTAGTCATCCGTTCAGAACAAAGCTGGACAAATGTTTTCAGGGGTGGAGGTGCAATATTATTCAAAATTTTAAAAACTAGTCGCACATTGGCATACACAATTATATTATCAAAGTTTAACATGCTGTATTTTCCAAGAATCAGACAGTGATGGTATCTCAATGGCTTTTTGTCTAACACTTTAACAGCTTGATTATATAAAGATTTTAAAGGTTTTATTGCTGTTTCACTCGTCTGTGACCAACAAGAAATACAATAATTATTATGAGGAATTATCATTGCCTCCAAGTAAATTTTTGCAGCATCATGAGTCAGTGTATTCCTAATATGTCTAAAAACAGACAAACGTCTCGGTTACGGATGTAACCCTCGTTCCCTGAGTAGGGAACGGAGACGTTACGTCGGATGACGACGATTGGGGTTTCGCTTATCACCTTCGAGTATATAAAACGAGCCAATGGCAATGAAATGTCATGGGTCTGCGGAATTTGCATAGCGTATCTCCGCCCACCGCAGGGGGTATAAAGGAAGTACGCTGCAACATGCAGATATGTCTTCGCTGAGGAGCCGAGACTGAACTCAGGCGTTTTTCAGCGATACAGCGGAAGTGGCAGGAAGACGTAACGTCTCCGTTCCCTACTCAGGGAACGAGGGTTACATCCGTAACCGAGACGTTCCCTTTCGTGGTCACTCCGAGTTACGTCGGATGACGACGATTGGGGTTCCAGTCTAATCACGCCACCTCGGCTGTCATCCAGTGCCCTGCGTAAGTCTGAGCTCCCTGTTGTGAGACTAGCAGGAACGAAGGAGTGCTACTTAACTCTGATTTTTTCTCTGAATTCACTGAGTGTTTGACACTTGCCAGTGCACTCTGTCCGGCAATTCTTTTAACTGGTGATCTAAATGTTCATGTTGACAATCTGGGTTGCAATAATGCTGTGTGCCTCATGGATGCACTAGAATGCTTTAACTTCACTCAGCATGTTAACTTCCCAACACATAAACACGGTCATATATTAGATTTGGTCTGCACTTCAGGAGTATCCATTGATCAACTGGAGTGTACTGATGTATGTATAAGTGATCACAAGCTCCTCACGTTCAATTTGACTCCTCCTTCTTTGCAGACTGTGAAAGATTGTGTTATCTGCTTCAGGAAAATCCGTGATATTGATCTTGATCTTCTTAGTCATACTGTGGCTGACTTACCAGTTGCGGCCTCTACCGACCAGTATAATGCTGCTTTTACATCTATTCTGGATGAGTTTGCTCCTTTAAAAAAACGTGCTGTGTCTTTTAAAAGGTCATCTCCTTGGTACACATCTGAGTTGCGCAAATTGAAGGCGTTAGGCAGGCAACTGGAGCGGAAATATAAAAAATCTGGTCTGACAGTTCATAGATTGATGTTTGATCAACATCAGATTGAGTATCACAATGCTCTCAAAGCTGCAAAAGGGGCATATTATTCTACTATTATTAGTAGCAACATTTCAAATCCCTGTGTTCTATTTAGAACAGTCAATAATCTAACTAAACCACCCAGTGACTTTAACTGTTCCACCATTGAGCAGTGTAATGAATTTCTCAAATTTTTTTCAACTAAAATTGAGAATATTCATAATGTTATTTCCTGTGATGATGCTCCTGAGCTTGCTGAGGTGCATCCTCCTAATCTCTCTAGTCCAGCTTTTTCAAGTTTTAATGCTGTTGACTTTGATTCAATCTCTAAACTTGTCTTGTCAATGAACTCTACTACTTGCATACTTGATCCATTACCTACAACTGTTTTAAAAAATTGTCTTCCTGTCATTTTACCACACATCATTGCTATTGTTAATGCTTCACTCAATACAGGGATTGTCTCTTCTGCTCTAAAAATGGCTGTGATTACACCAGTTCTTAAAAAAGCTGGGAGTGACATCACCGATATGTCAAATTATCGACCGATCTCTAATTTACCTTTTCTGGCAAAAGTGCTAGAGCGTGTGGTTGCTGGCCAACTCCATATTCATCTCTGTACAAATAGCCTTTTAGAAAGATTTCAATCCGGGTTTAGATCTGGACAGAGTACAGAGACTGCTCTTGTCAGGGTTCTGAATGATCTCCTCGTTATAGCTGACTCTGGGGCTTGTGGCATTTTGGTCATGCTAGACCTTACTGCTGCATTCGATACCATATGTCACGGTATATTATTGGACAGACTGCAAAAGTGGACTGGTCTGTCTGGAACTGTTTTGAACTGGTTCAGATCTTACCTCTCAGATCGCTCCCAATTTGTCTACCTGGGTTCTAACAGGTCTCAAACTATTCCTTTGTGTCAGGGTGTCCCTCAGGGGTCAGTTTTGGGTCCTGTTTTATTCAGTATCTATATGCTGCCTCTCGGGCAGATCATTCAGAAGTATGGCCTAAGCTATCATTGTTACGCAGACGACACCCAGATTTATATCAGCTCTCAACCTGATCTTAATTCTTCCTCTTCGATACTGTCTGATTGTTTGCTGGAAATCAAAGGGTGGATGAAACTCAATTTTTGAAAACTAAACTGCTCTAAAACGGAAGTCTTATTAATTGGAACTTCAGTGAATGTTGGTAAATGTAAGGATTTTAGAATCTCAGTTGACAATACCCAGCTGTCCCCTTCTGACCAGGTCCGTAATCTGGGTGTGATCTTTGATGCCCAGCTTACTTTTAATTCACATTTTAAAAATATAACGAAGGTGGCTTTTTTTCACCTGAGGAACATAGCACGTATCAGACCGTTTCTCTCTAGGCCTGATGCAGAGAGGCTTATCCATGCCTTTATCACATCGAGACTTGATTATTGTAATTCTCTTTTTGTGGGTCTACCAGCAAACTCTATTAAGAGGTTGCAATATATCCAGAACTCGGCCGCACGCGTCTTGACTCACACATCCTCACGCCATCACATTACACCAGTGCTCCAGCAATTGCATTGGCTTCCAGTTCAGTCACGTATTGATTTTAAAATTCTGATTTTAACTTATAAAGCTGTACATGGGTTGGCTCCGGATTACATCTGTGATTTGGTTACACCATCCATTCCTGCTCGTTCTCTCCGCTCTGCTGTCTCTCTCTGTTTGTTGCAGCCTCGTTTTAAATTAAAAACTATGGGGGGAAGAGCCTTTTCCTGTATTGCGCCAAAGTTATGGAATACTTTACCTGCACCCATCAGAAATGCTTCTTCTGTGGATTGTTTTAAGAAACTTCTTAAGACTCATCTTTTTACTACTGCTTTTAATTTATAAATTGTTTTTTTTTTTTTTTTTTTATACACTTGTTCTGATGCAATGTTGATTGTTTGATTTTGCTTTGTATCCTGTAGCGCTTTGAGTTTGAGAAAGGCGCATTATAAAAATAAATTTATTATTATTATTATTATCCTCCCCCGACGCGGCTTTAGCATCATCTTCCTCGAATGAAGCGGCGGCAGACCGCGGCCGCTGTGCATCGGGAAGTGATTCGGGCGAAGCCGGAGAAGCAGGCGGGCGAACCGGCGAGCTTGGTCGGGCTGGAGAAGACTCAGGGGCCCGCTGAGAGCGACGCTTTTTTACGGCGCGGCAGTGTAGCGGGAGGTGCAGGCTCGGAGAAAAATGCCAGGCGAGTCCTAAGAGTCACCATAGGCAATATCTCGCAGTGAGGGCAGCCGCCGTCGGCGAGCGCGAGCGCTGCATGATCTTCACCCAGGCAGGAGACGCAGATGACATGGCGGTCTCCCTCGCTGAGTGGGGCTCGGCATGAGCCGCATGAAGGCATCTTTAGAAAGTCGCTAGCTCTTTTAGTAGTGCGTGTCGCAGGGCGAACACACACACACACACACACACAAAGAACAGTAAGAAGGCTTTAAAGGATATATGCGCCGGATAGCGCAGCTGGAACGGCAGTCGAAGGCGGCGTGGGCCAGCAGCTTCTGAGTGGCTCGTCCCGCTGAAGTGCTTTCTCAGACGGCGCGGCTTCTTCCGTGATCCAGCGATGCGAGAGCTTCGCTGAAGAGTTGAAAAATCAGTGAATCAGCCTTTTCGAGCTCCTTTTATAAGACTAGGCCACACCCGTTTCGGCGGGAAGTGGCACGGAGGGCGCAAATGCGGAACAATTAGTTCATGTGTTCATGACCTCAAGGCTAGATTATTGTAATGCTCTACTGGGTGGTTGCCCTGCACGCTTAATAAACAAACTACAGCTGGTCCAAAACGCAGCAGCTCGAGTTCTTACCAGAACCAGGAAGTATGACCATATTAGCCCTGTTCTGTCAACACTGCATTGGCTCCCTATTAAACATTGCATACATTTTAAAATATTGCTGATTACTTACAAAGCACTAAATGGTTTAGCTCCGCAGTACTTGAGCGAGCTCTTAACGCATTATAGTCCTTCATGTCTATTGCGATCTCAAAATTCAGGCCAGTTGATAATACCTAGAATATCAAAATCGACTGCTGGCGGTAGATCCTTCTCCTATTTAGCACCAAAACTCTGGAACAGTCTTCCTAACATTGTCCGGGAAGCAGACACACTCTGTCAGTTCAAAGCCAGATTCACTAGTTCACACTTACAAATAAGTCAGATAGAATAAATGCGTATTTGGCGTGCTGTCCGAGGAGAGGGCTCCGGGCTCGGTATTCGGCCCGAACCCAGAGTACTCCCCCCGTATTCCTGGCTGTAAAAGATTGAGCCAAGAGTGAGGAGTCGGGGTGGTGGAGGGATGCTGGAAAACTGTCAAGGAATATTAGGTGAGTTGACAGAGTGGATATATATATACTTCTTGTCATGCTGATTAGGGTAGACATAATTGTTTGATGACGAGTAGATTGGATTGATTATTTGAACGTGCTCCTCCCGAACTTTGTTTATAAAACATCATTTAAAGACACATCTCTTTGACCTAGCATTCACATAATACATTATAGACTTCTATAATCCAATGTTAGGCTGCATAGATTAGGTCAGCTGGAACCGGGAACACTTCCCATAAATCCTGATGTACTCATTACATCATAAGAAGAATGGCATCTACGCTAATTTTAGTGTCTTTCTTTATCCCAAGGTTTTCCGGCAGCCTGCCGGATCCAGGCCATATCCAGATATGACGAAGGACCTTCACCTGGACCCGATGACAACGCAGTGCTGAAGTGCCAACTAGTCTCTCCCTATGGAGGATCCCTTTACCACTCTACAGATAAACCCTGGCTGTGCTGTGTCCCGTCAACGCTCTGTGGCGGTACATGGACAGAACTCAAAGCTTCAGGACCTCAGACCAGCTCTTTGTCTGTTACGGGGGCCAGCAGAAGGGAAAGGCTGTCTCCAAGCAGAGGTTGACCCACTGGTTAGTGGATGCCATCGCCTTGGCTCACCAAGCACAAGCCGTGCCTTGCCCACTGAGGTTGCGAGCTCACTCAACAAGTGTTGCATCCTCCTGGGCGCTGGCATGTGGTGCCTCGCTAACAGATATTTGTAGAGCTGCGGGATGGGCAACATCCAACATGTTCTCTAGGTTCTATAGCCTAGGTGTAGAGCCGTTTTCCTCCTGTGTTCTCTAGTGAGGCTGAAGCACTGAGAGGCTCATCTCTAGTCAGCTTGCTGTGCCCAGTGTTATCCAACAGTCTCACTGATTCGGAACAGCAGTGATGGACTTCTCTGTGTAAGCCCTGTCTCATCAGGTAAGAGGGAGTAGGAGGTTTACACAGGGCGCTGGATGGGGTCAGCAGCTGTGGCGCTTTGGTAGGGGCATAAATACTGACTGATGAATCAGTTTGCTTAGCCAGTAGGATATTAATTTTGACTAACATTTTTTGTAAGTATAGGTCAATTTGCCTCATGTAATGCAGTATTGCAGCTTTACAGCAATACTGAAGCTAGTCACTGCAGGTATTCAGACAGTTATTCTTGATTTTACAAAAATCATAAATATAATCGCCACTATGTGGTCATGATATAAAGTACCAGTCACAAGTTGGACACACTTTCTCATTCAAGTGAATGTGAGGGTTGGTTCAAACTTTTGGCCGGCACTGTCCATGTTCTACAACAGAAAAAAACAAAACAAAACAAACAAACAAACAAAAAAACCCCGCTAAATAACACGTTTAAATAACACTAAAAAAAAGACTGATTTGAAAAAATGAAATGAAAACATCAATCAGATAATTGCAACGTGTATATTCTGTTTTGGTTTGTTCGTATTTTCCTTGTCATTATTTGTTGACTTTGGCTGCAGCAGAAATGGCATACTTCCGTAATATATAGTAGGTAAAAAACAGTGACAAAAGATGTATGTCCAAAGTACTCATAAAAAAGTAGGCAAAAAGTACCGGGATGACCTACTTCTTCCGGTGAGATTCTGAAGTATGTATATGATGGACACTTTACTGTGCCATGAGGTCACGGGAGAATCCTGTAACAATGGTGAACTTTATTGGAAGTTTCATCACATATTGCTACATATTGTGTTGAAAACCTTCTGTGAACTTCTGGTGATTTTTGACATCTTTTTAAGTTTTATTAAAGAATACATTAGTGTCCTGTATTCTCTATTCACAGTAAAAATAATAATAATTAAATTACAACTGGGTCAGTTTAAGTGCTGCAATTGGCAAGTGTACTGTGTTCCCTTTCGAAAGGGAACTCTACACTACGTCAGAATGACGCTATGGGGAATGCCTCAGGCGTGACAGGTGTCTGAAATAAATATCAACTCACGTCAATCATGTTGACCGGCGACAGCCCCTGAATCATCAGCTTGATGATTAACGCGCGACCTGGATGTATAAAGGGGAGCCTTGCACACATGACAACATCTTTTCGTCTTCAGGGATTGTTTGTCTGTTTTGAGAATATCACTGAAGCGCGCGGGAGGCTCTCTCTCTCGAGAGCCTCTTGTGCAAACTGTGAGCGTTTTTCATTCAAAGATGCTCCGCTCTCGTCAGACCCTTTTCTCGAGGGAGGAGGGTTCAGCATCTGAGCCCTGTGGCGATCTGTGTAAACAATACTGTTTGGGTGCGAGGCGTTCACAGTCAGTTCCTGAGGGTGCTGGCAGTGTTCATTAATATCTCGGCGCGCGTGAGAAAGAAAAAAATCCGTGCGCTGTCTGATGTTTCAACCTCGCACCTGTTGACTTTCTTCTCGAGGGATGAAAGCCAAATATATTTAACGGCTCGTTTCTCGCGCTTGCCGAGGCAGTGTGTAGACTACGAGAACGTATAAATGTTAAAACAGTATTGTCTGGTGATTATGGCTGCATTTAATTCTATGAATTAAAATGATGGAATATTATCTGACTTTTATGAAGTTAGATATTTAGTAATTCAGCCTATCATCCAGATCGCGTTATCCAGTGTTTTTGGCTGCATTTTAATTAAGGAATTAAAATGATGAGCAGTGAACAAAAAGAGCAGGTGTAATTCTGGTCTTTTTGTAAAATGTGAAATTAACATATTTCTGTTTCTTTTCAGACCACGTTTCCTGTTTTAGAGTCTGGGGCAAAATGTTGTGGGTAAGAAAGTAAATCTAAGATTTTTTCGATGGTCAGGTAGTAGGTCTTATCAGGCCTCCTTGACCAGACAGTCCCCATTTTGCAACCAGACAGCGCTTGGGCCTCCCTGAGGTGAGCTCCCAGGAATTGACTGTGACGGAGTTATATGGTTATCAGGTTATAGGCCTCACTAGGCCTTCCTGAATATGAGCTTCCACATACTATGGTTGAATGAGCTCCCACATATTATGGTTATCAGGTCATAGGCCTCACTAGGCCTTCCTGAATATGAGCTCCCACATACTGTGGTTATCAAGTTATAGGCCTCTCCAGGCCTTCTTGAATATAGCTCCCATATAATGTGGTTATCAGGTCATAGGCCTCACTAGGCCTTCCTGAAAATGAGCTCCCACATACTGTGGTTGAATATGAGCTCCCACATTCTGTGGTTATCAAGTTATAGGCCTCACTAGGCCTTCCTGAATATGAGCTCCCACATACTGTGGTTATCAAGTTATAGGCCTCTCCAGGCCTTCTTGAATATAGCTCCCATATAATGTGGTTATCAGGTCATAGGCCTCACTAGGCCTTCCTGAAAATGAGCTCCCACATACTGTGGTTGAATATGAGCTCCCACATTCTGTGGTTATCAAGTTACAGGCCTCGCCAGGCCTTCCTGGTTATGAGCTCCCACATACTGTGGCGCCAAGTTACAGGCCTCACCGGCCTTCCTGGTGATGGGCTTCTACATGTCAGGTTGCAGGCCTCACCCGGCCTTCCTGAATGTGAGCTTCCACATACTGTGGTTGAATATGAGCTCCCACATTCTGTGGTTATCAGGTCAGAGGCCTCACCAGGCCTTCCTGAATATGAGCTCCCACATACTGTGGTTAGCAGGTCAGAGGCCTCACCAGGCCTTCCTGTATATGAGCTCCCACATACTGTGGTTGAATATGAGCTCCCACATACTGTGGTTATCAGGTCATAGGCCTCACCAGGCCTTCCTGAGTATGAGCTCCCACATACTGTGGTTAGCAGGTCAGAGGCCTCACTAGGCCTTCCTGAATATGAGCTCCCACATACTGTGGTTATCAAGTTATAGGCCTCTCCAGGCCTTCTTGAATATAGCTCCCATATAATGTGGTTATCAGGTCATAGGCCTCACTAGGCCTTCCTGAAAATGAGCTCCCACATACTGTGGTTGAATATGAGCTCCCACATTCTGTGGTTATCAAGTTACAGGCCTCGCCAGGCCTTCCTGGTTATGAGCTCCCACATACTGTGGCGCCAAGTTACAGGCCTCACCGGCCTTCCTGGTGATGGGCTTCTACATGTCAGGTTGCAGGCCTCACCCGGCCTTCCTGAATGTGAGCTTCCACATACTGTGGTTGAATATGAGCTCCCACATTCTGTGGTTATCAGGTCAGAGGCCTCACCAGGCCTTCCTGAATATGAGCTCCCACATACTGTGGTTAGCAGGTCAGAGGCCTCACCAGGCCTTCCTGTATATGAGCTCCCACATACTGTGGTTGAATATGAGCTCCCACATACTGTGGTTATCAGGTCATAGGCCTCACCAGGCCTTCCTGAGTATGAGCTCCCACATACTGTGGTTAGCAGGTCAGAGGCCTCACTAGGCCTTCCTGAATATGAGCTCCCACATACTGTGGTTATCAAGTTATAGGCCTCTCCAGGCCTTCTTGAATATAGCTCCCATATAATGTGGTTATCAGGTCATAGGCCTCACTAGGCCTTCCTGAAAATGAGCTCCCACATACTGTGGTTGAATATGAGCTCCCACATTCTGTGGTTATCAAGTTATAGGCCTCACCAGGCCTTCTTGAATATGAGCTCCCACATATTGTGGTTATCAGATCATAGGCCTCACTAGGCCTTCCTGAGTATGAGCTCCCACATACTGTGGTTGAATGAGCTCCCACATACTGTGGTTATCAAGTTATAGGCCTCACCAGGCCTTCCTGAGTATGAGCTCCCACATACTGTGGTTATCAGGTCAGAGGCCTCACCAGGCCTTCCTGAGTATGAGCTCCCACATACTGTGGTCGCCAGGTTACAGGCCTCACCAGCCTTCCTGGTGATGGGCTTCTACATGTCAGGTTACAGGCCTCACCTGGCCTTCCTGAATGTGAGCTCCCACATACTGTGGCCGCCAGGTTACAGGCCTCACCCAACCTTCCTGAGTATGAGCTCCCACACACCGTGGTCGCAGGTCTTCCTAGTTATGAGCTTCCTCATGTCAGGTTACAGGCCTCATCCGGCCTTCTTGAATGTGAGTTCCCACTTACTGTGGTCACCAGGTTTCAGGCCTCATAGGCCTTCCTGAGTATGAGCTCCCACATACTGTGGTCACCAGGTTGCAGGCTTTCTAAGGCCTTCCTGGTTATGAGTTTTTCACATGTCAGGTTACAGGCCTCATCCAGGCCTTCCTGAATGTGAACTCCCACTCTCTGTGGTCGCTAGGGTTTAGGCCGCACTGGTTGTGAGCTTCCACATGTCAGGTTGCAGGCCTCATCAGGCCTTCCTGAATGTGAGCTCCCACGCATTGTGTCCATCAGGTTATAGGCCTCATCTGGCCTTCCTGATCATGGGTTCCCACAGTCTGTGGTCGTCAGGTCACAGGCCTCAGGGGCCTTCCTGAGAATGAGCTCCCACTTACTGTGGTCGTCAGGTTATAGGCCTCACTAGGCCTTCCTGAATATAGAGTGATGAAGTACATGCACCTTTACTTCATCTATTTTTCTTAAACCCATGTGTGAGTGCGCATCGCAGTATTTTCAGTCAACTCGCTCCGTGTCCAATAATAACAATTCACATACACCGTTTTCTTCATGTGAAATCTTCCTTTAATCCACACTTTAAATCAAAGTGATAAAAATCAAACAAAATAAAAGAAAATAAACAAAATATAATTTTAAATCCTAAATATCACGGATGCGGTAAAGAAAACTGTGCGACTCCACTCTATTTCCTAAAGGACGAACAACCGCATCTCTTACAGTCGCAATTCTTAAAGGGCCAGTGAAAAATTTTAACATAACATATTTCAATGTAAATATAGACAATTATGTATCTAAATAGTACACACAAATAAAGAAAGTTTACAATCAAACACAAATATTCAAATACTGAAATGCAACACCTAATTTTCAATAACTGTCACTGAACATAAGCAAATTAGGCTCCTACATTACCGGCCTCTAATTGTTCTCAAACTTTTTGAAACAATTACTTAAATTTAAACAGAAGGAGCCATACTACTTTAATATCCTTAGTGAATTCTTAGTCCAAAGTAACACAAATTTGGGTTCTTAAAGATGTAATGCCTTTACTATATTCATTCTGCCTCCTGCAATAAGCAAAGTTTCGTTATGGGTCTTTCCAAAATGTTAGTTTTTGTCTTAATGCGGACTTGTCGGACGAGACCCTTCTTGTCAGGAATGGTTTCAATGACCCTTGCTAATACCCATGAATTCCTGGGGGCGGAGTCATCAATTACCAGAACAATATCTCCAACAGAGAAGTTTCTTGTCGTGTTATTCCACTTTTGTCTCTGTTGCAACTGCGGCAAGTATTCTCGACACCAGCGTTTCCAGAACAGATCAGAAATGTACTGAACCTGTTTCCATCTGCGTCGAGAATACATATCATCTTTGTCAAACAGTCCTGGAGGCAATGATGGCTTTGACTTGAGTAACAACAAATGGTTCGGAGTCAAAGCTTCCAAATCATTTAAATCACTTGATGCTGCTGTGATTGGACGACTATTGATTATAGCCTCTGCTTCACAGAAAACTGTTTGAAGGCATTCCTCGTCAAGAACTTGTTCTCTGATTGTAGCATTAACCCTCTGAGGTCTGAGCTGTTTTCTGGGCCCTGGAGGTGTTCTGACATGCTCTGACATTTCTGGTTATTTCTGTTACTTGTGACATTTTCATGGCTAAAGTCTAATTACACTGTATTCAGCACAAACTCTGCTACAATAATATATCAGCAGCATGTATGTAAAAGTTTGTAGTTTTGAGATAATGACATTTATGCGTGGTTTTTGAAAATACAAAAAAAAATTCTCACTGAAATAAGGCCATGAAACCCATACTGATTATTTCTTCACAAGACTTTTGAAAATTGTATGACGTAGCCTAGAATATTTGCTGCAAAACTATGTGAAAATCACCCTGACTGCTCATTCAGATAAGACAATATATTGATTTAAAAATTTTACGACGTGTTTTGTGTGAAAAAGCCTTATGCGAGAGCTCATTAATATGTAAGCTTTTCTCACCTGAGAAAGACAAAGAACCTCCCCTAACGGCCCTATTAGGAGCTATCAGGCCCCTATCATTCTGAGCAACCTTGCACAATACTGTAAATGAGGAGATTTAAAAAATAATGGCTTTTAAATTGTTTGGATTTATTTACAACACAACATAATCCAAAGATACACAACAAATGCCAAAAAAGCACTTCAAAGACAGAGACCTTTGTGCCATTCCTAAAAACATTGTACATACCTTTCATTTCCAAGATTTTCACTTTACCATGTTCACGTACTGAGACTCATGTGAATGTTGAAGTCCTCAGTGGCATCTGGGACCTGAAAAAAAAAAAAGTGAACATACTGATATCAAGAGAAAGGCCTGCACGATTTTGGAAATAAATATTAGATTTTTCTGGTTAAAATTGCTTTTTAAAATTCCTTTTTAAAATTCACAGAATACACACACACACACACGTTTCCAACGATATATAATATAATGAACACCAGGTTTGTTGTGCCTTGTAGGCATAAGGTATATGCGCAGTGCGGATAAAATAATAATAACAATAAATAACCTATAGCAGCCTATAAATCTTCCAAAAGAAGCTAGAGAAAAATATATTGATTATCATGTTACTTCAAATGTTTCCATCCGTTATGATGATATGAAATGAGATAATAATAAAAACATGAAGCCGTTTGGTGCGTTTTGCTTTCATCCAAAATATGATACATTCAAACGCGATCGCTTGCAAAATATGATACATTCAAACGCGATCGCTTGCAAAATATGATACATTCAAACGCGATCGCTTGCAAAATATGATACATTCAAACGCGATCACTCTCAAATATAAAACATTATGGTTACCATAAACATATCTATGTTTGAGCAGATATCCACAAACACAGTAAACACATATGATACATTCAAACGCGATCGCTTGCAAAATATGATACATTCAAACGCGATCGCTTGCAAAATATGATACATTCAAACGCGATCACTCTCAAATATAAAACATTATGGTTACCATAAACATATCTATGTTTGAGCAGATATCCACAAACACAGTAAACACGGGTCTAAATATTATAATATTCCCCATATATCTAGCAACAGTTCAGCTGCAACGTGACATTTATGCAACAATAACAAACTAGGCTATGTAAGAATTTCTTACCTTATCTTTCTTGTCTTCAAATCGCGTTCTTCTTCTTCTGAGGTAGCCTAAATCCAATGTAAGCTCAGGCACGTCTTTCAAACTCGACGAAAAGTGAAGTGAAGTGTTTTGTTGTTGAGGTAACGAGCGCGTTCGCGTTCCATGTGGAGATTTGCATGTGAATATCTTTTGCGCGAGTAGGCGTGGCCAAATTAACTGTAATGAGCAAGCGTTTGAGAAGCTGGACATCTTGTTGGTTTTATACAAATTACTTAAACAGAGAATATTTGTTTTCGTTTTGAATCCGATCATTTAAAAGTACACACTTAAATGTTTATAAAGGTATATGGCTCATAAATGTGTGACAAGTATTCGCTGAGTTTTGTTTCAGTTTATAGACGTGCTCAAGAAAAAAAAGTTCACCGCGACGGAGAGGCAGAAAGCACACCCTGTTTATTTTCTTTATTTTACAAAAGCACAATGTTTTGATTTGATTGTAAGTGGACACATACAAAAGGAGAAATATCACAGATTCTTTTTTTATATTTCTTTTTTCTGTATGACCATAAATGATGGAGTAATTTAAGTTTATAGTGCTACAATGTGGAGAAAATCCGGCAAAACGCGTCGGCGCGTTTGTCGACCTCAGAGGGTTAAGGATCTTTCTTATTGAGCGTATCAATCTCTCCCATGCCCCGCCATGGTGAGATCCAGTGGGAGGATTGAAAACCCACTTAATTCCTTGTTGACTGAGATGGTCCTGAATCTTTTGGTTGTTCCATTTGCCAATGGATTGCCTTAACTCACGCTCAGCAGCAACAAAATTGGTCCCATTGTCTGACCTGAGAATTTTCACTTGTCCTCTTCTGGCTACAAACCGGCGTATAGCATTTAGACAGGAATCCGTGTCTAGTGAAGAAGCAACTTCGATGTGCACTGCACGAATTGCTAAGCAAGTGAATATAACGCCATATTTCTTGACATGGATTCTTCCACGTTTAACCATGAATGGTCCAAAGTAATCTACACCTACTCTGGTAAAAGGTGGATCATCTGGCAACACCCTGTCTGATGGTAAGTCTGCCATTATTTGTTTTCCTGTTGAGGAATGTAAACGACGACAGATAACACATCTTGCCAGCATTTTTCTGATTGCAGATTTGGCACCAGGTATCCAGTATTTCTGTTGTAGTGTTGAAATCATGTGATTTCTACCACCGTGTCCTGTTTTCTCATGAACATTCTGGAGGATTAAGTTAGTGACATGAAGATCCTTTGGTATAAGCATAGGTCGCTTACTTTCTTCTGGCATAGCAGCATTGCTAAGTCTTCCACCAACATGTAAAACTCCATTATGCAACTGGGGGTTTAATCTGTAGATCAAACTGCTTCTCTTTGTGGCATGTCCACTTTGCAGTGCTGAAATCTCTTCAGTGAACTTCTCTCTTTGACAGTATTTCACAATTTCAAGCTCAGCCTCTTTCAAATCATCAGCAGAAATGTTGCTTCCTTTCCATTTGGCTTTAAACTCTACCATCCTTTTGTCCACAAGTTGCTTGCTTTTGCTTGAGTTGGTTAAAGTCTCTGCAGCAGTAAGAGTCTTTCTCTTTTGCGCAAGTTCCAACAGCATGGTTTTCAATTTTAGCACCCACGCTACAATGCGCTGAAGCTTTATCCAAGATGAGAAATTATTCATCAGTTGTCTAACTGAACTGTTATTTTGTTGGGCTTGTATTGAATTGACCAACACTGACCTCTTGATCTCTGGATCATCTGCAGATATCATCATTTGGTCCATGTTCTTTGGCCACTCATCTGTGAATTCGTAAAGAAATTCTGGGCCTGAAATCCATTCTGCATTTTGCAAGAAAGTGTTAACCTTCTGCCCTCTCGAGGCGCAATCTGCTGGATTTGAGGCAGTATCGACATAGTTCCATTGTTCAATCTTTGAGACTTTTAGAATATTTGTGACTCTGTTTGCCACAAATGTTCTGAACCTTGTGCTCTCGTTTCTGAGATATTTAAGCACAACTGTGCTGTCTGTCCAGTAAACTGAAGGTTTAAGTTTCAGTTGTAGTTCTCTTTGTAACATCAGATCCATTTTTGTGGCAACTGTTGCAGCTGTCAGTTCCATTCGTGGAATTGTAGGTCTTTTTAGAGGGGCAACCCTAGCCTTTCCCATCATCAATGTACAGTGCACTTGATCCTGATGATTACGTAGAAGAAGATAACTTGCTGTACCATACGCATCCTCACTCGCATCTGCGAAGTGATGTAGCTGTGCCTCAACAGCTTCTCCAAACCCTGCTGGTCTAATGCATCTATTCACCTTGAACTCTTCAAGTTGATGTATCCCATTGAGCCAGTCCGTCCAACTTTGTTTTACTTGCTCTGGAAGATCATCATCCCATCCTATTTTCAGTCTGCATAAGTCCTGCAGGATCATCTTTGCTGGTAAAACTACAGGTGCAAGTAACCCCAACGGGTCATAGATAGAACTGACAACCGAGAGCAATCCTCTTCGAGTGAGTGGACGATCTTTAATGACTATTTTGAATTGAAACGTGTCTGACTCAACATTCCAATGGATGCCCAATGCTCTTTCGATTGGCAGTGTTTCTTGGTCAAGGTCCAAGTTTTTCACTCCATCAGCTCGTTCATTCTCAGGGATAGCTGTTAAAACAGCACGACTGTTGCTTGTCCACTTAACCAAGCGGAAACCTCCTTTGGAACATATTGCTCGTAGACCATGATACAGCTCTATGGCTTGTGTCTCAGTAGCTGTGGACTTTAAACAGTCATCTACATAAAAATTTCGTAAAACAGCATCAACAACGTCAGCTTTGAATAATGTGCTATGATCTTCAGCACACTTCCTCAAAGCAAAGCAGGCACAGCTGGGCGAAGAAGTAGCACCAAACAAGTGGACAACCATTTTGTGTTCCACCAAGTCTCCATTATAATCTCCGTGAGGCCACCACAGGAACCTTAAAAGATTTGAATCCTCTTCATGGACGCGAACTTGGTGGAACATAGCTTCCACATCTGCCATAATAGCGATACTTTCCTGTCTGAATCTTGTAATGACACCGACAAGATTACTTGTGAGGTTAGGGCCTTGTAAAAGTTGTTGGTTCAACGACATCCCTTGAAAAGATGCCCCACAATCGAAAACAACTCTCAGTTTTTGTTTGACGGGATGGTACACCCCATGATGAGGTATGTACCATATGTTGTCATCTGTTTGCTTGTGTTTGTCTTCTGTCAGCTTAACAGCATAGTCATTTTTGATGAGACTGTTCATGAAAGACGTATACTCTTTGTGGAACTCAGGATTTTTGATGAATTTTCTTTTCAAATTCAGAGCCCGTTGTTCAGCCACCACTCGATTATTCGGCATCTGAATAGCCTTGTTCTTCAAAGGCAGGCACAAGCTGTAATGACCATCTTCAAGTTTAGCTGACTCAGACATCATTTTCATAAATCGGTGGTCTTCCTTGGACATTTCCAGCTGATCATCCTTTTCTGCTTCAGGAAAATCCTGTTTGAATTGCTGTTGCCACAAGTCTTCTAATCTGGCTACTGATATGCGGTTTACAGATACTTGAACATTCCTTCCTTTCCTTGTGACATGATTACTGTTCCTGAGGGGTCCATTAACTGTCCAGCCCAACTTGGTTCTTACTGCAAAAGGTCCATTGTCTTTACTACTAATAACTTGCCAAGGCTCCATGACTTCAGGCACATTAGCTCCTATTAGCAATCCGATTTCTGCTTTGATGCTAGGTAGACAACTCTCTTTAAGATATGGCCATCTCTCCAAATCCTTTTGCTGTGGAATGTTACCCTTGTGAACTGGAATTGTTCTCTGTGTGAAAACATCTGGAAGTTGAATGAATTTATCATCATCTAGCCTACTAATCTCCAACCCAGACACTATATGAGTTTTGACTTGTTTTTCATCCCCCATTGTTCTCAGAAGTATATCAGTCTTTCTTCCATTCACATTCAGTTCAGACATCAAAGCTTGTGTACAAAAAGTATCTGAACTACCTTGGTCGAGAAAGGCATACGTTTTGACCAGATGCGTACCTTTCGTGGTCTTGACCTGTACAGGAACAATTGACAATGTACAGTCATTCTCACAAAAATCTATGCCTTCACTGGTGTCCTTTTCTGCACAGATTAATGCACTTGTGACAGACTGTCTATCATAGTGATCCATTTTGTCTTTCTGAGGATGTGCAGTTTCCTTTGGTTTCATATGCAGTATGGTTGGATGAGGCAAAGAACATTCACTGCAGCTAAGTCTTTCTTTGCATTGTTTACTCATGTGACCATGCTTTAAACAGCCAAAACACAAGCCCTTGCTTCGCAAAAAGTCAATTTTCTCCTGATGTGTCTTGCTTCTCAAACTTCTACAAGATTCCAGGTTGTGTTGCAGTCCTTTACAAAGAAGACATGATTTATTCTGGCTGCTTGGATGTTTATTTTGTGATCCTTGAACTGAAAGTCTCTCGTCATCTTCAACCTTTTTGTCAATTGGTACAGCACTAGTCGTGAAGACCCTTTTTGTTACAGCCTTTTTATAAGCACTTGCTTCTGCATGTAACTTATCTTGTCCTTTAGTTGTTGAACTATGCTTTATGTCTCCAAAAACTGGATGAAGAGAAATCTTAGCTTGCTTGCTAATAAAAACAACTAAATCTTTGAACTTCACTCGAGCATTTTGTTTCTCTTGAATTTCACATGCCACAGATCGCCATTTTTCTCTTAATTTATATGGAAGCTTTAACACAATGGCTCTCAGATTTGCTGCGTTATCCATTTCTTCCATGTAAGTGTTATCTGACATTGCATTGCAGCATCCTGACAGAAACAATGAAAAGGAGTGAAGTGCTTCTCCGTCTTCAGGTTTGATAGAGGGCCAATGCAGAGCTTTGTTCATATATGCTACTGCAATCTGATACTCATTTCCAAAATTCTCTCTCAGAAGCTGCTTTGCCTTAACCCTCAGGGGTCTGAGATCACGCCGGCGTGATCTGCTCGATTTTTTTCCTTATGAGTTGATTGAGACCCGAAATTCTCTTTTGACTTTGATTTTACAAAACAAGTTTCATACATCAATCGATTCTGTTAAATGTGTATTATTTTTGTGTATACTCACAATAAAAACATAGTGTTGTGCTTTTTGCCAAATAAAGAAAAATAAACACGAAGCGAGTTCTGCCTACTCTCTGTCCGTGTAGTCCATTCTGAAACGCGTCCGAAAATAAACAATAACAAAGCGAATACTCAGTCAAACAGGCATTCAGACACACAGGCATGAAGCTTGAATTCTCTTCTTTTTAATGAAGTAATTTATATAAAAAACAAATATTCTCATCTTGTGAAATCTGTATTAAAAGAGAGCGATTCCAGTCGAACTCATTAGAGCTCATTCAAATGTAATGTGACTCCGCCCACGGAGAGCGCATGCTATTCAAACGCAAATGGCTGAGGTAATCCATGCAATCCTGTGAACGCCCCCATCAGCTCGACAAAACCAAAACACAAGTTTATTCAGAACATTACTTGTTTACAACGCAGCGCTGTGAGGAATAATGAGGAATACGAGGAATACGAGCTGAGGAATACTAGTAAGTTTTTCCTTCTCGGGTTTCTGTTTATGAATGAATGAACGGCATAGATGCGCGCTGTTTACCACAGCTGGCAAAAAACAATATTACGTGACAGTTCTCCATTATGGACGCGAGCGCGTTTTTAAAAAGCACTAAAGACTTTCAAACATTCACAGAGACCTTAAAACAGAAAGTACAAATCCTTTCTTTAAAACGAATTTCGTTTTGTATCAATTGTATCTTAATTTTAATATTTTTTCATTAACAAATTTCCTGTATTTAAAGTAAATATAGGCTAGCAATCACAACATAAGGTGCTTGAACTGGAGATCATCAACCAGACCGTAGCCTACTCGCCTCACATGTCTAAAAAATGTGAAATATATATACAGAAAGCTGGTTCTAAACAAAACCATCCAAAACAAAAAAACTATGTAGCCTAATAAATGTGCGTTTCTCCGGTGCGTTCACTAGCCTACTGCGAAGATCGCGAGTCAATAGCCTATCGTATTTTTTTTATATTTTTATTTATTTTTATTTTTTTTATTGCACAAGTCATACATAAATTCATTCATTCATTCATTCATTATTACATGCATGAACGAATAAAAGAATAGAAAAAAAGGAACATGGAGAAGAAAATCTTATGATACCTGTCGCTTATTTGTGCACATCAGAAAAATAAATAAAAAACAGCTACTTTATAAATGGATCAACCCCAATCCTCACCCCAAACACCAAATATTTTCAGTAATACCTATCTTTACACTTAATTATCATCATTTTAAGCATGTGTAAGCGTATTTCATGAAAACAACGTTACAGTCAGGTGAAATATGAAAGACAACATTTTGTTTAGTAGATTTGGGTACAGTTTTTACTGTAGAATATACTGCCTCGTCAAATAAGCTTTTGTTTAGCAATTTCTATATATAAAATAGCCTACTATTTTTGTCAAAAATAAAGTCATCAACTAAGATGTTAGCTGTTCCAATGTTGGCTATATTCAAAGTAATGAATACATAGATAAAATGTAGGCCTATAATCTTTTTTTTACAAAGAAAGAGTACACTTGAAATATTGTTGAAATTGTTGTAATTGTAACCTTTTTAATAAAATAGCAAAACATATTTACAAGATAGATGTAAGCAAAATCTTAAATGGTCCTTGCATTGTGGCTCAGTCAGTTGTCACACCTGAGTGAATGGCTCATTATGCAGAGTGGGTGTAAACCACTCCTCGTTCACGCCCCCCTCGCATATTGGCTTTCCAAGCAAAACCTGTTTTACATCAATTTAAATCAATGTATGGTTTTATGTGAACGATAAAGCAAGACTATTTTCACATAATTTTTAAGAAAAAACTATAGGCGATGATATCCTTTAGTCAAAAGTCTTATTGCCACATATTTAGTATGTGTTTTGTGGCCTTATTTCTGCAACTTTCATTTTTATTTTTTCCAATAACCACGCATAAACATTATTCTCTTAAAAATTCAAACATATACATGCATGTTGATCAGATATTTTGGTAGCCCTGTTTGTGCTATATAGAGTGAATTTACACCTTTGCCATTAACATGTTTATAAATAACTGAAAAAAGCACAAATGTCAGAGCATGTCAGAACACCTCCAGGGCCCAGAAAACAGCTCAGACTCCAGAGGGTTAAGATAGCCTTCAGCTGGGTTCATATGTAGACAACTACGAATCAACTCCTTTGGCTTTCCGGTTGTGTACTGTTCCATGAAGTACAAACGGTCCTTATCATAATCCGTACGATCTTCAACGCCATGTTCGAAGGCCCGAATAAACAGCTTATATTCAAGAGGATCACCTTTGAAAATGGGTATGTCAATTGAAGGAAGCATGGACATTTTTTGATGCTTCACTAAGCACTCAGTGATATTGGCTTGTCGTTCCATGGCATTACACAATGTATCAACTACATCTCCCTCTCTACTTGAAGAAAGCTCTCTTTGTTTGGTGTTGTTAGTTGACTGTGGCCATAGAGGTTGAAACACATTATCAAGCAGACTTTCCTGTTTCAGTTCATCTTCATGAGATGTTAGGATTCTACCTGACTCTATTTCTTTGTTACATACAGATGATGACCGACTGCTTTCATATTGCTTAATAACTTTCATTTTTGCATCTGAAGCTGCAAGTTCTACTTCTAGCTCAAATTCCTCTCTTTTAGCCTTTAGTTCTGCTTCTTCTCGTTCGATAGCTTGTTTCTTCTTCAATGCAGCATGTTTTACGAGTAGTGCAGCTCTTTCTACTTCAGCGGCTATACGTGCAGAAGAAGTTGTAGAAGCTGTAGATCTGCCATCTACTGATCCATGTTTCTTATGCTTCTTACTTGAAGTCACTGACACAGAAGAAATGCTATCTTCAGGATTCACTTCTAGATCACACTGTATCGCTTGTTTAGCATTTTCTGCAATCTGTTTCATCCACTTGTTGACTGCATTAATGAATCTTTCACATGAGAAGGCTCTTGGTTCAAACCATGTATGCTGGTCCTTAGCATAGTCTTCATCAGACATAAATTCCTCAATTTCATGATTCAACTGACAGAAATCTTTATGCAAATCTTTGTATTCCGTTTCAAATTTAGTTTGAACAGTTTCAACATGTGCAGTATCATCCATAAGTTGTTCAATTTCCTTAGATTTACTTGTGAGCTGAGATAGTTTCGTTTTCCTTGATTGCACAAGTCTTTGCAACCTTTCGTCCTTTGCTTTCTCAGTCATTTTTACTGATCTTTTAGCACGAGTGCAATCCTCAGTTCTTTTCATAATATCATCACTTATTTAACCTCCAGCATCAAATCAAGTCCTTGCCCTTATATTATTTATTGAACTTTTCAGTCACGTTTCAATTTTTACCTCAGAAATCCTCCTGGAACAACGCCGTTAAATCGCGCTCCTCTGAGGTAATCCTAGCACATCCTTTTCCAAACGAAACTCCACCTGGCATACACTTCAAGATCCATTGTTCCTTAAAATATCCATATATCTTCCTTTCAAACACGTCCTTATCCATCTGGAGTAGTTTTCTTTACTAATGTGAGTGCGCATCGCAGTATTTTCAGTCAACTCGCTCCGTGTCCAATAATAACAATTCACATACACCGTTTTCTTCATGTGAAATCTTCCTTTAATCCACACTTTAAATCAAAGTGATAAAAATCAAACAAAATAAAAGAAAATAAACAAAATATAATTTTAAATCCTAAATATCACGGATGCGGTAAAGAAAACTGTGCGACTCCACTCTATTTCCTAAAGGACGAACAACCGCATCTCTTACAGTCGCAATTCTTAAAGGGCCAGTGAAAAATTTTAACATAACATATTTCAATGTAAATATAGACAATTATGTATCTAAATAGTACACACAAATAAAGAAAGTTTACAATCAAACACAAATATTCAAATACTGAAATGCAACACCTAATTTTCAATAACTGTCACTGAACATAAGCAAATTAGGCTCCTACACCATGCTTATGGTAAGTCATACGACTAACGTCCTGTGTACTTTCTAAAATCCATTTTTATGGTAAGGGTCATGCGCTGTTCGCTTCGGTCCCTTCCTATGTGGCTCAGACCTTGGTCTTTCACCTCGGGTCCCACTCTAGATGTGTCCTGTCGTCACTTTTTACGACAGACGCCTTTCTCTAGCTAACTTCCACATTCTGATGAGCTCCCACACACTGTGGTCACCGTGTTACAGGCCTCACCGGCCTTCCCGAGTATGAGCTCCCACATGCTGTGGTCGCCAGGTTAGAGGCCTCATCAGGCCTTCTTGGATTCAGAATGGCTAAGTACATGCATTTTCTTTCATGTACTTTCTATAATCCATATTTATGGTAAGGGTTGTGCGCTGTTCGCTTAATTCCCTTTTTTACGTGGCCTAGACTTCGGTTCTAGGGCCTTTCTGAAAGTAAGCTCCCACAGGTTGTGGTCCCCAGGTTACAGGCCTCACCGGCCTTCCTGATATGAGCTCCCACATACTGTGGTTAGCAGGTCAGAGGCCTCACTAGGCCTTCCTGAATATGAGCTCCCACATACTGTGGTTGAATATGAGCTCCCACATGCTGTGGTCACCAGGTCAGAGGCCTCACCGGCCTTCCTGAAGGTAAGCTCCCACATATTGTGGTTGAATACAAGCTCCCCCATGTTGTGGTCGCCAGGTCAGAGGTCCTACCAGGCCTTCCTGGAGGTAAGCTCCCTTTAGGCCCTCACAGGCCTCCTCAGTGTTTTGAAACTCAAACACTGGGTAGATCCGTGGATCGAGTAGAGAAACTCCCCTCGCTGGCAAGGGTTGTAAAGCACTATGCTGAGTCATACTCTCCTGGATGTCCCGTCTCTGAGATCCGGGCCGAGTGGTTTACTGCCTGCTTCGCAGTCCCTCGGGTTGGATGCCTTAGGGCAAGTGTCCAGAGGCTCTGTCTTCAGACAGACAGGAAGTGGCAGACGGTAGTGTCTTATGTAGTCACACCAGCTCAGGCCTGCCTGGTGGCTTTTCAGTACTAGGCCCTTGCAGGCCCCCTCAGTGTTTCGAAACACAAACACTGGGTAGATCCGTGGATCGAGTAGAGAAACTCCCCTCGCTGGCAAGGGTTGTAAAGCACTATGCTGAGTCATACTCTCCAGGATATCCCGTCTCTGAGATCCGGGCTGAGTGGTTCACTGCCTGCTTCGCAGTCCCTCGGGTTGGATGCCTTCCTAAAGGCAAGTGTCCAGAGGCTCTGTCTTTAGACAGACAGGAAGTGGCCAAACGGTAGTGTCCTATATAGTGACACCAGGTCAGGCCTGCCTGGTGGCATTTCAGGTGGCATGTTCCCCTGAATAGTGACTGGCTGGGGTTCCCTCGGGTCCCCTAGCCACATTCCCTAGAAGGGACCCTTTCTATTTTTTGAATTGTGGTCCTAGGCCTTTGAGCTGGCCCAGGTAGACCTTCCTTTAAAACTGTGGAGGTTTTCTGTGGTATCATTTAGCTTGGGCTATGACCGTAGGGAATGCTGTCACTGACAGCCCAGTGTGACCTGAGGGCATGCACTCCCCTTAGCATGGTGGCGTTGGTATATCGTTCCCCATAGCGTCATTCTGACGTAGTGTAGAGTTCCCTTTCAAAAGGGAACGTCTCAGGTTACGACTGTAACCTATGTTCCCTGAGAACAGGGAACGAGACACTACGTCTTCCTGCCATGCCTCGGGGCCTGCCTGCAACAGTCCCTTCAGACGATAGGATGTTGTCATGTGTGCAAGGCTCCCCTTTATACATCCAGGTCGCGCGTTAATCATCAAGCTGATGATTCACGGGCTGTCGCCGGTCAACATGATTGACGTGAGTTGATATTTATTTCAGACACCTGTCACGCCTGAGGCGTTCCCCATAGCGTCATTCTGACGTAGTGACTCGTTCCCTGTTCTCAGGGAACATAGGTTACAGTCGTAACCTGAGACGTTTTCCTTCTCTATATAGTCCATAATTGGTTATGAACATTGAATATTGAACATTGGTGTAATTACCAAATTGCTTAAACTCTAACAAAGATTTATTATATTTGGTTATCTGTTTTGGAAATTGCAAATCAGTTCTATAAAATCTATATTTTCAGTATAGATGTACTAAACAAATCACTGATTCAACATTCCATGATTAAACATTCAATCTGTTGAATTAATTGATAGATGCATTCAAATAAACAAAAACAGATGTAAATTAGAAAGTTTAATGTTCATAACATTATGAAAGGTTATTGCTTTATAAGAAAGGTAAATAAAGAATAAACTTATGAAAAAAGAGTTAAAAAGTTACATTGAAATTTTGGATCTTGTAATAAGTCAACAGAAAATATTGTGAAATGTTTAAAAAACAGTACATTTATCAGACCAATATCTGTTGTAAGTTTTTATAATGTGAAAACCAATTGTGAAAATAAAAACATTAAACAAAATTAAATATAATAAACCATATGGCTGTACATTATCCTTTAGATTATCCTTTACATAATGATTACAGCAACGTTACAATTACATAGATATAATGTAAAATAATGGTCAGCAAATGTAAAAATTAATTATGAATAAATTATTAATGAATTATAAAGATGTAAAAGACAAACACAACATGAGCGATGCTAGCAATAGACAGAATGTATTGCTTGCTAGGCAAGAAGCGTTGTCATGGTCACTACATTGCACTGGTTCTCCTTCACAGTCACACACAGTTGCTTGAATGGTGTTTTCCTGATCCAACCCACCCTGATCAATAACTTTCAGGACAACATTGTAGTCACCCTGCTCCAATGCAGACTTTAGTGTCAGAAAGACACCAGCTGCTAAAATGGGCACATTATAATAGTTAGACATGTATACCAAGCCAGCCAGATATTTCAATGTGTAACATATGAAAAATAAGATTAATATCTCTTTAAAACATTAGTAATTGCTCACATGTGCCATTCATCGAGGTGGACCAATATTTACTGGTTTCTCCGTAGGTCTCAACTCTAAAGGGACCAGCGAAACGAGGTCCATCTTTGTCCGTTATAGAGAGAAGCACTGGGGCTGAACCACGATTGCACATTCTTATATTCCTTTCACTGATGACAGGAGCGTTGTCATTTACATCCTCCAATTCAATTACCAGGGTTCCTGTGCCAGTTGCTGGAGCTTCACCTGCACACAAGCACAGGCATCAGAAAAAGGCCAGCAATAATTCTCCTCTTAAAAAAGGAAACACAAATTACCATCATTATCCAATGCCAAAATGATAGCTCTGTATTTGCCATCTTTGACAAAGGAAGATTCTCTATCCATAAGGCTCCTGACTTTAATGACTCCAGTGTCTGGAGTAACACTCAGCCAGCCGGCAGGATCAGTGCCAATTTTATACCTGGAAGGAACCAAACATACAGGTTAAAACTAGAAATGTTCAGCAAGAACAACTTAAGTCTTGCCTGGTGGTTTAAAATCTTTTGAAGTTCATAGGATATACTGTACAGGCATGATATGATTTGAATTCTATGTATGAGAGATTTGACATGGGAAGGGAAATATGCATTAATAGGTAGACAGTTGCTAAGGTGGTTCTCAGACAGCAACACAGTGTCGGCACAGACCCGGCTCACATCTGTGGAATCCTCATGTACCAGATGAGGGCCGGATCCGGGCAGACACTATCTTGCTGTCTGGATTCTTAGTGGTTACTAGTGCTAGAGAGGCTGTTTGACAAAAAAAAAAAAAAAAAATAATGCATGAAAAAATACAGTAATTACACTGTATTTTATCTCTGCATTCTCCTTTAGATTCTAAACTACTGTATTCTTCCTTTTGATTCTAAACTGAACTCAAATGGCACTGATTGATAACCGGTGTTTTGTGAAGGGTATTGTAGTAGTGGGGGAAACCCCGATGGTCCTGATGACCAAATTTGTGAGCAAGTGCTCACCTTTCTGTGGTGGAGTTTGAGAGGGATTGACTCATGACGGTCAAGGGAACACTGTGGTGACTAGTACAGATTACTGGTCTGGATTGGTACAGATTACTAATCTGGTGGGCTCAGATAATCCACGGTATATGAAAATCCACAGAAGCATACTGACCGTCATGGGGAAATTTCAGAGTCAAAATAAGATATACCGGTGTTTTGCCAGATGACAAGTTTATTTTATGTATCATCTTTTTACTATTTTAATTATTTTTACTCTAATTATATATATATATTTTATAACTGTATCATTTATCTCTTTTAATTCCTTTTATACAGTAAGTGTTTTAATTTCCCCTGCTTTTATTTTGTGTCTATTTTCTATGCAAAGATCTATGAATTGCTATAGTGTGATCATTATAATTTATTTCTATGTAAAGCTTTTGAATAACTGTTTTAATTTTCCTTGCTTTTATTTTGTGATTATTTTTTATTCCTCTCTATGTAAAGCACTTTGAATTGCCATAGTGTATGAAATGTGCTATATAAATAAACTTGCCTTGCCTTGAAAAGTCCATCAGTGGAAGACTATGGGATTTTTATTGTTCTACAAGATCTGAATCTCTGGATAAATTAGTCAGAATTTTCAAATGGAATAATGACATTTTGGTGGGTTGATTGTCTTGGAGGGGAAAAAAATCATTTCTTACGTTATCTTCTGTGATTTTCCAGTGTCTGGATCAGTGGCTGTATATGTAACCAATTCACTATCAACTGGTGAATCTTCAGGTTTGAAGATAACCTTCTCCTTTGGATTAAACTCCGGAGGCTCATTCACATCAATTACATTCACCTTGACTGTTGCAGTAAAAGTGGCCAAAGAACTGAAAAATGGATCACCGTTCTCAACAATCACAGAACGTATTTTCTGTATGTATTGCTTGTTCATCTGAAAGTCCAGGGGCTGAATGGAAAAAGCAACTTTTACTAAAGGTACATGATCACGAATTGCCTGTGGAAACACATGAGCAACACACAGTACCTTTACAGTGGTGATGATGCCCTCTAGCTGGCTGGGTCCAGTACTGACACTGAAAAACCCACTCTTGCCACCGCTAATAATCTTATATTTGGTTGACCAGGCAGGAGATCCAGGTTCATCTCCATCAGTAACTGCAAGTCTGGCCACTTCAGCCCCTACTTTATTCTCTGGGACAGATACAGTGTGCTAAAACAAAGAGAAGTATGGTGTATATAAGTACAAATAAAGTTGTAACACATATTATAATATTCTGAATTTATTAAAATATATTACCGTTGTTTGCTCAAACCGAGGTGCGTTATCATTGCTGTCAGTCACAGTAATAACAGCTGTGCCAGTGGTTGAATAACCTTTTCCATTCATGTCAGTAGCCGTAATTAACAAAGTATATCTGGAATATGTCTGAAAAGAAAGATGTTTTCAGGTGAGTTTGTTTACATGAAATTATTCTTCACCAATGTGAGATCCATTCATCATTTCTCACCTCTTTGTCCAAGCCTAAAGCATTCACACGAATTCCTCCGGTAACAGAGTTGATTGTAAACAGGTTTGGTTTTGGCAATTCTGGATCTTGCTTGACGATTGAGTAACTGATAACACCATTGTTAGTTTTTGGATCATCTGCATCAGTGGCTGTGACTGTCATAAACTCATGACCTTCAGTGAGAGAAGAAGAAAGACTGATTTGGTGAAACTGAAGAGGCATTTGAAAAAGACAAAAAAACTGCTAAAAACCATTTTATTAAGAAACTGCATCATACACCTACCTATATCAGCAGCTTCAGTAACACTTCCATTGAATGGATTTTGAGTAAATATAGGCCTATTATCATTCAGGTCCATCACATTTACAATAATTTCCATTGGCGCTTCTACAATAGTCACACCAACTCCAGTCGCATGAGCTATAAGCTAAAGACAGGAGAAGAGATACAGGCATGTTAAGAGACAAATATCTGAGGTTGTTTGAAAACACAAATAAATTAAGAGTGATATATTTTAGTCTATTGTCTGTTAGCTTTGAGAAGTCAATATAAAAGTGTAGTTGAAGAAAACTGACTTAATTTTTAGTAAATATACAAATAACAAAAAAATTCATGCTCTCAGCAAACACATGAAAATAAAACATTTTATCTGATTAACTGGTGACAGGTTTTATAGAATTAAGAAGGATCAGAAAATCCGACGCTGAAATACACTAAGAACTAAAAGCTGATTTTATAAGTTAGAGAATATAAAAAATCAACTTACTCTGTATGAAGCTTTTTTTTCTCTGTCGAGTGGTCGAGTCACATACAGATTCCCTGATAATCTTTCTATAGTAAAAATCCCCTTAGGGTCCAGATCCGCTCCTTCACCTGTGATCTTGTATTGCATCTGAGATTCCTTAGAATAGTCCGACTGTATCTAAATATAGAAAGAAATAAGAGAACAAAGTCAATAACAGACAAACCTCTCTCAATCTCATTTTGAACTTTCCCTTCATGACTTTCTCTCACCTGGACCAGTAGATCTGGGAAAGGACCATTGCCATCCTCAAGCACATTGACTGGAGGAATAACCCAACCTCTCTTTGCTCTCTTCAGACCCGTTGAAGACCTTGGAAACATCAGAACCAGATCATCAGAGGAAGATTCCATCTGAAAAAGTTAGTAAAAGAAACTGAGCAACAAAACATGTTTGTTAACAGTTAAATAATGGATAATGTTTACTACCGCTATACTGACTGTATTCAAATCAGTGTTACAGTATTAATATATGAGGAGGGTAAAATTGTTGGGTCCCTTTTCAATAAACCAATTCTAGACCTCTTCACTTCGTCTCTGGCTGAACATTATTTCCTTATAATAAATGGAGTACAATATAAAACAGTGTAAAGTTTAGATAATCTTAGGTTTTAGGCTTTAGCTCTGCATAAATAAAACATTGGAATTTTGTATTTGAGACTGATCAGAGAGAGCTGAGACAAATTACATTCATCAGCAGGGATTGGAAACATCATCAATTTAACACAGACCTCCAATAATTAGTCCTAAACATGTACAGAAATTGAATTGTGCATTTACAGAACCATAAACCACACATAAAAACGTTTTGGTTACGTATGTAACCCTCGTTCCCTGAGTAGGGAACGGAGATGTTACGTCGGATGACGACGAATGGGGTTTCGCTTAGAAATCCTATCACCTTCGAGTATATAAAACGAGCCAATGGCAAAGAAATGCCATGGGTCTGCGGAATTTGCATAGCGTATCTCCGCCCCTCCCTGGGGGTATATAAGGAAGTGCGCTGGCAACATGCAGATATGTCTTCGCTGAGGAGCCGAGACTGAACTCAGGCGTTCCAGTGGTACAGCGGAAGTGGCAGGGAGACGTAACGTCTCCGTTCCCTACTCAGGGAACGAGGGTTACATACGTAACCGAGACGTTCCCTTTCGTTGTCACTCCGAGTTACGTCGGATGACGACGAATGGGGTTCCCAGTGTAATCACGCCACCTCTCGACTGTCTTCCAGTGCCCTGCGTATGTCTGAGCTCCCTGTCGTGACACTAGCACGGACGAAGGAGTCTTACTTAACACAGGAATACCAAGGTACACTGGGAAGCATATCCAGTGGAAATATGCAATCATGCCCAGCCCGAAGGGGGGGACTTGGGATACACATATGACCCCGAAGGGCTGCATATGGAGAATCACTGGGGTGTCCAGCCGCAGGTGGAATATTTCAACCCCAGGGGTGGCAAGGTGGCTTGCCAAGGGAAAGACACATACTCAAAGAGGCTTACAGTGGAATACACATGTGGGGGTCGCCCAGAGGGGGAACCATGCACATGGAGGCACCTAGCCAAGCGCGAAAGCTGCCAGTGGCATAACTCTGGCATTGACATAGTCAGTGCTGGAGGAGACTCAGGGCTTGTTAGGCTCACCTGAGGAATATATCACACGTATCCCGTCCGTGGAGAGGAATGGCGAGCAAGTGAAGACACCTGAGCAGAATCTCTTACCGGCTAGTTGAAGCGAGTACATGAGAAGAAACTGGCTCCACTCGGAGATTGTAGAATCTCGCGAATGTGTTAGGTGTCGCCCAGCCTGCAGCTCTGCAAAAGTCTGTTAGCGAGGCGCCATGCGCTAGAGCCCAAGAGGATGCCACACTCCGGGTGGAGTGGGCCGTCACACCAAGGGGGCATGGTCGACCTTGCTGCTGGTATGCCAAAGCAATGGCGTCCACAATCCAGTGAGACAACCTTTGCTTGGAGAGAGCCTTTCCCTTCAGCTTCCCACCATGACAGACAAAGAGCTGGTCTGAGGTCCTGAAACACTGCGTTCTGTCGACGTAAGCACGGAGAGCGCGTACTGGACAGAGCAGTGCCAAGGCTGGGTCTGCCTCCTCCAAAGGCAGCGCTTGCAGGTTCACCACCTGATATCGAAAGGGGGTGGTGGGAACCTTGGGCACATATCCAGGCCGGGGTCTCAGGATCACGTGAGAGTTAGCCGAATTCCAGGCACGCTTCGTCAACCGAAAATGCCTGCAGGTCCCCTACCCTCTTGATGGAGGCCAATGCAACCAGGAGCGCTGTCTTCATTGACAGGAACTTAAGCTCCACTGATTACAGAGGCTCAAAGGGAGCACTCTGCAGGGCAGTTAAAACCACTGAGAGTTCCCAAGAGGGTACGAGGGGAGGACGAGGAGGATTCAGTCTCCTGGCTCCCCTCAGGAACCTGACTATCAGGTCGTGCTTTCCTAAGGACTTACCATCAACTGCGTCGTGATGTGCGGCAATAGCGGCAACATACACTTTCAGGGTGGAGGGAGACAGCCTTCGCTCCAACCCTTCTTGCAGGAAGGAAAGCATGACACTGATGGGGCATTTCGTGGGTTCTAGATTTTTAGAAGAACACCAGTTGACGAAGAGGTTCCACTTCAACGCATAGGCATGTCTCGTGGACGATGCTCTAGCGGAAGTGATGGTAGCCACCACCGCTGGTGGTAGGGTACTCAAACCTGCCTCGTCCCATCCAGGAGCCACACATAGAGGTTCCAAAGATCGGGACGAGGGTGCCATAAGGTGCCCCGTCCCTGAGAAAGCAGGTCCTTCCTCAGAGGAATTGGCCAGGGAGGTGCTGTCGCGAGGAGTACCAATTCTGAGAACCAGGTGCGGTTGGGCCAATATGGGGCAACCAAAATTACCTGCTCCTCGTCCTCCATGATCTTGCGCAAAGTCTGCGCAAGAAGGCTCACTGGGGGAAACGCATACTTGCGGAGGCCCCGCGGCCAGCTGTGCGCCAGTGCATCCGTGCCGAGCGTGCCCTCGGTCAGGGAATAAAACAGGTCGCAGTGGGACGAGTCGTGGGAGGCAAACAGGTCTACCTGTGCGTCCCCGAACTGATCCCAAATCAGCTGAACCGTCTGGGGATGGAGTCGTCAATCTCCAGCGAGAGGCCGAAGCTGAGACAGCTCGTCGGCCGCCTGGTTCAGGTCTCCCGGAATGTAAATGGCTCGAAGCGACCTCAGATGCTTCTGACTCCATATGAGGAGGTGGCGGGCGAGTTGTGACATACGGCGGGAGCGCAGACCACCTTGACGGTTGATGTACGCTACAGTCGCGGTATTGTCCGATCGTACTAGTGCGTGTTGACCCCTGAGCAACGCCTGAAAGCGGTGCAGGGCAAGACGTACAGCCAACAACTCGAGGCAATTGACATGCCAAAGGCGCTGGGGTCCTGTCCAGGAGCCCGCGGCAGCATGTCCATTGCACATGGCGCCCCAGCCCGTGGTGGAGGCATCTGTTGATACAACAACATGCCTGGAAACTCGTTCCAAGGGCACTCCGGCCTGAAGAAAACTGAGGTTCGACCACGGGGTTAAGGTCTGACGGCAGGTCGGAGTCACTGGGACTCGGAGCGTGCCGTGATGCCATGCCCACCTCGGGACTCGATCGCGAAGCCAAAGCTGAAGTGGTCTCATATGAAGCAACCCGAGCGGCGTGACTGCGGCTGCGGATGCCATATGCCCCAGGAGCCTCTGAAATAGTTTCAGTGGAACCACACTCTTGCCCTCGAACTGACGAAGGCAAGTCAGCAGTGACTGCAGTAAGCTGCGCGCACATGGCGACCGAGTCGATCTCCATACCGAGAAAAGAGATCCTCTGCACGGGGCAGAGTTTGCTCTTCTCCCAGTTGACCCGAAGGCCCAGACGAGCTAGGTGCCGGAGCACTAGGTCCCTGTGTTCGCAAACCTGGTCTCGAGAGTGAGCTAGGATCAGCCAGTCATCGAGATAGTTCAGGATGCGAACCCTGTGTTCCCGAAGGGGAACAAGGGCTGCCTCGACGACCTTCGTGAAGGAGGCCGAAAGGGAGAACCGCGTACTGGTATGCCTGCCCCTCGAAAGCAAACCGTAGAAACGGTCTGTGTCGAGGAAGAATGGAGACATGAAAGTAGGCGTCCTTCAGGTCGATCGCTGCAAACCAAGACGCGCAAATCAAGACGCGCAAGTCGAGGATTGGTCGTAACCCACCGGATTTCTTCGGTACAATGAAGTAGGGGCTGTAAAAGCCGGACCTCATTTCGGCTGGAGGGACAGTCTCGATCGCACTCTTCGCCAGTAAGGTAGCGACCTCCGCTCTCATAACCGGGGCATTGCCACCGACCATAGTGAAGCGGACTCCCCTGAAGCGGGGAGGAGACCGCGCAAACTGAATCGCGTAGCCGAGCCTGATGGTCCTCGCGACCCAGCGGGACAGCCTGGGAAGCTCTAACCAGGCTTCCAGGAACTGTACCAGCGGGGTCATGCGGACCACAGACGTACCCTCGGTGGTGAAGCGAGGCGGAATGACTGGCCCAGGCGTGGGTGGCATAGCGGCCCGGTGCGGGGGCCAGGTCATTAGCCGCGTCCTGCCAGAGGAGGCCAGGGGAGGACCAGCGTCCCACGGGGGCGTGCTCTGGCAGGGAACTGGCGACAGAGGGGGATGAGATTGGCGAGGCTCGTGAGCGGCGCGCACTGTCATCCGGACACTCTGTGTGCTCAGAGATGGGAGAGTGAGTTCTTTCTTTAACCACATTAGGGTGCTGCTCGTCGTGGGACGAGCAGCGGGGTGGGGAAAACCAAGGATTCTCCCCCGGCCCTCCACCGGGGGAAGGAGCGGCCCTGCTACCGTCTCCTGGGAAGAACTCAACGCCATCTCTGAGCAGCCCGTCTCAGGAGCGCCGCTTGGCCTGGCGTTTAGCGGGGCACGGGGCGGGAGAGGGCTGTGGCGCCTTCCTACGACGTCCTCCACGACGCGACCTGGATGGAGGCTGCTGCTGGGGCCGTGCGGGAGGGGCGGGAGCCGTAGGAGGGCGCCCTCGGTGGCGAGCAGACTGAGGCACCTGTGCCGACGGCTGAGTGGAGGCAGCAGCGGGCCATTGGGGCAGGATGTGTTTGAGAGCCTCAGTCTGCTTCTGGGCAGTCGAGAACTGTTGGGCAAAGTCCTCAACCGCCCCGCTGAAGAGGCCAGCCTGGGATATGGGAGTGTCGAGGAACCGGGTCCGCTCGGCCTCACGCATATCAGCCAGGTTGAGCCACAGATGTCTCTCCTGGACCACGCAAGTGGACATCACCTGACCCAGGGAGCGTGCGGTCACCTTTGTCGCTCGGAGAGCAAGGTCGGTGGCGGCACGCAGCTCATCAAAGAGCCCTGGGTCAGTCCTCCCCTCGTGCATGTCACGCAACATCTGGGCCTGGTAGACCTGGAGTGTCGCCATGGCATGCAGTGAGGAGGCCGCCAGCCCCGCAGCTCTATAGGCCTTCGCCACAAGGGTGGAGGAGAACCTACAGGCTTTGGAGGGGTGCTTTGGGTCACCACGGGAAGAAGCACTTTGAGGACACAGTTGCATCGCAACAGAGCGTTCAACCTGGGGAACCCCAGTGTACCCTTTGGCGGCCGCCTGATCGAGAGGAGGCAGGGCGGAGGAGGTCGACGAGCGATCACGGGAAGACAATGGTGCCTTCCAGGACCTCGTGACCTCCTCATGCACATCCGGGCACATCCGGGAAGAAAGGCATTGGGGTCGCGCGCTGACGAGGATCAGCGGCGGCACCCAAAAACCAATCGTCCAGCCGCGAGCGCACCGGACCAGGTGGCGGGGACCACTCAAGCCCGATGGCCGCGGCTGCCCGGGAAAGCATGGCAGTCATCTCGGGATCAGACTCGGGCAATGCTGGCACACCCGAAGGTGGCAGCACAGCCGAATCCTCACTTCCCAAGGACTCTTGCCCACCCTGTGATGCAGCGATCGACATCACATCTTCCTCTGGAGCGCCGAATGAAACCCGCGGCAAGTCAGAGGACTGTACAGGGGGTTCATTCGGAGCGCTCACGGGTTGCACGGTGCTAGAGGACGGTGTGGAGCGTGGAATAGTCGGCGCTTTGTTCCACACCGTAACCCTCAGGTCACCCTAGCCGCCAGCCGAAGTACTAGCTCTCGCGGAGCCAGTAGATCGGGGTGCGGATGAGGGGACTCTACCATGAAGGTCATTGAGTCTCGACCGCAACCGTGCGATGGGCATATTCCCGCAATGGGAACATGACTCATCCACAAATGCTGCCTTAGCGTGCTCTAAGCCCAGACACACAAGACAGCGATTGTGCCCATCAGAGTCAGAAATGAGAAGACCAGAAGTGCACGGGCGAGGCATCTTTAAAAAGACGTGCCGCGTGCAAGCTCTTTTAGAAAGGAGATTTCTCCACAAATGCTGAAGCGACCAGGGAGAGAACACACAAACACTGGCAAATCACTGCACAGATAAGCAGGGAATGTGCACTCGCTGGAACTCGCTGTCACACCAACACTTGGAGAGAGGCTCGTCTCGAAGAGAATGAAGAGATGAATCTCAGGATTGGCTGGGGAGTGAAGTAGATCATCTTGGCTCTGAAGCGAAAACGTATCTGCATGTTGCCAGCGCACTTCCTTATATACCCCCAGGGAGGGGCGGAGATACGCTATGCAAATTCCGCAGACCCATGGCATTTCTTTGCCATTGGCTCGTTTTATATACTCGAAGGTGATAGGATTTCTTAGCGAAACCCCATTTGTCGTCATCCGACGTAACTCGGAGTGACAACGAAAGGGAACTGAAGTGTCCAATAGAGGTCAGGCTTGTACTGTACTGACAGTGGTTTCTGGAAGGAACTTGTTTGTACCTGTGGAGAGGAGATGTTCATGGCCGTGTCCATGTGATGGTCCTCATGATGATGATGGACGCGCTCAACTCTGACAGATACCGTGTGCTTCTTGCCACTGGAGTCCAAAGCGTCCACAGAAAACACCTTGTGGCCTTCATGAAGAGTCACTTGTCTCTTCAGCGTTACAGTCCCATCCGTGTTCACATCAAAACCCTTGTCAGAGGACTGGAAGAGCGTTCTTGTTCTTCCATCGCATGCATTAAAAATGACTGTCAGAAAAAGAGATTCAATTGGCTCATTAAAACATCTTGTCACATGTAAACCTGGTTCCCTGAGTTTTGAGGCTACATGCTAATCTTCTCATGCATTATTTACGTATAATTATTTTTTTTAAATTCTCAATCAATTTTACACATGTCTGTGTTCAGAGTGGAAGGCAATGGTAGTGGAAAGAGCAAGATAAGCAAATATAATAAGACATGGACAGAGGGGAAGGAAGGAGCAAGGTGTAAGACGAGGGAGGAGAGGTAGAAGGATAGGGAACAGACGGGTTTCAAATTAAATCAGAACCACCTTAATTGACCATGTCATAAATTATCATTTATAATATGGTCTTTCTTTGAGAGAAGCTGGAGAGAGAGCCCATCCCAATAAAAAACATTGTGCCACAGTCAATGTCCCTGGACAACAACTTCTGCAATCTCCTGGTGTTGTGGCACACAACACTAGCTGCGTTTCCATTACTCTTCAAATTGCGCAAATTGAAATTGTGAATTGAAAATACGCCCAATGGAAACACGTCAATTTCGCAAAAACTCCAATTTATCGCAAACAAGTTTTTACGCTCGCATGAGGAGGTTTTTCAGGCAATTCGAAAAAGAAATATTTCACGAGTTCACATCTACATACAATTATTACGTTAAAGGTTATGCGTATTTGGCGTGCTGTCCGGGTGGAGGGCTCCGAGCTCGGAATTTCTGCCCGAACCCTGAGTACTCCCCCCGTTGGTAAGAGTAGATGGAACTAGAAGTGAGGAGATGCATCTAAAAGTGAGGAGATGGGGTGGAGGTGGGATGCTGAATAAACTGTCAAGGAACAGAGGTGGGTTCTGCTGTTATTTATATTGTTCTGAGTTGATTTACTGATTGATCTCCACTTGTGCTAATTGGGTTAATTATCTGCACCTGCTCCTCCCGAACCTTGTTAATGAAACATTATTTTGCAAAACTGGAATGCAAACAGTTTTTGCGCATTTACAGTCACCTGACGTAGACGACGCGGTGTGTTTGGACAGAATACGAGACAGAGTTCTTTACTGAATTCATAAAAGACAGAAGAATTACAGGAATACTGGATTCTAAACCTCAAAGAAATGCCACAATCAAGACCTCAAATCAGAAATGAGTGAGAAACACCCAGAAACACCCCATATGTGCCGCTCTCAAGTATAAGGGTCTTTCCTTGTCATTAATGATTGGATAACACACATATATGTCTCCTTTGATTAATAATAATGGCCAGTGCGGTGGCTGAGATACATAAACCTACCAACGTCTGTTGCTATGATTTTGGGAATGACTTGTCGCAAGAGGAAAAAATGAAGTTTTAGTCGCACAATATCGGTTAATGGAAACGCTGACATTTCACAATAGTTTTTTGTCAAGAGTTTGACAAGTTTGACACAAGAGTTTTGTGCAAATTTGTAATGGAAACGCACCTACTGTTTTGCGTCTGCACAACACAGAAAGGCTTCTAATTTTTTTTTTAACTCCCTCAATGAAATCCACATTCCCACATTTTGTTACAGTATGTTACAGCCTTATTCCAAAATGGATTAAATTCATTATTTTCCTCAAAATTCTATAAACAATACCCCATGACATCGTGAAAGAAGTTTGTTTGAAATCTTTGCAAATTTATAAAAATAAAATAAAATAAATCACATGTACACAAGTATTCACAGCCTTTGCTCAATACTTTGTTGATGCACTTTTGGCACCAATTACAGCCTGAAGTTTTTTTTGAGTAAGATGTTACAAGCTTGGCACACCTATTTTTGGGCAGTTTCTCCCATTCTTCTTTGCAGAACCTCTTGATGGGTTAGTTCACCCAAAAATGAAAATTATATCAGTAATTACTCTCCCTCATGTTGTTCCAACCCCGTAAGACTTTCGTTCATCTTCGGGACACAAATTAAGATATTTTTGATGAAATCTGAGAGCTGTCTCATTGCATCTGCCGGCCCAGAAAGTTAGTAAAGACATCGTTGAAATAGTCCAAGTGACTACAGTGGCTCAACCTTAAGTTTATCAAGCGACGAGAATACTTTTTGAGCACAACAAACAAACAAAAATAATGACTTTATTCCACTATTCATTTTCTTCTGTGTGGGCCTCTGACGTGAGTTCACGAAAGCAACAACGCTTGCGAGAGAACTGAGGAGATGACAAAGGTTGGGTCTCGATGTAGTGTTTAAAATGTTTCTAAATTGTGCATTTCCTGGATGTCCAAATCGTGAAAAACCAACAAGGAACAGTAAAAGTGCCTTACCAATGCCACAAAATGAATTGCTTACCTTTCACACTTTCCCATTAAATGATCGTTAGTGTCATCTCCTCAGTTCTCACGCATACATCGTGTTGCTTTCGTGAACTCACGTCAGAGGCCCACACGGAAGAAAATTAATAGTTGAATAAAGTCATTATTTTTGTTTGTTTTTTGCGCACAAAAAGTATTCTCGTCACTTGATAAACTTAAGGTTGAGCCCCTGGAGTCACTTGGACTATTTTAACGATGTCTTTACTAACTTTCTGGGCTGGCAGATGCAATTACCTAGCAACCTATGGAAGAGTGAGAATCAGCTCTCAGATTTCATCAAAAATATCTTAATTTGTGTTCCGAAGATGAACGAAAGTCTTAAGGGGTTGGAACAACATGAGGGAGAGTAATTACTGACAGAATTTTCATTTTGGGGTGAACTAACCCTTTAAGCTCCACCAGGTTGGATGGGGAGCATCGGTGCACAGCCATTTTCAGATCTCTCCAGAGATATTTAATCAGGTTCAAGTCTGGGCACTGGCTGGGCCACTCAAGGACATCCACATAGTTGTCCCGTTGCAACTCCTTTGATACTATCCTGATAGATAGTGCTACAAATATTTTATTATTTTCAGATGCTTCAGTGTTTTGTATAAAGAGATCAGCCTACCTCTTCCTAGTCTTTCTCCTTGGTGAAGGTCATCTCTGTGCACTTTAAAAACCAGCAACTCCGACTCAAAGCCTGGAGTACATGAAGACTCCTCCGCAAATTCACACAAAAGGACCTAAATTGAAGCAATCTCTTTATGTAACACATATACACTTAAAACTGAAGGTATTTCCAGCACAACAGCAGTCCATGTGAGCTAAACTGCGGATCATTTATCATTGCTTTGGCACAAAATGCATTCAACTACTAGCTCTCAACTTCATTAAACCTCTTAAAAAACACACATTAATAATGTCAAATAAAATCAGATTCTCAAAAAATAAAACAATTCTCTGAACATGATGAGTACAATCAAACACTAAAGAGATCCAAAGTTTTTGGAAAGTGCCCTGAATAAAATCCTACCTTACAGAGGAAAATAAGAACTCCCAATCGCACAATCTGCATTGTCTCAAGTTGAAGCTAAATGTCTTAAAAAGGTCCTTTAGGTAATACTTCCTTGTTGGTCTTTAAGATTGTACAGTTGTTTAATTGCTTGAGTTGCACATTTATTATCTTTTTAGGGGGGTGGGGGCGGGGTCGCCTAAAGGAGGGGCATTAGAGATGTAAATTTGATAGAAAATAAAAAAATAAAATGATTCAACTCAAAATTTTAAATACCTGCATTTTTCAGTGAATGAAGACTACAGTATATCAGCATTTCACAATTTAGGACAGTGTTTTTATGACTTGACTGGATCCAAGAGGCTCTATGATATCAGAAGCTGTATCTGTTAGCATTTTAAATAACCTCAAGGGCAGTTTCTGGACTCACATGTTTTTCAGAAACCTGGTGAATCAAGTGTTTGGGAACACAACAAGGATTTCCACAGAGAAATGAAGTCCAGGAAAAGTTTAAGTATACAATAGAAGTACAACTTTTACACAATTATATATTATTTACCATTATTTGCCTACACTAAACATTCTGGCCAAAACAACAGTTTATTTTTAATTTTTTTTTATTTGCTAACAATATTTCAATACTGAAGTCACTTTGCACAAAAATCTTTATACAGTCTGCATTACCATCATGATATGAATCTTTGCTAACACGCATCGGTCAAACCTGAAGCCACAGTCACAACTCTTCTCACAGTCAGAGAAACAGAAGACTGTCACTAAATAGTGAATCATTTTTCACTTCATTAAATGACTGCATCTTCCAAAAACCATAAACTCTTTAGTTATTCATACTCCACCATCTTCTATGCAGTTTGTAGTTAATTCGCCTTGGTACTATTTTTTAAAGTAAAGTGTAAAACTGTCGCAGAAGAATGAAGGGCTTTTATTAATAATAAAAAAATACAAAACTCAAACAAAGACCACCCCGAGGGGGAAAACAAGAGACTTGACTTGACACATTATTTATTAATTATTATTATTTTATTTTTTTTTATTTTTTTTTACATTTTTTACATTCCTCACCGTCCATTAAGACAATATAGACACGCGTCCTCTTCCTGGCAGATTCATAACATCTTTAGTTGATTGGAACTTCTTAATTATTGCCCTGATGGTCAAAATGGGGATTTTCAATTCTTTAGCTATTTTCTTACAGCCACTTTCTATTTTGTGAAGCTCAACAATCTTTTGCTGCACATCAGAACTATATTCTTTGGTTTTATTCATTGTGATGATTCAGGGAATTTGGCCTTTGTGCTTCCTCATATTTAAACTCCGGTGAAACAAGAAGTCAAAGCTGGACAATTTCATGTTCCTAGTCCCCCTGGTGTGCTAAAAAAGGTAAATATTAATGGGAATATACTTCAGAGATATTTTATTCATAAAAAATTCTAGGGGTATGAATAATTGTGGCCAATGTTTTTTTGGAGAAAAACATTTATTTCATAATGTGATTTCCCCCCCACTTTCAATTCTTTTACTTCAATGAAAGGTTAGATTTTTGCCAATTTTTTGAATAAAAGATCAAAAGGATAAACGATGCAGATTTATTTTTTACAGCCATTTTTGATCATATTTACCAGGGGTATGATTAATTCTGAGCACGACAGTGTATATATATATATATATATATATATATATATATATATATATATATATATATATATATATATGCACACACACACACACAAATCTTTACTTTTTATGACATTGACAAAAAATTACATCAAGATTATGTATACTGAATTAAAGGTTCAACTTTGAAAAACAATAAAAATACATGCAATGCACATTACAGTGCAAGATGTTTCAAATTACCCTTGTTGGTGAATTAAAGATGTTACAGTAATTCAGCTACAGTTGTCACATTGGAAAATATACATAACCTGGTGAATCAAGTGTTTGGGAACACAACAAGGATTTCCACAGAGAAATGAAGTCCAGGAAAAGTTTAAGTATACAATAGAAGTACAACTTTTACACAATTATATATTATTTACCATTATTTGCCTACACTAAACATTCTGGCCAAAACAACAGTTTATTTTTAATTTTTTTTATTTGCTAACAATATTTCAATACTGAAGTCACTTTGCACAAAAATCTTTATACAGTCTGCATTACCATCATGATATGAATCTTTGCTAACACGCATCGGTCAAACCTGAAGCCACAGTCACAACTCTTCTCACAGTCAGAGAAACAGAAGACTGTCACTAAACAGTAAAGCATTTTTCACTTCATTAAATGACTGCATCTTCCAAAAACCATAAACTCTTTAGTTATTCATACTCCACCATCTTCTATGCAGTTTGTAGTTAATTCGCCTTGGTACTATTTTTTAAAGTAAAGTGTAAAACTGTCGCAGAAGAATGAAGGGCTTTTATTAATAATAAAAAAATACAAAACTCAAACAAAGACCACCCCGAGGGGGAAAACAAGAGACTTGACTTGACACATTATTTATTAATTATTATTATTTTATTTTTTTTTATTTTTTTTTACATTTTTTACATTTACAATAAAAAAATGTGTATGTTTATTCAGCATTTTGGATTATATAGACATGGACATGTCTCATAATATAGGGGATGTGGCCTAAAACCTAAATTCACACCACACAATTTTCTTGTGTGTTTTGTATTTTATTTTGAAACATTTGATGAACAAGTAGTTGTAATTTGTAACAAGACATGATGTACTTGATGTACTTTTCCCCTCATCTCTGATTTTAACATATAATGAGAACATTTGGTTTAATTATTAGAACACAACAGTATGTATGATCTTCTTTCAATTTAGTACTTTTAACAAAACATTTATTCAACAGCAAACAATGTCAATTCATATCACCTTTACTTATATAGCGCTTTATACAATACAGATTGTTTCAAAGCAGCTTTAAATGGATAAACAGGAAAATAATTATTAAATGATGCAAACAGAGTTCAATTATATATATATATATATATATATATATATATACAGTATATATATATATATATATATATATATATATATATATATATATATATATATATACATACAGTGGTGCTCAGAATTAATCATACCCCTGGTAAATATGATCAAAAATGGCTGTAAAAAATAAATCTGCATCATTTATCCTTTTGATCTTTCATTCAAAAAATTGGCAAAATCCTAACCTTTCATTTAAGTAAAAGAATTGAAAGTGGGGGGGGGGAAATCACATTATAAAATAAATGTTTTTCTCCAAAACACGTTGGCCACAATTATTCATACCCTTTTATTAAATACCTTTTTGCAATCTCCTTTTGCCAAGATAACAGCTCTGAGTCTTCTCCTATAATGCCTGATGAGTTTGGAGAACACCTGACCAGAGATCAGAGACCATTCCTCCATACAGAATCTCTCCAGATCCTTCAGATTCCCAGATCCATGTTGGCTCTTCTTCTCTTCAGTTCAGCCACTCATCAGGTCAGGGAACTGGGACGCTCATGGCAGAAGCTTCATTTTGTGCTCCGAAACACATTTTTGTGTTGATTTTGATGTTTGTTTTGGATCGTTATCCTGATGGAAGATCCAACCACGGCCCATTATAAGATTTCTAGCAGAAGCCGCCCGTTTTGGATTTTTTTATCCGTTGATATTTGATAGAATCCACGATGCCATGTATCTGAATAAGAAGTCCAGGACCTCCAGCAGAAAAATAGGCCCACAACATTAAAGATCCAGTGGTATATTAAATTGTACACATGGGGCACTTTTTATCCTTGTGTGCACCAAACCCATCTAGCGTGTTTGCTGCCAAAAAGCTCTTTTTTTAGTTTCATCTGACCACAGAACCCTGTGCCGTCTGAAGATCCAGTCGTGTCTGACCACTGAATATGCTGGAGTTTGTTCTTGGATGAGCGAGGAGGATTTTTCTTGAAAACCTCCCAAACAACATGTGGGGATGTAGGGGTTGTTTGATTTTTTTTAATAGGCTTTTTGACCCCAAGACTCAACTAATCTCTGCAATTCTCCATCTGTGATTATTGGAGAGTCTTTGGCCACTAAAACTTTCCTCCTCACCGTCCATTAAGACAATATAGACACGCGTCCTCTTCCTGGCAGATTCATAACATCTTTAGTTGATTGGAACTTCTTAATTATTGCCCTGATGGTCAAAATGGGGATTTTCAATTCTTAAGCTATTTTCTTACAGCCACTTTCTATTTTGTGAAGCTCAACAATCTTTTGCTGCACATCAGAACTATATTCTTTGGTTTTATTCATTGTGATGATTCAGGGAATTTGGCCTTTGTGCTTCCTCATATTTAAACTCCTGTGAAACAAGAAGTCAAAGCTGGACAATTTCATGTTCCTAGTCCCCCTGGTGTGCTAAAAAAGGTAAATATTAATGGGAATATACTTCAGAGATATTTTATTCATAAAAAATTCTAGGGGTATGAATAATTGTGGCCAATGTTTTTTTGGAGAAAAACATTTATTTCATAATGTGATTTCCCCCCCACTTTCAATTCTTTTACTTCAATGAAAGGTTAGATTTTTGCAAATTTTTTGAATAAAAGATCAAAAGGATAAACGATGCAGATTTATTTTTTACAGCCATTTTTGATCATATTTACCAGGGGTATGATTAATTCTGAGCACGACTGTATATATATATATATATATATATATATATATATATATATATATATATATATATATATATATATATATATATGCACACACACACACACAAATCTTTACTTTTTATGACATTGACAAAAAATTACATCAAGATTATGTATACTGAATTAAAGTTCAACTTTGAAAAACAATAAAAATACATGCAATGCACATTACAGTGCAAGATGTTTCAAATTACCCTTGTTGGTGAATTAAAGATGTTACAGTAATTCAGCTACAGTTGTCACATTGGAAAATATACATTACCTAATTCACATTCTAAGAGATATACAATTCATTCATTATAAATGTGTCGTTGCAGTGTGTTAGCAAATGTTTTATGAAGATATAACATAGCCATTGGGTTTTATGCTAGAACAGATGTTCTCAGTGTGAAATGTTGAGATATTAGTAGCTTTTAAAGAGAGGGAAAAAAATTCCACTTGCTTATGAAAACATTACCAAAGCGAAACTGTAGAGAGGAAGACACTGGCTAATCACCATGTCAGAGGATCGACCACAGTTATGTTTTCACATGCTCTGTGGTGTTATCTAAAATAGATCAGCAAGAGGAAAATAAATTCAAATAGTGGTGCAGCAGTTCCAGTAAACCATTGACCATAAAATTAAAATCGCCATACAATTAGCAGAAAATGTATATAGAATTTCTGTCCATCCAATTTTAATAAATATTGATTATTTTACAACATATCTCAGGCATCAAAACAGAATTTCTAGGTATGAAACAGTTAAAAGGGAAGGCAATGAAGACTGCGCTCTGAGGACATAAGGACTGATTTTTTGAAGACTTGCAAGTATTTTAGCAAGAAGATCAATGACGAGTGAATTTCAATGGTGCGTAAGTAAACAAAGGCATGTACAACAGCTTCTGCACACTTAACACTGAGAGAGGTGAAGAAATGATGTCTTAACCAAATAAAATGCAAATCAAATGTGAGGGAGAAGTCAAAGTTTACTACTTACTGTAAAAATGGCAACATTTTTCAGGCATCATTCTGGGTTCCTCAGATCAGCACGAAGAGCCCTCTTCCGATCCAGAGGAGAGCATGTTGTTTGCGGCGTCTAGCTCAGGGGACGTAGTTGGAGAGGACAAAGAGAGAATCAGTTGAGCCCTCTCCTTCTGTCAGCCCCACATCAAAGAAATTATTGGGTGTAATGGTCATGCCATGGCCAAGCTAAACTTAACCTGGTCACGTGAGAAACAGACTCGACAAGTGATTTCTGGTGTGCCATGACCGTCCCATGAGCCTTCTGTTTCTTTGTGATCTTGTCCAAAAAAAAAGTCAGAAGGAAGCCGTATTCAGCCTGCATCTTTGCTTTACCCCATTCGAGTCCTTCTTTATGCTCCTATTTTGCCCTTTGGACTCCTCGGTACCTCCGTTGAGACCGTTGAGACCTCCATCGTGGGAAGGTTTGGAGATGTGAAGGGGCAGTTGGTGGTGTTCAAGAGATACACCCCGGTCCAATCCAATTCTTCCTCCTTCAACCTACAATCATCCTGAACCGTCAACAGATAACTGGAGACAGGGTCAGAAGGGAAGTGTGGCAACTCATACACCCCACCCCCTCATGCACACACACATACTCACACATCCATAAATCACACATCCGTGTGACACCCAGTATGTGTGAATCTGGCGGTAGATCGCATGTCCAGACACAGGGGAAAATAAAAAAAAACTTTCAACAAAACACTCTGGAAATTTTGAACTTTCTGATGAAAGGGTATGTATAGGCCATGGCTAGAAAGATGTTTGAGAATGCATTGCTTGTTTTACCAGATAAAAAAATATTTGTGTGGTGCCCCCCTGAACGTGGTGACCCTGGACACTTGCACAACTGGCCATATGGTTAATCTGCCTGAGAAGGCACTGAACCAGCCGTATCCTTTGGACTCCCCCCGAAGACCGGATGTCAATCGCTACATCGGAGGGTGAGCCAGACTTCTTTGGAGATGAAGTTTCGGTTTTGTTGCCTCCTTGAGGAACCGTAGCATTGCCCAAGTCAGATGTAGAGATGATGGCTATGCTTTCCCGGGCTGCTGAGAGGATCGGGCTCGAGTGGAACCCACCACCGTGTCCCAAGCCCTCGAGGCTGGACGATTGGTTTCTCGGGGTGGCTCGTGCTGGTTCTCAGCGTCCCACCCCAGTACCTTTCTTTCCGGAGGTGCATGAGGAGCTCACTAGGTCGTGGACACAACCTTTTACTGCCCGAAACCGTCTTGGTGGTTCCTCCCCCCTCGCCACCCTTGATGGCAGGATGGGTAAGGGTTGCTATGCAACTCTGCACTATCTCCACCTGGCAGGGGAATCCGTGTCTCCCTTCCCGGGTCTGTAAGCACTCGTCGGATTTAACCCTCAGGGGACCACGGTGTTTTTGGGGCCTTTGAGATGTTCTGACATGCCTTGATATTTGTGCTTTTTTCAGTTATTTATAAACATGTTAATGGCAAAGGTGTAAATTTACTCTATATAGCACAAACAGGGCTACCATAATATGCGAGAAACGTGTATGTAGATGTTTGTATTTTTAAGAGAATAATGTTTATGCGTGGTTATTGGAAAAAAATAAAATGAAAGTTGCTGATTTAAGAACACAAAACACATATTAAATATGTGTCCACAAGACTTTTGACTAATTGATGTTTTCCCTTTAAGTTCTAGCTTCAAAATTATGTGAAAATCATCCTGCCTAATTGTTCACATAAAACACTACATTGATTTAAACATTGTAAAACAGTTTTTTTGTCAGAAGAGGTTTATGCGTGGGAGTGGTAATGGGTCATCAATATTAATGAGATTCAGACCAGGGGTGTGACATAGACGCTCCCCCAAGTGCTAATGGGCCATCAGGTGAGGCAGCCTGAACAAAGAATGAGGAGATTCAAATGTTTTGTTTTTCAATCTGTTTTAATGTAATTTTGTAAAAACAAAAGTAAAGGCAGGTATCTCACAGTAAATGCTTATGCCCCGTTGATGCGGGCTCTAAGCAAATCAAATGTGACCAAAATAAATAATCAGTCGGCTATAAACAAAGCAATTGTGAGCGATAAATAAACAAAAGTAAAGGCAGGTATCTCACAGTAAAAAACATTTTGAAGAGAGTCTGGGGAGTGTGTGTGTCAGCAGAACTCAGCTGTGGTCCAAGTTCCCGGGCAGGCAGGAAGCTCAGAGTCTGTGGAACCATATCAATGTCAGTCTCTGTTTTCCATGACAGAGTGGACTCCTTGTTGCTCGTCTGAATGTTTGTCTTGGCCCTCTTTGCCACATTCCTATAAAAATAATAATATTAATAAAGGTTAATAAAGGTTGATCAAAGTACTATCAGCATGTCAGGGCAGGGCAATCAGCATGTTGATAAAACAAAAAATATATAAGCTCTTTTATATTAACATTACCAAACAATAATTGTAATATTGTGCATGCATAACACATTTTTTGCAAAGTAGTAGTTAAAAAAAATAGTAGATAAATATGTACTTACTCTTTTTGATTTCCGTTGCTCCGTGTCCTGCGAGTTGCAGTGGAAGGCGAGAGTGAACAAGCTATATTCCTTTTAAAAAAAAGTTGAAAACTATTTTTATCATATATTTTACAGAGTACTATTCCAGCACATGCATAACTGATGGACATTTAGCAATGCTGATAAAGCAACACAATATAAGCTCTTTTATATTAACATTACCAATCAATAATTGTTATATTGTGCATGCATAACAACACATTTGTTGCAAAGCCACACAGGCACATATAGGCTGCATTTGTATCATCACTAAGTATATAAACAAAATGTAACTAACATCTGTAAAATAGTAGGTAAATATGTACTTACTCTTTTTGATTTTTGTTGCTGCGTGTCCTCGTTGCAGTGGAAGGCGAGAGTGAACAAGCTACATTCCTTTTAAAAAAAGTTACAAAACATATGTAACATCAACCAATCTCCAAAAATAAATAATAAAGTCATACAGGCTCATAATATTAACACTAAGTATAAACAAAATTGAACTAACATCTGTAAAATAGTGGGTAAATATGTACTTACTCTTTCTGATTTCTGACTGTGTTGCTAAGCGCACTCCGAGTTGCAGGCGGAGGTAGTGATGAAGCTACATTCCTTTTAAAAAAGTTGAAGAATATTATGACATAAATATAACTATAGTAGCATTAGTCTATAATGAATAACTGATGTAAATAATTTTAGACGTGTGCAATAAGCCTATATGCGTGTCAATGGGCCATTAACGGAGAGGCACACCGCAAACATTAGCCTAACACATTTGTGCACTTCATTAACTGGGTATATTTACACATTTCAGCACATTTACACACATTTAAAACTGATATTTGCGAGTATGCATCGTTAATGATAATGAGGCAGCATTTATATAGTCAAAATATAATCTAAACACCTAGGGCCTACTAGGCCTACTTTCTAAAATAATTTCTAAATTCTATCTTTCATACATAATGATCTAAACATATCATTTAGGCTACACATACAAATACAAATTTCCTAACCAAGGGGTGTAGCATATGTACACAAAAAAAACAAAACAAAACATTTTTGATGTTGAAATGGTACAAGATATTAAATTCATGGTATAGATATGCACTTTCATTAGATCGTGTTGAATAAAGGTAGATATCAAATGTCAATACTCTGGATGGCAAGTCCAGCCTGTATAATATGTAAGCTCATGTTTTGAATAACTTGTCAACTAATGCAAGTAAGAATACATACTTACTCATCCGAAATTCTATCCACGGCTGGATCAATTCGCTCTTCAAAATACATACGGTCGTCATCAGAGTAGTCGCGCTCCTCTTCTGATGAAAATCTGGACTCTTCGTCGCTAGTATCCAGGACGAACTGAAGGGCTTCCGCACCGGTGTACCGTGTCATCTTCCCAACGCGCAGGTGACGAAATGATGAAACTTGAAGCGTTTAATACATTTGCTTGGGGGCGTTTACCTGTTTTGCATAGATGGCTTAGCACATTATCTTGTGAATAACGCGCTCCGTGAGTAGGCGTGAACGAATTAAAGTCAATGAGCTCGTAATAAGCTCGACTGGAGTCGCTCTCTTTTTATACAGATTACAGAAGCTGATAATATTTGTTTTTTATATAAATGACTTCATTTAAAAGCTGCGATCTCAAGCTTTATGCCCGTGGGTCTGTTTGCCTGTTTGACTGAATTTTCGCGGAGTTATAGATCATTTTCGAACGCGTTTCAAATGGGAGTTTACATACAGAGAGAAGGCAGACATCGCATCATGTTAAAGTTTCTTTATTTGTCAAAAAGCAAAACACTTTATTTTTATTGTGAGTATACAGAAAAAAAATAGAAACTGAACAGGATCGATTGATGTAGAACACGAAAATTAAAGATCAAAATTAACAGAGCATTTTGTGTTTATTTTTCATTGCTAAAAAAAAAAACGAGCAAAACGCGCCGGCGCGTTCTTGGTCCCCTGAGGGTTAACCTGCAAGGCTTACCAGAGCTATGGGGAAGCCGCCTCTGCCATACACGCCATGGTGTTGTTGCAGGTCCATAAAGTCAAGGCACTGAAGGACCTGCACAAGGGTGGTCATGACACAGAAGTTCTGCAAGAACTTCGCACCCAGACATCGCGCTTCATGGAACAAAGGTAATGGTGCGGTCTGTGTCTGGCTGACATGAGGGAAACCGACGAGGTCAGGTTTCTTAATTCCTCCTTGTTCCAGACGGACCTTCGGTGACACAGTTGAGAGCTTTGCCCAGCAGTCCTCAGCCTCCCAGAAGCAGACTGAGGCGATCTCACACTTCCCCCTGTCAGCCGGCCATACCTCAGTCTGCTCGGTGCCAAGCAGCAGCAGCCTCCACCTAAGCAGTGCAGAGGAGCCGGCCACAGACAGGGCCACAACCAGCCGTGAAGCGCAAGGGTAAGAGACTCTAGGACGGGCGACCCGGAGATGGAGGGGATTGCTCTTCGGGAGATGGTGACCGCACTGCTCTGTCCCCCGGAGGAGGGCTGAGTGGTGAATCTTGTGTTCCATTTTGTTTCTGTTCCGCCGCTGGCCCCACAGTCAGCAGCACCCAAATTTTTAATACAAATTCCTCTATCTCCGGGTCCCAGGAGGGCTCGGAGGGCTCGGAAGGCAGTGGAAGGCCAAAAACCTTACCACTCTCATCCACCACTTTTATTGCCAGCGGGCAGCAGAAGGCAGTTCGAGGACACCACCAAGCCTTCCCAGGCACCCTCTGCCCAACCATGGAACCAGGTAAGTGTTGCACAGCACACTCAGACCCCACCTCAAAGAGAGAGCCCCCCCGGCCAGGCCCCTGCATTCCACCTGGCTTCCCCACTGCAGGTACACCTATAGTCCTTTTGGTCCCGCTTGCACGGCCTCTGAGAGCCTGGCTAGCGCTCCCAGCCCATCACGCTGGGTACCATTCAAGATTCTAGCGCAGAAACGCATTTTCGGAAGCATCCATCACCGAGAATGCGTAGGATGTGAAGGATGCGTACTTTAATGTCTCGATTCTTCCTCGACACAGGCATTTTCTGCACTTTGTGTTCGAGGGTCGAGCTTATCAATACAAAGTCCTATCCTTCGGGTAGTCCCTGTCTCCCCATGGCTTCACGAAAGTTGTGGAGGCGGCCCTTGTTCCCATGGAGGAGCACGCCGTTCGCATTCTCAACTATCTCAACGACTGGCTGATCCTTGCACAGTCTTGGGACCAGTTGTGGGAACACAGGGACCTGGTGCTCAGTCACTTCAGTCAGTTGGGGCTTCAAGTCAACTGGGAAAAGAGCAAACTCTCCCCCATGCAGAGAATCTCTATTCTCAGTATAGAATTGGGTTCGGTCGAACAGTCAGCAGACCTCACAGAACATGCTCCATTCCCAAGGAGGGAACGGAGATGTCACGTCACGTCGCCACATCTGCTGGGGAAGCCAGGTCACTGGCTCGGCTCCTCAGTGAAAACCTGAAGATGCGATGAACTTGCTGCTCATTATATGCGCGTGCCGTGATGCAGCGCATCTGATGCAATTATCGTTTTAGTTACACTCAAAGTAGATTGCCCTCTCTAGCGAGATTCCTATTCGTTGGTCACTGACGTGACAATTATATACGTAACCGAGACGTTCCCTTTCAGACGGTCACTCTCAACATCATAAAAGAGTAAGCAAAAAAGTACCTGGATGACCTTCTTCTTCCATTGAGATTCTGAAGTGTGTATACGATGGACACTTTACTGTCCCATGAGGCCACGGGAGAATCACGTAACAATGGTGAACTCTATTAAAAGTTTCCTCACAAATTGCTAGATGTGTTGAAAACCCTCTGTGAAACTTCTGGTGATTTTTACATCTTTTTAAGTTTTATTAAAGAATACATTAGTGTCCTGTATTCTCTATTCACAGTAAAAATAATAATAATTGAATTACAATAGGGTCAGTTTAAGTGCTGCAATTGGCTGGCAACCCAGCTGCCAGTGTACTGTGTTTTCCTTTTATAGTCCATAATTGGTTACTGTGATTTTTTTAATGGACATTTGAAGTTACTGTGATTTTTTACAGGACATTGCTGCTCACACACACACACACACACACACACACACACACACACACACACACACACACACACACACACACACACACACACACAATCTGTAGCATTAATTGATAGTCAAATGTATTCAAATGAACAACAACAGATGCAAATTATAAAGTTTAATGTTCATAACATAACAAAAGGTTATTGCTTTATAAGAAAAGTAAATAAAGAATAATCTTATGAAAACAGAGGAATAAAGTTACTTTGAGATTTTGGATCTTGCAATAAGTCAACAAAAAAATATGTAATGTAAAAATGTAAAAAAAAAATGAAGAAAAAAAAAAGAATGATTACTTATGAATAAATGATTAATTATAAAGATGTGAAAGACAAACACAACATGAGCGATGCTAGCAATAGACAGAATGTATTGCTTGCTAGGCAAGAAGCATTGTCACGGTCACTAAATTGCACTGGTTCTCCTTCACAGTCACACACAGTTGCTTGAATGGTGTTTTCCTGATCCATCCCACCCTGATCAATAACTTTCAGGACAACATTGTAGTCTCCCTTCTCCAATGCAGACTTTGGGGTCAGAAAGACACCAGTTGCTAAAATGGGCACATTATAATAGTTAGACATGTATACCAAGCCAGCCAGATATTTCAATGTGTAACATATGAAAAATAAGATTAATATCTCTTTAAAACATTAGTAATTGCTCACATGTGCCATTCATCGAGGTGGACCAATATTTACTGGTTTCTCCGTAGGTCTCAACTGTAAAGGGACCAGCGAAATGAGGTCCATCTTTGTCCGTTATAGAGAGAAGCACTGGGGCTGAACCACGATTGCATATTCTTATATTCCTTTCACCGATGACAGGAGCGTTGTCATTTACATCCTCCAATTCAATTACCAGGGTTCCTGTGCCAGTTGCTGGAGCTTCACCTGCACACAAGCACAGACATCAGAAAAAGGCCAGCAATAATTCTCCTCTTAACAAAGGAAACACAAATTACCATCATTATCCAACGCCAAAATAATAGCTCTGTATTTGCCATCTTTGACAAAGGAAGATTCTCTATCCATAGGGCTCCTGACTTTAATAACTCCAGTGTCTGGAGTAACACTCAGCCAGCCGGCAGGATCACTGCCAATTTTATACCTGGAAGGAACCAAACATACAGGTTAAAACTAGAAATGTTCAGCAAAAACAACTTAAGTCTTGTCTGGTGGTTTAAAATCTTTTGAAGTTCAAAGGATATACAGGCATGATATGATTTGAATTCTGCGAATGTGAGATTTGACACTAGAAGGGAAATATGCCAGTTGCTAAGGTGGTTCTCAGTGGTTAATATTGTGCTAGTGAGGCTGTTTGACCAAAAAAAAAAAAAAAAAAAAATTCATAAAAAGTCTATCACTGGAAGACTATGTGATTTTTATTGTTCTACAAGATCTGATTCTCTAAAGAAATAATGATATTTTGGTGGGTTGATTGTCTCAGAGGGGAAAATGATTTGCACAATTTCTTACGTTATCTTCTGTGATTTTCCAGTGTCTGGATCAGTGGCTTTATAAATAACTAATTCACTATCAACTGGTGAATCTTCAGGTTTGAAGATAACCTTCTCCTTTGGATTAAACTCTGGAGGCTCATCAACATCTTCTACATTCACAGTGACTGTGGCAGTGGAAGTGGGCAAAGAACCAACAAATGGATCATCGTTCTCAACAATCACAGTCAGAATGAATTGCTTGTTCTTCTCAAAGTCCAGGGGCTGAATGTAAAAGAAAGCATCTTTTACTAAAGGAACATGATCACGAATTGCCTGTGGAAACACATGAGCAACACACAGTACCTTTACAGTGGTGATGATGCCCTCTAGCTGGCTGGGTCCAGTACTGACATTGAAAAACCCACTCTTGTCACCGCCAATAATCTTATATTTGGTTGACCAGGCAGGAGATCCAGGTTCATCTCCATCAGTAACTGCAAGTCTGGCCACTTCAGCCCCTACTTTATTCTCTGGGACAGATACAGTGTGCTAAAACAAAGAGATGTATGGCGTACATATTAATAAAGTTAAAATGAAAGAATTTGTTTATAAAATGCTTATTATAGCTTTCTGAATTTATATTATAAATGTAAGTTGTAACACTTATATTATAATATTATGAATGTATTAATATACATTACCGTGGTTTGCTCAAACTGAGGTGCGTTATCATTGCTGTCAGTCACAGTAATAACAGCTGTGCCAGTGGTTGCATAACCGCCTCCTTTCATGTCAGTAGCCATAATTAACAAAGTATATCTGGACCATTTCTGAAAAGATAGATGTTTTCAGGTGAGTTTGTTTACATGAAATTATTCTTCACCAATGTGAGATCCATTCATCATTTCTCACCTCTTTGTCCAAGCCTAAAGCATTCACACGAATTCCTCCAGTAACAGAGTTGATTGTAAACAGGTTTGGTTTTGGCAATTCTGGATCTTGCTTGACGATTGCGTAACTGATAATACCATTGTTAGTTTTTGGATCATCTGCATCAGTGGCTGTGACTGTCATAAACTCATGACCTTCAGTGAGAGAAGAAGAAAGACTGATTCTGTGAAACTGAAGAGGCATTTGAAAAAGACAAAAAAAAAAAAAAAAAACTGCTAAAAAACATTTTATTAAGAAACTGCATCATACACCTACCTATATCAGCAGCTTCAGGAACATTTCCATTGAATGGATTTTGAGTAAATATAGGCCTATTATCATTCAGGTCCAGCACATATGCAATAATTTCCATTGGCGCTTCTACAATATTCACACCAACTGCAGTCGCATGAGCTATAAGCTAAAGACAGGAGAAGAGATACAGGCATGTTAAGAGACAAATATCTGAGGTTGTGTCTTTTAGTCCATGTCTGTTAGCTTTGACATCAATATGCAAGTGTAGTTTAAGAAAACACTAGTTTAAGAAAACACTAGATGTACAAATTACAAACGAAAGAAAAAAGAGAAAAAAATCTAACATTAAAAATACACCAAGAACTGTCTGCTGATTTTAAAAGTTAGAGATCTAAAATCAACTTACTCTGTATGAAGCTTTTTGTTCTCTGTCGAGTGGTCGAGTCACAAACAGATCCCCTGATAATCTTCCTATAGTAAAAATCCCCTTAGGCTCCAGATCCGCTCCTTCACCTGTGATCCTGTATTCCATCTGAGCTTCCTTAGAATAGTCCGACTTTATCTAAATACAGAAAAAAACAAAACAAGATACAATAAAAGAATATGTTAATAAGAAACAATAACAAAATAGGTAGATAACAGATAAAACTCTCTTGACCATTTAATTTTGAACTTTCCCTTCATGACTTTCTCTCACCTGGACCAGTTTCTCTGGGAAAGGACCATTGCCATCCTCAAGTATATTGACTGGAGGAACAACCCAACCTCTCTTTGCTCTCTTCAGACCCGTTGAAGACCTTGGAAACATCAGAACCAGATCATCAGAGGAAGATTCCATCTGAAAAAGTTAGTAAAAGAAACTGAGCAACAAAACATGTTTGTTAACAGTTAAATAATGATTATTGTTTACTACAGCTACTGACTGTATTCAAATCAGTCTGTTACAGTATTAATATATGAGGAGGGTAAAATTGTTGGGTCCCTTTTCAATAAACCAATTTAGGGTGATTCTAGACCTCTTCACTTCGTCTCTGGATGAACATTATTCCCTTATAATAAATGGAGTACAATATAAAACAGTGTAAAGTTTAGGTAATCTTAGGTTTTAGGATTTAGCTCTGCATAAATAAAACATTGGAATTTTGTATTTGAGACTGATCAGAGAGAGCTGAGACAAATTATATTCATCAGCAGGGATTGGAAACATCATCAATTTAACACAGACCTCCAATAATTAGTCCTAAACATGTACAGAAATTGAATTGTGCATTTACAGAACCATAAACCACACATAAAAACTGAAGTGTCCAATAGAGGACAGGCTTGTACTGTACTGACAGCAGTTTCTGGAAGGAACTTGTTTGTACCTGTGGAGAGGAGATGTTCATGACCGTGTCCATGTGATGGTCCTCATGATGATGATGGACACGCTCAATTCTGACAGATACCGTGTGCTTCTTGCCACTGGAGTCCCAAGCGTCCACAGAAAACACCTTGTGGCCTTCATGAAGAGTCACTTGTCTCTTCAGTGTTACAGTCCCATCCGTGTCCACATCAAAACCCTTGTCAGAGGACTGGAAGAGCGTTCTTGTTCTTCCATCGCATGCATTAAAAATTACTGTCAGAAAAAGAGATTCAATTGGCACATTAAAACATTGTCACATGTAAACCTGGTTCCCTGAGTTTTAAGGCTACATGCTAATCTTCTCATTTATTATTTACTTATAAATATTTTAAAAATTCTCAATCGATTTTACACATGTCTGTGTTCAGAGTGGAAGGCAATGGTATTAGTGGAAAGAGCAAGATAAGCAAATATAATAAGACATGGACAGAGGGGAAGGGAGGAGCAAGGTGTAAGACGAGGGAGGAGAGGTGGAAGGATAGGGAACAGACGGGTTTCAAATTAAATCATAGCCATCCTAATTGACCATGTCATAAATTATAATTTATAATATGGTCTTTCCTTGAGAGGAGCTGGAGAGAGAGCCCATCCCAATAAAACATTGTGCCACAGTCAATGTCCCTGGACAACAACTTCTGCGATCTCCTGGTGTTGTGGCACACACTACAACACTAGCCACGTTTCCATTACTCTTCAAATTGCGCAAATTGAAATTGTGAATTTTCTCCAGCACTTTAAAAAGAACTGACAGAAAAATTGCCCATTGGCCACGCACGAGCCAAAGCATCTATCCCCAGAGGCAATGGAAGAGGCAGAGTGAATAAGGGGCGCACTGGGCTGTCTCGCTCAAAGCGATCAGATCCACCTCTGCCAAATGTCTTAGCCAATCAAGACCTCAAAGCAGACATGAGGGAGAAACACCCAGAAACACCTCATATGTGCCGCTCACAAGTAATGTGGTAAAACAATTATTGTTTATCACAATAATAAAAGGGTTGCTCCTCACCATTAATGCTTGGAAAACACACATACATCTCCTTCGATTAATAATAATGGCTAGTGCAGTGGCTGGGATATAGTACATAAACCTACCAACATCCGTTGCCATGGTTTTTTGAATGATTTTACTCATCGCGAGAGGAAAAAATTAAGTTTTAATCGCATAACATCGTTTAATGGAAACGCCGTCATTTCGCAATAGTTTTTTGTTGACATTTAGAAAAAAAAGAAAGAAAGAAAAAACGCAAAAGTTTTGCGCAAATCTGTAATGGAAACGCGCCTACAGACAGCATACATCATTAATCAACACTTACAGTATTTGTGAGCTACAGTTTTTTTTATAGTCCTCAGTTAAACGATGGTTAAAAAGATTGCATTTTGTAGAGAGATTATTTAGCCAAATACTAAAAATATTTTACTATTTTCAGATGCTTCAGTGTTTTGTGTAAAGAGATCAGCTTACCTCTTCCTAGTCTTTCTCCTTGGTGAAGGTCATCTCTGTGCACTTTAAAAACCAGCAACTCCGACTCAAAGCCTGGAGAACATGAAGACTCCTCCGCAAATTCACACAAAAGGACCTAAATTGAAGCAATCTCTTTATGTAACACATATACACTTAAAATTGAAGGTATTTCCAGCACAACAGCAGTCCATGTGAGCTAAACTGCGGATCATTTATCATTGCTTTGGCACAAAATGCATTCAACTACTAGCTCTCAACTTCATTAAACCTCAAGATTAAACTCAAAATTTTAATAAAAAACACACATTAATAATGTCAAATAAAATCAGATTCTCAAAAATTAAAACAATTCTCTGAACATGATGAGTACAATCAAACACTAAAGAGATCCAAAGTTTTTGGAAAGTGCCCTGAATAAAATCCTACCTTACAGAGGAAAATAAGAACTCCCAATCGCACAATCTGCATTGTCTCAATTCAAAGCTAAATGTCTCAAAAAAGTATTTTAGGTAATACTTCCTTGTTGGTCTTTAAGATTGTACAGTTGTTTAATTGCTTGAGTTGCACATTTATTATGTTTTAGGGGGGTGGGGGCGAGGTCGCCTAAAGGAGGGGCATTAGTGATGTAAATTTGCTAGAAAAATATTAATAAAATGATTACACTCAAAATTTTAAATACCTGCATTTTTCAGTGAATGAAGACTACAGTATATCAGCATTTCACAATTTAGGACAGTGTTTTTATGACTTGACTGGATCCAAGAGGCTCTATGATATCAGAAGCTGTATCTGTTAGCATTTTAAATAACCTCAAGGGCAGTTTCTGGACTCACATGTTTTTCAGAAACCTGGTGAATCAAGTGTTTGGAAACACAACAAGGATTTCCACAGAGAAATGAAGTCCAGGAAAAGTTTAAGTATACAATAGAAGTACAACTTTTACACAATTATATATTATTTACCATTATTTGCCTACACAAAACATTCTGGCCAAAACAACAGTTTATTTTTTATTTTTTTTTATTTGCTAACAATATTTCAATACTGAAGTCACTTCGTACAAAAATCTTTATACAGTCTGCATTACCATCATGATATGAATCTTTGCTAACACGCATCGGTCAAACCTGAAGCCACAGTCACAACTCTTCTCACAGTCAGAGAAACAGAAGACTGCCACTAAACAGTGAATCATTTTTCATTTCATTAAATGACTGCATCTTCCAAAAACCATAAACTCTTTAGTTATTCATACTCCACCATCTTCTACGTTTGTAGTTAATTCGCCTTGGTACTATTTTTTAAAGTAAAGTGTAAAACTGTCGCAGAAGAATGAAGGGCTTTTATTAATAATAAAAAAAATACAAAACTCAAACAAAGACCACCCCGAGGGGGAAAACAAGAGACTTGACTTGACACATTATTAATTATTATTTTATTTTATTTTATTTTATTTTATTTATTTATTTTTACATTTTTTACATTTTTACATTTACAATAAAAAAATGTGTATGTTTATTCAGCATTTTGGATTATATAGACATGGACATGCCTCATAATGTAGGGGATGTGGCCTAAAACCTAAATTCACACCACACAATTTGCTTGTGTGTTTTGTATTTTATTTTGATACATTTGATGAGCAAGTAGTTCTAATTTATAACAAGACATGATGTACTTGATGTACTTTTCCCCTCATCTCTGATTTTAACATATAATGGGAACATTTGGTTTAATTATTAGAACACAACAGTATAATCTTCTTTCAATTTAGTACTTTTAACAAAACATTTCTTCAACATCAAACAATGTCAATTTTTATCACCTTTACTTATACAGCGCTTTATACAATACAGATTGTTTCAAAGCAGCTTTAAATGGATAAACAGGAAAATAATGGAAAATAATGATTAAATCATGCAAACAGAGTTCAATTATATATATATATATATATATATATATATATATATATATATATATATATATATATATATATACTAGGGCTGTCAAACGATTAATCGCGATTAAATAAAAGTTTGTGTTTACATAATATATGTGTGTGTACGGTATATAATTATTTTCTATATATAAATACACACACATTCATATATATATATTTAAGAAAAATGTGTTATTTATATATAAAATATTTATATAATATAAATTATATATAATATAAATATATATACATAGTATATACATGCAAATATTTCTTAAATATATACATGCATGTGTGTGTATTTATATATAGAAAATAATTATATACCGTACACACACATATATTATGTAAAAACAAACTTTTATTTTGGATGTGATTAATCATGATTAATCGTTTGACAGCCCTAATATATACACACACACACATACAAATTTTTACTTTTTATGACATTGACAAAAAATGACATCAAGATTATGTATACTGAATAAAAGTTCAACTTTGAAAAACAATAAAAATACATGCAATGATGTTGGTGAATTAAAGATGTTACAGTAATTCAGCTACAGTTGTCACATTGGAAAATATACATTACCTAATTCACATTCTAAGAGATATACAATTCGTTCATTATAAATGTTTCGTTTCAGTGTGTTAGCAAATGTTTTATGAAGATATAACATAGCCATTGGGTTTTATGCTAGAACAGATGTTCTCAGTGTGAAATGTTGAGATATTAGTAGCTTTTAAAGAGAGGAAAAAAAATTCCACTTGCTTGTGAAAACATTACCAAAGCGATGTCAGAGGATCGACCACAGTTATGTTTTCACATGCTCTGTGGTGTTATCTAAAATAGATCAGCAAGAGGAAAATAAATTCAAATAGTGGTGCAGCAGTTCCAGTAAACCATTGACCATAAAATTAAAATCGCCATACAATTAGCATAAAATGTATATAGAATTTCTGTCCATCCAATTTTAAAAAATACTGATTATTTTACAAACATATCTCAGCCATCAAAGCAGAATTTCCAGGTATGAAACAGTTAAAAGGGAAGGCAATGAAGACTGCGCTCTGAGTACATAAGGACTGATTTTTTGAAGACTTGCAAGTATTTTAGCAAGAAGATGTGAATGACGAGTGAATTTCAATGGTGCGTAAGTACACAAAGGCATGTACAACAGCTTCTGCACACTTAACACTGTGAAAGGTGAAGAAATTATGTCTTAACCAAATAAAATGTAAATCAAATGTGAGGGAGAAGTCAAAATGTACTACTTACTGTAAAAATGACAACATTTTTCAGGCATCATTCTGGGTTCCTCAGATCAGCACGAAGAGCCCTCTTCCGATCCAGAGGAGAGCATGTTGTTTGCGGCGTCTAGCTCAGGGGATGTAGTTGGAGAGGACAAAATGAGAATCAGTTGAGCCCTCTCCTTCTGTCAGCCCCACATCCAGGAAATTATTGGGTGTAATGGTCATGCCATGGCCAAGCTAAACTTAACCTGGTCACGTTTTCTCCTGAAGCTGTCGCTAAATTGGTGTCACAGAACTGGTTTTCTATGACACCAAACAGACAGCCACCACTATCAGTGTTTCCATGGCAGTGATGGTGGATATAGAGAGGCATCTGTGGTTGAACCTCTAGGACATCAAGACAGGTGACGTTACCCACCCTTAGGTGGTTTATAAAAAGCGGTTAGAGAAGAAACAGGAGTGCTCAGAATGCTCACTGTGATGATGCAACCTCCTCTTGTTCAGTTGTCTTCATTATTTAAAACTGAAGGTTTCAACAGCTATGATTACAGATAATAGTTGTCCAATATACCTGAGAGTAGCTAGCAGTCTGTATCTAGATGAGTGGTTGTAGTTAAATCATGCGACCCCTTTGTCTTATTTTCACTTCATATAGCTGTCTGAAATGGTTTGTTGTGAAAAATAAAGATAACATTTATTTTTAGCTCTTTTTGAAACTCCCACCAGTACTTCTAGAGGGCATGAGAGATTGGTGAGATAATGTAGAAAGAAAGGTGGCTTGCCAAAGGACAGATGCTTACAGTGGAATTACACATGTGGGGGTCGCCCAAGGGGGGAACCATGCACATGGAGGCACCTAGCCAACGCGAAAGCTGCTGGTGGCATAACTCTGGCGTTGATGTTAACGGTGCTGGAGGAACTCAGGGCTTCTCGGGGAAGCCCTGAGAAGGGAACATTAGGGGAACAATGCCTGCCAGCTTGATCCCCGAATTCCTGGTTTCTGCGGACGATATCATTAAGTCAGCGGCAAGAGTCAAGCGACGCAGCCGAGCGAGAGGGAGGAGAGCTGGGGCTCTCCACAGGTGGAGGAAGCGGGGACACAGAGTTTCTCTCCCTGCTGTCTGCCTGTCTAACGTGCGCTCCCTCAGTAACAAAATCGACAAGCTTAATCTGCTGTTACGGAGCAACAGGGATTTCAGTATGAATGCGGCTTTTGTCTTCACTGAGACCTGGCTGAATGTGGACATCCCGGATTCAGCTGTGGAATTACCTGGGTTTAACCTAATCAGAGCCGACCGTGACAAAGGACTGAGTGGGAAGTCATCAGGCGGAGGTCTGCAACCAGGAGCGCTGTCTTCATTGACAGGAACTTAAGCTCGACTGATTGCAAAGGCTCAAAGGGAGCACTCTACAGGGCAGATAGAACCACTGCAAGGTCCCAAGAGGGTACGAGAGGAGAGCGAGGAGGATTTAGTCTCCTCTTCTCAGCGAGAAGAGTACCAGGTGACGAAGAGGTTCCACTTCAACGCGTAGGCATGTCTCGTGGACGATGCTCTAGCGGAAGTGATGGTAGCTACCACCGGTGGTGGTAGGGTACTCAAACCTGGCTCGGGGTGCCAAAGGGGGCCCTGTCTCTGAGAAAGGAGGTCCTTCCTCAGAGGAATTGGCCAGGGAGGTGCTGTCGTGAGGAGTACTAGTTCTAGTACTAGCTCATCTCTGAGCAGCCCATCTCAGGGGCGCTGCTTAGCCTGGCGTTTAGCAGGGCCGGAGCGGGCTGGGGTGCCTTCCTGCGACCAACTCCACGGCACGGCTCGGGTGAAGGCTGCTGCTGGGGCCGAGCGGGAGGGGCGGGAGGGGAGGGAGCCGCAGGAGGGCGCCCTCGGCGGTAAGCAGGCTGAGGGTTCTGTGCCGACGGCTGGGTAGAGGAGAGCGAGGTCGGTGGTGGCATGCAGCTCATCAATGAGCCCTGGGTCAGTCCTGCCCTTGTGCATGTCCCTGAGCATCCGTGCCTGATAGACCTGCAGGATGGCCATGGTGTGCCCGCAGCTCTATAGGACTTTGCGATGAGAGTCAACGAAAACCCACAGGCTTTGGAGGGGTGCTTAGGGTCACCACGGGAGGAAGCGCTCTGAGGACACAGTTGCATCGCAACAGAACGTTCCACTGGGGGAACCCCAGTGTACCCTTTGGCAGCGGCCCCGTCGAGGGGAGGAAAGGCGGAGAAGGTCGTCGCGGGAAGACAACTTCCAGGACCTCGTGACCTCCTCATGCACTTCCAGGAAGAAAGTTATTGAGGGTGGGCGCTGACGGGAGTACCCAAAAACCAACCGTCCAGCCATCGTTCCACTCAAGCCCGATGCTTGCGGCTGCCCAACTTGTGTCCGGAGTCCAGCCAAAGTATCACCTCTCGAGGAGGGGGTAGATCGGGGTGTGGATGAGGGGACTCTCCCTCCAACGAGGTCATTGAGTCTCGACCGCAGTGTTGCGATGGTTATGTTCCCACAGTGAGAACATGATTCATCCACAAAGGCTGCCTTAGCATGATCTATGCCCAAACACGCAAGGCAGCGATTGTGCCCATCAAACTCAGAAGCAGTCCGACCGCAACCAGAAGTGCATGGGCGAGACATCTTTAAAAAGAAGTGCCACGCACAAGCTCTTTTGTGAGAGGAAACAACTCTGCAGAGTGTTGAAGTGATCAGGGAGAAACACACACTGGCAGATCACTGCACAGATCAGCAGGAAATGTGCACTCGCTGGAAATCGCCGTCACACATCTTGGCTCTGAAGCGAAAACATATCTGCATGTTGCCAGCGTACTTCCTTATATACCCATGAGGTGGGGCAGTGTTAACTATGCAAATTCCGCAGACCCATGGCATTTACTTGCCATTGGCTCATTTTGTAATACTCGAAGGTGATAGGCTTTCTAAGCGAAACCCCATTCGTCGTCACGACGTAACTTGTAGTGCCCACGAAAGGGAACCATAAGTCTACGATCTGATAGCCTTGTTTAATTTCGAGCAGAAATGGTTTTGAGGCAAATATTTGATTTTGTCAAAAGAGTCAGGCGTTTTGCAAATGCAGTTGATCATTTGGTTTCGTGTTTAGAAGTGTCTCGTAGCAATAGTGGAAAAACTGCAACAATTTCATGTACTGCACATTTAGTGACGTCCACAATACATATATACTGTCAAACCAAAATTTATTCAGACGCCTTGCTCTCCTCACTTACATGAATTAACTATATTATCCTGCACCCACTAGTAAAAAAAAAACTTTTTTCTGGTTTCTGAATAACTGTATATAGTTTTCTCTCCCTTGTACTCTATCCTGCTTGTTGCTCACAAATGTAAATGGTATGTGCTCAATCTCTCTGCACACACATACTCACACATACATCCACCCATAAATGACGCAAATCTAAAATGGGTTGGTCTGAAGTAGCTTCATTATTCATAGGTGTGGTTTGTGCGTAACGTGAAATAAACCAATCAGAGCGTCATCTCACATTCCCTTTAAGAGCAGGCACATTCCTTTTCACTGCACCGCCCCCGGGAGCGCAAGTTCATTCCCTAATTTGCCGACGTGTGTCTGTGGAGGGAAAAGTCCGCTGTGCGCGGGTGCAAAATAGGTATGATACATGCGTTGGTGTACAAAGTCAATTTCGTTGGGTGCAAGATAGGGCCCAATGTGTTTTCATGTTTTATGGGGACTTTCCATAGATATAATGATTGTTATACTGTACAAACTGTATATTCGCACGAGCACTTCCAACTTCCATTGGAATTCATTGAAAACACTCTCTTAGCTCTGTGCCAGTGGATACTCTAGTGCAGGGGTCTCCAACCTTTTTTCATTTGAGAGCTACTTTTTAAAAATGAAAGTGGCCGAGAGCTACTCACATAATACAATACTTAAATCTCTTAAATAATGTCTCATATTAACAACTATCCAAACTGTTTTAGACTTAAAAGAGTTTTGTAGGCCTATATATGTCACCCTTAAATGTCAGAGATAAAAAAAAAAGTATAGAAAATTGTACTTTGCATATTATACTGAAAAAACACATAATTATTGTTGATTTTATAGTGCATCATAACTAGAGATGAAATGGCATGAAAATTTCATTTCATGATTATAGTAACCAAAATGATCACGGTTATCACAGAATCCTGTACTAAAAAGTAGTAGAAAAAGTACTAATACTACACAATAAAATCAATTCACCAAGTTTTATGTCGAAAACCAGCAAATAACAAATAAAATTAGCATCAATATACACTTTTTGTTTACATAAACATTAAAATAATAACATTAAAAATGATGGCCTTGCAACATGTTATCTACTAACATGTACAAGTTCAAATAAAGTTTTGACAGAAAAGTTTTTATAAAAAGATAAACCTTGCATATTTCAGCCTTTAAATCATTTTTATAAAAAGAATCAAAAAAGAGTCAAAAAAGATAAATTACTGACATTTGTAATGCACATTAGCTTATCTTTTATTATTAATAGTAAAATTCGGTCCGATTTTCCCGTGGCGTCTGTCGTTGCTATGCAACCATGCACCGCACTCTCCACAACGACAAAGAAGTTTTAGTGGCTAATGGATTTCCACCACCGCAAAACGCTTGCTGTAGCTCTGCTACAAGATTTATTTACGGAGAAGAAAAAAACACCCGTAGTGTTTGGGTGCACCCCCATCCTTCATGTTGACTCACTGCGCCTGGAAAAAATTAGCTTCAATTATTTGAAATAACGAACTTGAGTGCGCAAAAGACGCGATATGTGAACGGCACTGCGAGCTACCTCCAATCAGGCCACGAGCTACTGGTAGCTCGCGAGCGACGTGTTGGAGACCCCTGCTCTAGTGTAATATGGGCGTCAAAATGAAACGCGCCTGCGACAAGCAGTATGTGTGAATCTGGCGCCCATCCAGACACAGGGGAAAATAAAAAACTTTCAACAAATCATTCTGGGAATTTAGAACTTTCCATCCATCCATCCCCAAGATTGGTTTGAAGAAAAAGATTTTCCCATGAAGGAACACACCGTTCGCATTCTCTATCTATCTAACTATCTCAACGACAGGCTGATACAAGCACAGTCTCGGGACCAGTTGTTGGAACACAGGGACCTGGTACTCTGTCACCTCAGTCAGTTGGGGCTTCAGGTCACTTGGGAAAAGAGCAAACTCTCCCCCATGCAGAGAATCTCTTTTCTCGGTATGGAGTTGGGTTCGGTCAAACTGTCAGCACGCCTCACAGAGGAACATGCTTGGTCGGTGCTGAACTGCTTGAAAACGTTCAAAGGCAGGACGGCGGTCCCAATGAAATTCTTTCAGAGGCTCCTGGGGCATATAGCAGCCGCAGCAGCTGTGACGCCGCTCGGCTTGCTTCATATAAGACCGTTTCAGCACTGGCTTCCACGGACTGCTCAACCATGTGGCCGACGAGCTATCATGAGCTGTGCTCCCAGGAAAGTGCCTAATGGTCCAACTGATCTGGTGTCTTTTCGTTGCCACACAGGTAGACCTGTACTCCCTAACCGAGGGAATGCTCAGCACCGATGCACTAGCACACAGCTGGCTCTGGGGCCTTTGCAAATACGCGTTTCCCTCAGCAAGCCTATTTGCACAAACACTGTGCTATTTCAGGGAGGATGAGGAGCAGGTCTTGCTAGTTGCGTCCTATTGGCCCAACCGGACCTGGTTCCCAGAACTCATGCTCAGGGCACTCTATGACACCCATGCCCAGACCTCTGGAAACTCCATGTCTGGTCCCTATATGTGAAGTGGAGGTTCTAGGTGACATAACCCCTGAGGTACTTACCACCATCACTTCAGTGCGAGTACCATCTACGAGACATGCTTACGCCTTTAAGTGGAACCTGTTCGCCGTGTGCTTTTCCTCTCGCCAAGTGGACCCCCGAAGATGTTCGATCAGTGTCAGTGCCTGCAGCACAGGTTGGAGCGAAGGCTGTCTCCCTCCACCCTCAAAGTTTATGCTGCCGCTATTTACGCATATCACCACCCCATAGGAGGCAAGTTGGTTGAGAAGCTGGCTATGATTAAAACTTTTAAGCTGGCTATGATTAAACCGCTTGTTAAAAAAACGCAACTTGATCCTACAGAACTAGTTAATTACAGGCTGTTCTCGAATCTACCTTTTCTGATAAAGATACTAGAAAAGGCAGTATCCTCACAACTATGTTCCTTTTTAGAAAGAAATGATATCGGCGAGGAATTCCAGTCAGGATTTAGACCGTACCATAGTACCGAGACGGCTCTCGTTAGAGTCACAAATGATTTGCTCTTATTATCCGATCGTGGTTGTATCTCTCTATTAGTGTTACTCGATCTAAGTGCTGCATTTGACACTATCGACCATAACATTCTTTTAAATAGACTCGAAAATTATATTGGCATTAGTGGAATTGCACTAGCATGGTTTAAATCATACTTATCTGACCATTATCAGTTTGTAGCAATAAATGAAGAGATGTCTTATCGATCACAAGTTCAGTATGGTGTACCACAAGGCTCAGTACTAGGACCGTTGCTGTTCACTCTGTACATGCTACCCTTAGGAGATATCATTAGGAAGCATGGCATTAGTTTTCACTGTTATGCTGACGATACTCAGCTCTATATTTCTTCATGCCCCGACGAAACTTTTTCACAAAATTGAATGTATAGCTGATATAAAAAATTGGATGACTAGTAATTTCCTACTACTTAATTCTAAAAAAAACAGAGATTCTAATTATTGGACAAAAAACGTCCTCACGTAATAACCTAGAATACTGTCTAACACTTGATGGCTGCTCTGTCAAGTCTTCGTCGTCGGTTAGGAACCTGGGTGTGCTCTTTGATACCAGTCTTTCATTTGAAAGTCACGTGTCTAGTATCTGTAAAACGTACTCGGTTACTAACGTAACCTCGGTTCTCTAGAAGAGGGAACGAGTACTGCGTTTGTAAAAACGCAATGGGGAAAAACTCTTCTCCACTAAATACTGAAGCCAAAAAATTATCCTATAATTTTGCATTGTTGTAAGGCGCGTTGCAGCAGCACACAGCCAAAGGCGAGACGGCTCGCTCGCTCATTGGCTGCTCTGCAGCAACTGCATTAGCCTATCGAGCGAGGTCTGAGGTGACGTCAGACCAGCTTCGCGCCCTCTGTGCCACTTCCCGCCGAAACGGGTGTGGCCTAGCCTTATAAAAGGAGCTCGAAAAGGCTGATTCACTGATTTTTCAACGCCGAGGCGAACCAGAGTGAATCACATGCACGGCGGGGAACGCAGTACTCGTTCCATCTTCTAGAGAGAACCGAGGTTACGTTAGTAACCGAGTACGTTCTCTTACGAGAGGTCTCTCTTACTGCGTTTGTAAAAACGCAATGGGGACCCATTGTAAGACGCCGTGCGTGCAGGGATCAACACTACTAGAACTGGAAGTGAAGTCCAGGATACAGAGTGCACAATCACCAAAGGGACTCACAGAGAGCCCGGGAGAGAGGATGGGGAATCCCTCTATCCATATATAGCAGCGTCACAGATGCAATATATGACATCACATAGACAAGGCGGAGAGCCTGAACTAATGCGGAAATGTGGGTCTTACGCAATACTGCCCATTCAGTATAACAGTCGGCAGCGCGCAGCGCTTTTGATCTCAGCGTTTCCGGATCAGAGAGAACTGATTCGCTCAAACCGACAATAGCTTAGCCTGCAAGGCGGGAACCTCAAGGTTATAAAACCTTACAAATGTAGACGGCGAGGCCCAACCTGATGTATCGGCTTAAAATATGCTTATTCTATTCTGTGTGTGGATGGAGCTTAAACAGCATCAATTTGAGAAATATTAGAACCTCAGTGTATCAGAAATATGGGGGGAACAGAATCCGACGGCAAAAAAAACAGCTGTCGGAATCCGTTCCCCCACGCCCATTATGAGAGGTGTTGATGTAATGGCTTAAAAGATGTTGATTCTATTTTGTGTGTGGATGGAGCTTAACTTGCATCAGTTTAAAGAATTTTTTATTTTTTTGCCTTTTATTATGATAGGACAGTATAGTAAAGTTCGACGACCCGGGACTTGAACTCTGGTCGCCCAAAGCTAAAAAAAATAAACATTGTCAGGTCACTGACCACTAGTCCATTGAGGCTAATAATTTGCTGTAATTTGATAAATATTAGAACCTTATTGTGGAAGAAACATAGGGGGAACAGAATCCGACGGCAAATTGTTCAGCTGTCGAAATCCGTTCCCCCACCCCAATGATGAGAGATGTTGATGTATCGGCTTAAAATATGCTTATTCTATTCTGTGTGTGGATGGAGCTTAAACAGCATCAATTTGAGAAATATTAGAAACTCAGTGTATCAGAAATATGGGGGGAACAGAATCCGACGGCAAAAAAACAGCTGTCGGAATCCGTTCTCCCACTCCCATTATGAGAGGTGTTGATGTAATGGCTTAAAAAATGCTGATTCTATTTTGTGTGTGGATGGAGCTTAACTTGCATCAGTTTAAAGATTTTTATTTTTTTGCCTTTTATTATGATAGGACAGTATAGTAAAGTTCGACGACCCGGGACTTGAACTCGGGTCGCCCAAAGCTAAAAAAAACAAACGTTGTCAGGTCACTGACCACTAGGCCGTTGAGGCTAATAATCTGCTGTAATTTGATAAATATTAGAACCTTATTGTGGAAGAAACAAAGGGGGAACAGAATCCGACAGCAAATTGTTCAGCTGTCGATATCCGTTCCCCCACCCCAATGATGAGAGATGTTGATGTATCGGCTTAAAATATGCTTATTCTGTTCTGTGTGTGGATGGAGCTTAAACAGCATCAATTTGAGAAATATTAGAACCTCAGTGTATCAGAAATATGGGGGGAACAGAATCCGACAGCAAAAAAAAGAGCTGTCGGAATCCGTTCCCCCACGCCCATTATGAGAGGTGTTGATGTAATGGCTTAAAAGATGTTGATTCTATTTTGTGTGTGGATGGAGCTTAACTTGCATCAGTTTAAAGAATTTTTTTTTGTTTTGCCTTTTATTATGATAGGACAGTATAGTAAAGTTCGACGACCCGGGACTTGAACTCGGGTCGCCCAAAGCTAAAAAAAACAAACATTGTCAGGTCACTGACCACTAGGCCATTGAAGCTAGTAAATTGCAGCAATTTGATAAATATTAGAACCTTATTGTGTAAGAAACATAGGGGGAACAGAATCCGACGGCAAATTGTTCAGCTGTCGAAATCCGTTCCCCCACCCCAATGATGAGAGATGTTGATGTATCGGCTTAAAATATGCTTATTCTATTCTGTGTGTGGATGGAGCTTAAACAGCATCAATTTGAGAAATATTATAAACTCAGTGTATCAGAAATATGGGGGGAACAGAATCCGACGGCAAAAAAAACAGCTGTTGGAATCTGTTCCCCCACTCCCATTATGAGAGGTGTTGATGTAATGGCTTAAAAAATGCTAATTCTATTTTGTGTGTGGATGGAGCTTAACTTGCATCAGTTTAAAGAATTTTTTTTTTTTGCCTTTTATTATGATAGGACAGTATAGTAAAGTTCGACGACCCGGGACTTGAACTCGGGTCGCCTAAAGCTAAAAAAAATAAACATTGTCAGGTCACTGACCACTAGGCCATTGAAGCTAGAAATTGGCAGCAATTTGATAAATATTAGAACCTTATTGTGTAAGAAACATAGGGGGAACAGAATCCGACGGCAAATTGTTCAGCTGTCGAAATCCGTTCCCCCACCCCAATGATGAGAGATGTTGATGTATTGGCTTAAAATATGCTTATTCTGTTCTGTGTGTGGATGGAGCTTAAACAGCATCAATTTGAGAAATATTAGAACCTCAATGTGTCAGAAATATGGGGGGAACAGAATCCGACGGCAAAAAAACAGCTGTCGGAATCCGTTCCCCCACTCCCATTATGAGAGTTTTTGATGTAATGGCTTAAAAAATGCTGATTCTATTTTGTGTGTGGATGGAGCTTAACTTGCATCAGTTTAAAGAATTTTTTTTTTTTTGCCTTTTATTATGATAGGACAGTATAGTAAAGTTCGACGACCCGGGACTTGAACTCGGGTCGCCCAATGCTAAAAAAATAAACATTGTCAGGTCACTGACCACTAGTCCATTGAGGCTAGTTATTTGCTGCAATTTGATAAATATTAGAAGTTTATTGTGTAAGAGACAAGGGGGAACAGAATCCGACGGCAAAAAACACAGCTGTCGGAATCCGTTCCCCCACACGCCTTATGAGAGGTGTTGATGTAATGGCTTAAAAAATGCTGATTCTATTTTGTATGTGGATGGAGCTTAACTTGCATCAGTTTAAAGAATTATTATTTTTGCCTTGTATTATGATAGGACAATATAGTAAAGTTCGACGACCCAGGACTTGAACTCGGGTCGCCCAAAGCTAAAAAAAACAACCATTGTCAGGTCACTGACCACTAGGCCATTGAAGCTAGTAAATTGCAGCATTTTGATAAATATTAGAACCTTATTGTGTAAGAAACATAGGGGGAACAGAATCCGACGGCAAATTGTTCAGCTGTCGAAATCCGTTCCCCCACCCCAATGATGAGAGGTGTTGATGTAATGGCTTAAAAAATGCTGATTCTATTTTGTGTGTGGATGGAGCTTAACTTGCATCAGTTTAAAGATTTTTTTTTTTTTGCCTTTTATTATGATAGGACAGTATAGTAAAGTTCGACGACCCGGGACTTGAACTCGGGTCGCCCAAAGCTAAAAAAAACAAACGTTGTTAGGTAACTGACCACTAGGCCATTGAGGCTAATAATCTGCTGTAATTTGATAAATATTAGAACCTTATTGTGGAAGAAACAAAGGGGGAACAGAATCCGACAGCAAATTGTTCAGCTGTCGATATCCGTTCCCCCACCCCAATGATGAGAGATGTTGATGTATCGGCTTAAAATATGCTTATTCTATTCTGTGTGTGGATGGAGCTTAAACAGCATCAATTTGAGAAATATTAGAACCTCAGTGTATCAGAAATATGGGGGGAACAGATTCCGACAGCAAAAAAAACAGCTGTCGGAATCCGTTCCGACCACGCCCATTATGAGAGGTGTTGATGTAATGGCTTAAAAGATGTTGATTCTATTTTGTGTGTGGATGGAGCTTAACTTGCATCAATTTAAAGAATTTTTTTTTGTTTTGCCTTTTATTATGATAGGACAGTATAGTAAAGTTCGACGACCCGGGACTTGAACTCGGGTCACCTAAAGCTAAAAAAAATAAACATTGTCAGGTCACTGACCACTAGGCCATTGAATCTAGAAATTGGCAGCAATTTGATAAATATTAGAACCTTATTGTGTAAGAAACATAGGGGGAACAGAATCCGACGGCAAAAGAAACAGCTGTCGGAATCTGTTCCCCCACTCCCATTATGAGAGGTGTTGATGTAATGGCTTAAAAAATGCTGATTCTATTTTGTGTGTGGATGGAGCTTAACTTGCATCAGTTTAAAGAATCTTTTTTTTTTTGCCTTTTATTATGATAGGACAGTATAGTAAAGTTCGACGACCCGGGACTTGAACTCGGGTCGCCCAAAGGTAAAAAAAATAAACATTCTCAGGTCACTGACCACTAGGCCATTGAAGCTAGTAATTTGCTGCAATTTGATAAATATTAGAACCTTATTGTGTAAGAAACATAGGGGGAACAGAATCCGACGGCAAATTGTTCAGCTGTCGAAATCCGTTCCCCCACCCAAATGATGAGAGATGTTGATATATCGGCTTAAAATATGCTTATTCTATTCTGTGTGTGGATGGAGCTTAAACAGCATCAATTTGAGAAATATTAGAACCTCAGTTTGTGAGAAATATGGGGGGAATAGAATCCGACGGCAAAAAAAACAGCTGTCGGAATCCGTTCCCCCACACCCATTATGAGAGGTGTTGATGTAATGGCTTAAAAAATGCTGATTCTATTTTGTGTGTGGATGGAGCTTAACTTGCATCAGTTTAAATAATTTTTTTTTTTTGCCTTTTATTATGATAGGACAGTATAGTAAAGTTCGACGACCCGGGACTTGAACTCAGGTCGCCCAAAGCTAAAAAAAATAAACATTGTCAGGTCACTGACCACTAGGCCATTGAAGCTGGTTATTTGCTGCAATTTGATAAATATTAGAACCTTATTGTGTAAGAAACATAAGGGGAACAGAATCCGACGGCAAATTGTTCAGCTGTCGAAATCCGTTCCCCCGCCCCAATGATGAGAGATGTTGATGTATCGGCTTAAAATATGCTTATTCTATTCTGTGTGTGGATGGAGCTTAAACAGCATCAATTTGAGAAATATTAGAAACTCAGTGTATCAGAAATATGGGGGGAACAGAATCCGACGGCAAAAAAAACAGCTGTCGGAATCCGTTCCCCCACGCCCATTATGAGAGGTGTTGATGTAATGGCTTAAAAAATGCTTATTCTATTTTGTGTGTGGATGGAGCTTAACTTGAATCAGTTTAAAGAATTTTTTTCTTTTGCCTTTTATTATGATAGGACAGTATAGTAAAGTTCGACGACCCGGGACATGAACTCGGGTCGCCCAAAGCTAAAAAAAATAAACATTGTCAGGTCACTGACCACTAGGCCATTGAAGCTAGTAATTTGCTGCAATTTGATAAATATTAGAACCTTATTGTGTAAGAAACATAGGGGGAACAGAATCCGACGGCAAATTGTTCAGCTGTCGAAATCCGTTCCCCCACCCCAATGATGAGAGATGTTGATGTATCGGCTTAAAATATGCTTATTCTATTCTGTGTGTGGATGGAGCTTAAACAGCATCAATTTGAGAAATATTAGAACCTCAATGTGTCAGAAGTATATGGGGGGAACAGAATCCGACGGCAAAAAACAGCTGTCGGAATCTGTTCCCCCACTCCCATTATGAGAGGTGTTGATGTAATGGCTTAAAAAATGCTGATTCTATTTTGTGTGTGGATGGAGCTTAACTTGCATCAGTTTAAAGAATTTTTTTTTTTTTGCCTTTTATTATGATAGGACTGTATAGTAAAGTTCGACGACCCGGGACTTGAACTCGGGTCGCCTAAAGCTAAAAAAAATAAACATTGTCAGGTCACTGACCACTAGGCCATTGAAGCTAGAAATTGGCAGCAATTTGATAAATATTAGAACCTTATTGTGTAAGAAACATAGGGGGAACAGAATCCGACGGCAAATTGTTCAGCTTTCGAAATCCGTTCCCCCACCCCAATGATGAGAGATGTTGATGTATCGGCTTAAAATATGCTTATTCTATTCTGTGTGTGGATGGAGCTTAAACAGCATCAATTTGAGAAATATTAGAACCTCAATGTGTCAGAAATATGGGGGGAACAGAATCCGACGGCAAAAAAACAGCTGTCGGAATCCGTTCCCCCACTCCCATTATGAGAGTTTTTGATGTAATGGCTTAAAAAATGCTGATTCTATTTTGTGTGTGGATGGAGCTTAACTTGCATCAGTTTAAAGAATTTTTTTTTTTTTGCCTTTTATTATGATAGGACAGTATAGTAAAGTTCGACGACCCGGGACTTGAACTCAGGTCGCCCAATGCTAAAAAAATAAACATTGTCAGGTCACTGACCACTAGTCCATTGAAGCTAGTTATTTGCTGCAATTTGATAAATATTAGAAGTTTATTGTGTAAGAGACAAGGGGGAACAGAATCCGACGGCAAAAAACACAGCTGTCGGAATCCGTTCCCCCACACGCCTTATGAGAGGTGTTGATGTAATGGCTTAAAACATGCTGATTCTATTTTGTATGTGGATGGAGCTTAACTTGCATCAGTTTAAAGATTTTTTTTTTTTGCCTTTTATTATGATAGGACAGTATAGTAAAGTTCGACGACCCGGGACTTGAACTCGGGTCGCCCAAAGCTAAAAAAAACAAACGTTGTTAGGTCACTGACCACTAGGCCATTGAGGCTAATAATCTGTTGTAATTTGATAAATATTAGAACCTTTTTGTGGAAGAAACAAAGGGGGAACAGAATCCGACAGCAAATTGTTCAGCTGTCGATATCCGTTCCCCCACCCCAATGATGAGAGATGTTGATGTATCGGCTTAAAATATGCTTATTCTATTCTGTGTGTGGATGGAGCTTAAACAGCATCAATTTGAGAAATATTAGAACCTCAGTGTATCAGAAATATGGGGGGAACAGAATCCGTCGGCAAAAACAACAGCTGTCGGAATCCGTTCCCCCACTCCCATTATGAGAGGTGTTGATGTAATGGCTTAAAAAATGCTGATTCTATTTTGTGTGTGGATGGAGCTTAACTTGCATCAGTTTAAAGAATTTTTTTTTTTTGCCTTTTATTATGATAGGACAGTATAGTAAAGTTCGACGACCCGGGACTTGAACTCAGGTCGCCCAAAGCAAAAAAAATAAACATTGTCAGGTCACTGACCACTAGGCCATTGAAGCTGGTTATTTGCTGCAATTTGATAAATATTAGAACCTTATTGTGTAAGAAACATAAGGGGAACAGAATCCGACGGCAAATTGTTCAGCTGTCGAAATCCGTTCCCCCACCCCAATGATGAGAGATGTTGATGTATCGGCTTAAAATATGCTTATTCTATTCTGTGTGTGGATGGAGCTTAAACAGCATCATTTTGAGAAATATTAGAAACTCAGTGTATCAGAAATATGGGGGGAACAGAATCCGACGGCAAAAAAACAGCTGTCGGAATCCGTTCCCCCACGCCCATTATGAGAGGTGTTGATGTAATGGCTTAAAAAATGCTGATTCTATTTTGTGTGTGGATGGAGCTTAACTTGAATCAGTTTAAAGAATTTTTTTCTTTTGCCTTTTATTATGATAGGACAGTATAGTAAAGTTCGACGACCCGGGACTTGAACTCGGGTCGCCCAAAGCTAAAAAAAATAAACAATGTCAGGTCACTGACCACTAGGCCATTGAAGCTAGTAACTTGCAGCAATTTGATAAAAATTAGAGCCTTATTGTGTAAGAAACATAGGGGGAACAGAATCCGACGGCAAATTGTTCAGCTGTCGAAATCCGTTCCCCCACCCCAATGATGAGAGATGTTGATGTATCGGCTTAAAATATGCTTATTCTATTCTGTGTGTGGATGGAGCTTAAACAGCATCAATTTGAGAAATATTAGAAACTCAGTGTATCAGAAATATGGGGGGAACAGAATCCGACGGCAAAAAAAACAGCTGTCGGAATCCGTTCCCCCACGCCCATTATGAGAGGTGTTGATGTAATGGCTTAAAAAATGCTGATTCTATTTTGTGTGTGGATGGAGCTTAACTTGCATCAGTTTAAAGAATTTTTTTTTTTTGCCTTTTATTATGATAGGACAGTATAGTAAAGTTCGACGACCCGGGACTTGAGCTCGGGTCGCCCAAAGCTAAAAAAAACAAACATTGTCAGGTCACTGACCACTAGGCCATTGAGGCTAATAATTTGCTGTAATTTGATAAATATTAGAACCTTATTGTGGAAGAAACATAGGGGGAACAGAATCCGACGGCAAATTGTTCAGCTGTCGAAATCCGTTCCCCCACCCCAATGATGAGAGATGTTGATGTATCGGCTTAAAATATGCTTATTCTATTCTGTGTGTGGATGGAGCTTAAACAGCATCAATTTGAGAAATATTAGAAACTCAGTGTATCAGAAATATGGGGGGAACAGAATCCGACGGCAAAAAAAACAGCTGTCGGAATCCGTTCCCCCACGCCCATTATGAGAGGTGTTGATGTAATGGCTTAAAAAATGCTGATTCTATTTTGTGTGTGGATGGAGCTTAACTTGCATCAGTTTAAAGAATATTTTTTTTTTGCCTTTTATTATGATAGGACAGTATAGTAAAGTTCGACGACCCGGGACTTGAACTCGGGTCGCCCAAAGCTAAAAAAAATAAACATTGTCAGGTCACTGACCACTAGGCCATTGAAGCTAGTAATTTGCTGCAATTTGATAAATATTAGAACCTTATTGTGTAAGAAACATAGGGGGAACAGAATCCGACGGCAAATTGTTCAGCTGTCGAAATCCGTTCCCCCACCCCAATGATGAGAGATGTTGATGTATCGGCTTAAAATATGCTTATTCTATTCTGTGTGTGGATGGAGCTTAAACAGCATCAATTTGAGAAATATTAGAACCTCAATGTGTCAGAAGTATATGGGGGGAAAAGAATCCGACGGCAAAAAAACAGCTGTCGGAATCTGTTCCCCCACTCCCATTATGAGAGGTGTTGATGTAATGGCTTAAAAAATGCTGATTCTATTTTGTGTGTGGATGGAGCTTAACTTGCATCAGTTTAAATTTATTTATTTTTTTTGCCTTTTATTATGATAGGACAGTATAGTAAAGTTCGACGACCCGGGACTTGAACTCGGGTCGCCCAAAGCTAAAACAAACAAACATTATCAGGTCACTGACCACTAGGCCATTGAAGCTAGTAATTTGCTGCAATTTGATAAATATTAGAACTTTATTGTGTAAGAGACAAGTGGGAACAGAATCCGACGGCAAAAAAAACAGCTGTCGGAATCCGTTCCCCCACTCCCCTTATGAGAGGTGTTGATGTAATGGCTTAAAAAATGCTGATTCTATTTTGTATGTGGATGGAGCTTAACTTGCATCAGTTTAAAGAATTATTATGTTTGCCTTTTATTATGATAGGACAGTATAGTAAAGTTCGATGACCCAGGACTTGAACTCGGGTCGCCCAAAGCTATAAAAAAACAAACATTGTCAGGTTACTGACCACTAGTCCATTGAGGCTAATAATTTGCTGTAATTTGATAAACATTAGAACCTTATTGTGGAAGAAACATAAGGGGAACAGAATCCGACAGCAAATTGTTCAGCTGTCGAAATCCGTTCCCCCACCCCAATGATGAGAGATGTTGATGTATTGGCTTAAAATATGCTTATTCTATTCTGTGTGTGGATGGAGCTTAAACAGCATCAATTTGAGAAATATTAGAAACTCAGTGTATCAGAAATATGGGGGGAACAGAATCCGACGGCAAAAAAAACAGCTGTCGGAATCCGTTCCCCAACGCACATTATGAGAGGTGTTGATGTAATGGCTTAAAAAATGCTGATTCTTTTTTGTGTGTGGATGGAGCTTAACTTGCATCAGTTTAAAGAATTTTTTTTTTTTGCCTTTTATTATGATAGGACAGTATAGTAAAGTTCGACGACCCGGGACTTGAACTCGGGTCGCCCAAAGCTAAAAAAAACAAACATTGTCAGGTCACTGACCACTAGGCCATTGAGGCTAATAATTTGCTGTAATTTGATAAATATTAGAACCTTATTGTGTAAGAAACATAGGGGGAACAGAATCCGACAGCAAATTGTTCAGCTGTCGAAATCCGTTCCCCCGCCCCAATGATGAGAGATGTTGATGTATCGGCTTAAAATATGCTTATTCTATTCTGTGCGTGGATGGAGCTTAAAAAAGCATCAATTTGAGAAATATTAGAACCTCAGTGTATCCGAAATCTTGGGTAAACAGAATCCGACAGCAAAAAAAACAGCTGTCGGAATCCGTTCCCCCACGCCCATTATGAGAGGTGATGATGTAATGGCTTAAAAGATGTTGATTCTATTTTGTGTGTGGATGGAGCTTAACTTGCATCAGTTTAAAGAATTTTTTTTTTTTTTTGCCTTTTATTATGATAGGACAGTATAGTAAAGTTCGACGACCCGGGACTTGAACTTGGGTCGCCCAAAGCTAAAAAAAACAAACATTATCAGGTCACTGACCACTAGGCCATTGAAGCTAGTAATTTGCAGCAATTTGATAAATATTAGAACCTTATTGTGTAAGAAACATAGGGGGAACAGAATCCGACGGCAAATTGTTCAGCTGTCGAAATCCGTTCCCCCACCCCAATGATGAGAGGTGTTGATGTAATGGCTTAAAAAATGCTTATTCTATTCTGTGTGTGGATGGAGCTTAAACAGCAACAATTTGAGAAATATTAGAACCTCAGTGTGTCAGAAATATGGGGGGAACAGAATCCGACGGCAAAAAGCACAGCTGTCGGAATCCGTTCCCCCACTCCCCTGAGGAAGCGGATGACTAAATCGTTTCTTCCCAACGACTGACCGAGCGTTGTCTTAGAGAACGCCGCGATAGCCGCCACATAGACTTTGAGCGTAGAAGGGGCTCTGCCCTTATCCAACAGCTCCTGTAGGAAGGAGAGAACCTCCGTCACCCCACAGTCGAAGGGTGAAAAACCCAGAGCTGTGCACCAGCTGGAGAACAACGACCACTTCGAGGCATAGAGCCGTCTGGTAGACGGAGCCCTAGCCTGAGTGATAGTATTTAGCACTCCCACCGAGAGGTCAGCGGGTACCCGTTGAGCGCCCACACGTGGAGGGACCACAACTCCAGGGGTGAGGATGCCAAATTGAACCCCTGGCCTGAGAGAGGAGGTCCCTCCTCAATGGCACTGGCCAAGGGGCAGTATCTGCTAACTGCATCAGAACTGGGAACCATGGTTGGTTCCTCCAGAACGGTGCTACAAGCAGTACTGAACATTTTGTTTCCCTGATCCGTTCTATCACCTGAGACAGGAGAGAGACGGGGGGAAAAGCGTAGAGCGGACAGCGCGGCCACGTGTGGGACAGCTCTTGGAAAAGAACACGGGGCAGTGAGCGTTTTCGTGAGACGCGAACAGGTCCACTTCCGCTCTGCCAAATCTCTCCCACAACAGCTGGACTGTTTGCGGGTGTAGAGACCATTCGCCCGTCGGAATGTTGTTCCTGGACAGTCTGTCTGTTCCCAGGTTGTGTAGCCCGGGCACATGCACTGCTCTCAACGAGCGCAGGTTGCGCTGGGCCCATAACAGTAGGCGTTCTGCCAACCTGTATAGGTTTCGGGACCTGAGACCGCCCTGGTGATTTATGTAGGACACCACAGACATATTGTCCGATCGGATTAAGACGTGGTGGCCCTCTATTAGGGGACGAAAACGCGACAGCGCGTTGTCCCCTGCCAGCATTTCCAGGCAGTTGATATGTAGGAGCTTCTCCCGTTCTGACCACTGACCACTGCGACGCAGCTCTGATTGACCCTGAGACGAAGCTGACCGGACGTCCACGCTCTGCGCGGTACTCGCGCTTTCAACCAGAACTGCAGGGGGCGCATACGGAGCAGACCCAGCTGAAGAACTGATGATGCTGAGGCCATAAGGCCGAGCATCCTTTGAAAACCCTTGAGAGGGACGATCGCGCCGCAGCAAAAAGGGCTCGCTGCACGCTGAATGCTCAGCACGCGCTGTGAAGACAGCCGCGCTATCATAGACCGCGAGTCCAGAACTGTGCCCAGAAACGATATCGTTTGACTGGGGTTCAGACAGCTCTTCGCCCAATTGACTCTGAGACCAAGATTCTCCAGGTGATCGAGTAAAATGGTCCTGTGCTCCACGAGCTCTGATCGCGATTGAGCCAGAATCAGCCAGTCGTCCAAATAATTCAGCACTCGCATGCCTCGAAGCCTGAGGGGCGCGAGCGCTGCGTCCATGCACCTCGTAAATGTATGGGGTGCTAGGGACAAGCCGAACGGCAGGACTGTGTACTGGTATGCCTGTCCCTCGAAGGCGAATCTCAAAAAACACCTGTGACGTGACGCTATCTGTATTTGAAAATACGCGTCCTTCAGATCTATTGACATAAACCAGTCCCCTCGGCGAATATGCGCAAGGATTTTTCTGGTTGTGAGCATTTTGAAACTGCGTTTCGTCAATGCTTTGTTTAGCTGTCTTAGATCCAGTATGGGTCTGAAACCCCCGTCTTTTTTGGGAACCAGGAAGTATCTGCTGTACAGCCCCCCTTCGCTCTGAGCCTGAGATAAAGGCTCTATAGCCCCTTTGCTCATCAGTTCTGATATCTCGGTACGAAGTAGGTGTGCTACTTCTGAATTTACTTTCGATTCGACGCGCGCTGTAAAGCAGCGGGGACGTCGATAGAACTGTAGCGAGTAGCCTCTCTTTATAATGTCTAGCACCCAATCCGAAACCCCTGGAAGCGCTGCCCATGCATCTGCATGGTTGGCTAAGGGTTGGATGCGAAGCGCGCTCTGGTCGCTGGGTGACCGAAGCGCTTCGGTGTGCAGTAACATAGGCGTGATGCCCGTGACATTCGAGGCGGGGAGCGCACTGATTACAGCGGGCGGGACACTCGCCCTCGACCCCGTTACGGTGCTTAACCGATTGAGGGAGGGCTGAGCGAGTTCCGTAGGACTCATGAAGTCTGTGGGTAAATGTGGGCGCAGCGGGGCGGGCACATTTACTGCATTGAGCGCGCTGTCTGTCTGAACAGAGCGAGCGCACACAGGTTTCGTTTTTACAGAAACCGCGCGACATGCATAACATAGTGTTTGAGCTATGTTGGGTGCGCGTTCGACCTGGGTCGAGCTTATGAGCACGAGCCCTATGTGAAGGGCTGTGCTTGTGTGTAGGGATGGGCACTGGGAAGTGGGCATCAGCTCTACATTTATAGCACCATCGGCCGTGGCCGGGCTCATGATGTCTGTGGGTAAATGTGGGCGCAGCGGGGCGGGCACATTTACTGCATTGAGTGCGCTATCTGTCTGAACAGAGTGAGCGCACACAGGTTTCGTTTTTACAGAAACCGTGCGACATGCATAACATAGTGTTTGTGGGCACTGGGCAGTGGGCACATTTGCTATGTTTGGTGCGCGTTCGACCTGGGTCGAGTTTGAGAGCGCGAGCCCTGTGTGAAGGGCTGTGCTTGTGTGTAGGGATGGGCACTGTGAAGTGGGCATCGGCTCTACATATATAGCACCATCGGCCATGGCCGGGACACCAGAAAATACACTCTTTTACAGGATTTATCTGGGTAGCTGTAAAAACGGCTTTTGTGTGCAGGCAAGCGGGCAGCTGTACGGGCTTGCGCATTGCAGAATACGCTGAGACAGTCGCAGTTCCTGGAACTGAAACAGCGGTGCGCTTTGGTGAGAGTACGGCCGCAGCGGGACTCAAACACCGGAGCTTTCCTAGGCATGCTAGGATGTCTTCGGGGCTTCCGGTTTCACCGTGACCTTCTGCCGCGGTCCACGCGGAGCGGAGCGGCGGCTGGTCGAGCAAGAGCGGGGTCTCGAGCTGCGATCCTGCCGTCGTTGTGATGAAGCAGCGGGAGGCGGTCGCTGTGGCTGAGAGCTCCGAGCGGTCGGTTTAGCACGACCCGACGCAGAGCCGGAGCGCTTCGGGAGGAAGTGCTTGAAGGCTTGAGACGCTTTCTGAGCCTCGGCGAATCTCTCCACAAACTCGTTGACGGAGGATCCAAAGAGGCCGGCAGAAGATAGCGGGGCGTCGAGGAACGCGGTGCGCTCAGACTCAGACATCTCCGAGAGCGTCAGCCAAAGATGTCTCTCAGCTACAGTCGGTCGGGATGGAGAAGACTCAAGGGCCCGCTGAGAGCGACGCTTTTTACGGCGCGGCAGTGTAGCGGGAGGTGCAGGCTCGGAGAAAAATGCCAGGCGAGTCCTAAGAGTCACCATGATCTTCACACAGGCAGGAGACGCAGATGACATGGCGGTCTCCCTCGCTGAGTGGGGCTCGGCACGAGCCGCATGAAGGCATCTTTAGAAAGACGCTAGCTCTTTTAGTAGTGCGTGTCACAGGGCGAACACACACACACACAAAGAACAGTAAGAAGGCTTTAAAGGATATATGCGCCGGATAGCGCAGCTGGAACAGCAGTCGAAGGCGGCGTGGGCCAGCAGCTTCTGAGTGGCTCGTCCCGCTGAAGTGCTTTCTCAGACGGCGCGGCTTCTTCCGTGATCCAGCGATGCGAGAGCTTCGCTGAAGAGTTGAAAAATCAGTGAATCAGCCTTTTCGAGCTCCTTTTATAAGGCTAGGCCACACCCGTTTCGGCGGGAAGTGGCACGGAGGGCGCAAAGCGCCCTCATTGGTCTGACGTCACCTCAGACCTCGCTCGATAGGCTAATGCAGTTGCTGCAGAGCAGCCAATGAGCGAGCGAGCCGTCTCGCCTTTGGCTGTGTGCTGCTGCAACGCGCCTTACAACAATGCAAAATTATAGGATAATTTTTTGGCTTCAGTATTTCGTGGAAAAGAGTTTTTCCCCATTGCGTTTTTACAAACGCAGTACGAGAGACCTCTCGTAAGAAAACCGCATTTTTCCATCTTAAAAATATATCTAAATTACGGCATATGCTCTCATTGACAAATGCGGAACAATTAGTTCATGTGTTCATGACCTCAAGGCTAGATTATTGTAATGCTCTACTGGGTGGTTGCCCTGCACACTTAATAAACAAACTACAGCTGGTCCAAAACGCAGCAGCTCGAGTTCTTACCAGAACCAGGAAGTATGACCATATTAACCCTGTTCTGTCAACACTGCATTGGCTCCCTATTAAACATCGCATACATTTTAAAATATTGCTGATTACTTACAAAGCACTAAATGGTTTAGCTCCGCAGTACTTGAGCGAGCTCTTAACGCATTATAGTCTTCATGTCTATTGCGATCTCAAAATTCCGGCCAGTTGTTAATACCTAGAATATCAAAATCGACTGCTGGCGGTAGATCCTTCTCCTATTTAGCACCAAAACTCTGGAACAGTCTTCCTACCATTGTCCGGGAAGCAGAAACACTCTGTCAGTTCAAAGCCAGATTAAAGACACATCTCTTTGACCTAGCATTCACATAATACATTATAGACTTCTATAATCCAATGTTAGGCTGCATAGATTAGGTCAGCTGGAACCGGGAACACTTCCCATAAATCCTGATGTACTCATTACATCATAAGAAGAATGGCATCTACGCTAATTTTAGTGTCTTTCTTTATCCCAAGGTTTTCCGGCAGCCTGCCGGATCCAGGCCGTATCCAGATCTGACGAAGGACCTTCACCTGGACCCGATGACAACGCAGTGCTGAAGTGCCAACTAGTCTCTCCCTATGGAGGATCCCTTTACCACTCTACAGATAAACCCTGGCTGTGCTGTGTCCCGTCAACGCTCTGTGGCGGTACGTGGACAGAACTCAAAGCTTCAGGACCTCAGACCAGCTCTTTGTCTGTTACGGGGGCCAGCAGAAGGGAAAGGCTGTCTCCAAGCAGAGGTTGACCCACTGGTTAGTGGATGCCATCGCCTTGGCTCACCAAGCACAAGCCGTGCCTTACCCACTGAGGTTGCGAGCTCACTCAACAAATGTTGCATCCTCCTGGGCGCTGGCATGTGGTGCCTCGCTAACAGATATTTGTAGAGCTGCGGGATGGGCAACATCCAACATGTTCTCTAGGTTCTATAGCCTACGTAAGTGTAGAGCCGTTTTCCTCCTGTGTTCTCTAGTGAGGCTGAAGCACTGAGAGGCTCATCTCTTGTCAGCTTGCTGTGCCCAGTGTTATCCAACAGTCTCACTGATTCGGAACAGCAGTGATGGACTTCTCTGTGTAAGCCCTGTCTCATCAGGTAAGAGGGAGTAGGAGGTTTACACAGGGCGCTGGATGGGGTCAGCAGCTGTGGCGCTTTGGTAGGGGCATAAATACTGACTGATGAATCAGTTTGCTTAGCCAGTAGGATATTAATTTTGACTAACATTTTTTGTAAGTATAGGTCAATTTGCCTCATGCAATGCAGTATTGCAGCTTTACAGCAATACTGAAGCTAGTCACTGCAGGTATTCAGACAGTTATTTTTGATTTTACAAAAACATAAATAATCATAAATATAATCGCCACTATGTGGTCATGATATAAAGTACCAGTCACAAGTTGGACAAACTTTCTCATTCAAGTGAATGTGAGGGTTGGTTCAAACTTTTGGCTGGCACTGTCCATGTTCTACAACAGAAAAAAACAAAACAAAACAAACAAACAAACAAAAAACCCCCCCCGCTAAATAACACGTTTAAATAACACTAAAAAAAAGACTGATTTGAAAAAATGAAATGAAAACATCAATCAGATAATTGCAACGTGTATATTCTGTTTTGATTTGGTTCTGTTCGTATTTTCCTTGTCATTATTTGTTGACTTTGGCTGCAGCAGAAATGGCATACTTCCGTAATATATAGTAGGTAAAAAACAGTGACAAAAGATGTATGTCCAAAGTACTCATAAAAAAGTAGGCAAAAAGTACCCGGATGACCTACTTCTTCCGGTGAGATTCTGAAGTGTGTATACGATGGACACTTTACTGTCCCATGAGGTCACGGGAGAATCCCGTAACAATGGTGAACTTTATTGGAAGTTTCCTCACATATTGCTACATATTGTGTTGAAAACCCTCTGTGAACTTCTGGTGATTTTTGACATCTTTTTAAGTTTTATTAAAGAATACATTAGTGTCCTGTATTCTCTATTCACAGTAATAATAATAATAATTAAATTACAACTGGGTCAGTTTAAGTGCTGCAATTGGCCAGTGTACTGTGTTTTCCTTCTCTATATAGTCCATAATTGGTTATGAACATTGAATATTGAACATTGGTGTAATTACCAAATTGCTTAAACTCTAACAAAGATTTATTATATTTGGTTATCTGTTTTGGAAATTGCAAATCAGTTCTATAAAATCTATATTTTCAGTATAGATGTACTAAACAAATCACTGATTCAACATTCCATGATTAAACATTCAATCTGTTGAATTAATTGATAGATGTATTCAAATAAACAAAAACAGATGTAAATTAGAAAGTTTAATGTTCATAACATTATGAAAGGTTATTGCTTTATAAGAAAGGTAAATAAAGAATAAACTTATGAAAAAAGAGTTAAAAAGTTACATTGACATTTTGGATCTTGTAATAAGTCAACAGAAAATATTGTGAAATGTTTAAAAAACAGTACATTTATGATTACCTGTTGTAAGTTTTTATAATATGAAAACAAATTGTGAAAATAAAAACAATAAAACAAATTAAATATAATAAACCATATGGCTGTACATTATCCTTTAGATAACAATGTTTACAGCAACGTTAAGATTACATAGATATAATGTAAAATAATGGTAAGCAAATGTAAAAATTAATTATGAATAAATTATTAATGAATTATAAAGATGTGAAAGACAAACACAACATGAGCGATGCTAGCAATAGACAGAATGTATTGCTTGCTAGGCAAGAAGCGTTGTCATGGTCACTAAATTGCACTTCTTCTCCTTCACAGTCACACACAGTTGCTTGAATGGTGTTATCCTGATCCATCCCACCCTGATCAATAACTTTCAGGACAACATTGTAGTCTCCCTTCTCCAATGCAGACTTTGGCGTCAGAAAGACACCAGCCGCTAAAATGGGCACATTATAATAGTTAGACATGTATACCAAGCCAGCCAGATATTTCAATGTGTAACATATGAAAAATAAGATTAATTTCTCTTTAAAACATTAGTAATTGCTCACATGTGCCATTCATCGAGGTGGACCAATATTTACTGGTTTCTCCGTAGGTCTCAACTCTAAAGGGACCAGCGAAAGGAGGTCCATCTTTGTCCGTTATAGAGAGAAGCACTGGGGCTGAACCACGATTGCATATTCTTATATTCCTTTCACCGATGACAGGAGCGTTGTCATTTACATCCTCCAATTCAATTATCAGGGTTCCTGTGCCAGTTGCTGGAGCTTCACCTGCACACAAGCACAGACATCAGAAAAAGGCCAGCAATAATTCTCCTCTTAAAAAAGGAAACACAAATTACCATCATTATCCAACGCCAAAATGATAGCTCTGTATTTGCCATCTTTGACAAAGGAAGATTCTCTATCCATAAGGCTCCTGACTTTAATAACTCCAGTGTCTGGAGTAACACTCAGCCAGCCGGCAGGATCAGTGGCAATTTTATACCTGGAAGGAACCAAACATACAGGTTAAAACTAGAAATGTTCAGCAAGAACAACTTAAGTCTTGCCTGGTGGTTTAAAAACATTTGAAGTTCAAAGGATATACAGGCATGCTATGATTTAAATGCTGCGTATGAGAGATTTGACATGGGAAGGGATATAGGCCTTGATAGGTAGACAGTTGCTAAGGTGGTTTTCAGTGATTACTAGTGCTAGTGAGGCTATTTGACAAAAAAAAAAAAAAAAAAAAAAAATTCCTTAAAAGTCCATCATTGTGGTTGTTACGGCATCTAGCACTGGTGATCCCCTGCGCTCTCAGTCCCGTGCTCTCTTTCCTGAATACTAAGTGTCTCATATTTCAGCTCAGTATGGATCGTTACGCTCTGATTGCATTACACCTGTTCTGTATGAACTCTGGTCCCTAAGCTATATCTGCCTTGTAAACTCGGCGTCCTGTGCGAAGTATTGACTCACCCCGTGTTTCATGTCCGAGCGCTCTCTGGTTTTTCCTGATTGTCCGTGTTACTGACCCTTGCCTGTTTCTAACCTCTCTGACTGTCTGCAGCCTGCCGAGTGACCGTCGCCTGTACCTGGACTCTGATTCTCGCCGCCAGCCCTAAACCTTGCCTGTCTCCGGTTTTCCTGTTGTCTGCTGCCTGCCCCGATCCAAGCCTGTCTCTGACCCTGAGTTTAGCCACTGCCCTGGGCTCCTGCCTGGACCGTTCAAGCATATCTGCCTTTGTGTTATCCTTCTACTGAAACGCTTTATGTTTGCTTGAGACTTCTTATTAAACTGTTGCAAATGGATCTGCCTCACATGTCTGATTCGTCACAGGAAGCCTGTGTGATTTTTATTTTTCTACAAGATCTGAATCTCTACAGAAATCAGTCAGAATTTTCAAATGAAATAATGATATTTTAGTGGTTTGATTTGATTGTCTCAGAGGGGAAAATGATTTGCAAAATTTCTTACGTTATCTTCTGTGATTTTGCGGTGTCTGGATCAGTGGCTTTATAAGTAACTAATTCACTATCAACTGGTGAATCTTCACGTTTGAAGATAACCTTCTCCTTTGGATTAAACTCCGGAGGCTCATTAACATCTTCTACATTCACAGTGACTGTGGCAGTGGAAGTGGGCAAAGAACCGACAAATGGATCATCGTTCTCAACAATCACAGTCAGAATGAATTGCTTGTTCTTCTCAAAGTCCAGGGGCTGAATGGAAAAGAAAGCATATTTTACTAAAGGAACATGATCACAAAGTGCCAGTGGAAACACATGAGCAACACACAGTACCTTTACAGTGGTGATGATGCCCTCTAGCTGGCTGGGTCCAGTACTGACACTGAAAAACCCACTCTTGTCACTGCCAATAATCTTATATTTGGTTGACCAGGCAGGAGATCCAGGTTCATCTCCATCAGTAACTGCAAGTCTGGCCACTTCAGCCCCTACTTTATTCTCTGGGACAGATACAGTGTGCTAAAACAAAGAGATGTATGGTTAAAATACAGTTAAAATGCTTATTATATAACATTCTGAATGTATTAATATATATTACCGTGGTTTGCTCAAACTGAGGTGCGTTATCATTGCTGTCAGTCACAGTAATAACAGCTGTGCCAGTGGTTGCGTAACCTTTTCCTTTCATGTCAGAAGCCGTAATTAGCACAGTATATCTGGAATATGTCTGAAAAGAAAAATGTTTTCAGGTGAGTTTGTTTACATTAAATAATTATTCTTCACCAATGCGAGATCCATTCATCATTTCTCACCTCTTTGTCCAAGCCTAAAGCATTCACACGAATTCCTCCAGTAAGAGGGTTGATTGTAAACAGGTTTGGTTTTGGCAATTCTGGATCTTGCTTGATGATTGAGTAACTGATAATACCATTGTTAGTTTTTGGATCATCTGCATCAGTGGCTGTGACTGTCATAAACTCATGACCTTCAGTGAGAGAAGAAGAAAGACTGATTCAGTGAAACTGAAGAGGCATTTGGGGAAAAAACTGCTATACATTTCATTAAGAAACTGCATCATACACCTACCTATATCAGTAGCTTCAGGAACATTTCCATTGAATGGATTTTGAGTAAATATAGGCGGATTATCATTTTGGTCCAGCACATTTACAATAATTTCCATTGGCGCTTCTACAATATTCACACCAACTCCAGTCGCATGAACTACAAGCTAAAGACAGGAGAATAAATACAGGCATGTTAAAGGTGCATTGTGTAATATTTATGAGGATCTGTTGACAGAAATGCATTATAATATACATAACTATGTTTTGAGTGGTGTATAAAGACCTTACAAAATTAACTGTTATGTTTTTATCACCTTAGAATGAGCCATTTCTATCTACACACACTGCGGGACCCCTTACACGTTAAGGCGCCATTTTGCGCCACCATATTTCTACAGTAGAAACTTAAACGGACAAACTCCTCTACAGAGCGCGTTTCGTCACTCTTTTGTTTTTGCTTCTTCGTTAGTGATTTTAGAGGCAACTTGCACCATCACTACATTGAATACGCACAAAGAAAAAGTACTAGTATTAACAAATGCACATAACAAATTAACATATATTTGAACAAATGGAAAACCACATGTATTATTTTCCACAAGAGCCCGACAGAGCGTCAATCTTCGTCAGCAAAGAAAAGAAAACTTGATGCAGCCAGACGAAGTCGGGACAAATGATGGCAGAAATGTGGCCTTTTCCAGATGGAAGTCCATGTAACGTTAAGTGTTCTGTCTCAGGGCCCTTTCACACCTACCTTGTTTGGTCCGGACTTTCTGACTTTTCAGTTTGGTCCGAATCAAAATTACAGGTGTGAAACCTCCCCCGGACCACGGTCCGGACCAAACAGACGAAATTTGGTCCGACGAAAAGAGGTGGTCTCGGTCCGGATCAAACTGAACAAAGGTTTGGTTCGTTTCCAGTGTGAAAGCATTTTCTGTATGGTTCGGACTTTCAGACCATTTACAGGAAGTTCCGGTGTTTCCCGCGTAGCCTAAACAACTGAAGAAGAATATTTATGTGCAGTCCTGCCCACAGCGTTTCTTCCAGCTGATTCTTGCGCGCACACACACACACACACACAAACACACACACACACACACTTGTCCTGTGTCCTGCCGGCGACGATAAAATGTTCGCACAACGAGGACGTTAATTTGGTAAATTTGAACTAGCCTCGAGTATAGTTGGTGGTGCTGCTGGGAGTAATGTCGAAATAATAAAAGTATAGTGGCAACGATATGCGTCTGTTCATTCATTCTTGTCAAAGTTTTTTTTTTTTTTTTTCATTCTTGTCAAAGTTACCAGCCGAATTAACAACACGCTGACGTCAGACGCACGTCCGTTTACAAACCAATCAATGTCAAGATGCAGCCCATATAGATGATGACGACAGGACGCAAATACGTCATGTAAAGTTCTTTAGTGCGCTCGCATAATTGCAATGTGAAACCAAACCAAAACTAACCTAATGTATACAATGTATCAAAACATGAACTTTGGTTCGTACCTTGGTGCGGACTTTCAGGTGTGAAAGGGCCCTCAGATGAAAGAGGGGCTGAGCCAATGGTTGCAATTCACAACCGAACCGCTAGATGCTGCTAAAATCTACACACTGCACTTTTAAGAAATATATATCTGAGGTTGTTTGAAAACACAAATAAATTAGAGTTGTAGTTTTTTATTTTCATGTCTGTTAGCTTTGATACGTCAATATGCAAGTGTAGTTATGACTTAAATTTTAGTAGGTATACTAATTACAATAAATGTACAATGTATCTTCAAACATGAAAAGTAAACTGTGTGTCAAGCTATTTCACAAGGCATTTTTTCAGATTCTTTATACTTTTTTAGGTAACACTTTATAATAACGTTCAGTTGTAAGTCATTTATAAGTGGTTAGTTAATGATGAGTTAATCATTTACAGAACATTCATAAATGATTAGCAAGTGAGATACTAACATTTTATGTATGTTTTGTAAATTATGTTACAAGTCATTTACAATTGATTAGTTAATGATTAACTAATCATTTATAAAACATGAATATGTGTTTCATAAATGTTTAATAAATAATGTTTTTTTTGTTTGTTTTTTTGTATGTATGTAGCAATTAGAGGGTGCAGAAAGTGTTGTAAATGTCTTGAATACACGTACAGATCATTTGTAACAGGTAAGTGTAACACATTTACAAGTGATGAATAGTTTACACTGTAGATTAGGGGATGCAGAAAGTGTTGTAAATGATTTATTCATGTGTTTACACATCATCTATAACAGGTGTTGAACACTGTTTACACGGTGTATTGTAGCGTGTAGTGTGTAGTGTAGTGTGTAGTGTAGTGTAGTGTAGTGTAGTGTAGTGTAAGGGGCTGTTTACACCTGGCCACTTCATGCGTTTTCTCAGATCGGACAGCTATCTGATCGTGAAAAGACCAGGTGGAAATGCCCTCCGAAACGCATTCGAGACGGATTTGAATCCGATCGCTCAAACCACTTCAGGAGGAGGTCTGAGACGCATTCCAGACGAAACTGGACAAGTGTAAATGCATCTGGTTGTTGAAACCACATATGCAAATTGTACTTCTCCCAAAAATGCTAAAAAAATAAACATGTGAGAGCGTGTTATAGGGTATATGTAATGTTATAGCCAGATATGACGACGCTCTGGAACATGCATCACCGCAGATGCTGAGCATCTATTCATCAAGCCAACGTGCAAACTATCGCAAATCAAAGTGAAAGTAAGTCGCAGACGCTTAACACACAATCATCATCATCATTAAAAGTAAAGAAACGAAATGATCTTACCAGGGCTGTTGCCGCTCTCTCTTATTGCGGTCTTTGATTTTCAAATTTTAGCTGATGATCAATAAAATGCAGCTCATATCTGTTGCTTTCGGTGACGTGCACGCCATTAAATCTGCATATAGCGCGGGAATTGAAGATCGGATTTAAATCCGTTTCGCATAAACACATTTATGTGACCAGGTGTAAATAGAATCGTTTTGATAAATCTGATAGCTATCCGATCTGAGAAAACGCATGAAGTGGCCAGGTGTAAACAGCCCCTAAGTGCCACTGGTGAGGGTATAGACAGCTGTCTTCTGTAGAGTGTAATGTAGTGTGTAGTGTAGTGTAATGTAGTGTGTAGCGTGTAGTGTAGTGTAGTGTAATGTAGTGTGTAGCGTGTAGTGTAATGTAGTGTGTAGCGTGTAGTGTGTAGTGTAGTGTAGTGTAATGTAGTGTGTAGCGTGTAGTGTAATGTAGTGTGTAGCGTGTAGTGTAGTGTAGTGTAATGTAGTGTGTAGCGTGTAGTGTAATGTAGTGTGTAGCGTGTAGTGTAGTGTAGTGTAATGTAGTGTGTAGCGTGTAGTGTAGTGTAGTGTGTAGTGTAGTGTAGTGTGTAGTGTGTAGTGTAGTGTAGTGTAGTGTAGTGTAGTGTGTAGTGTAGTGTAGTGTAGTGTGTAGTGTAGTGTGTAGTGTAAGTGCTGACTGGTGAGGGTATAGACAGCTGTCTTCTGTAGTGTGTAGTGTAGTGTGTAGTGTAGTGTAGTGTAGTGTAGTGTAGTGTAGTGTGTAGTGTGTACTTCAGTGTAAGTGCTGACTGGTGAGGGTATAGACAGCTGTCTTCTGTAGTGTGTAGTGTAGTGTAGTGTGCAGTGTAGTGTGTAGTGTAGTGAGTAGTGTAGTATGTACTGCAGTGTAAGTGCTGACTGGTGAGGGTATAGACAGCTATCTTCTGTAGTGTGTAGTGTAGTGTGTAGTGTAGTGTAGTGTAGTGTGTAGTGTAGTGTGTAGTGTAGTGTAGTGTGTACTTCAGTGTAAGTGCTGACTGGTGAGGGTATAGACAGCTGTCTTCTGTAGTGTGTAGTGTAGTGTGTAGTGTAGTGTAGTGTAGTGTGTAGTGTAGTGTGTACTTCAGTGTAAGTGCTGACTGGTGAGGGTATAGACAGCTGTCTTCTGTAGTGTGTAGTGTGCAGTGTAGTGTGTAGTGTAGTGAGTAGTGTAGTGTGTACTGCAGTGTAAGTGCTGACTGGTGAGGGTATAGACAGCTATCTTCTGTAGTGTGTAGTGTAGTGTGTAGTGTAGTGTAGTGTGTAGTGTAGTGTAGTGTAGTGTGTACTTCAGTGTAAGTGCTGACTGGTGAGGGTATAGACAGCTGTCTTCTGAAGTGTGTAGTGTAGTGTGTAGTGTAGTGTGTAGTGTAGTGTGTAGTGTGTAGTGTAGTATGTACTGCAGTGTAAGGGCTGACTGGTGAGGGTATAGACAGCTGTCTTCTGTAGTGTGTAGGGTAGTGTAGTGGGTAGTGTAGTGTAGTGTGTAGTGTAGTGTAATGTAGTGTGTAGTGTAGTATGTAGTGTAGTGTGTACTGCAATGTAAGTGCTGACTGGTGAGGGTATAGACAGCTGTCTTCTGTAGTGTGTAGTGTAGTGTAGTGTGTAGTGTAGAGTGTAGTGTGTAGTGTAGTGTGTACTGCAGTGTAAGTGCTGACTGGTGAGGGTATAGACAGCTGTCTTCTGTAGTGTGTAGTGTAGTGTAGTGTAGTGTAGTGTGTACTGCAGTGTAAGGGCTGACTGGTGAGAGTATAGACAGCTGTCTTCTGTAGTGTGTAGTGTGTAGTGTGTACTGCAGTGTAAGTGCTGACTGGTGAGGGTATAGACAGCTGTCTTCTGTAGTGTGTAGTGTGTAGTGTGTACTGCAGTGTAAGTGCTGACTGGTGAGAGTATAGACAGCTGTCTTCTGTAGTGTGTAGTGTGTAGTGTGTTGTGTGTAGTGTGTAGTGTGTACTGCAGTGTAAGGGCTGACTGGTGAGGGTATAGACAGCTGTCTTCTGTAGTGTGTAGTGTGCAGTGTGTACTGCAGTGTAAGGGCTGACTGGTGAGGGTATAGACAGCTGTCTTCTGCAGTGTGTAGTGTAGTGTGTACTGCAGTGTAAGGGCTGACTGGTGAGGGTATAGACAGCTGTCTTCTGTAGTGTGTAGTGTGCAGTGTGTACTGCAGTGTAAGGGCTGACTGGTGAGGGCATAGACAGCTGTCTTCTCTGAAACACATGGACTCTTTAACCACTGTGCACCTGATGTGAGCAAAACACACAAAAAAAAAACAAAAAAAAAAAAAACACTGTGATACATGCATCGGATTGTTCTTTATGTAATAATCTATGTTTATTTTGTATCTGTCCCTATTCAAATAAACAACAAATAATAAAAAAATAAACATTTATGAAACGCATAATCATGTTTTGTAAATGATAAGTTAATCATTTACTAATCACTTGTAAATGACTTGTAACGGAATTTACAAATCATAAATAAAATGTTAGTATATCACTTGCTAATCATTTATGAATGTTTATCATTAACTAACCACTTATAAATTGCTTACAACTGAACGTTATTATAAAGTGTTAACCTTTTTTATCTTAGCTTTCAAAGAACTAAGAACGAGCAGATAATCCGATGCTGAAATGCTCTAAAAAATCAACTTACTCTGTATGAAGCTTTTTTTTCTCTGTCAAGTGGTTCAGTCACAAACAGATCCCCTGATAATCTTCCTATGGTAAAAATCCCCTTAGGGTCCACATCCGCTCCTTCACCTGTGATCCTGTATTCCATCTGAGCTTCCTTAGAATAGTCCGACTTTATCTAAATACAGAAAGCAATAAGATACAATAACAGAATATGTTAATAAAAGACATTAACAAAAGTTGTCAATAACAGACAAATCTCTTTCTCGTTCATCTAATTTTAACATTCCCTTCATGACTTTCTCTCACCTGGACCAGTAGATCTGGGAAAGGACCATTGCCATCCTCAAGCACATTGACTGGAGGAATAACCCAACCTTCTCTCTTTGCTCTCTTTGAATCCATTGAAGACATTGGAAACATCAGAACCATATCATCAGAGAGATATTCAATCTGAAAATGTTAGTAAAAAACACTGAGCAAAAAAAACGTTTTTGTTTACAGTTAAAGGTCCCATTATATGCCCCTTTTCACAAGATGTAAAATAAGTCTCTGATGTCCCCAGAGTGTGTATGTGAAGTTTGAGCTCAAAATACCCAACAGATCATTTTTTACAGCATGTTTAAATTGACATTTTTTGGGGCTCAGAAAAACGAGCTGTTTCAGTGTGTGCCCTTAAAATGCAAATGAGCTGCTGCTGGACGACCCAGGGGGCGGAGCTTCACGAGCTCGCGCTCAGTCTGTCAGGACAAATTCATCTCACGGAATGATGATAATATCAGAAACTCTCAGTAACGGCGTTCATTTCGAGTCGGACAATAATGCCTACAGAGTCAGAGTGCTGTATAGAGATGAAACAGGTATGGTTTAGTAGTTTAATTACGGTTATTATAACGTATTTGTCATCTGCTTGTATGTATCCATTATTTATTAACAGCCTACAAGTCTGCTGTTTCGGACCAGGTCCGAATGATGATCAAACATACTGATGAGTTTAATAAAGTTTATTGTACATCACACAAAAGATGAAGCGTCAGTTTTACTTCAGAAAATCACCGTAAGAGCTGAGTAAACACAGTAGCCTAAGTTATAAGAAGTGCGCAAGTAGCCAGTAGAGTTGAGGGAGCATTCCTGTGGGCGGAGGTTAGTCTAAACACGGTTCTGGTGATGTCACTAATGAAGGAAGTAGAGGGGTGTAGTCCAATCGAGCCGTTTTATGTAGTCAACTTCTGTTAAATAAAATATCTCGCTTGGCATTGAACTTTGAGCTTTATAATTTTACAGATATTATTTATACTCTAACAACAACATTACACACTAACTAAAGTTTGAAACATGGGATCACGTAGAACGGGACCTTTAAACACAGCACACAAACCATCAAATATCTGGATAATTGCATCTTTAGAATCAGAAAGAACTTTATTGCCAAATCAAGCACAGCGTTAGTTCAGACAGGCCACGTAGGCATAGGCTGCGATCAGCTGACGCGGTCAGCTGTCAAATTGCTCCAACCACTACCGTTCTCCTATTAGACCGGAAGGATATATATACACGGCACTTCCGCCTGGGAAACATGCTTAAACTACTCGCAACCCCCCCCCCCACCCTCACCACTATAAGTATCAAGCATATTTCCATGCACCTTTTGGCTGTTGTCTTCTTTGTTTCAGATTATCAAGGCTTCCAAGTCCTAGAGCCACGGACATAATCGCGAGAGACACACCCTTCCTCATAGCAAGCTACAGCATAGACGTCCTGGACTCACTGCTACGTCTACATGTTTAACCACGGCTTAAAGACATTACTAAACTGTCTTAATCATCTGTATTGCTCAAGCTGATGGTTCCATAGGGGGGTTTATGCTAAAGCTACGTATGTCATTAATTATGGAGCAAGAACCCCCATAAGGAACCATACCGCCAAAGATAAATTGTGTCAATAAACTCAAGTAACTTGCCAAAGTGGTCTCGTCTGAAGTATGCTTACAACACAAGGAATTTGTCTTCATGACAGAAGCTTCCAGTGCACAGACAGAAAGACAGATAACAAAAATAATATAAAAATTAGTGCTGTTAGCGATAACGCATGTGATTAATTTCAAAACCCTTAACACGTTAAAATAATTTAACACAATTAATTTTTCCACGATTTAAAAATTTTACATTTCCACAATTCTGCATCTCTGTTTGCAATCAGATCATTTTAAACCGTTAAACTCTGTGAAAGTTTTCAGTGATCCAGTAATCAAATTCATTCAACAATCAGTCCAAAACAGCACTAATGTAAAGAAGGCCAGGCTGATTACATCAGAGATATCAGAGAGAATAAAGACTCACATTGTGTTTTTAGTGTATTATTCATTCCAGTGTGAGCTTTGCTTTAACACGAGCTCTGTCATATTCTGTGATTGTTTCTGAAGAGTGCAGTTTTGGTGACGTACAGGAGTCGTACAGTAAGCGTGTGAGAGTCTGTTATATTGATGCACAAACAACAAACTGTGTATGTGTGCTCTCGATCACCGATCGCATGCTGCATTTCTGTACAGACACATTTCAGTTTACACACACACTCAGGATAATGTTTGCTGTGTTTAGTAATTGTACGTTTATGCAGTCAGGTCAAGGTGATTGATTTAGGAGTTTTTTGGCTTCTCCATGTGGTCCTGTTCGGTATTGTAGTTTGGCTCATTTAAAATGTAAAAAAGCTCTTTGTTGTTGCTCTGTATACATACTATACACTGTGGAATTGTTAAAGTTTTTTTTCTGTAATGTTTTTTTTTTTTTCTTCATGGGTGCTTTGGTGTGCATAATTTTATTATATAATAGTAATTATTTGGAATCCTTCTATCATTTGGTTATTTGGTGTCCCTTTGGAGTCTCCACGGGTCCTTGAGGCTTGCAGAAAATACAGGGTCGGCGCCAGGACATACGGAACGAGGGGGCCTCGTTGTGTCACTGGGGGGGGGGGGCATACCTCTCCCACCCTCAATAATAATAATACACCCACTTTTAATTAAAACAACAACAACTTCTATAAATCCATGATTGCTTGAATGATCACGCACGTTAGGTGTTTTAGACGAATACAGATTATTATGAGTAAAGAGTAGAAGTTGACTGAAAAAAAAATACTTAACGTCATGACATACAGTCATATTTCAATCAATTACATACAAGCTGCTAGTGACGTAATTTATTTAATCGCCTGTCGCGAGTGAAAATGCAAAGTTGCAATGCTGATTTTATTCTAGTAAAACTAAATTAATTGACAAAAAAAAAAAAAAAAAAAAAAATATATATATATATATAGGCTATATATATAAATATATATATATATATATTTTTTTTAAATAGGCCTATATATATATCGTCGCTATCGGGCGGAATCCTCGTATCTCTAAGGAAATTAAAAAACCGGCATATTTTTTGAGTTATTAAACATTGTATCGTTAAAGTTGGTATTATACCTTATATTGCTATCCTATACTGTTGTGTACCAACATTAACACAACATTTCCCCAAAATCATGTTTAATCGGAGATACGAAATTTATGACTTGGGAGCAGGGAGATACGAGGTTAATTTTCGCTGTCATTGTTGATAAGAATGGTACGGACACAGACGTCGCTGCTGCCAGCAGTGTTCATCAAAGTCTGCGGTCGCGTTGAGCCTTTTGACAAGATAAGGCTTTAATGCCACGTTCCAGGCAACCTCCAACTCGTAACTGGGAGTACATCGATCTAGTACGAGTTCACGGGTGGGAAGTTACGGGTTTTACTTCCGTTCCAGTGCACTTTCACGGGTATAAGGTTGGAAAAACAAGGGTTACAGGTTGCCTGGAACGATGTACTCCCACAATTACGAGTTGGAAAAACACGGGTTACAGGTTGCCTGGAACGCGGCATAAGAGCCATTCAGATCTAATGATTGTGGTTACATACATCTTCCTAAACTCCATTTTAAACGTTTAAGAGATATGAGTGATGCATGTAATACCAAAATACTAGACTGTTAGCCTAGAAATCTAGACGCACCCTAGCGGCAGCAAAATGTATTTTGCAGCCAGGGTAGTCTAGAAACGTACTCGGTTACTAACGTAACCTCGGTTCTCTCTAGAAGAGGGAACGAGTACTGCGTTTGAAAAACGCTACGGGAAAAGTCTCTTTTCACGAAACACTGAAGCAAAAATTATCCTTTAATTTTCATATATGTAAAACGCGTTGCGGCAGCAGCAGACAGCTTCGCGCCCTCCTCGCCACTTCCCGCCGAGACGGGCGTGGCTTACCTCTATAAAAGGAGCTCGAGAAGGCTGATTCACTTGATTTTGATCGCCGAAGCGAACCAGAGTGAACCAAACGCACGGCAAGGGAACGCAGTACTCGTTCCCTCTTCTAGAGAGAACCGAGGTTACGTTAGTAACCGAGTACGTTCTCTTACGAGAGTTCTCTCGTACTGCGTTTGAAAAACGCTACGGGAATCCCTTGCAAAACGTCGTGCGTGCTGGGATAAAAACACTGATCACCGGAAGCTATTTCAGGCATACAGTGAATAATCACCAGATAGACTAACACAGAGTCAGGGAATAAGGGGGGGAGCCTTAATTCCCTATACTGTAGCGTCCGCAGGCTTAACATGACCTCACAGGGAGAGTCTAAAGACAGGAGGGGTTTCCTCCGTCCTTATATAGACATGTCCACAGACGCGAATATGACATCACATAGCCAGGGTAGGGAGCCTGCACTAATGTGGGAAAACGTGGGTCTTACACAATTCTGCCCAGTATAGTTGGTAGCGCATTGCGCCTGTAAATAGATTACACCGACAAAAGCTTAGCCTGTAAGGCGGGAACCTCTAGGTTATAAAACCTGATAAATGTAGACGGAGAGGCCCAGCCTGCCGCCGTACATATATCCTGTAAGGAAATCCCGCTGGACCAAGCCCACGAGGAGGCAACGCCTCTCGTCGAGTGCGCTCTGACTCCCAACGGGCATTGAATGCCCTTGGCAGTAAAAGCCAGCGCTATGGCGTCAACTATCCATCTGGATAGACTTTGTTTCGAAACAGCCGTTCCTTTGGAACGTCCGCTGAACGAGACAAAGAGCTGCTCTGTCTGTCTGAAGGCAGCAGAGCGGGACATATAAGTTCTTAAAGCCCTAACAGGGCAAAGAAAACTCGAGTCCCCTTCCTCACTCGACGCCGGCAGGGCAGCCAGGGAAATAACCTGAGCCCGAAAAGGAGTGTTGAGGGATTTCGGCACATAGCCGTGCTTAGGTTTGAGTATGACTTTAGAGTCATTAGGACCAAACTCCATGCACGTCGTGCTCACGGAGAGCGCGTGCAGATCGCCTATGCGCTTCACTGAAGCGAGAGCCATCAAAAACACTGTTTTGAAAGACAAATGTTTGAGGCTGATTGACTGGATAGGCTCGAAAGGGGCACCTTTCATGGCCGCCAGGACCGTAGAAAGGTCCCACATAGGGACTGAAGGAGGTCTGGGTGGATTCAGTCTCCTAGCTCGCCTGAGGAAGCGGATGACTAAATCATTCCTTCCCAGTGACTGACCCAGCGTTGAACCAGAGAACGCTGAAATAGCCGCCACATACACTTTGAGCGTGGAAGGGGATCTGCCCTTATCCAACAGCTCTTGTAGGAAGGAGAGAACCTCCGCTACCTCACATTCGAGGGGTGAAAGGCTCCGAGCTGTACACCAGCCGGAGAAAACCGACCACTTTGAAGCGTAGAGCCGCCTGGTCGACGGCGCTCTAGCCTCCGTGATGGTATTCATGACTCCCTCTGCGAGACCAACGGGTATCCGTTGAGCGCCCACACATGAAGGGACCACAGTTCCGGGTGTGGGTGCCAGATCGAGCCCCTGGCCTGCGAGAGGAGATCTCTCCTCAACGGCACTGGCCATGGAGCGATGTCTGCTGACTGCATCAGAACTGGGAACCATGCCTGGTTCTTCCAGAACGGTGCTACAAGCAGCACTGGGCATTTTGTTTTCCTGACCCGTTCCAACACCTGAGGCAGGAGGGAGACGGGGGGAAAAGCGTATAGCGGGGAGCGCGGCCACCTTTGGGACAGCGCGCTGTCAGTCTTTGAAAAGAATGCGGGGCAGTGAGCGTTTTCGTGGGACGCGAATAGGTCCACCTCCGCTTTGCCGAATCTCTCCCACAACAGCCGAACTGTTTGTGGGTGTAGAGACCATTCGCCTGTAGGAACGTTGTTCCTGGACAGTCTGTCCGGGCCCACATTCAGAAGCCCGGGCACATGTACTGCTCTCAGCGAGCGTAAGTTGTGCTGAGCCCATAGTAGGAGGCATTTCGCCAGCCTGTACAGGGATATGGAATTCAGACCGCCCTGGCGATTTATGTAGGACACCACTGCCATGTTGTCCGAACGGACTATGACGTGTTGGTCCTTGATGTGGGGACAAAAACGCGTCAGCGCGTTGTACACTGCCAGCATTTCTAGGCAGTTTATGTGTTGGAGCTTTTCTCGTTCCGACCATAGGCCAAAGAACGGTCTGCCCTCGAGCAGCGCTCCCCATCCCGAGGTGGATGCGTCCGTAGACACCATCCTCACCCTCGAGGAAGTCCCCAGGCTTACACCTGATTGGTACCAGTCGTTCGCCATCCAAGGCACCAGGGCTGTGACACAGTCCTGATCGACCTTGAGGCGTAAATGACCGGACACCCACGCTCTGCGCGGAACCCGCGCTTTCAACCAGAACTGCAGCGGGCGCATGCGGAGCAAGCCCAGCCGGAGAACTGACGATGCTGAGGCCATGAGACCCAGCATCCTTTGAAATTTCCTGAGCGGGGTGAAAGCTGAATGTTCAGCATGCGCTGTGGCGACAGCCGCGCTGTCATAGACTGTGAGTCCAGAACTATACCCAGAAACGGAATCGTTTGGCTGGGGTTCAGTGAACTCTTCGCCCAATTGACCGTGATACCAAGATTCTCGAGGTGATCGAGTAAAATGGCTCTGTGCTCTATGAGCTGAGATCGTGATTGGGCTAGGATCAACCAGTCGTCCAAATAGTTCAGCACTCGCATGCCTCTGAGTCTGAGAGGAGCGAGCGCTGCGTCCATGCATTTCGTAAATGTACGAGGTGCCAGGGACAAGCCGAAAGGCAGGACTGTATACTGGTATGTCTGACCCTCGAAGACGAATCTCAAGAATCGCCTGTGATGTGACGCTATCTGTATTTGAAAATACGCGTCCTTCAGATCTATCGACATGAACCAGTCTTCCCGGCGAACATGCGCGAGAATTTTGCTGGTTGTGAGCATTTTGAAACGGCGTTTCACTAACAATTAGATCCAGAATGGGTCTGATACCGCCGTCCTTTTTGGGGACTAGAAAGTATCTGCTGTATATCCCCTGTTCGCTTTGAGCTCGGGGAACAAGCTCTATCGCCCCTTTGCTTATCAGTTTTGATATTTCGGAGCGAAGTAGGTGTGCTACTTTCAGCGGTACCGAAGTTTCGACGCGCGCTGTGAAGCGCGGAAAGCGTCGAAAAAAACTGTAGCGAGAAGCCTCTCTTTATAATGCCTAAGACCCAGTCCGAAACCCCTGGAAGCGCTGCCCATGCATCTGCATGGTTGGCTAAGGGCCGGATACAGAGCGCGCTCTGTTCGCCGTGCGACAGAGGTGCTACGGGGCTCACAAACGTAGGCGTTATGCCTGCGGCATTTGAGGCGGGGGGCGCGCTTAATACAGCGGGCGGAGCGCTTGTCCTCGACCTTACAACAGTGCTTGGCTGAGTGAGGGAGAGCTGCGCGAGTCCCGTGGGACTCATGTGTGCGAGTAGATGTGGGCTGGGAGCGGACACATTTACTGCTTTGGGCGCTGCCTGTGTAAGCAGCGCGCGCGCTCATAGGTCTCGTTTTTACAGAGAGCCTGTGATCTGATAGACATAGTGTTCGTGGGCACTGAGTAGTGGGCACTTTTACTATGTGGGGAGCGCAATCGACCTGAGTCGATTTATTTGCGCGAGCCCTAAGTGCAGGGCTGTGCTTGTGTGTAGGGATGGGCACTGAGAAGTGGGCATCGACACTACATTTATAGCACCATCGGCCGTGGCCGGGACACCAGAAAATACCGTGAGTAAGTGTGGGCGCGGGAGAGCGGGCACAGTTACTGCAATGAGTGCACTGTCTGTCTGAGCAGAGTGAATGCACACAGGTTTCGTCTTTACAGAAACCACAAGGCATGCAGAACATAGTGTTTGTGGGCACTAGGCAGTGGGCACGTTCACTATGTTGCGTGCGTGATCGACCCGAGTCGAATATATGAGCGCGGGCCCTGTGTGAAGGGCTGTGCTAGTGTGTAGGGATGGGCACTAGCAGTGGGCATCTTCTCTACACATATAGCATCATCGGCCGTGGCCGGGACTTCGGTAGAAGTCCGGCCATGTACCACGTGCTCGTGGGCTGCAAAAAACACGTCTGCAGTTGCCTCTCGGGGAACAAACAGAGTGATTTGCATTCGGCGGCATAAATATTTTCTGCCGGCCGGCCTGGGGTTCGAACCTCCGATCCCCCGCGCGCGCAAGTCTAAGAATCTACCACTGGACCACAGTGAAGATACATAGACAAGTCAGCACGAGTATTATCCACACTGGCGTTTGCTTGCAGGCATGTACCACGTGCTCGTGGGCAGCAAAAAACACGTCTGCAGTTGCCTCTCGGGGAACAGACAGAGTGATTTGCATTTTCAGACGCCTGCAAAATGCCAGAATGTGAGAAGAGTGGAAATCGCCCAGTTTCAGCGGGGCTGAAAACACTCCATTCTCCTTTCGCCAGTGACGCGCGGGAACTGTAGAAACGGTGTTCGGTTGCAGGCAAGCGGGTACTACGCGCTCGCTGGCTGCAAAATGCATCTCTGCAGTCGCCTTCAGGGGACTTACAGAGCAAAGCATTGGCGGCATAAATATATATGCCGCTAGACCGGGATCCGAACCCCGGTCTCCCGCGTGGAAAACCTATAATTCCACCACTGAGCCACAGGGGGATACAGGCTTTTGAAAGCGGCGTCAACATGTATTCTTCGGCGTTTGCTGGCAGGCAAGCGTGTAACAGACTCACTTGCTGCAATAATATTTCCAGTCGCCGAACAGGGAACTGAGAAATGTGAGAGAAAAGAGGTCAGACCGACCAACGGTGGGACTAAGAACACTCTTTTCTCCTTCGCCAGTGAATGACGCGTGCAGAGGCAGGGTAGCTTTTCTTGTAACGTAAAGAAAAACTAATCCCGCCATCCGCTTCCAGGAAGGGCAGCCTCGGAAGGATGCCCGGCGAGTCCTCAGAGTCACCGTAGGCAATTGGCTCGGAGTGAAGGCGTTCGCCGTCAGCGAGCGCGAGCGCTGCATGAGAAGGCATCTTGAAAAAGACGCAGCTCTTTTAGGGGTGTGTGTTGCAAAGCGAACACACACACACACACATACACAAGAACAAGAATGTAAAGGATATGGCGTCGGAAAGCGCAGCAGGTACGGCGGTAGAAGGCGGCGTTGGCCAGCGGCTTCAAGGGCTCGTCCCGCTGAAGTGCTTGCATCAGACGACGCGTGCTTCCTCGTGATCCAGCGATGCGTGCGCTTCGCTGAAGAGATTAAAATCAAGTGAGTCAGCCTTCTCGAGCTCCTTTTATAGAGGTAAGCCACGCCCGTCTCGGCGGGAAGTGGCGAGGAGGGCGCGAAGCGCCCTCATTGGTCTGATGTTGCATCAGCCTGCGCTCGATAGGCTTATGCAGTTGCCGCAGAGCAGCCAATGAGCGGACAAGCCGTCTTGCTTCAGCTGTCTGCTGCTGCCGCAACGCGTTTTACATATATGAAAATTAAAGGATAATTTTTGCTTCAGTGTTTCGTGAAAAGAGACTTTTCCCGTAGCGTTTTTCAAACGCAGTACGAGAGAACTCTCGTAAGAGAACTCTCCATTTCGAGCTGCAAAAACCTAAATTGGGTCAGGCCAATCACGTCGCGTATAGAGTAGGCGGGGCGGGCTTAACATATGACGACAGAGTTGCGACGGTTACCTGGCTGCGACTTGAAAACACTGAATGATGGCTTCTGCTGGAGAACAGTCTTTCGAATCGGCTTTGGCCGCGACTCTGGAGGACTTGGAGTTAAGTTTTTCTTTGAGAAAAGAGCAAAGAACGGCACTGAAGTCATTCTTAAAAAAGGGAAGATGCGTTCATCGTTTTGCCGGCCAGATATGGCAAAAGTTGAATCTATCGTTAGCTCCGCTGTTGGGAAAACACTCTGGTTGGTTGAAGCGCTGTCCTATTGCGTGCAGAGGGAATTTGAAAGACAGCCGTTTATCCCGCCCCTCGGATTAAACCGCGTCTATGGTGAGTTTCCAGACCTAACATCTTGATGTAGGTCTGGCTTGCCAGGCTACTAGACTGTCTAAAATAGGCGGAAATTAATCTGCACGCAAACAAAGTCAAGGCAAGTCAAGAGAAAAGGCTTCAGTAGTTAACCAAAGCTAACGACTGTGGTTACATACATCTTCCTAAACTCCATTTTAAAGGTTTAAGAGCTATAAGTGAAGCAGAACAAAAAACGATGAGCTGACTAACGTTAGGCTGTCTAATAGGCGGAAATTAGACCAGTAGACCTACCTTTTTTCTCCCATAAATAAAAACCTTGCTACTTGGGGTATTTTACATGCACAGTGCCAACTTCGAGTCAGTAAAATAATAATAAAAACAATAATTTAATACTGGTATCCAAAACATTTAATTCAATTCAAGTATTATATTAGATACATTTTAAAACTTCAATGCACACGTATAATAAGCCTAGTAATAATAAGCCTAGTAATAAGTAGACATTTAAAATACATCAATAACTGATATCATACACTGCTCAAAAAAATTAAAGGAACACTTTGAAAACACATCAGATCTCAATGGGGAAAATATCATGCTGGATATCTATACTAATATGGACTGGGTAATGTGTTATGAACGAAAGGATGCCACATCGTTTGATGGAAATGAAAATAATCAACCTACAGAGGATTGAATTCAAAGACACCCCGGAAATCTAAGTGAAAAAATGATGCAGCAGGCTTGTCAATTTTGCTGAAATTTCATTGCAGCAACTCAAAATGGTTCTCAGTAGTTTGTATGGCCCCCACGTGCTTATATGCATGCCTGACAATGTCGGGACATGCTCCTACTGAGACGACGGATGGTGTCCTGGGGTATTTCCTCCCAGATCTGGACCAGCGCATCACTGAGCTCCTGGACAGTCTGAGGTGCAACCAGGTGATGTCAGATGGACCGAAACACAATGTCCCAGAGGTGTTCTATTGGATGTAGGTCAGGTGAGTGTGGTGGCCCTTCAATGGTATCATTCCTTCATCCTCCAGGAACTGCCTGCATGCTCTCGCCACATGAGGCTGGGCATTGTTGTGCACCAGGAGGAACCCAGGACCCACTGCACCAGCATAGGGTCTGACAATGGATCCAAGGATTTCATCCCAATACCTAATGGCAGTCAGGGTGCCATTGTCTAGCCTGCAGAGGTCTGTGCGTCCCTCCATGGATATGCCTCCCCAGACCCTCACTGACCCACCACCAAACCGGTCATGCTGAACGATGTTACAGGCAGCATAACATTCTCCACGGCTTCTCCAGACCCTTTCCTGTCTGTCACGTGCTCAGGGTGAACCTGCTCTCATTTGTGAAAACCACAGGGCACCAGTGGCGGACCTGCCAATTCTGGTGTTCAATGGGAAATGCCAATCGAGCTCCCTGGTGCTGGGCAGTGAGCACAGGGCCCACTAGAAGACGTCGGGCCCTCAGGCCACCCTCATGAAGTCTGTTTCTGATTGTTTGGTCAGAGACATTCACACCAGTGGCCTGCTGGAGGTCATTTTGTAGGGTTCTGGCAGTGCTCATCATGTTCCTCCTCGCACAAAGGAGCAGATACCGGTCCTGCTGATGGGTTAAGGACCTTCTACGGCCCTGTCCAGCTCTCCTAGAGTAGCTGTCTGTCTTCCTGGAATCTCCTCCATGCTCTTGAGACTGTGCTGGGAGACACAGCAAACCTTCTGGCAATGGCACGTATTGATGAGCCATCCTGAAGGAGCTGGACTGCCTGCGCAACCTCTGTAGGGTCCAGGTATCGCCTCATGCTACCAGTAGTGACACTGACCCTAGCCAAATGCAAAACTGGTGAAAAACAGTCTGAAAAGATGAGTAGGGAAAAAATGTCAGTGGCCTCCACCTGTAAAACCATTCCTGTTTTGGGGGTTGTCTCACTGTTGCCCATCTAGTGAACCAGTTGTTAATTTCATTAACACTAAAGCAGCTGAAACTGATTACCAACCCCCTCTGTTACTTAACTGACCAGATCAATATCCCAGGAGTTTAACTGACTTGATGCTATTCTCTGATTAAAAAGTGTTCCCTTTATTTTTTTTGAGCAGTGTAGTTTAACACAGATAAAATCAGAGTTGAGGCTTGCCCCTTTATAGAATTTTTGAAGGAAGCTGAACCAAATAGTTTATTTTCTGTGTAACCAGATATAACATTCACCATGTTATGATTAATGTACCATTGTCTTGACGCTTGTATAGTATAGATGTTGTTCGTTTATTTTATTTATTATTTATTTTCTATGATTTTATTATTATTTTTACTATAATTATGTATTTTTATTTATATATTTTCCTGTGTTTGTTTTAATGTAAATGCTTCAAAAATCAATAAATACAATGTTGAAAAAAAAAAAAAGAGTTGAGGCTTGCTTTACGTGTTGCTCGATGAGGACTTCTTAATTGTTGTGACTTTCAATCCTGAGGAGACAAAATGCCGCGAGGCTCCTGCCCGCCGTGGAGTGAAGAAGAGGTGGAGTTACGAGGATTCTCAGACAGTGTCCAATGGAGTTAAGAGATTTGCTCTCAAGCTATTTTCAACACTTCAGATTGGTTAATAATTTGTAAAAATAACAGTATCATCTGGGGACTGACCAATAGCATCGATTTGTGAAAAAATATGAAATTGACCAAATTTGGACATACAAGGTTTCCACCCGACAGGCGACAGCGACGATATGTAGTTAATTATATGTCAGGAATAAGAGGGCTCAGTGGAACCGTCACCGTGCCTGTTGCTGAGTCTCAACGGATGAAATCGCGCTCCGAGGCAGGGTGGTGTGCTGACCAGAGGTGAGGGGGCACAGTAACCTAGGTGGCCGGGCCAGGCCCCCTGGGGCCCCCTCGTGGCGCCGACCCTGAGAAAATAGTTTAGTGAGAATCACCCTTCAATCTGATTGTTTACTTTGTTGGATTTAGCAAATTATGATAAAATGAATGTTAAACAAGGTAAATGGCATATGCTTCATTTCACGATAAGTGTGTGATTAATTCGATTAAAAATACAAAATAGACAATATGTGTACAGGTGTTATGTACAAATGCAAGGGAATGTGAATAAAAGGTATGACACGATAAATAAATGTAAGTATAAATAGTGTTGTGTATTTGCACATGTTTATTGCCCAGTGGGGGCATTTACTGTTCATGAACTGTTCACTGCCTGAGGAAACAACTTTTCTTGATTCTGGCTGTTCTGGTGCTCATTGGTCTGTAGCGCCGGCCAGACGGAAACTGGGAATTTTCCCAGGAATTGGGGTGGATGTGAGGAATCCAGAGTGATTTTGCCAGCCCTTTTACTCACTCTGGATAAGTACAGTTCTTGGAGAGTGGGAAGGGGTGTACCAATGATTCTCTCAGCAGTCCGGACTATCCTCTGTAGTCTTCAGAGGTATGATTGGGTAGCTGAGCTGAAGCAGACAAATAATAGAAGTGCAGAGGACAGACTCTATGGGCCCTATCATACACCCGGCTAGTTTCAGCCCGACGCAGTTTTCATTTTCTCCTCCTGCTCCACGTTGTTTAAATAGCAAATGCATTTGTGCTCATCTATTCGCCCATGGGCTGCTGGTCTGAGAACGAGTGTGTGTTCAGGCGCACTGTTGGCGCGTTGCTATTTTGAGGAACTGAGATATAGACTGTGCCATTGACAAACTGAAACCTGGTCTAAAGTCAATGGCGCAGTATTTTTTTGTTATTTAAAGAGTGCATTAGTAATATGAGCCTCGACAACGCGCTTACACTCTGCTTATTACACACACACTCTGCTTATTACACACACACTCTGCTTATACACTCTGCTTATTACACACACAGGGACGCAGCAGCACACAAACATGCCAAATATTTAAAATAAAATTATTACAATGTAAAGAATTATTATTGTGTACATAAAGATATGGTGGAATCTGGCTTGTCCCGTAGATGGTCTGCTTACAAGCTTTAACCTCGCGCACAAGCAGATCCGTTTTCTCGCTAGAGAAGCGTTAAGTTTTTCCGAAACTTGCTAATTCCACCATGTAAATAGCGAATCCGCCATGCTGGCTTTTAAAGGGAATGGGAGATGAGACTCTGATTGGTTTATTGCACATAAAGCCCAAAACACACCCATTACTCATTAAGAGAATAGAGACAAAACACACCCATTACTCATTAAGAAAATAGAGACAACCCTTTTGGATCATGCGCGCCGGCCATAGGTTAAATTGGGCAGGAGCGCACCGGAGCGCAGCTCCGCCTCCTCGGGTCCACAACACACCATGCCGGAGCTCAGCTCCGTCTTCTTCAGCACCAAATATTGTTATTCCACTTGAATTATTTTTCATCTCCTGGTAAATACATGGCATATGAGACTGAATAATTAGCAAGACTACACAGATACACCCAGGCTACATGGAATTATCAGACGTCATAATGCATTAATCCCTGCGTTCTCTGGTTCAGCACCCCGCCCACCAGCGACGTTACCATGGAAACCCGCGAACGGCTAGCAAAATCAGTCTTTTAAATTCAACCGCCCGATGGGCTCATTGTGCTGTCTAATTCTTTATCGAGCATACGTGAGTATTTGGTTTAATTTACCTCAGATAAATAAGATACGTAATTATTCAAACCCAACCTACAACTTCATTTTCTAATGTGACTAATGTAGCCTCGCTCGCACAGTTTAGTTTTTCTTTTGATTTGTCTGCTAAGGCCATAGCTGCCAACTCTCACGCATTCACGCTCTCACGTGATGCCACACATCAATTTTCTCACGCACAGTAAAATCGCAAAGCAAAGAGGACACGGAGACCGACAGACAAGACAGAGCAGGATACTTATGTTATAAAAAATAATCTCATCTCTCAGATTCTGTCAATTTTATTTCGAAATTCAAGCAATAAATACCGTTTTGGCGCTTGTAAATGTGACGTGACAGATCCCAATGGGCTAGTTGTTCAAAAAGTTTAATCTGGATCACAATGATCTGGATTTGGAAATCCCATGTTTTGCTATCCAGGATCAGGTAATCCATCTTACTTTTGTGCCGGTTTTTCAAAGCAAAATTGGATAGGATCACCCTGATCTGGATGTAGACTTTTTCCGATTACCAAATCTGGATTACTGGTGATCTATGGAAGCCCCAAAGGGACATGGTCATGTAAAAAATATGAATTAGGGGGAAAAAAATATTTCAATGCTTTTGCGTTCTCTCAGAAAAGTTTATAGCGTTCACCAAAAAAAACTTGTTTGCTTGCAAAGATCTTTTGACTGGTTCATCTCTTATGATTGTGCCAATGTACTTTAGAAACAGTGATAAAACACTTTGAATTAAATATAATATTTTTGTTTGATTTTTACAGCTGTTCGGGGATTATTTAATGGCGCCAAAATCTCTTTTTTACTGTACAGTAGGCTACCGAAAGGCTTAAAGCCCATGTTGCAGGTTAACCACCACTGTCGATTAATGGGTACATAAATCACTCAAGATATGTATATCATTTTTAAAATGTCTCAAAAATGGTCTTAAAGACCTTTTTTTACGGTTTTGGTATTAACGTTTTTTTTTTCGCAATTCGGTGATGACGTCACCTTGGGGAGAAGTGGAGGAAAGGTAGCCTCAGCCTAGTATTATGGTGCGTTCAAGCCATCTCGTATAGATCGTATTTACGAGTTGAACGCACTTGAACGCCACCACAATGTCGTAAATACTTAATAATTAAATGCATGGTCCGAGGAGAATGAGTGGAGAGTTGGTGAAGTGTCCTGGTGAGTTGCTATCATTTAGCAACGCAGCAATGAGCACTGGAGCTAACGTTAGTCTACGAGCAGCAGTGCACAATAACGACACTTTTTTTTACTGTCTTTGAATAGCACCGAGTGAAAAATCTACGTTTTCTTTATATCTAAGCAGTGATCATGACGTTAGTTCAGATAAGTACCGGTAACCTTTGTCATAGTGTAGTACTGGTAAACTTTGTCTTTGTCATCTAGAAATAGAAAGCATCATGCTAGCTATATGGGCGTTTCTAAGCGTTTATCTCTTCCTCCGGTGAAAATGTTGTTGCAAACGTAGCCGCCGCGTGTCTGTCGCTGTGTTTGGCAGGTGCTTGTGTGGGTGGTGCCGTCCCATGGAAACTGCGTTGGAAAGCTTGTGCTGTGTAGGGAAGTGAGTGCGTTTTGGTCGCTGGTCGAGGAGCTCACCCCGCGACCAGATGTGACGTGCCTCACTCAGCATCCAGAGTTTTTACACCAGCACAAACACAGTAGTTCACCATTGTCAATCTACCTACAATATATTTCTATATATTTATCTATCTAGCTGCTAGCTATCTATGCTAACGTTATGCTATCTGGCTGTCCGCCTATCTCTCTCTATACTTATCTATCTATCTATCTATCTATCTATCTATCTATCTATCTATCTATCTATCTATCTAGTCTATATATCTATCTATATCTATGCATTTAACTATTTATCTATAATCTGCGCTATCTGAATACTCTCGTCTGCTACTCGTCTCTCTAGTCACTCTCAATGCTCTCAAGACAGGCTTTGGTAAATTCTCTCCCCAACGTGACTTAATGCAATGCATTGTGGGGGAAAGGAGAGTCGTTGCAAACCGCTGTACTTTTCGTATTATATTCCGTTTTGTGATACCTAACAATATAAAATACAATGGATAACAGTTTAAATGTTTATTACTAATAAGTAAATTGCACAAATTCGTTGAAAAATTAACCCTGCAACATGGCCTTTAATACAGTATGTAGCCTAATGTCTACTTCTAATGTATTACTTTATCAGTTAAGCTAATCATAAGCAAAATAAAAATATGAGTGTGTGTGTATATTACATGATACAAATGTTGTATTTTTTACCAATTTTAAAGTTTTACTACATTTTCTTCCTGGAATCCACCTTGAAATCCTACAAGTTGGGATCAGGATAATCCTGTTTTTTTTTTTTTTGGATCAAAGTTATCCAAATCCTACTGACAAGTTTTGAACAACACAAACTGAAGGTTTGATCCAGATTAAAACTAGGATTGGATTCTGTGATCTAATCTGATTTCAGATTCCTTCTTTCCCTTTTGAACAACCCATTTTCAAGATTTGATCCAGTCTGATAACCAAAATCCGAACAACTGGCCCTATAGCGGCAACCGTGAACGGATGATGTCTAGCTAATGAACAAAGTTAAATACAGTTGTTGTTATAATAATAATAAAAAAAAACGCATTATATGGCTGGGCTGATTAGGTGAGTTTTTTTTTGTTTTTTTGTTTTTTTCTGAAAAAAATGAAGGCCTATCTTGTGTAGCCTACCTAATATTTATCCAAATGAGTCAATATTGAATCAAATCACAAGCACTGAACTGAATTGAAATCATAAAATTTGTGTCAAGCAATAAAAAAAAGTAGCTTATCAGAAATTGTACCATGTAAACAATATAAATTGTTGTTACTAAACCTAATACAATTCTGCTTAGTTACTAAAATGTTCAGATTTTTTTTTACACCAATTTGATATTTAAAAATAAAATATTTAAAAAGTATATAATTATCTAACATCTGACTAATTCAAAATTAACCTCAAAACATTAAATGCTAAATGGTAGTTATATATAGGCTAGGCCTATCTAGCATTACAAAAAAAATTGTCATTTTTAATGATGACCACCGTAAATAAGGGCTCCGCCTCCCTACAAAAGCCAATTTAACCACTGGCGCCGACCATTTGTCCCGTCATTAATTTGGCAAAAGTGGATTCAGACACGCCGTAAGTGCACTAGAGCCGCGTGCTTTAGACCATGTGATTAGATAGGTAAAATAGGGTCCAACGACTGCAGAGTAGAACTGCAGAATCAGGTTGAACTTCCTCAGGTCATCCGCAAACATCAGGAGCTTGACTGAAGAGTCTTTGGTGCTGCAGTCGTTGGTGTACAGGGAGAAGAGCAGTCGAGAGAGCACACACCCCTGGGGGGCGCCAGTACTGATTGCACAGGTGTTGGACGGGAATTTTCCCAGTCTCACTAGCTAGCTGTCAGAAAGCTGGTGATTCATTGACAGATGGAGCTAGGAACAGAGAACTGGGTTAGTTTGGTCTGGAGGATATCTGGGATGATGGTGTTGATGGTGATAGCTGAAGTCCACAAATAGGATCCTCACATAACATCTTGACAGTCCCCAGTCTGTCAAGATGTTGTGGGATGCAGTGCAGTCCCATGTTGAATGCATCATCCACAGACCCGTTTGCTCGATAAGAGAAAAACTGAAGGGGGTCCAGCAAGGGTCCTGTGATGTCCTTCAGGTGGGCCAACACCAGTCTTTAAAATTTCATGTTTCATGACCGCAGACGTTAAAACAACAGGTCTGTAGTCATTCAGTCCTGTGATTTTGGAATTTATTTGGGATGGGGATGATTGTGGGACAGTTGAAGCCAGTGATCTGGTGAAGATCTTTGTAAAGATATGGGCCACAGAATTTGGTCAGCACAGGATTTCAGACAGGCTGGTGAAACACCTGTTCATCATAAAAAGCAATTGTGTCTCTTCAGAAATGTGGACTAATCTCATCATGAACTTTTTGAAGCAATATAGTGGTAGTTGCATGGACTGTCAATGGAGGTACAGAAAGCTCTCAGATTTCATTTAAAATATCTTCTCTTGTGTTTCGAATATGAATGAAAGTCTTACAGGTTTGGAACGACATGAGCGTGAGTAACTGAAAAAAAATTTCTGTCATTTTTGGGTGAAATCGAGCGCAGCGTTAGTTCAGACAGACCACGGAGACATAGTCTATCGCGCTCAGCCGTCAAATCGCTCCAACCACTACCACTCTCCTATTAGACCGGGAGGATATACGTGATACTACTGCTCGGTAAGCATGCTCAAACTGCTCACAACCCTCCCGCCCTCCTCACTATAAGCATCAAGCATATTTCTGTGCACCTTCTGGCTGTCGTCTCTTTGTTTCAAATTACCAAGGCTTTCAAGTCCTAGCTGTCATGGACAGCATCGCAGAGAGACAGTCATCCTCATAGCCAAGCTACAGTATAGACGTCCAGGGAATTACTGCTAAGTCTACATGTTAAAACGACACTCGGTTACTAACGTAACCTCAGTTCTCTCTAGAGAGTGTTGCGTAAGTTTAGCTTACGCTACGGGAAACTCCTTTTTTTTTTGAGATCATTAAAGCAAAAAATTATCCTTAATTTTCAATAATTTAAAACGCATTTGCTGCAGCTAGCAGACCTAGGCGAGGCAGCTCGTGCGCCTATTGGCTGCTCTGCGGCAACTGCTGCAACCTATCAGTGCATCTGTCATGACTTCAGCGCCAATGGGAAGCTCTCCCTGCGCTACGTCATGGCCCGCCAAAATGGGTGTGGCCTAGGCCTATAAATACCAATCGCCCTATGGTTGCGCTATGATTTCAGTCGACTGGAAGCGAAACCATAACGCAGCACAAGCACGGCAGTTTACGCAACACTCGTTCCCTCTCTAGAAAGAACCGAGGTTACGTTAGTAACCGAGTGTCGTTCTCTTACAAGAGTACTCTCGTGTTGCGTAAGTTTAGCTTACGCTACGGGAACCCCATGTAAAATGCCGTGCGTGCTAAGATTCCAACACTAATGTCCCAAGGGCAGCTTGCCCGGGGCTCATGCATAAGTGGAATAGACGCATAGCGGCAGAACGGGGCGGGACGACTCGGTACTATAAAGATAGGTGCTTACACGTATATACAGTTAAGACAATATATCAGCCTTGAAACTGCATGGGCCCACAGGACTTTGCAAACATATCAACAGTCTCAGCAAACTGAGTCGGATAGACATTGTTAATATAGCATAATCAGACTGAGAACAGCCTAGCCTGTAAGGCAGGCACTTCTAGGTTATAGAACCTTACAAATGTAGACAGGGAGGCCCAGCCTGCTGCCATTCAGATGTCTTGAAGTGAGAGCCCACTCGTCCAGGCCCACGACGAGGCCATGCCTCTAGTCGAGTGAAGCCTAATGCCCAAGGGGCAATCCAGGCCCTTGGAAGCGTAAGCCAACGCAATAGCGTCCGAAAGAAACAAAAAGCTGCTCTGTCTGCCTGAAGGCAGCAGAACGTTCGACATAAATCCTCAAGGCCCTCACTGGGCAAAGGAAATTAACCCCAACCTCACTGTCGGATGCAGGGAGGGCTGACAGGGAAATGACTTGCGCTCTAAACGGAGTCGCAAGCACCTTCGGGACGTAGCCATGTCTTGGTTTGAGGATGACCTTAGAGTCATTAGGCCCAAATTCCAGACATGTAGCACTCACGAGAGCGCGTGTAGGTCACCCACCTGTTTTACTGAGGCCAATGCCAGCAGAAAAGCGGTTTTGAAGGAAAGGTATTTTAGCTCCACCGCATGTAATGGTTCAAATGGGCCGCCTTTCATGGCCTCTAGGACCATAGAAAGGTCCCAAACTGGAACCGAGTGGGGCCGAGGAGGGTTCAACCTCCTAGCTCGCCTGAGGAAACGGATTATGAGGTCATTCTTTCCCAGCGACTGGCCATTTACAGGCTTCGTAAATGCTGCTATAGCCGCCACATACACCTTGAGCGTGGACGGGGTTCTCCCGCTGTCCAACAGCTCTTGCAAGAAAGAAAGCACCACCGTTACCTCACAATCTAGCGGGTCTAATTCATGAGCTGAACACCATTCAGCGAACACTGACCATTTAGACGCGTAGAGCCGTCTAGTAGACGGAGCTCTAGCCTGTGTGATCGTGTTCATCACTCCCTCCGGGAGGTGAAATGGTAATAATTGATCGCCCACACATGTAGGGCCCACAGCTCGGGGTATGGGTGCCAAATTGTGCCCTCGGCATGAGACAACAGGTCCTTCCTCAGCGGAATCGGCCATGGAGCTGTGTTTCCCAGTTCCATCAACTCTGGGAACCAAACTTGATTCTCCCAGAGCGGGGCTACCAGGATTATCGAGCATTTGCACTCCATGACTCACTTGATTACCTGTGGTAACAAAGCAACCGGGGGAGGGCGTCTGGGCCAGTCTAGGGCCAGCGCGTCCCTTTCTTTTGAAAAGAACACTGCAGCCATAGCTGAAAAGGGCACATGTACAGCAGACCCAGCCGCAGCACCGTCGAGGCTGAGGCCATAAGACCCATCATCCTCTGAAACACTCTGAGGGGAAAACTCCTCCCCGTTATGAATGTCGCTGCTAAGCGCTGGATTACTGCCGCGCGTTCTCGCGTTAGACGCGCCAACATTGACCTGGAATCCAACTCTATTCCCAGAAAAGACTTTTTCTGGCTGGGAGATAGATTGCTTTTGGCCGAGTTGACTCTGAGACCCAACTGTACCAGATGGTCCAGCAATAGCGCTCTGTGAACTACCAGTTCCTCTTTCGACTGCGCTATAATCAGCTAGTCGTCCAAATAGTTCAGAATTCTCACTCCCCTTCGTCTGAGGGGCGCGAGCGCTGTGTCCATGCATTTCGTAAATGTACGAGGTGCTAAAGACAGGCCGAACGGAAGGACGGTGTACTGATAAGCCTGGCCCTCGAAGGTGAATCTCAAGAATGGCCTGTGACGGAAAGTAGGCGTCTTCCAGATCCACTGATATAAACCAGTCCCCCGGTCGAATTCGAGTGAGGATTTGTCTGGTTGTGAGCATTTTGAACGAGCATATCATAAGAGCTTTGTTCAAACGCCTGAGATCTAGTATGGGGTGGAGCCTGCCATCCTTCTTCGGTACTAAGAAGTAACGGCTGTAAAACCCCGACTCGCTCTCTGCCAAGGGGACGGTCTCTACCGACCCTTTCCTCAGCAAATTCGCTATCTCGGTGCAAAGTAGGTGTGCTACTTCCTGATTCACCGAAATTTTGACCCGGGCTGTGAAGCGCGGCAGTCTGCGAGCAAATTGTAGCGAATAGCCCCGTTTCACAATCTCTAGCACCCATTTTGAACCCCCTGGAATTGATTCCCACGCTTTCGCGTGAATGGCCAGGGGTAGAATGAAATCTGGGCTCCGGTTGCTGAAGTTCAGGGACTCGGGAACCCGGCCATGATGACATACTTTGTTCACCAAGTTCATATTCAATGGGGCAGTTGGCACTTCGTGCGGCGGCTTTGTGACTAACATCCCAGCCGTAGAAACGGGCGGGTGTTGTATTACAGGCGAAGCTGTGTGAGCTCGCGGCACGAGGTGCTTTTCAGAAAGTGTGTGCGTTGTGCGGTAGAGACGTGATTTGTACCTGAAACACCGCCAGCGTGAGCTGGGTTCATAAACTGGGGCATTGTGTGTGTGCGTAACACAGATACAGTCGTGTTCATAGGTAGGGGTGAGCACTGCACAGTGGGCACATTTCCTACACTTAAAACATGAACGGCATAAGCCGGTTTGACTGATATGGAACGCTGACGCACATCCTGAGCCTGGCGATGCTGTGAGGCAGGCGGCGGAGGCTGTGGGGGCGCTGATTTCCGAGCGGGCGGCTGCTTCTTAGCGCGACCCACTGCGGAACTGGAGCGCCGCGGTATAAAGTGTCTCATGGCCTGAGACGCCTTCTATACCTCAGAATAGCACTCCGCGAAGCCCTTCACCGAGGGACCAAAGAGACCAGCTGGTGACACGGGAGCATCCAGAAAGGTGAGCGGGTAGAGTCTGACATGTCAGACAGCATTAGCCATAGGTGACGCTCCGTGACGGTGAGGGAGGCCATGTTACGTCCAATGGCCTGGGCGGCGGTTTTAGTAGCTCTGAGAGCCAAATCAGGTCTGTTACACGCTCCGTAGTCGGGCCAGCCTCATCCAGGGAGCGGAGAAGGTTGGCCTGATGTATCTGGAGAATCGCCATGGTGTGTAACGCAGATGCGGCTTGGCCGGCGGCAGCATAAGCGCGGCCGATCAATGCCGAAGTGGTCCGGCAGGCTTTGTTGGGTAGACTCGACTTGGACTGCCATCCCGCAGAGGGCGGACACAAGTGTGTTGCTACCGCTTCCTCGACCGGAGGTACGGAGAGATATCCTTTGTCCTTGGCGCCGTCAACCGCGGAGAGCGCCAAAGAGACAGAGGTTTTCAGCCTGGCCGAATACGGAGCTCCCCACAACTTGGAGAGCTCATCGTGCAGTTCGGGGAGGAAGGGAGCGGGCCTCAAAACAGGCGAAGAGCGGCGTCCTGGCAGAAAGCAGCCATCCAGCCTGTTGGGCGCGGGCCCCTGGGGCACAGTCCAGTCGAGGCCAAGGTCTTCCACAGCCTTCATGAGAAGACGGAGAAGCTCAGCGTCGACCGAAGCCCTCACGCTGGACTCCTGTGTCGACGGGGCGTGGTCCAGGACTGAACCCGTCCATTCCTCGCTCCCGGACGAGCACCGCCGTAGCGGGATGCTGACCGTCGATGAAGGAGATGGGAGACTCCTAAAGACAGGCTCGTGGGGAAGCAGTCGGCGAGGGCTCTCTTACAGAAGTTTCTGGTGGCCTCTGTGAGCGGTGCTTTTTACTGCGCGGCCCAACAGGAAGCATCGGAGAGGCGGACTTGGTAGCAAACAAGGCCTGTTGAGCCCGCAGCGTCGAGAGAGGCAGTTAATTCCAGCCGGCGTCCTCTGTTCAAACTCGTCCCGGTGAGTGCTGTTCGACAGCGCAGCTTCTCTCTCGAAGATCCAGCGAAGTGAGTCACTCGCTGAAAGGAGACGAAATCATAGTGCAACCTGGGCGATGGGTATTTATAGGCCTAGGCCACACCCATTTTGGCGGGCCATGACGTAGCGCAGGGAGAGCTTCCCATTGGAGCTTAAGTCATGACAGACGCACTGATAGGTTGCAGCAGTTGCAGCCAATAGGCATGCGAGCTGCCTCGCCTAGGTCTGCTAGCTGCAGCAAATGCGTTTTAAATTATAAAAAATTAAGGATCATTTTTTGCTTCAATGATCTCGAGAAAAGGAGTTTTCCCGTAGCGCAAGCTAAACTTACGCAACACGAGAGTACTCTCGTAAGAAAACTGTTTTACTTTAAAGACATTACTAAAGTGTCTTAATCATCTGTATATCACTCAAGCTGATGGTTCAATGGGCGGTTAATGTTAAAGCTCTGTATGTCATTAATTATGGAGCAAGAACCCCCATAAGGAATCATACCGCCAAAGATAAATTGTGTTTAATAAACCCAAGTAACTTGCCAAAGTGGTCTAGTCTGAATTAACTTTTGAACTAAGATTTACAAGTTGTCATAATTTATCAAGCACATTTTCTTTCCATTTTCTATAACCAGAAAGAAGAAGAGGAGTGAAAGGATGAATGGTGGTGGAAGGGTAGGGATGCAAAACAGAGATAGAAGAGGCCAATAACAGGCACATTTTCGATAAAATAAAGGCCACTATAATGGACCATGTTCTCAATCATGGCCTTACTGTAGTGCTAGGTGTACTCTTTGTGCGTTTTGGCCGTTCGTTTGCACGACAACGTTATTTTGGGTGCCTGAAAACGCAAAAGTTTTGAAAAAAGTTTCAAAGTGCAAGTTTTTGAAAATAGTCTCCATGTAAACAAAAAAAACACGAATCTCTGAAGACGATGGCGTCATGCCACATGCGTATTACGTGTTCAGTCTAGAGTGTTTTATCGCCATATAATGGCCTAGCAGCAGAATACAGGGTTTTTACTCGTTTTAGCGGATCCATGTGAATGGGGAAGGGAAAACGTATCCGTTTTAAACATATCATTGTCATTTAAACGTACCCTTATATACATAAGATAACAAAGGGCTAAAGGAGGAACAGGTGTGAGTAATGAATCACTATGGCAACAAACAAGGCACCAATGTAAACAAAAGCAAACAGGACAGGCTTGTACTGTACTGACAGCGATTTCTTTTAGGAACTTGTTTGTACCTGTGGAGAGGAGATGTTCATGACCGTGTCCATGTGATGGTCTTCAAGATGATGATGGACACGCTCAACTCTGACAGATACCGTGTGCTTCTTGCCACTGGAGTCCCAAGCGTCCACAGAAAACACCTTGTGGCCTTCATGAAGAGTCACTTGTCTCTTCAGCGTTACAGTCCCATCCGTGTTCACATTAAAACCCTTGTCAGAGGACTGGAAGAGCGTTCTTGTTCTTCCATCGCATGCATTAAAAATGACTGTCAAAAAAGAGATTCAATTGGCATAATAAAGCATCTTGTCACGTATGTAAACCTGGAGTGGGGAACAAGACACTGTGTCAGTAGCTGATGCTATGGGAACACCCTCCAGGTGTGACGATGGTCTAAAATAGGGTTGTCAAAAGTACCAGTAGCACAACTTTGCAATTAGTCAGGGAATCAGGGTTAGCAAGTCAATACTTCCTTTTTTAAAACGTAATGATACCAACTTTATCATACATAAGGGTCAATCCATTACCTGCTGATAGGCCGTGATATCAGCTTCATTGTTTATAAAGGGAGTACTCTTTGCTCGCTTCCCGTATATAACCCATTCATAATTTGAATAAAAGTTTGAATAAAAATTTAACATTGCAAAGATTTAGGAGTGATAACTGTATTAAAATGCAGAACTGAATCTGAAATTATGATGTTTGACATTGATAACCATTGCAAAGGACAGGACAAAAAAAAAGTGCATTATCTTCCAGTGTAAGTGCAATAGACCTGTCACTTGTTCTGGTAACTGTAATGTGTTTCTTTGTTTTTAATTTTATTACTAACTATTATTTGAACTTTTTAATGACGTTTACTTATATGGACAATAGTTGAAGGCTACATGCTAATGTTTTAATGTATCATTTACTTATATCAATATCATTAATAAATTAACTAATTTAATTTAATGTTTTAATTTTCAAATAGTTAAAATAAAATAGTTACAATAGTTATTGCTATGGTTCCAAAACTGGTCCAAAGAACTGTACATTTTTACTGTTATTGGTACTGATTACTGAAATTTTGGTATTATGACACTAGTCGGCAGCATGTATAAAATCACACCAATTCACTGGCTGGCTGTGTTAGTGCCACCCTCTGAGATTTCACCTCACTGTTGCCTCAAAAGGATGCGTCTGTGCCATCAGACTTCTACGATGGAAGTCATAGCAGTAGTGAAGGAGTATTGCAGAGTTATGCAGCATCTAATTTCCTAGTCAGGGAATCAGGGTAACATACTTAACCAAGACGTTATCACCCTGAGAAGATAACCTCTGAAAAGAAGCAACACTTCTAGCCGAGTGAGCTCAAATGCCAAGAGGCGAAGATAAGCACGAGAAATTGCATCCTTCACCAAATGCATCATCCTTTGTTTCAAAGTGGCAACACACTTGTTGCAGCCACCAAAACAAACAAACAACTGATGAGATTTACGCCACTGCGTAATAGCTCATTCTCCAGTGACTCAGAGGGCGGAGGAGAAAATGACTGCAACACAACAACTTGTGAAATTAAGTGGAAGAAGCTTAGGTATGTAACCTGGCTTTGGTCGCAACAAAACCTTTACAAGAGCAAAATCTTTTCCAAATGAATTCTCAGATAAGGCCTGGACAACAACACAACCGCACTGCGTTTCAGATCTCCGTCCACACTACACGACCGAATATGCATGTCACATAACCATTCATGCACACTGGGCATGCGAGATTGCGCGTACAAGTGTAAAAAGGAAATTGGTTGTTCACTCTGCAGTTGGTTGCTATTCACAGACCAGCCGGTATGATGGGGAGGAAAAGCAAAGATGCCTTTGTGTGGACAGATGAGAGGTGGAATTGTTTTCTCAAAGTAACAAACGACTACACTGTCGTCGAGGCTGGTCTGTTATTGTCTTCTGGTAGCGTAATGGTCATATGGTAGGGGCTTAACGAATCAGGGAAGGATATGCAATGATCTAGAAGACCCAATCAGGGAGCGAATGTGGGCAGCCATGCCTTCATTTTCAAAAGTCTCCATTTTTGTCCGTCTACACTGAAATGCAACCCCAGAGTTTTCAAACTAAAATGGGATCTGCAGCATTTCCATTTTCGCGGGGCGAAAACTCCGGACCCAGGTGTAACCGCAGCAAAAGTTATGTGTTTTAAAACAAAAACACGCTAGGGAAAATGTAGCCTAAGGCTACTCAAACAATAACATGGAGACAGAACTGCAAGTTTTGCTGACTTTGTGGTCCTTTTTTAGCAGCCATTGGCTACGTTTACATGCACAACTTTTGTTTCAATCAGACTGAATTCCTTCCGATTGATGAATCAGAACGTAGTGTTTACATGAACGCTTAACATGTGATCGGGTTGATGTGCGCGTTTAAATGTCACAAGCTTCAAATCGGAATAGATTTTTTGACTTGCGCACACTGCACAAATATAAAGAGTTTCCTGCTGTTTCCTACTATTTTCCTACATTGGTTATTTTTTTTTTGTTTTAAACAGCAGACTTAATATTTATCCATTTCTGGCCATAATTTGGAGACAATGAGCATATGAACCTGTTACGAACTGCTCCGAGACACAAAGGTTTAGATCCAAATGCAGCTTTTATTATGGGCAATCCAAAGGCGTAATCCAAAGTACAGGCAGTGGGTCAAAACACAGGTAGGGAATCCAAACAAACAAACAAACAAACAAAACAGGCAGGGAACAGGGCAAGATATCCAAAACCAAGAGACAAGAAAACCAGGAGAATGCTCAGAAATGCAGTGTAACACTTAAACAAGACTTCGCGGTGAGTGAATGAATGAACATGGTATAAATAGACTGAGACTAACAGGGTGATGGGACACAGGTGAATGCAATCAGTGATAATGAGGTACAGGTGAATGTGATGAGTGATCAGAGATGATGAGTCCGGGCAGTGAGTATGGGAAATGTAGTCTGAGAGTGAACGTGAGTGTCTGATGTGGAGTGCCCTCTGGTGGCTCTCAAGGGCACTCCAGCTGGTGACCGTTACAGAACCGTTGTGCTGAGCTGCTTATATTTATAACGCTGTAAAAATGCCCCTCCCCGCGTCGTCTGTGGATGAGAATCTGAAACAAGGACTGGTGGGACGTTGTCCTGCTCCACTTCACAGACGCAGAGTGAAAGGAGAATTTAAGAATGACGGGACATTTATATGACACTTAAGGGGCCGTTCACATATCGCATCTAAAAACGCATGGAAGGCGTGGCTACACCGCTGTCTCCTTTCCAAAGTGCTTGCGCTCCCGTGGCGTCTGTCGTGTGTCTACATTTGAAATAACGAACTTGAGCATGCAAAAGACACGATATGTGAACGGCCCCTTATTCAACAGGAACAACAGCTCATTCCGTGCGTCATACATCATTACGCTATTTCAACGTCATTACACAATGCACATGCGCAGTCCTTTCAGTTTCGGTTTTCAATCTGATTAAGTGTTTACATGTTCTCTCGATCGGATTAGAAAAGGAATAAACCACCCCTTTCAATCAGATCGAAATTTCATTCGGATTGAGCTCAATCGGATTGATTAAGGTGTTTACATGAATGCTTTTCAGTCCGATTGAGCCGTCAATCCGATTACTGATGGATTATTTGGTTGCATGTAAACGTAGCCCTTGTGCAGTTAAAATCTGCATTTTATAATACTGCAGCTGCCTACATGCGCAAGCGGCAAGCTACTATTAGAGAAATTGGCAACAATTGGCAACTGTTTATACTTGTCTGTGAATGCCCAGTGTGCATGAATGGTCCTGTGACATGTGTTTTTGGTCAATTGGGTGGATGGAGATCTTTTCTGAAACACAGGGAAACACCAGTATGGATGAGGATCGTTTTCATTTTAAAATACTGTGTTAAACCGAAAACGCACTAGTGTGGACATAGCCCAAGACTATAGATAAGTTTCAAGAAGGAACACAAGCAGTGCGAAAAGGCTTCACCCATGTCATCCCATGCATGAAACAGGAGACAAGTGAATGCTTCCCTAAAGAAACACCATCAACTGGTGCATGCTCATCAACAATCTACACTACATATATCTGAAGTGAGCTGGAACCACACCTGCAGAAAAAATAGCTCCTGAAGGAATACCAGCACTGTAGCACTCTCTGCACCACAATGCAAATAGTCACCTAGCGTAGAACCTCCTAGTAGAGGGGATTCTTACATTTAAACTGGTCTTTGTGATCTCCAACAAATGACCAAAATGAATCAGTCAGCCCAGTACAAAGGCTAAAATTAAATTTTTCATATTTTTGGTTGGGAATACCACACACTGCCCCTAGTCTGGGAGAGTAAGGGTTAGGGTTAGCCTGGACTTCCTTCATAAGCAACCTACTGACAAAGGCGTCTGTCATAATCATGACAACAAACTCTTGTCTAAAGGAACTCTATTTGGCAAGATTTACTACCGCTATGCACCAGCACAAACAAGCCTCTTTTAGCGTTAAAAGACTACTGTCAGGATTTACTGACAATAGTCTTTTTAGAGCTGAAACGGCGTGGAAAGGGTTATTTCTGTGGCTGATCTTATTGCATATGCATTTCTAGGAGTTTCCCTTTCAGATACAGTATTTATGGGAGGAGAGTCTTTAAAGTCATTGCAATGTGAGCAATTTAAAGAGCTGTTAAGAGCGGCTTGAGCATGACGAACACCCAAGCACTTAACACTCTTTACGTGTGTCCTTACTCGTGTTACTTCCTGAATAAGAAACATCTGATGAGCGATGGCATGTCCTGTGGGCTCGAGCAACATCAGTCAAAGAATTGGTGTGATTCTATTCAGGCTTCAGGCATTCATTGCACTTGGAGGGTGTTCTCATAGCATCAGCTACTGATGAAGCATCAAAAGCATGCATCCTTAATTTACACTTGCTGTGAACTACAATGCTTACACTCAAGAGACCTCTCAACACTCAACACTGATGAAAGCTAATTTAGTAGATACAGTGCATGCATACAATTTAAATTGACTGCTGTAGTTCACAGTTAAACCTCAGTTAAACAGATTGCATTGTGTAGAGAGATTATTTAGCCTAATACTAAAAATATTTAAACAAAAACTCCAAGTTCAGTTGCTTCAAGGTTTTATATAAAGAGAACACAGCTTACCTCTTCCTAGTCTTTTTCCTTGGTGAAGGTCATCTCTGTGCACTTTAAAAACCAGCAACTCCGACTCAAAGCCTGGAGAACATGAAGACTCCTCCGCAAATCCACACAAAAGGACCTAATTTGAAACATATTAAATGTTGTAACATTTACACATTTTGAAATTTACATTTGGATTATTTAATCACTTCCAGCACAACAGCAGTATATTTGAGCTAAACTGTGGATTATTTCCCATTGTTTTGCCACAAATGACTACATCTTTCAAATTACATGGATTCTTTTGTCAGTCAGACACAACCGTGTTGGAGGATTATATGTTTGTGCGGATTATTTTGTTTTGTAAACGAGGCACAGTGTACATGGAGAGTTCACAAATAAACTTTTGTTGACAGATGAAGCGTCATGTCTAGAAAAACTTTCCAATGTAATTTAAATGAATTAGATGTTTCATTAGTAAAATGTGAAGTTGCACATTATTGGTGCAGAAACTGCAGATATTTTATGTATTTGTAAATGAAGCACCACAATCACACACTGGTTACATCATGTCATAACAAAAGTTAACAAAAGTCGGTAACACTTTATTTTACAGTGTCCTTGTTACATATGTTACAAGTATTACCATAGAAATAACAGTAAATTATGCATAATTACATGTAACTGACCCTCAACCAAATCCTAATCCTACCCTAACCCTACAGTAAGTACATGTAGTTGCTTAATATTTCTCAGTACTTAAATATATAATTACACTGTAACAATGACACCTTAAAATAAAGTGAAACCCAAAAGTCTTAAAACATTTGACTCTGTATAGCAAAAGGAAAAAGGCAGAAGCCTGTTTTGATGAAATCATAAAATCAACCCCTGCAAAAGGTGACTTATAATATAAAAATAACATTGGCGGCAACAAATGGCATTTTATGTTTCTCTCTTAAACGTTTGGTATTGCTTTTTGGTGGATTTTAAGAAGTTTAGCTTTTTAATACTAGCTCTAAACTTCATTAAACATATCAAAGAAAGTGCATTTATAATGTCAAATAAAATCAGCTTCTCAAGAAATAAAAATAAATATATATACATATTCTCTGAACATGATGAGGACAATCACTCAGACGTCCAAAGGTTTTGGAAATCGTCTTGGATAAAATCCTACCTTACAGAGGAAAATAATAACTCCCAATCTCCCAATCTTCATTGTCTCGATTCGAAACAAAATGTCTTGAAATGTCCTTCAGGTCCTACTTCCTAGTTGGCTTTTAAGTTTTCACAGGGGGTTGGAGTGTTAATTGTGTTCGCTGGTCGTGGGTATATTTCCTGTTTTGAGTGTGAATGGTGTCAGATTCAAAACATTTATAATTTCAAAATGTAAACTACCTGCATTTGTTAGTGTATACAATGTTCATTATATAAGTATTTCACAATTTAGTGCAGTATTTTAATAACATGACTGGAGCCAAAGAGTTCTGTTCTATCTTAATAAGGCTGTATCTGTGAACATTATAACATCAAGGGCAGTCACATACTTTTCAGCTATAAAACCTGGTGAAAAATATTCCCGCAGAGTGATACTTTTTGACAGTGTTGTACAAATGGCAACAAAGCAAAAAAAGAAGAATATTTTGCTGGAGAAAAAAATGTAATGCCCGTTTCCCGTGTGTATTTTTTTCCGCACCCATGTTAACAGGTTAGAGCTTTCACACTGCACGCGGATGCGGTCCGGCGATCCGTTCCAGTGCAGAGATCGTTTCCACACCGAGTCTATTTCTGCTGTGTGCACGCGCTGAATTAAAGTGAATTTTGTGGTCAAAATGAACACAGATTGACCTGAAAATGTAGTAATTTCACCATAAATGCATTTAATTAAATAACATGTAGTAATCTCACCATAAATGCATTTAATTAAATACTACTATTTTTCACAGTCATCTTTTTACTTTAAGACCGGGGTAAATCAAGGAAAACTACAATTAACTTCAACAAGGCGACATAATGAACAACACTCATCTCATTCGTGGAGGTGGAAAAACAAGTTCTTTGTGACATGCAAGATTTATTGTATAAAGATTTAAATTATGCAAAAGAAAGGGTATGAGTCGGCTGTTTTTGTCAATTTTAAGTTTTAATTTAAAATGTATGCGATTTTAATATAAGTGCATGGTTAAATATTTTACCACTTGCTTGAGCAACTTAATATATAATTATATTGAAGTAATGCATTGAATAATACGTTGTTTAAATTATGTTTAAACATGAATACGTCTATTAAAGAGTGTATATGTGTACAAAGAGAATCGCAATGCTGACAAAAAACTTTTTTTAAATAAAAGTTGCTGATAACTTCTGGATTTGAAATACAAATATGTTTGTGGTACAGCCACGGATCAGTTACACGCACTGCAAACGGAGTGTGAAAGCACTATAGCACGTGCTGCTCCTGCAAAAGATTCTGGCCAAAACAGCATTTACTCTCTTTTTTTCATTTTCCTGTTATCACTATAAAGCTGCTTAGAAACGGTCTGTATTGTATAAAGTGCTATACAAATAAAGGTGACTAAACTTTTGTTTAAATTGCTAAGTATCATTGATTATGGTCATCTTTTAAAAAATCTTTATACAGTCTGCATTACCATCTTGAATCTTAGCCAAAACTGTTATTCTCAGCTTCTTCTTTGTTTTTTCTCTATTGCTAACACGCATCGGTCAAAACTGAAGCCACAGTCAAAACTCTTCACACAGCCAGCGAAACAGAAGTCTGTGAGGACTAAACAGTGAATAATTTTTCATTTCATTTATTGACAGCATCTTCCAAAATCCATAAGCCTAAAAATCCCTATATTAGTGCAGCACATTTGTCAAATATTAACACACTACTTTCCAAACTGATAAAATAAATTCAAAACAGAATGACAGCACATTTTGTGCATTTCTGCAGTATCTTGAAATATATAGAAAACCGTAGCAGTAAAATATTTACAATAAAATTAACAATCATTCCAAACACTTTGCAATTTCAGCTGAAAGCCTACTCAAACTGTCCTGTTTTAGTCTTGTTTTCTTCTACTTCCACTTTTTTCCGTCCCTGGTACTATTTATCGAAGAACCATTTTCTCTTAGCACACAAAACCAAACTGATCACACTAGTCACTCTTTCAAAACCTCATGCTTATCTCTTGCACTCGATCCAGCTCTGTGTTCACAAATTGCAAATGATGTCTCAGAGGGTGTTTAACCTGTGGTCTGTTTCTTGTGGACCATGTGTTCCGCACACAGAGCTTCAGAAGCTCAGAGCAGCTCTTTGTCTGCTTTGGTGGTCAGCAGAAGGGAAAGGCTGTCTCCAGAGGATGCCATGGCCTTGGCTTACCAGTCCGAAGGCGTGCCGTGCCCCCTCGGGGTTAGGGCTCACTCCACTCAGGGTTTTGCCGCCTCCTGGGCGTTGGCGTGCGGAGCATTTCTGGCAGACATCTGCATAGCTGCGGGTTGGCCAACACCCAACACATTCGCAAGATTCTGCAATCTCAGAGTGGAGCCGGTCTCTTCCCGTGTGTTGAGTATGAACAGGTAATGTACGGGAAGATTGGCTCGGGCTCTCGCTAGCGGCCCCATAACAGGGGTTACAATCGCCTACTTGCTCTTCAGGTGAGTCCCCCTCTTGGCGAACCCAGATTGAGTTCCTCCAGTATCCTTCGGCAATCATGTCTGGCCGGTCAGCCGGACTAGATGTCCATATGATGTGATTCCCCCTCTGTAATCCCATATCTGTATTGTCAACATTGCGGTTTCCCTGTTGATAAACCCGTGTCTTTCCCTGGGCGGTTCCGTTCTGCTCTGTGTCTGCGCCGTAGAAGCTCCTTTCTTGCTAGCTAGGATCTACCACAGAGACCTTCCATATGTAGCACTGCCCCACGGGTCAGTCCATATGTGTAATTCCACACGTTACCTCCCTTCAGGCAAGGTGTGGTGTCCGTAGTGTTCCCCTACTTTGGGATTGGGCACGCTTCCCCAGAGTTTTGGTCATGGCTGAAAAACAATGGGAATTGAGTTCCGAAGCACTCTTCCCTGGGGTAGGAACAGCAGCTTTGACCACCCCCAGAGTAAACCCTGTCCTTCCATCCCTCCTGGTGTGGAGGATCACTCTGGCTTACATGGGGCGCTGGGTAGGTTACGGCATTGTGAAAGCAGTTTTCTAACTCGGTACGCGCCAGCTTGCCAGCATCTGCATCTCACTCTCATAACACAGTTCAGTGGCTTTGGGGCTTTCCAGTGGCTTTGACTGACTGAATGGGAACGTCTAGGCTACTAATGTAACCCCTGTTCCCTGAAGGAGGGAACGGAGATGTTACATCCTCCTTCCACAACCCTGAACCACTGCTGAATGGCCGGGCTCTTGTTTCGGCTCCTCACCAAAATATGAATGAAGTGAGCAATGCCAGTCCTATTTATTATTTACCCGTATGTTCGAGTAGGTGTGACGAGGCATGCACATCTCACTGGCCAATGTTCATTGGCTTGTTTTGTTACCGTTTGAAGGTGATTGGGCTCCCAGGTGAGACCCCAATACGTCAGTGTCGACGTAACGTCTCTGTTTCCTCCTTCAGGGAACGGGGGTTACAGTACATTAGTGACCTAGACGTTTGCATTCATCAGTTCCTGTTTTCCTTTGTTCAGTTTTCCCGCTTTGTTGTCTTGGTCACTAATATGATTTGCCATCACGCTCAGCTGTGTCGTCATTAATCACCTCGTCTGCCTGTGTATTTAAGTTTCTGTGTTTTCAGTTCTAGTTGTCCGTTCTCGTTTGTTTGCCTGCCTGCCTGAGTTATTTTTAAGACTGTTTGTACCTAAACCATCATCTTCGTGTGTATTCTTGATACGAATTGTGACAACTGTTTGCAAAGACAAGGAAAAAAAACAACTAATTGCAGCATTTCTGATTGATTCTTGTTACATATGCGTTTATGTGTTTGTTACAGTTTTTTGTTACAGATTTTACAAGGTTCGAAACTCTGAGTATAAAAATCCAAACTGATCAATGTAAAATGCTGTATTTGAATCCTTTTGTTTTCCTTCACATGTATCTCTGATTTAAATATAGCTAAATATATTTTTTACTTCTAGCAGCAAATTCACTTTTTGCATTATAACTTAAAATCAGATGGTTAGAGTCCTTATACTTATACAGATCCTCTACCTCTGTAAATATGTTTAAAAATCGTCTTAAGACATATTTGTTTGATGAAGCCTTTGCTACTTTGTAAGGACTGTTAGGCTTTGATTTGATGATTATATTAGTATTATTATTTTTTTCATTTTTATATTGTATTATTTCTTTCCTTGTATCTTACTGTGTTTTATCTAATCCGTTTGAAATTGTATACAGCACTTTGGTACACACTGTGTTTTTTAAGATGCTTTATCAATAAACTTTGATTTGATTTGATTTGATTTGATTTGATTTGAGATAAAAACGAGGAAAGGATGCCCTATGAGTGCTAAATAGATACATTAATAAACAGTACAATAGTAATTGCATGCGCTTAAAGATATAGCTCTGTTTTATGACCTGAGTTTTAAGATGTCTAAAACATGCGTCTCATAATCCCTGGGACACTGTTTGAAAACTGATCCATTGCAAAGATTAAGAGGTTTGGTTTGTGTTAACTAAGATAACTTGTGAATTTTTGCTATTTTGCACGTTTAGAAAACAATTCTGCCACTGACCGAAAAAAACTAGTTTAAAGTCAGTGGCGCGTTGCGCATGTTATTCATATGCTATTTTAAGGGCGCATGCTTGGCCATAATCAATGTAGCGTGTGCACAACGCGCATACACTTTTGGCGCTTTTCCATTACCAGAACCAGCTCAGCTCGACTCGGCTCGCTTTCGCTCCGTTTTCCATTGCAGATAGTACCTCCACAATAGTACCTGGTCGTCATAGCGACGCCGCAGGAAAATGCTGTGACTTAATCTTCTACGCGAGGCACCCGCTACCCAAACACACAGGACAATGGAGGAAATCGGGTGAATGCTGTTTTTGGATGTTTTTGTTTTTTATTTTTGCTGTTTTTTATTCAGGATACTCCGTCTGGCGCGTGCAATGATGACGCAGTGAATAGTGACGATTCTCTCTGACCAATCAGCAGTCTGCCGTGTTTTCACGTCACATTTTAGTATCGCCTCAGCTTGCCTCAGTCCGCTTAGAACCTCGCCTGAGGTGGTACGAAAAAAAGTACCTGGAATCAGGTACATCTTTTACACAGTGGAAAACCAAACAAAGCCGAGTCGAGTCGAGCCGAGCTGGTACTGTGTAGTGGAAAAGCGCTATTTGATTCTCTCATCTACACAGAAGCAGCAATTTTCATTTTTGCAAATCATACATTATTACGATAGATAGATAGATAGATAGATAGATAGATAGATAGATAGATAGATAGATTATTATAAAAGCATACATCTAGCTTACACATTTACCCAAATTATCATACACCTGTTTAACCGAAGTTAATTTGGGTGTGTTTCTCCATCCCCAACGTCACTTCTCTGTGTTTTACGGCCCTGACGAGAACGTCGGTCTCCTCGGCTGTGAACCGCTCCTGGCGCGCGTCTGGCAAATCCGCCGTTATAATAGGAATCCGCTTTAGAACAAGCGCGTCTGCTCTTAAAGGGAATGTGAGATGACGCTCTGATTGGTTTATTTCACATTACGCCCAAACCACACCTATGAATAATGAAGCTACTTCAGACTAACCCATTTTAGATTTGCGTCGGGCACAAGAGTCATTTATCCCGCCGGTATAATAGCAACAGCGCCCGAGACCCGCCCACAAAGTTACTTGCGTTTTGCGCTTGATACTTGCGTTTGAGATCGTTAAAATAGGGCCCATACAGTATAATAGACATTTTACAATAATCCTAGAATGTTGGTAAATGGGACTTGATTTAATCATAAAAAGAAAAGAAAACATAATACTTATGTTAATTGAAAAAGTTTTATACACTGTTACTACATTGATATTTATGCATTTAGCAGATGCTTTTATTGAAAGCGACTTACAAGAGAGGAATTCGTCAAGGAGCCAACAATATATATATATATTATACAATTCCAGGTTAATCTGACAACTAGATAAGGAAGAGAAAAGAAATGCAGTGAAGAGAAGTTTAAGTGCATGAGTGCCTTGGTTTAATGTTGTGGTTACTTAAGTGCTTGCAGAAGAGGTTTCTTAAGCTGCTTCTTGAAAGATGTGATGGTCTCAGCAGTTTGGATAGAGGTTTGTAGCTCGTTCCACCAGAGAGGAAAAGAGAGTGTGAAAGGCTTGGACAGTGGAAGTGGCTGGCTCCTAAAAGAGGAAGTCAACACTTCTGTGAGATCAGCAGACTGATTTAATGCAAAAAAGGGGAACTGTTGTAATGGTTTTTGGTCCAATACTCCAGGAGGATTGTTGAAAAAAATTATGAATAAATAAGTTATATAAATCAGAAGGAGTTTGTCATCTGAACAATCTGAATGATTTGTGATACATTGTTAACTTGTAGAGTCTTTTAGGCTTGAACAGTCCCACGATTATAACATGGCGCTATTGGATTGCGATTCCCATAGCATCAAATGTCGACGCAATGTGAGTGAACAGTTATCGAAAGGGAACTTTTTGGTTACTAACGTAATCTCAGTTTGCTGAGATAGACGGGATCAAACATTGTTTAAGCTTGTAACAGTTTAACCAACTGTTATGCTTTTCATCCTAACCCCTAGAGGGCAAAATGTAGTTTTACCCTAAGGAAGTACCCTATAATAAGTCAAAGAAGGAGTGACGTGTGTTAACAAAGTATTTCAAATCTTTAAATCAATAGACACAAATCAGTTGCAAAATGATTCACTGTTTCGAAGGGTTTGAAACCACATGCTGGGCCTGCTGGTCAAAACCCTGTAAATGCAACAAAACCTCAGGCCAAACATGCATGAAAACGTACTCGGTTACGAACGTAACCTCGGTTCTCTCTAGAGAGAGGAACGAGTACTGCGTAGAATACGCTAGGGGAAAATCCTTTTCCACGAGAATACTGAAGCCAAAAAATTATCCTTAATTTTGCATTAATGTAAAATGCGTTGCTGCAGCATACAGGCATAGGCGAGACAGCTTGCGCGCCTATTGGCTGGTCTGCTGGCAACTGCTTGAGCCTATCGAGCGAGACCTAGTGTGACGTCATACCCAATGAGGGCGCTTCGCGCCCTCTGCGTCACGTCCCGCCGAAACGGGCGTGGCTTAGGTCTATAAATATCGCTCGCAGGCTCATATCTCTGATTTTTCACAGTGAAGCAACCAGAGCGCGTGCATGCACGGCAGGATACGCAGTACTCGTTCCTCTCTCTAGAGAGAACCGAGGTTACGTTAGTAACCGAGTACGTTCTCTTACGAGAGATTCTCTCGTACTGCGTAGAATACGCTAGGGGAACCTAATGTATAACGCCGTGTGTGCTGGGATCTGACACCATAGACTCAAAGGGCGACAGCCCAGAGTTCATATAGTGCACAATCACCTAGGGGACTCACAGGGAATCCTGGAAGAAGAGGGGTTTAGCCACTATCTTCCCTATATGGCAGCTTAGGAGCAGCACTGCTATTCACAATAGCCATATAACTCAAGACTGACAGTGTCAGTTTAAGAGATTTGGCCGTACTAGACCGACAGTAGCCTGGCTTGTAGTGCGGGAACCTCTAGGTTGTAAAACCTTATAAATGTAGACGGAGAGGCCCAGCCTGCCGCCATACAGATATCTTGCAAGGCAATCCCACTTGACCAGGCCCACGATGAAGCCATGCTTCTCGTGGAGTGCGCCCTGACACCCAATGGGCACTGCATGCCCTTGGTTGTGTAAGCTAGCGCTATTGCGTCCACTATCCATCTGGATAGGCTCTGTTTCGAAGCGGCTAGTCCCTTAGAACGCCCGCTGAAAGAAACAAAGAGCTGCTCCGTCTGTCTGAAGGCAGACGAGTGAGACACATAAGCTCTTAATGCCCTGACTGGGCAGAGGGAGCTTTCGTCCTCATTTTCTTCAGTGACCGGTAGGGCAGACAGGGGAATGACCTGTGCCCTAAACGGTGTATTGAGGGATTGTTCCTAACCGTGCTTAGGTTTGAGTATAACCCTAGAGTCATTAGGCCCAAATTCCATGCACGTCGCGCTCACTGAGAGCGCGTGTAAGTCCCCTATGCGCTTCACTGAAGCGAGAGCCAGAAGAAACGCCGTCTTGAACGACAGGTGTTTAAGATCAATCTTCTGCAAGGGCTCAAAAGGATGACCTTTCATGGCTTCCAGTACCGTAGAAAGGTCCCATACAGGGACTGTGGGAGGTCTGGGAGGATTCAGTCTCTTAGCTCCTCTAAGGAAGCGAATGACTAAATCGTTCCTTCCTATAGACTGGCCAAGCGTTGTCGTAGAGAACACTGCTATGGCCGCCACATAGACTTTGAGCGTGGAAGGGGACCTGCCCTTATCCAGCAGCTCCTGTAGGAAGGAGAGAACCTCCGTCACTCCGCAATTCAGGGGTGACACGCCACGAGCTGTGCACCAGCCAGAAAACACCGACCATTTGGAGGCGTAGAGATGTCGCGTAGACGGAGCTCTGGCCTGCTTGATCGTGTTTAACACTCCCTGTGGGAGGTCAGTGGGTACCCATTGATGGTCCACACGTGAAGGGACCACAGCTCCGGGTGAGGATGCCAGATCGAGCCGTTGGCTTGAGAAAGAAGATCCTTCCTCAGAGGCACTGGCCACGGGGCGGTGCTTGCTAACTGCATCACAACTGGGAACCAAGGTTGGCTCGTCCAGAGCGGCGCTACAAGCAGTACTGAACATCGTTCTTCCCTGATCCGTTCTACCACCTGGGTCAGGAGGGAGACAGGGGGAAAAGCGTAGAGAGGATGGCGAGGCCACATGTGGGTCAGCGTGTCCCTGCTTTTCGAGAAAAAATTCTGGACAGTGAGCGTTTTCCTGAGACGCGAACAGGTCTACTTCCGCTCTGCCGAATTTCTTCCACAGCAGCTGTACTGTCTGTGGGTGCAAAGACCATTCTCCTGTCGGAACGTGGTTCCTGGACAGTCTGTCTGGTCCTATATTCAGGAGCCCTGGCACGTGCGCTTCTTTCAGCGAGAGCAGGTTGCTGCGAGCCCATATCAGGAGGCGTCTGGTTAGCCTGTACAGGGTCAGGGACCTGAGGCCGCCCTGGCGATTTATGTAGGATACCACCGACACGTTGTCTGAACGTACTAGGACGTGGTATCCCGTTATCAGGGGACGAAAGCGCGTGAGCGCTTTGCTCACTGCTAACATCTCCAGGCAATTTATATGAAGGAGCTTCTCCCGTTTTGACCATTGGCCAAAGAGCGGTCTGCCCTCGAGCAGCGCTCCCCATCCTGAGGCGGATGCGTCCGTGGACACCACCATCAGTCTCGAGGAAGTCCCCAGGCTTACACCTGAGTGGTACCAGTCTTTTGCCCCCCAAGGGTTCAAAGCTGCAATGCACGCTTGATCGACCTTGTGGCGAAGCCGACCGGAGGCCTACGCTCTGTGAGGCACTCTCTCTCTGAGCCAGAACTGCAGTGGGCGCATGCGCAGCAGGCCCAACTGGAGAACTGATGATGCTGAGGCCATCAGACCTAGCATCCTTTGAAATTTCTTGAGAGGGACTACAGCGCCGCAGCGAAAGGAGCCGACTGCGCGCTGAATGTCCAGTGTGCGCTGAGATGACAGGCGTGCTGTCATTGACAGCGAGTTCAGTTCTATTCCCAGAAAAGATATAATCTGTCTGTGTAATAGCAAACTCTTTTCCCAGTTTACTGTGAGACCGAGATTTTTGAGGTGATCGAGTAAAATGGTTCTGTGCTCCACGATCTCTGAGTGAGATTGGGCTAGAATCAGCCAGTCGTCCAAATAGTTCAGCACTCGTATGCCCCGGAGTCTGAGGGGTACGAGCGCTGCGTCCATGCACTTCGTAAATGTACGGGGTGCCAGGGACAAGCCGAAAGGCAGGACTGTGTACTGATATGCCTGGCCCTCGAAGGCGAATCTCAAAAATCGCCTGTGACGTGACGCTATCTGTATTTGGAAATACGCGTCTTTCAGATCTATTGACACAAACCAGTCCCCTCGGCGAACATGCGCGAGGATCTTTCTGGTCGTGAGCATCCTGAACTGACGCTTCATAAGCGCTCTGTTCAGTTGCCGCAGATCTAGTATGGGTCTGAGACCCCCGTCTTTCTTGGGTACCAGGAAAGCGTTGAGCTTTACCCCTTCGCGTTGAGCTTGAGATAAGGGTTCTATAGCCCCTTTGCTCAGTAGTTTCAGAATTTCGGCTCGAAGTAGATGTGCTACTTTCGATTCTACCGTGGTCTCGACGCGCTGTGTGGCAGCGAGGGCGTCGGCGAAACTGTAACGAATAGCCTTCTTTTATGATGTTTAGCACCCATTTCGAAACCCCGGGAAGCTTCGCCCACGCGTCTGCACGGGTAGCTAGGGGCTGGGTGCGAAGCGCGCTCTGATTGGCTCGCGATACAAGTGTCGCGCTCATGACATCTGAGGCAGGGGGTGCGCTGATAAAAGCGGGCAGAATGCCCGCGCTCGACTCCTCTGTGGTGGTTAACCGAGAGGGGGAGGGCTGGGCGAGTTCCATTGGAACTGTCATGTCTGTGCGTGGACGTGGGCGCAGGGTAGCGGGCACATTTACCACCTTTATAGCATCGCTCGCCTGAGCAGAGCGCCTGCATACTGGTTTCGTTTTTACAGAAACCGTGAGACATGTAGGAAGTAGCGTTTGTGGGCACTGGGTCATGGACACGTTTGCTACGTTTAATGCGCAATCGATCTGAGTCGATTTTATGTGCGCGAGCCCTGTATGAGGGGCTGTGCTTGTGTGTAGGAATGGGCACTGAGTAGTGGGCATTTTTTCTACACATGAAACACCATCGGCCGTGGCCGGGACACCAGAAAATACACTCTTTAAAGGATTTATCTGGGTAGCCGTAAAAATGGCTTTTGTGTGCAGGCAAGCGGGAACCGGCTTGTTGGCTGCTAAATACGCTGGACCTGTCACATTTCTTGGAACTGGACAAGCGGCAAGCTTTGGTGGAAGTCCGGCCGCAGTGGGACTTGAACACCGTTGCTTTCCTAGGCGTGCTAGGACGACTTCGGGGCCCCTGGCTTCAACGCAATCTTTGGCCGCGGGCCACGCGGGGCGGGGCGGCGGCTGGAAGAGCGAGAGCGCGGTCTCGAGCTCTGGGTCCGCCGTTGTGAAGAGGAGGCGGCGGGCGGAGGCTTAGGCTGTGAGCTCTGAGCAGACGGTTTCTCACGGCCTGCTGCAGAGCTGGAGCGCTTCAGGAGGAAGTGCTTCATGGCCTGGGTCGCTTTCTGTACCTCCGTGAACCTGTCGGTGAAGTTTTTGACCGCCGGTTCCGAAGAAGCCGGCAGGGGAAAGCGGCGCGTCAAGGAACGCGGTGCGCTCCGACTCAGACATGTCCGAAAGCGTCAGCCAGAGATGTCTCACACGGTGAGCGAGGCCATGCTCCGTCCTATGGCCTGTGCCATAGACTTGGTAGCGCAGAGAGCGAGGTCTGTAGCGCTCTTCAGGTCTGGCACACAGATTGCGTCAGGTCCTTTCTCGTCCAGCTTGCGGAGGAGATCAGCCTGGTAAATCTGGAGCGTGGCCATGGTGTGCAACGCTGACGCAGCCTGCCCGGCGGCGGAGAAAGCGCGGCGGAGCAGGGATGACGTCGTGCGGCAGGCTTTTGAGGGCAGCGCCATCTTAGCACGCCGTCCAGCGGAGGGCGGGCATAAGTGCGCTGCAATAGCCTCTTCGACCGGCAGCAGGGAGTGGTATTCTCTGTTCTTGGCGTCGTCGACAGCGGAGAACGCCAGAGAAACAGAAGATCGTGTCCTGGCCGAAAAAGGGGAGCTCCAAGACTTAGCGACTTCTTCGTGAAGCTCAGGAAGAAAGGGTGCTGGCTTGGATGCAGGCGAAGTGCGCTCCCCGGGCAGGAAGTAGCCGTCCAGCCGGTTGTGAGCGGGCTGCTCAGGCGTAATCCAATCGAGGCAGAGGCTCGCCGTGGCCTGAGTGAGTACGCATATGAGCTCCACCTCAATGCTCGCTCTCTTTCCCGTCGAAGCACGGGCAGGGGGCGCGAGATCCTCAGAGCTCGCCCAGCCTTCACTGCCCGATGCCAGGAGAGAGCAGGAATCCCCTTTTCGCAGCATCGCGTCAATCTCATCTGCATCGTCGACAGAAGCGGCAGCAGACCGCGGCCGTTGTCCGTCAGGAAGCGAAACTGATGAAGCCGGTGAAGCAGGCGGGCGCACCGGCGAGCTTTGGCGGCTGGGAGAAGGTTCTTCGCAGTATTCTACGCAGTACGAGAGAATCTCTCGTAAGAGAACATCATTTACAAACCCATTGCAAATGTTTGATTGAAAACATAATCTATCAAATGCAATTAACTAATCATCTAATTATACCATTAATGCAATTAAAGTCCTTCTGTAGTCAATAATATTATCCCTTAAAACTCATCTTTGATCACCAAAATTACATATTTAAAAGTTTTTTTTTTTTCTGTGAAAAAAAGTTCTTAATATCTTAAAATAGCTTGAATGTAATTCAACACCCTTGCCTCATTTAGTATACGTGGTTTTATGAATATGCTAATTAGTCCCGCCTCCACTCACGCCAGCTCATAGATGCACTCGGCTAACTTACTGAGGTAAATGCTGCACAATGGTATCGCTCTTTACAACGTAGGACACATAACGGTAATTAATACGATTAGCCTTTTGCTTTACTCTGTGCTATCAAAAACCTAATAATGTGTTGCTAATGTTACACAAACCATGTTACCATTCACCTTCTCAGAGTCAGACAGCTGCCTTTTAAAAATCAGCATCCTTACAAACGCTTTGAACAAAGGCATATAGTTCATCAATACATCGTAATATACATCATATATGTATGTATATATATATATATATATATATATATATATATATATATATATATATATATATATATATATATAATTCACCTGCTATATTGCTTAAAGTACCTGATTTCATATCAACAGAAAAATATGCCAGTGTAACCTGGCTTCTCTTGAGACTGATCTGCTTCACATCATTGTAATGATATGCTAAAGCCTGCCCGCATGTTGATCTGATTGGTTCATGGTAGTTTGTGATGTTAGAAACAACAACGATTTCGTACTGTGTTTTTGAGACTGTCTTTGGTTCACTGCAGTTTTAAGGAGAAAATACTCAGCAATGGTATTGACTTATTTATTTACACATGGTTTGTCTTAAAGCAGATTAAAAACACCACATAGACACATAAGCAACATTAAAAAGCTGGATTTCCACCACAGGGGGACAATTATTGATAGATGAATCATTGCAGACAGAATGTATTGCTTGAATCCTCCAATTCAATTATCAGGGTTCCTGTGCCAGTTGCTGGAGCTTCACCTGCACACAAGCACAGACATCAGAAAAAGGCCAGCAAGAATTCTCCTCTTAAAAAAGGAAACACAAATTACCATCATTATCCAGCGCCAAAATGACAGCTCTGTATTTGCCATCTTTGACAAAGGAAGATTCTCTATCCATAGGCCTCCTGACTTTAATAACTCCAGTGTCTGGAGTAACACTCAGCCAGCCGGCAGGATCAGTGGCAATTTTATACCTGGAAGGAACCAAACATACAGATTAAAACTAGAAATGTTCAGCAAGAACAACTTAAGTCTTGCTTGGTAGTTTAAAATCTTTTGAAGTTCAAAGGATATACAGGCATGATATGATTTGAATTCTGCGTATGAGAGATTTGACACTGGAAGGGAAATAGGCCTTGATAGGTAGACAGTTGCTAAGGTGGTTGTGGTTCTTTGTGGTTAATATTGTGCTAGTGAGGCTGTTTGACAAAAAAAAAAAAAAAAAAATTCATAAAAAGTCTATCACTGGAAGACTATGTAATTTTTATTGTTCTACAAGTTCTGATTCTCTTAAGAAATAATGACATTTTGGTGGGTTGATTGTCTCAGAGGGGAAAATGATTTGCACAATTTCTTACGTTATCTTCTGTGATTTTCCAGTGTCTGGATCAGTGGCTTTATAAGTAACTAATTCACTATCAACTGGTGAATCTTCAGGTTTGAAGATAACCTTCTCCTTTGGATTAAACTCTGGAGGCTCATCAACATCTTCTACATTCACAGTGACTGTGGCAGTGGAAGTGGGCAAATAACCGACAAATGGATCATCGTTCTCAACAATCACAGACAGAATGAATTGCTTGTTCTTCTCAAAGTCCAGGGGCTGAATGGAAAAGAAAGCATCTTTTACTAAAGAAACATGATCACATCGAATTGCCAGTGGACACACATGAGCAACACACAGTACCTTTACAGTGGTGATGATGCCCTCTAGCTGGCTGGGTCCAGCACTGACACTGAAAAACCCACTCTTGTCACCGCTAATAATCTTATATTTGGTTGACCAGGCAGATGATCCAGGTTCATCTCCATCAGTAACTGCAAGTCTGGCCACTTCAGCCCCTACTTTATTCTCTGGGACAGATACAGTGTGCTAAAACAAATAGATGTATGGCATACATAAGTATTAATAAAGTTGTAACACTTATATTATAGCCTAATATTCTGAATTTATTAAAATATATTACTGTGGTTTGCTCAAACTGAGGTGCTTTATCATTGCTGTCAGTCACAGTAATAACAGCTGTGCCAGTGGTTACATAACCTTCTCCAGCCCTGTCAGTAGCCATAATTAACACAGCATATCTGGACCATTTCTGAAAAGAAAGATGTTTTCTGGTGAGTTTGTTTACATGAAATTCTTCACCAATGTGAGATCCATTCATCATTTCTCACCTCTTTGTCCAAGCCTAAAGCATTCACACGAATTCCTCCAGTAAAAGAGCTGATTGTAAACAGGTTTGGTTTTGGCAATTCTGGATCTTGCTTGACGATTGAGTATCTGATAATACCATTGTTAGTTTTTGGATCATCTGCATCAGTGGCTGTGACTGTCATAAACTCATGACCTTCAGTGAGAGAAGAAGAAAGACTGATTCGGTGAAACTGAAGAGGCATTTGAAAAAGAAAAAAAAACTGCTAAAAACCATTTCATTGAGAAACTGCATCATACACCTACCTATATCAGCAGCTTCAGGAACATTTCCATTGAATGGATGTTGAGTAAATATAGGCGAATTATCATTTTGGTCCAGCACATTTACAATAATTTCCATTGGTGCTTCAACAATAGTCACACCAACTCCAGTCGCATGAACTACAAGCTAAAGACAGGAGAAGAGATACAGGCATGTTAAGAGACAAATATCTGAGGTTGTTTGAAAACACAAATAAATTAAGAGTGATATATTTTGGTCTATTGTCTGTTATCTTTGAGAAGTCAATATAAAAGTGCAGTTGAAGAAAACTGACTTAATTTTTAGTAGATATACACATAACAAAAAAATTAATGCTCTCAGCAAACACATGAAAATGTTTTATCTTATTAACTGGTGACAGGTTTCACAGAATTAAGAATGATCAGAAAATCCGACGCTGAAATACACCAAGAAATAAAGGTTAATTTTAAAAGTTAGAGAATATAAAAAAATCAACTTACTCTGTATGAAGCTTTTTGTTCTCTGTCGAGTGGTTCAGTCACATACAGATTCCCTGATAATCTTTCTATAAAAAAAATCCCCTTAGGGTCCAGATCCGCTCCTTCACCTGTGATCCTGTATTCCATCTGAGCTTCCTTAGAATAGTCCGACTTTATCTAAATACAGAAAAAAAACAAGATACAATAACAGAATATGTTAATAAGAAACAATAACAGAATATGTCGCTAACAGACAAAACTCTCTCGACCATCTAATTTTGAACTTTCCCTTCATGACTTTCTCTCACCTGGACCAGTTTCTCTGGGAAAGGACCATTGCCATTCTCAAGTATATTGACTGAAGTAATAATCCAACCTCTCTTTGCTCTCTTCAGACCCGTTGAAGACTTTGGAAACATCAGAACCAGATCATCAGAGGAAGATTCCATCTGAAAAAGTTAGTAAAAGAAACTGAGCAACAAAACATGTTTGTTAACAGTTAAATAATGGATAATATTTACTACAGCTACTGACTGTATTCACATCAGTCTGTTACAGTATTAATATATGAGGAGGGTAAAATTGTTGGGTCCCTTTTCAATAAACCAATTTAGGGTGATTCTAGACCTCTTCACTTCGTCTCTGGCTGAACATTATTTCCTTATAATAAATGGAGTACAATATAAAACAGTGTAACGTTTAGATATCTTAGGTTTTAGGCTTTAGCTCTGCATAAATAAAACATCTGAATTTTGTATTTGAGACTGATCAGAGAGAGCTGAGACAAATTATATTCATCAGCAGGGATTGGAAACATCATCAATTTAACGCAGACCTCCAATAATTAGTCCTAAACATGTACAGAAATTGAATTGTGCATTTACAGAACCATAAACCACACATAAAAACTGAAGTGTCCAATAGAGGTCAGGCTTGTACTGTACTGACAGCAGTTTCTGGAAGGAACTTGTTTGTACCTGTGGAGAGGAGATGTTCATGACCGTGTCCATGTGATGGTCCTCATGATGATGATGGACACGCTCAACTCTGACAGATACCGTGTGCTTCTTGCCACTGGAGTCCCAAGCGTCCACAGAAAACACCTTGTGGCCTTCATGAAGAGTCACTTGTCTCTTCAGTGTTACAGTCCCATCCGTGTCCACATCAAAACCCTTGTCAGAGGACTGGAAGAGCGTTCTTGTTCTTCCATCGCATGCATTAAAAATGACTGTCAGAAAAAGAGACTCAATTGGCAAATTAAAACATTGTCACATGTAAACCTGGTTCCCTGAGTTTTGAGGCAACATGCTAATCTTCTCATTTATTATTTACTTATAAATATTTAAAAAATTCTCAATCGATTTTACACATGTCTGTGTTCAGAGTGGAAGGCAATGGTATTAGTGGAAAGAGCAAGATAAGCAAATATAATAAGACATGGACAGAGGGGAAGGGAGGAGCAAGGTGTAAGACGAGGGAGGAGAGGTAGAAGGATAGGGAACAGACGGGTTTCATATTAAATCATAGCCACCTTAATTGACCATGTCATAAATTATCATTTATAATATGGTCTTTCATTGAGAGGAGCTGGAGAGAGAGCCCATCCCAATAAAACATTGTGCCACAGTCAATGTCCCTGGACAACAACTTCTGCAATCTCCTGGTGTTGTGGCACACACTACAACACTAGCCGCGTTTCCATTACTCTTCAAATTGCGCAAATTGAAATTGTGAATTTTCTCCAGCACTTTCATAAGAACTGACAGAAAAATTGCCCATTGGCCACGCACGAGCCAAAGCATCTATCCCCAGAGGCAATGAAAGAGGCAGAGTGAATAAGGGGCGCACTGGGCTGTCTCGCTCAAAGCGATCAGATCCACCTCTGCCAAATGTCTTAGCCCTTACCTTGAGAGAAGATTTTGACATCTCGCGGACCCTCCTGCACTCGCGCACGGTGAAAGTATAACACAGCTTTAGTTATCAGCCTCAGGTCTGTGCACTTTAGAGGGTGCAAATGCTTAATCGAGTGAGGCCGGTGACCCCAGCACTTCTTGGGGGAGTCAGGACTACTTCACTGCTTCTCTGCTCCCCTCATGGGTGCTGATGAGAGCTGAAGAGGGATCGGCTCACAAGCATGACAGATTCTCGAGCACAATTATACTGTCCTCACAGAGACACAGAGACACACACTTTATGAAAAAACTGAGAAAATGAGAAAACTATGAGAACACTACGTCGCTGGAAATTCTAACAAAATATGGGCAGATAAATTGTTTCCAGAATAAGAAGCAATTGAAGAGCAATGGCATGTCCTGCTGAGGCACGGGTGATGACCCTCAGAGAGTGGTGTTAGCACCATCAGCCACTGAACTGGTGTGATTCTACACAGAATTCTATGTTTTCATAGCATCAGCTACTGATGAGGCATTGATACTGTAGCATACATCATTAATCAACACTTACAGTATTTGTGAGCTACAGTTTTTTTTATAGTCCTCAGTTAAACGATGGTTAAAAAGATTGCATTTCGTAGAGAGATTATTTAGCCAAATACTAAAAATATTTTATTATTTTCAGATGCTTCAGTGTTTTGTGTAAAGAGATCAGCTTACCTCTTCCTAGTCTTTCTCCTTGGTAAAGGTCATCTCTGTGCACTTTAAAAACCAGCAACTCCGACTCAAAGCCTGGAGAACATGAAGACTCCTCCGCAAATTCACACAAAAGGACCTAAATTGAAGCAATCTCTTTATGTAACACATATACACTTAAAACTGAAGGTATTTCCAGCACAACAGCAGTCCATGTGAGCTAAACTGCAGATCATTTATCATTGCTTTGGCACAAAATGCATTCAACTACTAGCTCTCAACTTCATTAAACCTCTTAAAAAACACACATTAATAATGTCAAATAAAATCAGATTCTCAAAAAATAAAACAATTCTCTGAACATGATGAGTACAATCAAACACTAAAGAGATCCAAAGTTTTTGGAAAGTGCCCTGAATAAAATCCTACCTTACAGAGGAAAATAAGAACTCCCAATCGCACAATCTGCATTGTCTCAATTCGAAGCTAAATGTCTCGAAAGGTCCTTTAGGTAATACTTCCTTGCTGGTTTTTAAGATTGCACAGCTGTTTAATTTCTTGAGTTGCACATTTATTATGTTTTAGGTACACGTTTTAGGGGGGTGGGGGTGGAGTCACCTAAGGGAGTGGCATTAGAGATATAATTTTGCAAGAAAAAAAAAAAATTAAATACCTGCATTTTTCAGTGAATGAAGACTACAGTATATCAGCATTTCACAATTTAGGACAGTGTTTTTATGACTTGACTGGATCCAAGAGGGTCTATGATATCAGAAGCTGTATCTGTTAGCATTTTAAATAACCTCAAGGGCAGTTTCTGGACTCACATGTTTTTTCAGAAAACACGACAAGTAACACAACCAGAAAAAATTGAGGGCAGAAGTAAAACTTTTATACTTTTATACATTATTTACCATTATTTGCCTACACAAAACATTCTGGTCAAATTTTTATTTTATTTTTTTTTATTGCCAACAATCTTTCAATACTGAAGTCACTTTGCACAAAAATCTTTATACAGTCTGCATTGCCATCATGATATGAATCTTTGCTAACACGCGTCGGTCAAACCTGAAGCCACAGTCACAACTCTTCACACAGTCAGCGAAACAGAAGACTGTCACTAAACAGTGAAGCATTTTTAATTTTTATTTAAATACTGTATTTTTAAGTAAAGTGTACAAAAACAAATAACACTGCTAGTCACTCTTTTACTCGATCCAGCTCTGTGTTCACAAAATGCAAATGTCTCACACACACAAACACACATACTTTATTTCATTATGTAGACATAATGGTTTTATACTAAGCTAATGACATTTTAATATTTTATTTTAATAGAAAAAATTCCACTAGAGTATTTTATTTTTGATTAATTTGATGAGCAAGTAGTTGTAATTTGTAACAAGAAGTTTTTTATTTACTTTTTCATTGTAACACCGAACACAAATATGATCTTCTTTCAAATCAGTACTTTTAACAAAACGTTTATTCAACAGCAAACAATGTCAAGTCATGTCACCTTTACTTATATAGCGCTTTATACATTACAACGTGTTTCAAAAAAACTTTACATGGATAAATAATGATTCGAGGCAAACAAAGTTCAATTATGTAAAAAGTAAAAAGTGTCATTGTTCAACTAATATATATACATATATATCAAGGGCAGTTTCTGGACTCACATGTTTTTCAGAAAACACAAGAAGTAACACAACCAGAAAAAATTTAAAAGTACTTTTTAATGGTAACAAAGTGGGGCAGAAGTAAAACTTTTATACTTTTATACATTATTTACCATTATTTGCCTACACAAAACATTCTGGTCAAATTTTTATTTATTTTTTTTTATTGCCAACAATCTTTCAATACTGAAGTCACTTTGCACAAAAATCTTCATACAGTCTGCATTACCATCATGATATGAATCTTCGCTAACACGCGTCGGTCAAACCTGAAGCCACAGTCAAAGCTCTTCACACAGTCAGCGAAACAGAAGACTGTCACTAAACAGTGAAGCATTTTTAATTTTTATTTAAATACTGCGACTTCCAAAATCCACAAACTCTTTTCTACATCATCTTCTACTGCAGTTTTTAATTCACTTTGGTACTATTTTTAAGTAAAGTGTACAAAAACAAATAACACTACTAGTCACTCTTTTACTCGATCCAGCTCTGTGTTCACAAAATGCAAATGTCTCACACACACAAACACACATACTTTATTTCATTATGTAGACATAATGGTTTTATACTAAGCTAAATATTTTAATATTTTATTTTAATAGAAAAAATTCCACTAGAGTATTTTATTTTGATTAATTTGATGAGCAAGTAGTTGTAATTTGTAACAAGAAGTTTTTTTATTTACTTTTTCATTGTAATACCGAACACAAATATGATCTTCTTTCAAATCAGTACTTTTAACAAAACGTTTATTCAACAGCAAACAATGTCAAGTCATTTCACCTTTACTTATATAGCGCTTTATACATTACAACGTGTTTCAAAAAAACTTTACATGGATAAATAATGATTCCAGGCAAACAAAGTTCAATTATGTAAAAAGTAAAAAGTGTCATTGTTCAACTAATATACTTTTATGACATTGCCAAAATTGACTGTTTCAAAACTTTTGAAAAACTATAAAAATACATGCAATGCACATTACAATGCAAGGCCTGATATGAAGTGATATAAAATTAATTGATTATAAATGTGTCGTTCCAGTGTGTTAGCAAATGTTTTATGAAGATATACTGTAGCCATGGTCTTTTATGCTATAACAGATGTTCTTAATGAGAAATGTTCAAATCAGAAATGAAAAAGTATATTTTGATGATCTGTTGTGAGATTTGTAGCCTTTAAAGAGTTTGAGATTGTTCCACTTGCTTAGCAAAGCGATTAAAAACCGTAGACAGGAAGAAACTGGCTGAATATCATGTCAGACGATCGACCACAGTTACGTTTTCACATCCTCTGTGGTGTTATCTAAAATAGATCAGCATGAAGTCAAATAGTGATGCAGCAGTCGCAGTAAACCACTGACTTGCACCATAAAATTAGCAGAAAATGTATATAGAATTTCTGTCCATACAATAATAAACACTGATTATTTTACAAACATATCTCAGGCATCAAAGCAGAATTTCCAGGTATGAAACAGTTAAAAGGGAAGGTAATGAAGACTGCGCTCTGAGGACATAAGCTCTGAATTTTTGAAGACTAATATTTTAGCAAAAAGATCAATGACGAGATCAATGAATTTCAATGGTGCAAAAGGAGACAAAGGCATGTACAACAGCTTCTGCACACTTAACGCTGAGAGAGGTAAAGAATTTCTGCCTTAACAAACTAAAATGCAAATCAAATGTGAGGGAGAAGTCAAAGTTTACTACTTACTGTAAAAATGACAAAAAAATTCAGGCATCATTCTGGGTTCCTCAGATCAGCACGAAGTGCCCTCTTCCGATCCAGAGGAGAGCATGTTGTTTGTGGCGTCTAGCTCAGGGGACGTAGTTGGAGAAGACAAAGAGAGAATCAGTTGAGCCCTCTCTTTCTGTCAGCCCCACATCAAGGAAATTATTGTGTGTAATGGTCAAGCCATGGCCAAGCTAAACTTAACCTGGTCACGTGAGAAACAGACTCGACAAGTGATTTCTGGTGTGCCATGATCGTCCCATGAGCCTTCTGTTTCTTTGTGATCTTGTCCAAAAAAAAAGTCAGAAGGAAGCCGTATTCAGCCTGCATCTTTGCTTTACCCCATTCGAGTCCTTCTTTATGCTCCTATTTTGCACTCTGGACTCCTCGGTACCTCCGTTGAGACCATTGAGACCTCCATCGTGGGAAGGTTTGGAGATGTGAAGGGGCAGTTGGTGGTGTTCAAGAGATACACCCCGGTCCAATCCAATTCTTCCTCCTTCAACCTACAATCATCCTGAACCGTCAACAGATAACTGGAGACACAGTCAGAAGGGAAGTGTGGCCACTCATACACCCCACCCCCTCATGCACACACATACTCACACATCCATAAATGGGCGTCGAAATAAAACGCGCGTGTGACACGCAGTATGTGTGAATCTGGCGGTAGATCGCATGTCCAGACAAAGGATTTCTGGTGTGCCATGATCGTCCCATGAGCCTTCTGTTTCTTTGTGATCTTGTCCAAAAAAAAGTCCTGGAAGAAGCAATTTTCAGCCTGCATCTTTCCTTTCCCACATTTGAGTTACACGAATGTGGAGGGATTATGCAAGTAGGGATTTGCTGGCTAGCTATCTCTTGCAGAGTGAGGCACACACTTTGAAGGTTTTGCCATCCAATCCGTTACTGACCACCTCGCAGATGATTGTAAAGGTGTACAGTATGTGGCTGCTGGTCAGGCTGCAGGTGCCTTGCACACAATGGCTGTTTTGCAGGTGTATCAGGCTGACCTGCTGAGAGATTTAGGTCAGGGGTAGGGATTTTCTCCTGAAGCGGTCGCTTAATTGTGCCACACCACAGACCTGGTTCTCCGTGACACCAAACAGACGGCTGCCACTATCAGTCTTTCAATGACAGCTATAGTGGTTATGGAGAGGCATCTGTGGTTGAACCTCTTGGACATCTAAGATAGGGAGAAAAGCTTCTTTCTTTATGCTCCTATTTTGCCCTCTGGACTCCTCGGTACCTCCATTGAGACCGTTGAGACTGTTTGGAGATGTGAAGGGGCAGTTGGTGGCATTCAAGAGATACATCCCGGTCCAATCCAATTCCTCCTCCTTCAACTACAATCATCCTGACCCGTCAACAGATAACTGAAGACAGGGTCAGAAGGGAAGTGTGGCCACTCATACACCCCACCCCCTCATGCACACACATACTCACACATCCATAAACGGGCGTCGAAATGAAACGCGCGTGTGACACGCAGTATGTGTGAATCTGGCGGTAGATTGCATGTCCAGACACAGGAAAAAATAATAAAAAAACTTTCAACAAAACATTCTGCAATTCTAGAACTTTCTATTGAAAGGGTATGTATAGGCCATGGCTAGAAAGATGTTTAAGAATGCATCGCTTGTTTTACCAGAGAAAAAAAATATATTTGTGTGGTGCCCCCCTGAACGTGGTGACCCTGGACACTTCCACAACTGGCCATATGGTTAATCTGCCTGTGAAGGCGCTGTAGGAGCCGTATCCTTTGGACTCCCCCGAAGACCGGACGTCAATCGCTACATCGGAGGGTGAGCCAGACTTCTTTGGAGATGAAGTTTCGGTTTTGTTGCCTCCTTGAGGAACCGTAGCATTGCCCAAGTCAGATGTAGAGATGATGGCTATGCTTTCCCGGGCTGCTGAGAGGATCGGGCTCGAGTGGAACCCACCACCGTGTCCCAAGCCCTCGAGGCTGGACGATTGGTTTCTCGCAGTGGCTCGTGCTGATTCTCAGCGTCCCACCCCAGTACCTTTCTTTTCGGAGGTGCATGAGGAGCTCACTAGGTCGTGGACACAACCTTTTACTGCCCGAAACCGTCTTGGTGGTTCCTCCCCCCTCGCCACCCTTGATGGCAGGGTGGGTAAGGGTTGCTATGCAACTCTGCACTATCTCCACCTGGCAGGGGAATCCGTGTCTTCCTTCCCGGGTCTGTAAGCACTCGTCGGATTTAACCTGCAAGGCTTACCAGGGCTATGGGGAAGCCGACTCTGCCATACATGCCAAGGTGTTGTTGCAGGTCCATAAGGCCAAGGCACTGAAGGACCTGCACAAGGGTGGTCATGACACAGAAGTTCTGCAAGAACTTCGCACCCAGACATCGCGCTTCATGCGACAAAGGTAATGGTGTGGTCTGTGTCTGGCTGACATGAGGGAAACCGACGAGGTCAGGTTTCTTAATTCCTCCTTGTTCCAGACGGCCTCTTCGGTGACACAGTTGAGAGCTTTGCTCAGCAGTCCTCAGCCTCCCAGAAGCAGACTGAGGCGATCTCACACTTCCCCCTGTCAGCCGGCCGTACCTCAGTCTGCTCGGTGCCAAGCAGCAGCAGCCTCTACCTAAGCAGCGCAGAGGAGCCGGCCACAGACAGGGCTACAACCAGTCGTGAAGCGCAAGGGTAAGAGACTCTAGGACGGGCGACCCGGAGATGGAGGGGATTGCTCTTCGGGAGATGGTGACCACACTGCTCTGTCCCCCGGAGGAGGGCTGAGTGGTGAATCTTGTGTTCCATTTTGTTTCTGTTCCGCCGCTGGCCCCACAGTCAGCAGCACCCAAATTTTTAATACAAATCCCTCTATCTCCGGGTCCCAGGAGGGCTCGGAGGGCTCGGAAGGCAGTGGAAGGCCAAAAACCTTACCACTCTCATTCACCACTTTTATTGCCAGCGGGCAGCAGAAGGCAGTTCAAGGATGCCACCAAGCCTTCCCAGGCACCCTCTGCCCAACCATTGAACCATGTAAGTGTTGCACAGCACAATCAGACCCCACCTCAAAGAGAGAGCCCCTCCGGCCAGGTCCCTGCGTTCCACCTGGCTTCCCCACTGCAGGTATACCTATAGTCCTTTTGGTCCCGCTTGCACGGTCTCTGAGAGCCTGGCTAGCGCTTCCCAGCCCATCACGTTGGGTACCATTCAAAATGCTAACACAGAAACGCATTTTCGGAAGCATCCGTTTTGCGTTTGAGGGTCGAGCTTATCAGTACAAAGTCCTATCCTTCGGGTAGTCCCTGTCTCCCCATGGCTTCATGAAAGTTGTGGAGGCGGCCCTTGTTCCCATGGAGGAGCACACCGTTCGCATTCTCTACTATCTCAATGTCTGGCTGATCCTTGCACAGTCTTGGGACCAGTTGTTGGAACACAGGGACCTGGTGCTCAGGCACCTCAGTCAGTTGGGGTTTCAGGTCAACTGGGAAAAGAGCAAACTCTCCCGCATGCAGAGAATCTCTTTTCTCGGTATGGAGTTGGGTTAGGTCAAACAGTCAGCAGACCTCACAGAACATGCTCCATTCCCAAGGAGAGAACGGAGATGTCACGTCGCCACATCTGCTGGGGAAGCCAGGTCACTGGCTCGGCTCCTTAGCGAAAACCTGTAGATGCGATGCACTTTCTGCTCATTATATGCGCGTGCGTGATGCAGCGCATCTGATGCAATTATCGTTTTAGTTACACTCAAAGTACTGTAGATTGCCCTCTCTAGCGAGATTCCTATTCGTTGGTCACTGACGTGACATCTCCGTTTCCTCCTTCAGGCAACGGGGTTAAAGTCCATTTTGGCCCTTTGTATCTTGGCTCTGAGCTCCTTTCTTTTATTTTTAACACCTTCAGTGTCTCCCCTCAGAAAAGCCATCTTTTTGTCATTAAGACATCTCTTCATGTCTTTTGTCAGCCAGGGCTTGTTATTAGGGAATACTCTTACTTCCTTGGTATTAATTATGGATTTTTCAGAGAACTGTATATATGAAGTGATGCAATCTGTCAGTTCATGTGGGTCTCTGCATGAGTCAAAGAACATGTCCCAGTCTGTGGTTTCAAAACAGCTCCTTAGCTTATCCTCACTCTCTCTGTCCCAGACCTTAATTGTCTTGACAATGGGCTTTTCCCTCTTCACGCATTGTCTGTACTTTGGCAATAAATGAATGACATTATGGTCTGATTTACCAATGGGAGGTCTACATATTGCCTTATATGCATCCTCAATATTGCCATAACATAAGTCAAGGATGCGTGATGAGCGGGTTGGACAGTCAACATATTGTTGTAACATTGGGAGATGTATTGCTAAAGACAGTGTATTAAAGTCCCCAAGAATAAACACAGGTTGATCAGCTGATCTTGAGAGCACAGTGTTCAAACTATCCGATATGCACCCTACTGACAAGGCGTCTGTCATAATCATGACAACAAACTCTGTCTAAAGGAACTCTATTTGGCAAAATTTACTACCGCTATGCACCAGCGCAAACAAGCCTCTTTTAGCATTAAAAGACTACTGTCAGGATTTACTGAAGACACAGTAAGAAATTAGAGCTGAAAAGGCGTGGAAAGGGTTATTTCTGTGGCTGATCTTATTACATATGCATTTCTAGGAGTTTCCCTTTCAGATACAGTATTTATGGGAGGAGAGTATTTAAATGAATCGGACAAATTGATTCACTGAGGTTATTTACCTCACCATTTATTTACCTTCCATAAAAAGCATTTCTTAAACCAGATGTCTACCATCTTCAGATACATGTTCTTAAGAGGGTGCGAATGCTCAATCCAGTGAAGCCACTGATCCCAGTACTTCTTGCGGGAGTCCGGACCCCTTCTCTGCTTCTCTGCTGCTAAGAGCTGAAGCGGGATTGGCTCATAGGCACAGCAAACTCTTGAGCCCGCCCGGGAAACTTATCGATGACAGCATTCACTGCGTCGTTTTAAAGCCATAACTGAGCAACAGGAGAATCCAGCAGAAAGGACTTCTTTCTCATGTATCTGTGAGGTTCAATCACAAATGTCTCTCAGACACCACGAACCCTGCCATATAATGACCAGTGACATGAGCCACAAGCTTAGTTAATCAGAGCAACAAGTCATTTGCTCGTCTGTGCTCCTTGACTGCCTCAGGAGTCAAGCAAGCCCCATCATCCTAATCCTTCATGATATCAAATTGGTACATCTGCAATACTGCTATAGTATGCAGTGCCACATCGAGAGGAATGTGCCACACTAGTATTAACTGCGACTGCAGCCATATTACGCCAGAACGCCCACAACACAACAGCTTATTGGTGGAAAGTAATGAAGCCAATCAGTATACATGGGGATGATTAGGAGGCCATGATGGACAGAGGCCAATGGGCAAATTTGGCCAGGATGCCGGGGTTAAATTATTATTTATTTTTATTTTTTTTACATACATACATACATATATCTTCTTCCGCTTATCCGGGGCCGGGTCGTGGGGGCAGCAGTTTAAGCAGAGATGCCCAGACTTCCCTCTCCCCAGACACTTCCTTCAGCTCTTACGGGGGGACACCGAGGTGTTCCCAGGCCAGCCGGGAGACATAATCCCTTCCCGGCAAGGCGTCCAGCAGGCATCCGGAACAGATGCCCGAGCCACCTCAGATGGCTCCTCTCGATGTGGAGGAGCAGCGGCTCTACTCTGAGCTCCTCCCAAGTGATTGAGCTCCTCACCCTATCTCTAAGGGATCCCCCAGCCACTCTGCGGAGAAAGCTAATTTCAGCCGCCTGTATCCGGGATCTTGTCTTTTCGGTCATGAACCACAGCTCATGACCATAGGTGAGAGTAGGAACGTAGATTGACCAGTAAATCGCCTTGCAGCTCAGCTCCTTCTTTACCGCGACAGGCCGGTACATCGACGCATTACTGCAGAAGCTGCACCGATCCGTCTGTCAATCTCCCATTCCATCCTTCCCTCACTCATGAACAAGACCCCAAGATACTTGAACTTCTCCACTTGAGGCAGAAACTCTCCACCAACCTGAAGTGAACAAGCCACCCTTTTCCGACTGAGAACCATGGCCTCGGATTTGGAGGTGCTGATTCTCATTCCAGCTGCTTCACACTCAGCTGCAAACTGTCCCAGTGCATGCTGAAGGTCCTGGTCTGATGGAGCCAGCACGACAACATCATTCGCAAAAAGCAGAGACGAAATCATGTGATCCCTAAAACTTACACCCTCCGGCCCCTGGCTGCGCCTAGACATTCTGTCCATAAAAAATTATGAACAGATCCCGTGACAAAGGGCAGCCCTGCCGGAGTCCAACATGCACCAGGAACATGTCTGACTTACTGCCGGCAATGCGAACCAAGGTCCTGCTCCGGTCGTACAGGGACCAGACAGCCCTTAGCAAAGGGCCCCGGACCCCATACTCCCAGAGCACCCTCCACAGAACGCAGCGAGTTACACAGTCAAATGCCTTCTCCAAATCCACAAAGCACATGTGGATTGGTTGAGCAAACTCCCATGAACCCTCCAGCACCCTGGAGAGGGTATAGAGCTGGTCCAGTGATCACCAACCGGGATAAAAACCGCACTGTTCCTCCTGAATCCGAGGTTCTACTATCGGCCGAATTCTCCTCTCCAGTACCCTGGCATAGACTTTCCCGGGGAGGCTGAGAAGTGTGATCCCCCTGTAATTGGAACACACTCTCCGGTCCCCCGTCTTAAAAAGAGGGACCACCACCCCGGTCTGCCAGCCCAAAGGTACTGTCCCCAGCCGCCACGCGATGTTGCCGAGGTGTGTTAGCCAAGACAGCCCCACAATTTCCAGAGACTTGAGGTACTCAGAGCGGATCTCATCCACTCCCGGTGCCTTGCCACTGAGGAGCTTCTTGATTGAGGAGATCCTCAAAGTATTCCTTCCACCGTCCATCTCCAGTTGAGGTCAACAGCTGCCCACCTCCACTGTAAACAGGATTGGTAGGGCACTGCTTCCCTCTCCTGAGGCACCGGACGGTTTGCCAGAATCTCTTCGAGCCCAACCGGTAGTCCTTCTCCATGGCCTCACTAACTCTACATGACTCCTCCCATGCCCGATTTTTAGCCTCCACAACCACCCGGGCTGCAATCCGCTTGGCCTGCCGGTTCCCGTCAGCTGCCTCAGGAGTCCCACTAGCCAGCCAGGCCTGATAGGACTCCTTCTTCAGCTTTTCCGGTGTCCACCACCAGGTTCGGGGATTGCCGCCTTGACAGGCACCGGAGACCTTACGGCCACTGCTCCGAGCGGCCACGTCAACAATGGAGGTGGAGAACATGGTCTACTCGGACTCAAAATCTACAGACTCCCTCAGGTTCTGGTCAAAGCTCTGCCGGAGGTGGAAGTTGAAGATCTCTCTGACAGGGTACTCGGCCAAACGTTCCCAACTGACCCTCACAGTACGTTTGGGTCTGCCGAGTCTGTCCAGCTTCCTCCCCAGCCATCGGATCCAACTCACCACCAGGTGGTGATCAGTTGATAGCTCCACCCCTCTCTTCACCTGAGTGTCCAAGGCGTACGGCCGGAGGTCGACACTAGGGTGTCCTGGTGCTACGTGCACTGATGGACACCCTTATGCTTGAACATGGTGTTCATTATGGACAAGCTTTAACTAGCACAGAAGTCCAATAACAGAACACCGCTCAGGTTCAGATCAGGGGGGCCATTCCTCCCAATCACACCCTCCAGGTGTCACTGTCGCTGCCCACGTGGGCGTTGAAGTCCCCCAGTAGAACGACAGAGTCACCAGTCGGAAAACTTTCCAGCACCTCTCCCAGAGACTCCAAGAGGGCCAGGTACTCTGCACTGCCGTTCGGCCCGTAGGCACACATGACAGTGAGAGACCTATCCCTGACATGAAGGTGCAGGGACAGGCCCTCTCGTTCACAGGGGTAGAGAGTCCACCCTCTCTCAAGGAGTGTGGTTCCAGAGCCCAAGCCGTGTGTGGAGGTGATCTCCACAATCTCTAGTCGGTGCCTCTCAACCTCACGCACAATCTCAGGCTCCTTCTCTGCCAGCGAGGTGACGTTCCACGTCCCTAACGCTAGTTTCCGTGTCCAGGGGTCGGGTTGTCGAGGCCCCCACCACTATGATCATAATCAACTATGATCCACTATGCACCGGTCCCTTACGGTCCCTCCTGCTGGTGGTGAGCCCACGGGAGCGCGGTCCCACGTCGCTCCTTCGGGCTGAGCCCGGCTGGGCCCCATGGGGGGAGGCCCAGCCACCAGGCGCTCGCATACGAGCCCCAACCCCGGACCTGGCTCCAGGGTAGGGCCCCGGCTGCACCATGCCGGGTTCGTCACGGTCCTTATATTTACTTCTAACATAAAGGGTTTATGAACCTATCTTAGTCTGACCCGTCACCTAGGACCTGTTTGCCTTGGGAGACCCTACCAAGGGCATATAGCCCCGGACAACATAGGTCCTAGGATCGTTCGGGTACTCAAACCCCTCCACCACCATAAGGTGGCAGTTCAAGGAGGGGTAATTTTTTTTTACAACACAAATGAATCATCACTGAGCTTACTTAAGTTGGACTGTGATGCTATTTTCTACTGGAAACAAATTTTGTTGCATTATTTTCCTGTTATCTCTGTAAAGCTGCTTTGAAACAATCTGTATTGTTAAAGGCGCTATATAAATAAAGGTGACTTGACTTGACTTAAACCCCTACTCTTTTTCCAAAGGACATCCTGGGATTTTTAATGACCACAGAGAGTCAGGACCTTGGTTTAACGTCTCATCTGAAGGATGGTGCTCTTTGACAGTATAGTGTCCCCATCACTATACAGGGGAGTTAGGACCCATACAGACCACAGAGTGAGCGCCCCCTACTGGCCTTACTAACACCTCCTCCAGCAGCAACCTAGTTTTTCCCAGGAGTCTCCCATCCAAGTACTGACCAGACTCAACCCTGCTTAGCTTCAGTGGGCAACCAGTCTTGGGCTACAGGGTGAAATGGCTGCTGGCAAAACATGGCTGATTTTCCTCGTTTACTCATAAAGAAGGTGAATCTCAAACAAAACACTTTTAAAGTCATTGCAATGTGAGCAATTTAAAGAGCTGTTAAGAGCGTCTTGAGCATGACGAACACCCAAGCACTTAACACTCTTTACGTGTGTCCTTACTCGTGTTACTTCCTGAATAAGAAACATCCGATGAGCGATGGCATGTCCTGTGGGCGCGAGCACCATTAGTCAATGAATTGGTGTGATTCTATTTAGGCTTCAGGGATTCATTGCACTTTGAGGGTGTTCTCATAGCATCAGCTACTGATGAAGCATCAAAAGCATGCATCCTTAATTTATACTTGCTGTGAACTACAATGCTTACACTCAAGAGACCTCTCAACCCTCAACACTGATGAAAGCAAATTTAGCTCCAAAATTTCAGTTGCCTCAGTGTTTTATTTAAAGAGAACACAGCTTACCTCTTCCTAGTCTTTTTCCTTGGTGAAGGTCATCTCTGTGCACTTTAAAAGTGACAGCAACTCCGACTCAAAGCCTGGAGAACATGAAGACTCCTCCGCAAATCCACACAAAAGGACCTAATTTGAAACATATTAAATGTTGTAACATTTACACATTTTGAAATTTACATTTGGATTATTTAATCACTTCCAGCACAACAGCGGTATATGTGGGCTAAACTGTGGATCATTTCCCATTATTTTGCCACAAAATGTATGGTAACACTTTATAATAACGTTCAGATGCAAGTCATTTATAAGTGGTTAGTTAATGATGAACTAATCATTTATAAAACATTCATAAATGATTAGCAAGTGAGATACTAACATTTTGTAAATTCATTTACAAGTGATTAAATGATTAACTCATCATTTATGAAACATGACTATGCATTTCATAAATGTTTAATATATTGTTACATTTTTTTTGTATGTTTTGCTCACATCAGGTGCACAGTGATTAAAGACTCCATGTGTTTCAGAGAAGACAGCTGTCTATGCCCTCACCAGTCAGCCCTTACACTGCAGTACACACTACACTACACACTACAGAAGACAGCTGTCTATACCCTCACCAGTCAGCACTTACACTGCAGTACACACTACACTACACACTGCAGAAGACAGCTGTCTATACCCTCACCACCAGTGGCACTTACACTGTAGTGCACACAACACTACACACTACACTACACTACACTACACACTACACACTACAGAAGACAGCTGTCTATACCCTCACCAGTCAGCACTTACACTGAAGTACACACTACACTACACACTAAACTACACTACACTACACACTACACACTACAGAAGACAGCTGTCTATACCCTCACCAGTAAGCCCTTACACTGCAGTACACACTACACTACACACTACAGTGTTCAACACCTGTTATAGATGATGTGTAAACGCATGAATAAATAATTTACAACACTTTCTGCATCCCCTAATCTACAGTGTAAACTATTCATCACTTGTAAATGTCTAACACTTCATTCGTAGATAAGATTCGTTGAACTTATACTTTATTGATTCTTGAAGTGGTAATCTACGAATGATGTGTAACACATTTACAAGTGATGAATAGTTTACACTGTAGATTAGGGGATGCAGAAAGTGTTGTAAATGATTTATTCATGCGTTTACACATCATTGTGTTGAACACTGTTACTTACCTGTTACAAATTATCTGTACGTGAATTCAAGACATTTACAACACTCTCTGCACCCCCTAATTGCTACATACTGTACATACAAAAAAACAACAAAAAAAAAACAACATAATTTATTAAACGTTTATGAAACGTATATTCATGTTTTGTAAATGATTAATTAATCATTAACTAATCAATTGTAAATGACTTATAACTGAATATACAAAACATACATAAAATAATTAACATATCACTTATTAATCATTTATGGACGCAGTCATGTTTCGTAAATAATTAGTTAATCATTTCACTTATAAATGACTTACAACTTAACGTTATTATAAAGTGTTACCGGAGGATTATATGTTTGGCGGATTATTTTGTTTAGTAAACGAGGCACAGTGTACATGGAGAGTTCACAAATAAACTTTTGTTGACAGATGAAGCATCATGTCTAGAAAAACTTTCCAATGTAATTTAAATGAATTAGATGTTTCATTAGTAAAATGTGAAGTTGCACATTATTGTTGCAGAAACTGCAGAGATTTTATGTATTTGTAAATGAAGCACCACAATCACACACTGGTTCCATCATGTCATAACAAAAGTTAACAAAAGTCGGTAACACTTTATTTTACAGTGTCCTTGTTGCATATGTTACATGTACTTACCATAGAAATAACAGTAAATTATGCATAATTACATGTAACTGACCCTCAAGCAAAACCTAATCCTATAGTAAGTAGTTGCGCAATATTACTCAGTACTTAAATATATAATTACACTGTAACAATGACACCTTAAAATAAAGTGAAACCCAAAAGTCTTAAAACATTTGACTCTGTATAGCAAAAGGAAAAAGGCAGAAGCCTGTTTTGATGAAATCATAAAATCAACCCCTGCAAAAGGTGACTTATAATATAAAAATAACATTGGCTGCAACAAATGGCATTTTATGTTTCTCTCTTAAACGTTTGGTATTGCTTTTTGGTGGATTTTAAGAAGTTTAGCTTTTTAATACTAGCTCTAAACTGCATTAAACATATCAAAGAAAGTGCATTTATAATGTCAAATAAAATCAGCTTCTCAAGAAATAAAAATAAATATATATACATATTCTCTGAACATGATGAGGACAATCACTCAGACGTCCAAAGGTTTTGGAAATCGTCTTGGATAAAATCCTACCTTACAGAGGAAAATAATAACTCCCAATCTCCCAATCGTCATTGTCTCGATTCGAAACAAAATGTCTTGAAATGTCCTTCAGGTCCTACTTCCTAGTTGGCTTTTAAGTTTTCACAGGGGGTTGGAGTGTTAATTCGTGGGTATATTTCCTGTTTTGAGTGTGAATGGTGTCAGATTCAAAACATTTATAATTTCAAAATGTAAACTACTTGAATTTGTTAGTGTATATAATGTTCATTATATAAGTATTTCACAATTTAGTGCAGTATTTTAATAACATGACTGGAGCCGAAGAGGTCTGTACTATCTTAATAAGACTGTATCTGTGAACATTATAACATCAAGGGCAGTTTCTGGGCTTTTCTAGCTAGAAACCTGGTGAAAAATATTCCCACAGAGTGATACTTTTTAATAGTGTTGTAGTAATCATTTACTAATCACTTGTAAATGAGGGTATGAGTGCTGTTTTTGTCAATTTTAAGTTTTAATTTAAAATGTATGCGATTTTAATATAAGTGAATGGTTAAATATTTTACCACTTGCTTGAGCAACTTAATATATAATTATATTGAAGTAATGCATTGAATAATACGTTGTTTAAATTGTGTTTAAACGTGAATACGTCTATTAAAGAGTGTATATGTGTACAAAGAGAATCGCAATGCTGACAAAACGTTTTTTTAATAAAAGTTGCTGATAACTTCTGGATTTGAAATACAAAAAGTATGTGTTTGTGGTACAGCCGCGGATCAGTTACACGCACTGCAAACGGAGTATGTGTGAAAGCACTATAGCACGTGCTGCTCCTGCAAAAGATTCTGGTCAAAACAGCATTTACTCTCATTTTTTTTCATTTTCCTCTTATCACTGTAAAGCTGCTTAGAAACGGTCTGCATTGTATAAAGTGCTATACAAATAAACTAAACTTGACTAAACTTTTGTTTAAATTGCTAACAAGTGTAGTAACTGAGACAAATCAGACACAATTATTTGGCATATGCACTGTTAAGTAAACATGCAATTTATTCTATTAGAACGCCTCATATAATATGGGCTGATATGATATTAATCACCATAGTAGTTTTAGAAGTGAAATATATATATGCAATTTATTCTGTATTAATCTGTAACCTTTATATATAAAGTATGTATGTTACTAACTAACTTTATAACCAAGTAGAATAGAGTGTTGTATAAGAAAAGACACTGTAAATTGTTTTGTAAAAGTCTTTTATTTGTGAACCTGGTTTATTAAGAACAGACAATGCAACTTGTTTGGTAAAAGCCTTTATTGTGAAATTGTTTTATTAAGAAAGACAATGGAGATGGTTTTGTAAAGGTCTTTATTATTGAACTGTTGTGTTCAGAGAGACACTGCAACTTGTTTTTGTAATAAACTTTTTATTGTAATAATGCATGCAAAAAACGACAATAATGTACTCATGTTAAAGCATTTAATCAATAGATAGAAGTAACATTAAGTAGTGAAAAGCATGTAACTTAGCAAAGTAGAAATGGCAAGCATTACCCGTTTGATGAGGAGCATGAGACGCAGGAGAAAGGCAGAGGGTCCAGAGCAGCAAACAAAGGAGAACAAAGGAAAGAGCTTTATATATGGAGTTTAGAAGGGGGTTTCCAGAACGGAGGACAGTTCAACACTTCGGATTGGACAGATTGTCTGTAAAGGACTGAATCGGTGCGGAGGGCGTGTGGACTATAAAAAGTATTGGAAAGAATGTCAAAGTCAGACGCTGTTTCACCAAGGACGGCCTCTCCGGTGTTAGATGCCTTGCCATTGCGCCTCATGAAGATGAAAGCTTGTAAATTATTTGGTTTGGATTTGCTTTTATTTTTATTTTATATATTAGTACCTTTCATGTAAACTAGTTAACCTGTATTTAATAAAAAATTACATTTAATTGAAATTAAGAAGCTCGCCTGCCTTAAGTCTCTGTTTTACCAAATATTGAGCTGAACTAAACCACCGAGCAGTCTTTCGACTGAATTGTAAGTATGGAAATTTATATACTTATTGTTTAGAACGAATTCGACTGACTTTACCTAACCTGAGAATAAACAAAATAAGGTAGAAGGTGTCTATATTTAAGACCCAAACAAGGGGTTAAATTAAGCACCATTAAACAGCACGAACAAATCTTTAAAAAACTTCCATCTGAGAGCTGTGGTCCCAACCCCCCCCAGGTGGGGCGAAAGGGGCCTGGTTGCCGTGGCCGCGACCAGATAGGATGTTTTTTATGACTCTTAGGAATGCTAACAAGTAACTAACTAACACAGATATCAGAACAAATTCCCCTGCGTTCATTTAATCGTAGACAAACGGATCTATAAATGAACATGCATCCCAGAAACTGTGTGAATGATTTACTGGCTTGTGTACCATTATGTATATACTTTGATATACATTTGATTATACAACCAAAACGGGACTCTCACTTAATTCTCGCTGAGAAGGAGAGATAAACCCTATTAATCATATGTATTCTATGCATAACCTCTTGAGAAATGTGTAGACATGTATCTAATCTTCCCTCCTCATGATTTTCAGACTTTGTTGCATACTATGGTTTACCAAAATCAGATGTGTGGCGTGTTTGGTCTCTATAAACTCCAATCTGCGTCCCCAATTTGTTCATTTACATTACATTTTGCTAACTTTGCAGTTAAGTTAAGGGAATAAATGAATAATCAAAGAGTTCGTTGATTATTAAATATTGATCATTAATCATAATTAGTAATTATGGATTATTATTAATATTTCCTCTTTGAGCTAATATCGTTACACAAGTATTATTGATTATGGTCATCTTTTAAGACTGTTTGTACCTGAATCATCATCTTCGTGTGTATTCTTGATACGCATTGTGACAACTGTTTGCAAAGACAAGGAAAAAAAAACTAATTGCAGCATTTCTGATTGATTCTTGTGACATATGCGTTTATGTGTTTGTTACAGTTTTTAGTACAGATTTTACAAGGTTCGAAACTCTGAGTATAAAAATCCAAACTGATCAATGTAAAATGCTGTATTTGAATCCTTTTGTTTTCCTTCACATGTATCTCTGATTTAAATATAGCTAAATATATTTTTTACTTCTAGCAGCAAATTCACTTTTTGCATTATAACTTAAAATCAGATGGTTAGAGTCCTTATACTTACAGATCCTCTACCTCTGTAAATATTTTTAAAAATCGTCTTAAGACATATTTGTTTGATGAGGCCTTTGCTACTTTGTAAGGACTGTTAGGCTTTGATTTGATGATTATATTTGTATTATTATTATTATTATTTCATTTTTATATTGTATTATTTCTTTCCTTGTATCTTACTGTGTTTTATCTAATCCGTTTGAAATTGTACAGCACTTTGGTACACACTGTGTTTTTTAAGATGCTTTATCAATAAACTTTGATTTGATTTGAGTTGAGATAAAAACGAGGAAAGGATGCCCTATGAGTGCTAAATAGATACATTAATAAACAGTACAATAGTAATTGCATGCGCTTAAAGATATAGCTATGTTTTATGACCTGAGTTTTAAGATGTCTAAAACGTACTCGGTTACTAATGTAACCTCAGTTCTCTCTAGAAGAGGGAACGAGTACTGCGTAAGAGTATCTTACGCTAGGGGAAAATCCTTTTTCCGCGAGATATTGAAGCCAAAAATTATCCTTAATTTTTTATTGGCTGTTCTGCGGCAACTGCAGCAGCCTATCGAGCGAGGCCTGGCATGACGCCAGACCCAATGAGGGTGCTTCGCGCCCGCTGCGTCACGTCCCGCCGAAACGGGCGTGGTCTAGGCCTATAAATACGGCTCGTAGGCAGCTATTATCTGGTTTTTTCATCATAGAAGCAACCAGAGCGTGCGCATGCACGGCAAGATACGCAGTACTCGTTCCCTCTTCTAGAGAGAACTGAGGTTACGTTAGTAACCGAGTACGTTCTCTTACGAGAGGTCTCTCGTACTGCGTAAGAGTATCTTACGCTAGGGGACCCAATGCAAAACGCCGTGCATGCTGAGATCTGACACCAAAGGCCCAAGGGCGAAAGCCCGGGGCTCATATAGTGCATAATCACTCAGGGAACTCACAGGGAGTTCGGGAAGAGGGAGGGGCGAAGCCGCACTCTTCCACATATGGCAGCGTCGCTTAGACGCGAATGCATCATACAGACAGGGCGGGGTACGGCCTGAACTGATGGGAAAATGTGGGTCTTACAGAGTCTGCCCGGGCACGTCTTGTGCTACTGCTTTCCACTGTCGATTATGAGCTGTGCTCAGTAGACGCAGCATTCTGAGCTGATAGCATCAGGTCAGATAATACTGGTTAACTAGACCGACAGTAGCCTGGCCTGCAAGGCGGGAACCTCTAGGTTGTAGAACCTTATAAATGTAGACGGGGAGGCCCAGCCCGCCGCCGTACAAATATCTTGCAAGGCAATCCCACTCGACCAGGCCCACAAAGAGGCCATACCTCTCGTGGAGTGCGCTCTGACACCCAACGGGCACTGTATGCCCTTGGAGGCGTATGCTAGCGCTATAGCATCAACTATCCATCTGGATAGGCTCTGTTTCGACGCGGCCAGTCCCTTAGAACGCCCGCTGAACGAAACAAAGAGCTGCTCTGTCTGTCTGAAAGCAGACGAGCGAGACACATAAGCTCGTAATGCCCTGACTGGGCAAAGGAGGCCCGCGTCTCTTTCCTCATCAGGGACCGGTAGGGCTGACAGGGAGATGACCTGCGCCCTAAATGGTGTGTTGAGGGATTTTGGAACATAACCGTGCTTAGGTTTGAGTATAACTTTTGAGTCATTAGGCCCAAATTCCATGCACGCCGCGCTCACAGAGAGCGTGTGCAAGTCCCCTATGCGCTTCACTGAAGCGAGAGCCAGCAGAAACACGGTCTTGAAAGACAGATGTTTCAGATCAATCATCTGCAAAGGCTCGAATGGTCCACCTTTCATGGCTTCCAGTACCGTAGAAAGGTCCCATACGGGGACTGAGGGAGGTCTGGGAGGATTCAGTCTCTTAGCCCCTCTAAGGAAGCGGATGACTAAATCGTTCCTTCCTATTGACCGACCAAGCGTTGTTCTTGAGAACGCTGCTATAGCCGCCACATAGACTTTGAGCGTGGAAGGGGTCCTGCCCTTATCCAACAGCTCTTGCAGGAAGGAAAGCACCTCCGTCACTCCACAGTCTGTGGGTTACACATCACGGGCTGTGCACCAGCCTGAAAACACTGACCACTTCGAGGAGTAGAGTCGTCTCGTAGACGGAGCTCTAGCCTGCGTGATCGTGTTTAATACTCCCTCAGGGAGTTCGACATGTACCCGTTGATGGCCCAGACATGAAGGGACCACAATTCCGGGTGAGGACGCCAGATCGAACCGTGGGCTTGAGAGAGGAGGTCTCTCCTCACTGGTACTGGCCACGGGGCAGTGCTCGCTAACTGCATCACTACTGGGAACCAAGGCTGGTTTTCCCAGAGCGGCGCTACGAGCAGTACCGAGCATCCTTCTTCCCTGATCCGCTCTATCACCTGAGGCAGGAGAGAGACGGGGAGAAAAGCATAGAGCGGGCGGCGGGGCCATACATGAGCCAGCGCGTCCATGCTCTTGGAGAAAAATTCCGGGCAGTGAGCGTTTTCTCGAGACGCGAACAGGTCTACTTCCGCTCTGCCGAATTTCTTCCACAGCAGTTGGACTGTCTGTGGGTGTAGAGACCATTCGCCTGCCGGAACATTGTTCCTGGACAGTCTGTCTGGTCCTATGTTTAGGAGCCCCGGCACGTGCGCTGTCCTTAGCGAGCTTAGGTTGCGCTGAGCCCATACTAGGAGGCGTTCTGCTAGCCTGTACAGGTTCTTGGACCTGAGGCCGCCCTGGCGATTTATGTAGGCCACCACGGACATGCTGTCCGAGCGGACCAGGACATGGCAGCCTTTTATGTGGGGACAAAAACGCTTCAGTGCGTTGTCTACCGCCAGCATTTCGAGGCAGTTTATGTGCAGGAGCTTCTCCCATTCTGACCACTGGCCGAAGAACGGTCTGCCCTCGAGCAGCGCTCCCCATCCCGAGGTGGATGCGTCCGTGGACACCACCCTCACCCTCGAGGAAGTCCCCAGGCTTACACCTGATTGGTACCAGTCGTCCGCTTTCCAAGGTTTCAGAGCTGTGACGCACTTCTGATTGACCTTGAGGCGAAGCAGACCGGATGCCCACGCTTGGCGTGGGACTCGCGCTTTCAGCCAGAACTGCAGCGGGCACATGCGGAGCAAGCCCAGCTGGAGCACTGATGATGCTGAGGCCATGAGACCCAGCATTTTCTGAAATCTCTTGAGCGGGACAGACGCGCCGCAGCGGAACGAGTTCGCTGTGCGCTGAATGTCTACCGCGCGCTGTGGTGATAGTCGCGCTATCATGGACAGCGAGTCCAGCTCTGTGCCCAGGAAAGATATCGTCTGACTGGGGGACAGAGAGCTCTTCGCCCAGTTGACACTGAGACCCAGATTCTCGAGGTGATCGAGTAAAATGGTTGTGTGCTCTACGAGCACTGAGCGGGATTGCGCTAGAATCAGCCAATCGTCCAAATAGTTCAGTACTCGCACGCCTCTCATTCTGAGGGGTGCGAGCGCCGCATCCATGCACTTCATAAATGTACGGGGTGCCAGGGATAAACCGAACGGCAGGACTGTGTACTGATATGCCTGGCCCTCGAAGGCGAATCTCAAATATCGCCTGTGACGTGACGCTATCTGTATTTGAAAATACGCGTCTTTCAGATCTATTGACACGAACCAATCTCCTTGGCGAATATGCGCGAGGATTTTTCTGGTCGTGAGCATCCTGAACTGTCGCTTCACAAGCACTCTGTTCAGTTGCCTTAGATCTAGTATGGGTTTGAGACCCCCGTCTTTTTTAGGTACCAGGAAGTATCTGCTGTATAGCCCCCCTTCGCTCTGAACTTGAGATAGAGGCTCTATGGCCCCTTTGTTCAATAGTTTCGCCACTTCGGCTTGAAGTAGATGTGCTACTTCTGCTTTTACCGTGGTCTCGACACGCGCCGCATAGCGGCGAGGGCGCCGGCGAAACTGTAGCGAATAGCCTCTCTTTATAATGTCCAGCACCCACTTCGAAACCCCGGGCAGCTTTGCCCATGTGTCTGCATGAATAGCTAGGGTTTGAATGCGAGGCGCGCTCCGTTCGCTTAGCGATGGAGAGGCTTTGGTGTGCTGTAACACAAGCGTCGCGCTCGTGACATTTGAGGCATGGGGCGCGCTGATAACAGCAATAACAGTAATAAATGTACTTTATTACACTCCCTCTATAAGCACTGCACTCAACACAGTGTCACTGTTGTTGTTCATACTGTCACTATCCAAACAATTTATGAATAATTAATAAACTGTGTGTGTGACTCTGCACAAGTAAATTCAGACAGAGAAAGATACATATTTTATATTATACACAGTAATGGACAAATGTCTGATCATGTCTTTTTATTATTGCAAATGAAAGGTTACAGACATCAACAGTGAGTACAAAATAAATAAATAAATATTTTTATTTATAAAAATATTTTTATAAAATATACATTTAAATATAAATATACAAATAAATATAAATATTTATTTATATTTATATTTATATTTATATTTATTTGTATATAAATATAAATATAAATATAAATATAAATAAATATTTATATTTATTTATATTTATAAATAAATATAAATAAATATAAATATAAATATAAATAAATATAAATATAAATATAAATATAAATATAAATATAAATAAATATTTATATTTATTTGTATATTTATATTTATATTTAAATATTTATTTGTATATTTACATTACAAATAAATATTTTTATTTCTAAAAGTATTTTATAAAATATAATTTTTTTTATAAAAATATATATATTTTTTATAAAATTAGGGAGGGAGGGAGGGAGGGGGGGCGTGGCTCTGAACACTGGTTCAGAATGAATTAATTTGTCTGCTATTCTTTGCACAGTAGCTAGGTGTCACTAGTGAGCAATGCTGAATGAAGCTTCAAGTAATGAACCTTTGGCTGAAGCAATGGGCTGCGAGGTCTCGGTGGTTCAGGAAGCCTCATTTTGCCATCACTAATGGTTCCTGTCTTGTCATGTGATGCCCTCATGTGATCCTGTCATGTGCTTCCCTAGTCTCTTGTGTCATGTTGTCATTGGTTAATTGTCTTGATTATATTCACAGGTGTGGCTTGTTTAGTCATTTAGTCTTTGTGTATTTAAGCCCTCATGTTTGCTCTGTTATGTTGTACTTTATTAAGGTATGTATACTGTTCTATGTTTACAGGTCAAGTTTTGGTAATCGTTTGGTTTTGATTTTGTTCATACTTTTTTTTTCTTTCATGTTTTTGGATCTTTGGACACTGTAAATAAACTGCACTTGGTTTCTCTTCATCATCTTCGTCTGCTTCCATGTCAGCTATAATAATAATAATAAACTTTATTTTATAAAGCGCCTTTAAAAGCAATTTCTCAAAGCGCTGTACACAAATTAAGCAATACAAAGCTCAAGCAATAAAAATAACATCAACAATCAAATGCTAATTTAAAAAAATAAGTCTTAAGTCTACCTTTAAAAAGGTCGTAACTCTGGGCTTCCCTAAGATCAAGAGGCAGAGAATTCCAAAGGACCGGAGCATATGAAGAAAAGGCCCTATCACCCATAGATCGTAAGCGTGTATGAGGAACAACCAACAAGTTGGATTGCGAAGAACGCAGTCTCCGTGTTGGGGTATAGGAAGTTAACAATTCAGATAAATAATACGGAGCCAAGCCATGCAATGCTTTATATGTCAGCATCAAAACTTTAAAATCTACTCTGAATCGGACAGGGAGCCAGTGTAAGGACTCCAAAACTGGAGTGATGTGATTGCATACCCTGGACCCAGTCAATATCCTGGCGGCCGAGTTTTGTACATACTGTAGTTTGTTGAGTGTGGATTTAGAGACTCCGGCTAAAAGAGCGTTACAGTAATCTATCCTAGAGATGACAAAAGAATTCATCAGCTTTTCAGCTACTGAGAAATTTAACATAGGACGTAATCTTGCTATATTTCTGAGGTGAAAAAAGGATGATTTAACTGTACTCTGAACGAAAGAATCAAATGAAAGCCTAGAATCAAAAATAACTCCAAGATTCCTCACTTTAGCTTGAATAGCCAAGACAGAGCCATCAATAGTCAAAGATAAGGAACCAGCTTTGGAAATTTGATGAGGGGAGCCAATAAGCATAACTTCAGTTTTACCACTATTCAGACACAGAAAATTTGTAGTCATCCATTCCTTAATCTCAGAAACACAGCCGGACAGAGAATCAACATCAAGTTGTTCACCAGGTTTTGAGTGTATATAAATCTGCGTATCATCAGCATAAAAGTGATAATGGAGGCCAAGCGATCGCAGCAACTTTCCAAGCGGTGACAGATAAATGTTAAAGAGCAGAGGGCCCAAGACTGAGCCCTGAGGAACCCCAGTGAGAACAGAGCTAATCTCAGACCTGAAACCACCCATAGAAACGAACTGAGAACGGTCAGAAAAATAAGATTTAAACCACTTCAAGGCTGTCCCCGACACACCGAAATCTTGTTCAAGGCGGATGAGTAATAGACTATGATCCACAGTATCAAAAGCTGCTCTTAAATCAAGAAGGATGAGAATGGAAATTACACCAGAGTCAGAAGCCATTAACAAATCATTGGTAACTCTGACCAAAGCCGTTTCAGTACTGTGGAATTTACGAAAACCTGACTGAAGAGGATCAAACAGGTTATTAATTGCAAGATGGTTACGTAAATGAAGGGCAACAACACGCTCAAGTATTTTTGCCATGAACGGAAGATTGGAGATAGGTCGAAAATTATTAAAATCCTCCAGAGTAGTATTTCCTTTTTTTGGCACTGGAGTTACAGCAGCAATCTTTAAAGCTGCTGGAACCTCCCCCATCTGCAATGAGTCATTCATAATACTGAGGACAGTAGGGCTCAAAACATCAAAGCAAGATTTAAATAAGCTTGAGGGAACAGGATCAAGCAAGCAAGTGGTAGATTTCATGCTTGATACCTCCCTTTTGAGATCCTCAGAATTAAGATGCGGAAAATTAGTGAGAGGAAAACCAATAAACCCGGATGAACAGAGAAGTGAGACAGTGGGAGCAGATGCAACAGAAATTTGTTTGCGAACACTATCAATTTTAGATTTAAAAAATTTAAGAAAAGAATCGCATAGCTGTTGAGAAACAGGCAAGGTGGTGGGAGCATCAACTTTAAGCAGTCTATTTATAGTGTGAAACAAATGTCTGGGGTTTCCTTGATTGTTTTCAATAATCTGAGAGAAATAAAAAGATCTTTCAGTCTCAATTAATTCTCTGTAGTCACCCAGAAGATCCTTCCAAGCCAAATAATGACCATTCAAGCCAGTAAGACGCCATTTGCGCTCCATTTTTCGACATGCAGCCTTCCTAGTGCGTAAATTGTCATTATACCAAGGAGCAGTGCGGGCTGAATTAATCTTACGTGACCTTAGGGGAGCATAAGAGTCAAGATTAGTAACAAGAGCATTATTAAACTGTGAAACTTTCTCCTCCAAAGATGTTGAATGCTGGTCACTTAAAGTAGATACAACAGAATTAGAAAAAACTGTTTGATCAATGGACTTCCACTTCCGGAATGTTACAGTTCGGTTTGTAGGCACACTTGAATGATGCATCTCCAGATTAAAGAAAACAGCTGAGTGATCCGACAATCCAATGTCAACAGATGATAACTGTGATACAAATGAACCATTTGTTATCACCAGATCCAGGGTATGGCCTTTACAATGAGTTGGGCCTGTTACCAACTGTAAGAAGTCAAGACAGTCAAGAAGCGATAAAAATTCCTTGGCAAACACAGAGTCACTTCGGTCCACATGTATGTTAAAGTCCCCCACAATAAGAATTCTATGGAACTTCAAGCTCAACATAGACAGAAAATCAGCAAATTCTGATGTAAAAGCTTCATGTGATGTCTTAGGTGGTTTATAGACTGTTGCAATGATGGTAGATGAAGGAGCAGAGATACTCAGAACCAGGCATTTAAATGACGAGAACTGGGAAACTGATACAGGGCTTATCTTGAATTGCAGGTTGTAAACCACAATAATGCCTCCACCTCTGCCAGATAACCTCGGGAGATCTAAGATTCCAAAACCAGCAGGAGTGATCTGATTAAAAAGAAGTCCATCATTTTCTCTATGCCATGTTTCAGTTAAGAACAGGAAGTCCAACTTTTTGTCCAGAATAAAATCCGATAAGAACAGTGCCTTGTTATTCACAGAGCGGGCATTAAATAATGCAGCATGAGCCGAGCTATGAAATGGAGTCAACAATGACTTAATCTCCACACGGGGTACCAGTATTAAATTACGTTGATCAATACCAGCGTAAAACAGATTGTTAGTCTTACGTCGGCATGTAGAAATACAAATGCTGGGAGAAGATGAAGCAATAAAGCTTCGCCTCAAGCCCCGGTGAATATACCGTTTAAGACGTAGCAAGCCAGCGTCACGGCAAAGTTCGTAAGAGTCTTTAGCTAAACGATACGGGTTCTGCTTTAAATTCAACAGTTGGCGTGCAGTGTACCTTAGGGCCATAGTCATTAAGTCCGCAAACACAGCTGGTCCTAGGCATTGAATCCCCGAAGCACACCGTGGTCTTAATGTCGTAGAATCCACATGCACAGTCAGACCAACGCGTTGATTCCCCGTTGCTCGTTGTAGATTATTGCGTTGCAGATTATTCCGGGTGGAGCACAGAATTAAAAACAACAGTCCGAACCACCACATTGCACTCATAGAGGCGCTGAGAAATAAAATTAAAACATTACTAAAATAAACGGTGAGAGGAGCGGCAGCCAAACGCGCCAGCGTACCCGACTCAACCGGAAGGAGGCTATGTTACAGGAACCAAGGAGGTATATCATATAAGCTGTATCTGTAAGCATTTTCAATAACCACAATAAGGGTGGTTTCTGGGCTCACATATTTTTCATGCAGACACCACAGAAATAAGTGATGAGGAACGCAGCAAATAGTTCCAGAGTGTTGCAATGTGCAAAAAAAAAAAAAAAAAATCCAGAAAAAGATTAAGTTTCCTTTTTATAGGATTGTAGTTATTTTCAATTTTTTTTATATTTAAAAAATAAAAATAAAAAATTATTGCTAACATGCACTATTTAAAACTCTTAAGATGGTCAGTGAACTTAGAAATCTGTGAGCTCTAAATAGTGATTTAAAAAAAAAAAAGCATTTAAAAACCATATCCTTCTAAATCCATTACCTATTTTTGTCATTCGTAATCTCTCGCCTGTAATTCGTCTTCCATCGACCTGCATTTGCAGCAGATTTTTCAAATGGTAACTCGCAGCTTTCAAAACAGAATAATAATAAGTGTTGTCCATTTCAGCAGTGAATTGAAATATAGAAAGTATAGAAAATCTTATCCAAATATTTACAATAAAATGAAATAATCATCCAAAACATAAGTAATTGCAATTTCAGTGTTGTCGTCTTTTCCTAAAAGTGGACAGCTTTAGAATGATATTGTTTGGATATATGGATCAAGGAAGACGGTGGTGGGGAAAGAAACTAATCCTCGCATTAATGGACGTAGAGCATGAGTGATTATGTAGTTTTTTATTCATTTTTTTGGGTAATTATCTTTGCAGCCCTGGAATTTCAGTTTTTTTTTATTTTTCACAAGTAAATTACTATGCAAAGATGTGGGAGTGAAGTGACTGTTTTCACAAGGTGTACATTTTCAAAAGTCAAAATAAAAATCAATGTAAAATGCTGTATTTTATATATCTGTCTCATGTGTATCTGACAGTCATGTGTCTTAATAAATAAAGTCATAATATAATGATATATTTGCAAATCATTAGCTATAATGATTCTTTAAAACAAACGCCTGGAAGTTGAAATGCATGACTTCAACTCATTGGGTATTTCTGAATATTCAGATTCTTCGTTTCCTCGCTCCTCCGTCCTCAAGCCTGTGACCCGGAAACCTCCAATCAAAGTGAGCCGCCTTGACCATCTCAATTCTCTGATTGCCCCGCTAAACGAGCAGTGAGGACGCTTCCAGAGGAGCGATCAGCGCCTCTACATCTGTCACAATGATTGTTTTACTTTTGCAGTTTAAATAAACCATATACCTACTTCAACAAGGCAACTTGCTTTATTATCATTTATTATGAATTTCATACATTCCCACAAAATAATCTGTGTTAATGTTAGTTAATAATAATCCAGCTGTTCACTGTTTGTTCATGTTAGTTCACAGACACAGTGCATTAACTAATGTTAACAAATACAACCTTTTATTTTAATAACCTATTAGTAAATGTTGAAATTAATATTAACTAAGATTGATAAATGCTGTAGAAGGACCACACGAGGGGTCTGATAGCGAGAGATTTACAGTGCAAAAGCTCCAATCTCTGAGCCTCATATGACCATTACCGGAAGCCCGTTTATAAAGTTATAAATATGGATATTTTTCTTACACAAACATGGCTTCGCTTCAAAAGGCCTTTATTAACCCCAGGAGTCATATGGATTACTTTTATGATTGATGGATGCACTTTTATGGACTTTGAAACAGAGTAATTGTTTCTCCCAACTGGGGATGAATATAATTTCACAATTCACACACACACTTTGAATATTGGTGTTATCATCTGTAATAAATTGCTTATACTCTATAAAACATATATTTTTAGTATTAAACAAATCACTGATTAAACATTAAGATCTACTGGATTAATTGATAGTCAAATGTTGTCATGACGTGCTGGGAAAAAAGGAAGCAAATGCAGGCGATCTCAAGAAAGTACGTTTATTAACACTCAGAACAGAAGTAGACTCAGGCAGATCGTGAGGGTCAGACGGCTGTAGCAGGGTGACGCAGGGACTTAGATGGTCGTGATGAATCCGGCGGTGAAACGGCGTGAAGGTGAAGACAGGAACCAGACACGAAGAACAAACAGCACAGGACTCCAGGAAGACACCAACTCAAACGGGAAACACGGCACAAACATCGACAACGATCTGACAATGAGAGAAGGATTCAGTGAGTCTTTTAAAGGAACAGGAGATGAGTGACAGCTGGCGCTGAGCTGATTGCGGATGATGTGATTAACTGATAATTAATACGGTGACACCCACACACACACGCACATGGCACACAGACAACAATAACAAATGCACGAGACAAGCAGGAAGCAGCGCACTCATGAACCGTGACAGTACCCCCCCTTCTAGGGACGCCTCCTGGCGTCCCCAGACTCCCTTACCTGTCGATGGAAATCATCAATAAGGGAGTGATCTAGTATGTCTCTCGCAGGAACCCAACTCCTCGCCTCCGGACCGTAACCTTCCCAGTCCACCAAGTACTGGAATCCTCGTCCCCTCCGCCTGGTGTCCAGAATACGGTTAACCGAATACGTCGGTTCCCCATCTACAAGACGCGGCGGTGGGGGAACCGGTACAGGCGGATTAATTGCTGATCGAAACACAGGCTTAATTTTGGAGACATGGAACACGGGGTGTATCCTCCTGTACGCTGGAGGAAGGTTGAGGCGGACTGCCACCGGACTAATAATCTTGGTGACAGTGAACGGGCCAATAAATTTGGGTGCTAACTTATTCGAGACGGAACGGAGAGGAATGTTCTTAGTAGAAAGCCACACTTTTTGACCGACGATGTAAACGGGAGGCTTAGACCGGTGGCGATCGGCGTTAGCCTTAGTGCGCGCCCCCACCTGGAGTAGAGTCTCACGGGCTCTAGTCCAGGTGCGGTGGCACCTCTGGACAAAGGCGTGTGCGGAGGGAACCGCGACTTCAGATTCCAGACTGGGAAAAACAGGTGGCTGGTATCCTACACTACCTTCAAACGGAGAAAGGCCCGTGGATGACACTGGTAACGTATTGTGGGCGTACTCCACCATAGACAGTTGTTGACACCAGGAAGTCGGATTCTTGGAAACCAAACACCGTAACATTCTCTCTAAATCCTGGTTGGCTCTCTCGGTCTGGCCATTGTTCTGAGGGTGAAACCCAGAGGACAGGCTAACAGTCGCGCCCAGTAATTTACAGAACTCTTGCCAGAATTTGGACACAAACTGGGGACCCCTGTCAGAGACCACGTCAATCGGAAGGCCATGTAAACGAAAGACGTGGTCAATGACGGCAACCGCTGTCTCCTTGGCTGACGGCAATTTGGGCAAGGGAATGAAATGAGCCGCCTTCGAGAACCGGTCCACCACGGTCAAAACAACCGTGTTGCCCTGGGAGGGCGGGAGGGCGGTAATAAAATCTAGAGCGATGTGGGACCAGGGTCTCGAAGGGACTGGCAGCGGTTGGAGTAACCCATCTGGCGCGCGATTGGAAGTCTTACCAGTGGCACATACCGAGCAAGCCAAAACAAAATCGTGAATGTCGCGGGCCATCCGTGGCCACCAGAATCGCTGCTTAACCAAAAACCTCGTGCGATTGATTCCAGGGTGACAGGCTATGTTGGAACAATGACCCCACTGAATAACTTCAGACCGTAGTTCCTCCGGCACAAATAAACGGTTCGGTGGACACCCGACCGGGGGCGTTACCCCTTCTAAGGTCTTCTTGACCTTCGATTCGACCTCCCATACGAGTGTGGAGACAAATAGACTCTCCGGTAAAATGCACTCGGGAGTAACCAGGCGTTCGGAACGATCAAAAAGTCGCGATAAAGAATCGGGTTTAATATTCTTGGAACCCGGGCGGTACGAGAGAGAAAAATCAAAACGACCGAAAAAAAGTGCCCACCGAGCCTGCCTGGAGTTTAACCTTTTAGCAGTACGAATGTATTCCAGATTCTTATGATCGGTCCAAACAATAAAAGGTACCCCCGACCCTTCCAACCAGTGGCGCCACTCCTCCAACGCTAGCTTGACGGCCAACAACTCTCTGTTACCAATGTCATAATTACGTTCGGCAGGAGACAGACGGTGTGAAAAATACGCGCAAGGATGCATCCTCTCGTCCGTGGGGGAACGCTGGGACAACACTGCTCCTACCCCCACCTCTGACGCGTCGACCTCCACCACGAACTGACGTGAGGAATCAGGGGCGATGAGAATAGGGGCCGAAACAAAGCGGTCCTTGAGTTTGGCAAACGCGGAGCCAGCCGCGTCTGTCCACCTGAACGTAGTTCGGGGGGAGGTCAAGGCAGTCAGAGGTGCGGCTAGTTGGCTGAAATTACGGACGAAACGTCTGTAGAAGTTGGCGAATCCCAGAAACCTCTGCAGGGCCTTGCGGGAATCTGGAATTGGCCACTCTACCACAGCCTTAACCTTGTCAGGGTCCATGCGAATCCCCTCGGACGAGATAACGTACCCCAAAAATTGAACCGACTGTGCGTGGAATTCGCATTTCTCCGCCTTGACAAAAAGCCCATTCTCTAGCAACCGCTGAAGCACTCGTCGGACGTGCTGCACGTGTTCCTGGAGAGATGAAGAAAAAATCAATATGTCATCCAGGTAAACATATGAACTGATCTACCATATCTCGCAGCACGTCGTTGACGAGTGCCTGGAAGACCGCTGGACTGTTGGAAAGCCCGAAGGGCATAACCAAATATTCAAAGTGTCCCCTGGGGGTATTAAAGGCGGTCTTCCATTCATCACCCTCCCTGATGCGGACCAAATGATAAGCATTGCGTAAATCCAGTTTCGTGAAGAGAGTCGCTCCCTGCAACCTCTCGAAGGCTGAAGACATCAACGGCAAAGGATAAGTATTCTTTACCGTGATGTTGTTCAGTCCCCGGTAATCAATGCAAGGTCGCAGGGATCCGTCCTTCTTCCCCACGAAAAAGAACCCCGCCCCAGCAGGAGAAGAGGAAGGGCGAATGAATTTGGTTGCCAGAGAATCAGAAATATATTTCTCCATGGCCTCCCTTTCTGGAGCAGAAAGTGAATACAACTTGCCCTTAGGCGGAGATTTACCTGGCAGTAGATCTATAGCACAGTCGTAGGGACGGTGAGGAGGAAGAGAAGCAGCTCGAGACTTACTAAACACCTCCTTCAGGTCGTGGTACTCCTCGGGCACGGTTGACAAGTCCGCTGCTTTCTCCTGTAAGACAGACATGGGAACAGACGAACAGGCAGACAAAAGACAAGACTTATGACATTCAGTGCTCCATTCATTGATAGTTCTGTGTTGCCAGTCTATTTTGGGATTGTGTTGAGTGAGCCAGGGGTGTCCAAGTACTATGGGAGCCAGGGGGGAGTCCATGATGTAGAAGGTGATGGTTTCAGTGTGGTTTCCGGAGGTGGTGAGTGTGAGAGGAGCAGTGGACAGGGTAATGACAGGGAGGTCTTGGCCGTTGAGTGCGTGGACAGAGATGCGTTGGGTGAGTGGTAGTAGAGGAATGTGATGTTTGATGGCGAAGTGATGATCCAGAAAATTACCTTCCGCCCCAGAGTCCAAGAGTGCGTGGCAGTGGTGTTGGTGATGCGACCATCTAAGTCTAACCGGGAGGAGAGTAGATGTCGCTGATGGTGTTCCTGAGGTCTTAGCAGCGGAGATCCCACCCGACAGTAGCCTCATAGTTACTGCCGGGCTGGGCCTTTTAACGGACATGAGTTCAGAAAATGTCCAGATCCTCCACAGTACAAACAAAGGCCCAGGGATCTCCGCCTCTCCTTCTCCTCCCGGGAAAGCCGAGCTCTCCCCACCTGCATGGGTTCGGTGTCGTTGATGGGGCTGACCGCGTCGGTGCCACTGGACCTCGGGAGGTTGAAGAAGTGGACTGGAGCTTCGGTTGGCGCGCGTCGACTCATCCGGCCAAGCCTGGAGTCCACCCGCAGCGCCAGCTCTATTAACCCGTGGAGGGTCGTCGGGAGGTCCAGGGCGTAGATCTCCTGATGAACGCGGTCAGCCAGCCCATGCAGGAACATGTCCCACTGCGCCGTGTCGTTCCATTGGCACTCGGCGGCCAGGGTGCGGAACTCAATGGCGTAGTCCGATACAGAGCGATTACCCTGTCTGAGTTCCGCCAGCCTCCTAGCAGCCTCCCTCCCGGCCGCCGCGCGGTCGAAGACTTCCCTCATGGCTTCCGCGAGTGCCTGGAACGACACGCAACAGGGATCTCTATTCGCCCACACCGCCGTACCCCAAAGGGCCGCCCTCCCAGTCAGGAGAGTGAGAACGAATGCCACCTTAGAAGTTTCCGTGGCAAACGTGCGTGGCTGTAGGGCGAAATGCATCTCACAACGGGTAATGAAAGCACGACAATAATCAGGTTCTCCAGCATACCTCTCCGGAACTGGCATCCGAGGTTCAGACTGGGAGAGCGGATCAGCTGGAACGGGGGGCACGAACGGCGTGGGTGGCGCAGTGGGCATGCGCAGATGTTGAATTTGCTGGGTTAGCTCGGACACCTGCGTCACCAGTGCCTGTATGGCACGTCCGTTGTTGTTAAGCCCCTCCTCTTGAGCGTCCATTCGTTGCATGCTAGTGCCGATGAAAGCCTCCATAGACATCTGGGTCTCGCCTGCTGCTCCCATCGATTGGTCAGATCGTTCTGTCATGACGTGCTGGGAAAAAAGGAAGCAAATGCAGGCGATCTCAAGAAAGTACGTTTATTAACACTCAGAACAGAAGTAGACTCAGGCAGATCGTGAGGGTCAGACGGCTGTAGCAGGGTGACGCAGGGACTTAGATGGTCGTGATGAATCCGGCGGTGAAACGGCGTGAAGGTGAAGACAGGAACCAGACACGAAGAACAAACAGCACAGGACTCCAGGAAGACACCAACTCAAACGGGAAACACGGCACAAACATCGACAACGATCTGACAATGAGAGAAGGATTCAGTGAGTCTTTTAAAGGAACAGGAGATGAGTGACAGCTGGCGCTGAGCTGATTGCGGATGATGTGATTAACTGATAATTAATACGGTGACACCCACACACACACGCACATGGCACACAGACAACAATAACAAATGCACGAGACAAGCAGGAAGCAGCGCACTCATGAACCGTGACAAATGTATTCAAATGAACAACAACAGATGCAAAATAGAAAGTTTAATGTTCATAACATTATGAAAGGCAATTACTTTATAAGAAAAGCAAATAAAGATTAAACATTAAAAGAGTGAAAAGTTGTGATTTTGAATCTTGTAATAAATCAACAGAACAGATTCTGAAAATGTTTGAAAAATGGTACATTTATGATGATCTTTTGTGAGATTAGTATTTTTAAAATAGGAAAATCAATTGTTGCAATAAAACATCTGGCTGTACATTATCATTTATATAACAATGATTACAGCAATGTTAAGATGACGTTGATGTAATCAATGTCAAATTTTAATGTTCAGCAAATGTGAAAAAAATATATAAATGATTAATTAATTATTTAGATGTAAGGCCCTGTTCACACATTTAGCCTTGTTTACTTCTTCACATCTGGACTGGGCAAAGTGTCGACAGATGAATCTTTGCAGACAGAATGAATACCCAAATCCTCCAAGTCAATGACCAGGGTTCCTGTGCCAGTTGCTGGAGGTTCACCTGCACACAAGCAGACATTAAAAAAGGGCCATGACAGCAATAATTGTTCTCTTAAAAAAGAAACAACACTTACCATCATCCACGGTCAAAATGATAGCTGTGTATTTGCCATCTTTGACAAAGGGAGATTCTCTATCCGTAGGCCTCTTGACTTTAATCATTACAGTGTCTTGATCTACACTCAGCCAGCCGGCAGGATCACTGCCAACTTTATACCTGGAAGGAACCAAACATACAGGTTAAAACTAGAAATGTTCAGCAAGAACATCTTAATGTTAGTTTGACAAAGTCTTATCTCGTAATTTAAAATCATTTGATGTTCAAATGATATGAAGGCATGCCGTAATTTGAATTCTGGGTAGAAGAGATTTGACATTGGAAGGTGTTACGTATTCCCTGGTTTTGTGGTTCGTGTGTTATGTTAATTGGACTTTTAGTTTGCATTTCACCCTTTTCTGTTCCTGTTTCCAGTGTGCCATTTTTGTAGTCCTTTGTAGTTTTTCAAGTTGATTATTTCTGTGATCATTCACAGGCGTGTCTTCTTTTCAGTGTTTCTTATTGTGGCGAGCAGGGCAGGGCCAAGAGTCGTGGGAATATAAAGCGTGTGCTAATGAGCGTGTGCTTAAAGGGATGGTTCGGAGTAAAATCAACCTAGGTGTGATGTTTGTATGACTTCTTATAAAATAAAGAATCACAAGCAGGGACAACAGACTGTGTTTTCTTCACTCTTCTTTACTCTCTCCTTTTCTCCTCTCCTTTCTCTCCTCTACTGCCATCTAGTGGCTACACAATCAATCTACAGACACAACATTTCCCCTTTTCTTTGAAGCATTTTGATTATGATACTGTCTGGGAACATTACAGCATAATAACATACTCTATTCACAATACTGTAAGTAATGCAAAATTAAAGAATTAAAGAAATAGCTCAGTAACAATTTAACTCTCTATATAAAACAAGTTATATTAGCAAAACAAATGGTGTATTAACTCCTAGCACTTCCTTTAGGGAGTATCTTAATAACATTTAAACTAACCCAAGTCTACATTAACTGACTGAATTTGAATCATGACTGTTCCAGGACCATTGCCTGTATTTATTTCTCTAACACAAAGTCCTTCAGCCAAGCTGGTTGTTTAAGAACTCTCCCACTTCTCCTGGGGCTCATTTGCTGTTCATTTACATGAGCATGATGCTGTACTCCTGCTTTCCTTTCTGGTGTTTTTCCCAAACTTAACAACACCTCATTTGGAACTCCAGTGAGACGAGACGCATTCCATTTTTTTCCATCTTCCAACAGGAAAGTATTTGGACCAACTCTCTTTCTCACCAGACATGGAGCAGTGTATCTTGACGAGCCTTTGCGAACATGCTCTGGTTTCTTAATACGCACCCAGTCCTTTTCCTTGAATGTGGGTACCTTAGCTCCTCTCTTTTTGTCAGTGTAGTGTTTGCATTTCTGCTGTTTATAAGTCACAGTGTGTTTGATCTCTGGATATGTCTTCACTTCCGTGCTAGGAGGCAGGATATCCAGTTTTGTGCGCATCTTGCGGCCACGCAGGAGTTCGAAAGGTGTAGCCCCTGTGGTAGCATGCGGCGTTGCCCGAAAACTATGCAAGAACTGTGTCACAGCCGCCTTCCAGGGCTTCTTTTCTTGTATTGCAGATTGGATGCATTGTTTCAACACTCTATTAAATCTCTCCACTGCCCCGTTGGCCTGTGGATAATAAACGCTGGAGTACATGTGCTGAATGTTACGCTCATTCAGAAAATCAGCCAAAGCCATAGATGTTAGTTGTGGGCCATTGTCAGACACTAAGCAGTGTGGGTTACCTTCTCTACTGAAGATGGTGTCCAGGAAAGTGGTTATGACATCTGTTGTCACATGTGATGCGAAAGCCACTTCTGGCCACTTACTGTAGTAGTCTACCAGTGTTATGGCGTAGCGGCAATCCCAAGTAGCAGACTCAAATGGGCCCACAATATCGATGGCTACCTTTTGCCATGGACCGTTAGGTAGCTCCACAGGTATGAGAGGTGCAGGTGCCGGCCTGGCCGTTTTGTCATTTAGCTGACATGTCAAACATGAGGCAATCAGAGTTTCTACATTTCTGCCCATTTTCGGCCACCAGTAGAGCTCTCGAAGTCTTTGTTTAGTCCGTACAATGCCTTGGTGTCCTTCGTGAGCTAAATTCACAAGTCTTGTACGCAGAGACAATGGCACTACTAGGCAGTGATCCCCTCGCATAATTAGCGGACCCTCCACTGAAAGCTCATGCCTGATGTGAAAGTACGGTTCTAATTCTTGGTTCACTGACTTCTTGTTTTTAGGCCAGCCATTCTGGATTTGTGCACGAAGTTGAGTTAACTGGAGGCAGCTCTCCGATGCAGAAGAGAACTCAGAGGCTGACAAAGCACGTAAGTGAGAAACAGTGGCGACCATTTCTGGTTCATCTGTAGGGTCACTCGTCTCAGGTAAGGGGAGTCGAGAGAGACAATCTGCTGTTGTGTTGTATCTCCCAGGGCGGAATACAACATCATAGGAATAGCATAACAGACGGGCTGACCACCTAGCAATTCGCATGCCAGCTCTTCCTGTGCCTTTTGATGTCAGGAGTGTTGTAAGGGCTTGGTGGTCAGTGCGCAGAATAAAACGTCTACCCCATAGATACGTCCTCCATTTTTCAATACTCCACACGCAAGCCAATGCTTCCCTCTCCACAGTCGAGTACTTCCTTTCAGCTGACGAAAGTGTTCGGGAGGCAAATGCCACTATGCGCTCAGTACCATCACCGTGTAGTTGAGAAAGGACTCCTCCCACACCATAATCAGAAGCATCAGTGCTCACGTAAGTTGGCAATCGGGGATCAAATAAAGCTAGAATGGGACTCTTTGATAAGAGTGTCTTCAGGGTGGCAAAACTGAGATCAGCCTTATCAGTCCAGAGGAAGTTCATGTCAGTGGAGGTTCTCAAAACTTCACGCAGGGGTTCAACCACTGTTGCGTAATCAGGTAGAAATTTACTATACCAAGATGTAAGGCCCAGGAATGAGCGCAGTGAGGCCGTGTCATGGGGAGCAGGTGCGTGCACGACAGCCGCTACATTATCTGGGTCTGGATGTAATCCGTCTTTAGAAATCGTGTGCCCCAAGAATTTCAAGCTTCGCATCTTAAATTTGCATTTCTGCATGTTTAGTTTCAGACCTGCCTTGTTCAGACAGTGAAGTACGGCTTTTAAGCGAATGTCATGGATGTCCTCAGTGTCGCCGTAAACAATTAGGTCATCCAGGTAGGCTTGAACACCTGACAATCCGTGCAGTATAGCCACCATCATCTTCTGGAAAGCAGGTGCAGCCGAAGCCAATCCATACGGAACACGTTTATAACGGAACAACCTGTCCTGGGTAATAAACGCCGTTAAATCCCGACTTTCAGGGTGCAAAGGAACCTGGTGGTATGCTGAGGCCAGGTCTATGGTTGAGAACACTGTCGCCCCACGCAGTTCTGCCAACAGTTCCTCAATATGGGGCAAGGGGTGGCTATCTACAACTACAGCCTTATTAGGCTCCCTTAAATCAATACACATGCGAATTCCACCTCCTTTTTTCTTTGTCACTACGATTGGGGAGACCCATGGAGATGCATCCACCCGTTCAATTATGTCATGCTCCAACAGGTTTTTCAGTTCATCCGACACTGCTTGCCTAACTGACAATGGTAGTCTTCTCAATTTTTGCTGAACAGGAACGATACCTTCTTTCACTTTCACTTTGTGTATGAATCCACTTGCGCATCCTACAGTGTGCACTGGCAGAATTTCAGAATTCTCCTTTGTAATCACAGTATCGCCTTCAATGCGGCAGTGAAGTGCTTTCAGCAGATCCATCCCCAGCAAAGGTGAACCTGACTTCACTACGTAGAACGTGCCCACTGCTGTACTACCATCATGAAAGACATCTGTAGAGAAACAGCCCAACACTGGAATAGTCTCTTTGGCATAAGAAACTAATTTTACTGTTGCTGGATTGAGGGTGTATGAAGCAAAATGTTTACGGTAAATGCATTCAGGCAGTATGGATACTGATGAGCCTGTGTCCACAATTAACTGCACTGGTTGACAGTGTCCATCATTAGTTTTAATTTGCACAGAACAGAGAATTTTGTCTGTCACCATTTTTGGATCATTCATGTATAATACAGTGAGCTCTGGTATCACAATCTCACGCACCTGTTTCTGTGCTGATCGGCAAACTTTGGCAAAGTGCCCAATTTTTCCACACGAATTGCATACTGCTTTGATCGCCGGACATTGAGGTTTGTTAGCCATGTGATTGTTGGAGCCACAACGGTAACATGAACGCCGCTGCCTCGCGTTCGCAACTGGCCGGTCTGACAAAGGGGAAGATATTGGCTTCCTGTCCCTTTGTTTAACATTCCGATGGCTCTGTATAGCTCGTACTTGTGAAGTGTCAGAAAGAATCTCAGCATTCTTTAATGCGGTCTCCATTTGTACTGCTATTGAGACAGCTTTATTCAGTGTGAGGTCGGGTTCAAGCAAAAGTCTGTCCCGAACGCGTGAAGTAGCTGCTCTCTCTACGAGCTGGTCGCGTAGCATTTGTTCTTCCATTTCTCCGAAATCACATGTAATCGAAAGCTCCCGTAAAGCTGCCAGGAACTGATTAATAGTTTCATCAGTCCGCTGTGTCCTTTGTCTAAATTTGTGTCTCTCGGCGACAACATTAACCGCAGGAATGAAATACCTTTTCAGTGCAGCGACAGCCGTAGTATAAGTATTGCCAGTGTCCGGTAAGGTATAAAACAGTCTTTGTCCTTCTGTGCCCAAAGCATGTAGCAGGACGGCTCGCTTTCTTTCCTCCGGCCATGCGTCACCAGTAGCATCGATTACAAGTAGGTAGTTTTCAAACATTCTGAGCCAAACGGTAAAAGGAAGTGAAGGCTCTCCAGGGCATGGCAGAAATGGGCTCGGTAAGGGAACTGTAATCGACATCCTCGTCGCCAAATGTGATGTTTGTATGACTTCTTATAAAATAAAGAATCACAAGCAGGGACAACAGACTGTGTTTTCTTCACTCTTCTTTACTCTCTCCTTTTCTCCTCTCCTTTCTCTCCTCTACTGCCATCTAGTGGCTACACAATCAATCTACAGACACAACACTAGGGTCCTTTGCAGCATGACCTCGAGCCAAACACCCCCCAGAAGCCTTTTTTCCCCTTGGTTGAACATTATTAAAGTTAGAGCTTATTTAGAGAAATCAGCCGAATGGCTTTAGTGCAGAGGACCCTAGGTTGATTTTACCCTGAACCATCCCTTTAATGTGCATGTGCTAATGTGCATGTGCTAATGAGCGTGTGCTAATGAGCGTGTGCTAATGAGTTGTAGATTTGCTATTATGTTTATTTTGTTATTAAACTCTTTGCATTTAGATCCAGCTCTCTGTTTGGTCAGCGTTAAAGAAGTAATATAGGCAGGGTGGCCAATGGCCGATGACTTGAGAATTGACCGTCCATAAATACTTTTTTACTGGCTGTGAACAGGCCAAAACAGGCAGTTATGACACTAAAATATTAGATACCAGTGAAAATTCTCTATTCAAATGTTGATACCACAGTTAAAAAAACTACTAACCTAAATAATATAAATGTAAAACATTATTAAAGACAAGTAAACAGTCAGTAATAATATAACATAGATACAAATTAAATAAACTGTTTTTCTTATAGGTCTAACAGTAGTAAAGTAAAGAGTAAAAAATCTAATGTAAAATACTGCATAGTCTTCACTGTATAAATTAAATATCGATTAGTCCATATTAAAGTTACAAAACTTATTTAGTCAAGAACAGTGAGTGATTTTTTTTCATTTGTTGATCATTTGTTTGATTAAAGGAGCTGTATGTAAGAAATCTATTTCAATTAATCATAAAATGGCCCTGATGTGTCACTAGACATTAAGAAATCATGTTCATTTCAAATACTTATATCACTGACAACAGTTGTATGGCTAGGATATTGTCATTTAAAAAGTGGACTTGCAGCCCTCAACTGATGTTGATGTTGTCATTTTGTGTTTTGGCCTGACGCGCCTCCCTCCACCTATCTACCAATCACGAAGTCAGTAGTGTTTCGGCATCCGGGTTGCCAGCTTTGCTCTAAACTACCCTAACTCTAGTCGGATAAAAATGTCTAACGTAGACCTCGTTATAATCCAGAAATTCGTTGTGACAAAGTCCGAAATAAAACCAGAATTTGTATTGGAGATGCTTTTGAAAGATGGAGACGGCTGAAAACGGAGAAGAATTTGAACACAGGCGCCAACGTTGCTAATTTTCTCCTGGACAGGTAAGATTCATCTATGCTTGGCTAACTTGTACTTGTACTTGATGTCAATGGACATTTCATATATTCATGGCAGTCGAACAAAGTTATGCATGTTCGTGCAAAGTAACGTAACATTAGCTCACATGGACCTATGCTAACATTAGCAATGCATTATAGGAGCCGTTTCTCTGTCATTTTGCTGAGACGCTGAGGAAAACAACATTAGCACGCCCATTATGGCAGTTTGAAACGTAATTGAGACAGAAGCCTAACTTTACCTCAGAAAAAATGATTTGTCATTCGTTCTTCACGTACAGTATATCGTGGACTAAGTTACACATGCTGCAAGATGGCCTGTATGACCATTGCTAATGTAATTTAGTTTCTGCTGAATCCTGCAGCTTATCTGGCAACCTGGAGTCAGGGGGTAGAGGGAGGGGATACACCGCTCTACAGTATTTTTAAAGTGATTGCAGTACCAGTTTTGTTTGTTTGTTTGTTTGTTTGTTTGTTTGTATACTTTATTGTCCTTTTTAAGGAAATTTGTCTTGGACTCAAGCTGCATTGATTCACAACATATACATACATACACATATACACACACAACCAATAAAAAGCTAAAATATTAACAGCATCAACAGTCACCTCTTTCCACCATATAGGCAAATAAAAAATAAAATAAAAAAATGGATCCGATAATGAATTTACACTACGGTCCCTCTTCCCACCATATAGGCAAATTGAAAATGGATCCAATAATGAATTTACACTACGGTCCCTCTTTCCATAATATAGGCAAATTAAAAGAAATGGATTCAATAATGAATTTACACGACATTTCAACATGACTACATTACTACATCTTGCTATTTAACATATTAATTGATACAGGAATAAATGACTTTTGGTAACGGTTGCTCTTACACAATGGGACTCTATACCGTCTCCCTGATGGCAGAAGCTGATACATTGGGAATAAAACATGGCTTGAATCACTCACTATTGTCTGTGCATTTTTAAAAATCAACGATTCGTAAATTGATTGAAGTGATGAGTACTCTCTTACACCCATAACTTTCATTGCAATTTTCACAAGACGAGCAAGCTGTGATTTTAATTGGACCGAAAGATTGCCATACCAAGTTTGCATCCCATAATTCAAAAGACTACCTAAGACAGCATAATAGAATAATTGCATAATTCTCTGATTTACACCAAACAGCCTAAGTCGTCTCAAAAAATATAAGCGTTGTTGAAATTTTGAACAAATGTAATCAATGTGGGCTTTCCAAGTAAATGAACGATCAATGACCACACCTAGATACTTATAGGTATCCACCTGCTCAATGATGTTATCATAGATGATTACTGGGCTATAATCACCTAATCTTTTTGGGTCTATTATCATTTCCTTCGTTTTTGATACATTTACGATAAGATGATTTACATTACACCACCGCACAAAATTCTCAATTTCAGATTGATACGCTAATATATCATGATCTTTGTCTAAGAGACTCAATATCACTGTATCGTCAGAGTATTTGATAATATAATTATTCTTATTTATACTAAGACAGTCATTTGTATAAAGAGTAAACAAAAAAGGAGAGCATACGCAACCTTGAGGCGCACCAATACTAATAGATTTAACATCAGAGAGTGTATTATTTACTTTTACATATTGAGTACGATTGGTTAAAAAAGAAAAGAACCACTTAATGATAAAAGGGTTGACATTACTTTTTACAAGCTTACTCAGGAGTAACTGCGGCTGAAGCGTATTAAAAGCGGAGCTAAAATCTACAAAGAGCAGTCGTGCATAAGCATTAGAAATTTCTAGATGACGAAGAGTCAAATGAGTGATAGTATTTACAGCATCAACAGTCCCTCTTCCCACCATATAGGCAAATTGAAATGGATCTACTAATGAATTTACGCAACATTTCAGTCTCGACATCACATACCTCTCCAAACATTTCATAATTACAGAAGTTATAGCAATCGGTCTAAAATCATTATTGTCAACAGCACCCGTTTTTTTAGGAACAGGTGTAATAATAGTCTTTTTCCATAAAAAAGGAACCATATGACTGTCCAGGGATTGCTGGAAAATTGGACACCAAGCTACAAGCCAGTTTTGACCACAAGCCTACATACGGTTCCTTTAACATTATCAGGATTATTGGTGCACGGATCCAATATACTGATACTGACACACATGCATTTTCTTTCTTAATGTTTTACATTCACCTAAGACATAACCGACTATGGACACTCGCAGAGACAGGCATTTTTTGACATAATGTTGTGGGAATTTGTCATTTCAAGCGCAAGACGTGAAAGACAGCTCAAATTAGTATTTGAAAAGTTCATCAGTGCAAATCTATAGGATTTTTATTGTTCGCTTTAAGATCTGGAAATCTCTAAAGAAAGTAGTCAGAATTTTCAAATGGGAAAATGAAATTTTCTAATATTTCTCACATTATCTTCTCTGATTTTCCAGTCACAGTAATAACAGCTGTGCCAGTGGATGAATTACCGCCTCCATTCATGTCAGTAGCTGCAATTAACAAAGTGTATGTGGGCCATTTCTGAAAAAGAAAAATGTTTTCAGGTGAGTTTGTTTACATTAAATTATTCTTCACCAATGCGAGATCCATTCATCATTTCTCACCTCTTTGTCCAAGCCTAAAGCATTCACACGAATTCCTCCAGTAACAGAGTTGATTTGAAACAGGTTTGGTTTTGGCAATTCTGGATCTTGCTTGACGATTGAGTAACTGATAATACCATTGTTAGTTTTTGGATCATCTGCATCAGTGGCTGTGACTGTCATAAACTCATGACCTTCAGTGAGAGAAGAAGAAAGACTGATTCGGTGAAACTGAAGAGGCATTTGGGGGAAAAAACTGCTAAAAACCATTTCATTGAGAAACTGCATCATACACCTACCTATATCAGCAGCTTCAGGAACACTTCCATTGAATTGTTTTTGTGTAAAAACAGGCTTATTATCATTCAGGTCCAGCACATATACAATAATTTCCATTGGCGCTTCTACAATATTCACACCAACTCCAGTCGCATGAGCTACAAGCTAAAGACAGGAGAAGAAATACAGGCATGTTGAAGGTGCATTGTGTAATATTTATGAGGATCTGTTGACAGAAATGCATTATAATATACATAAATAACTATTTTGCGCCACCATATTTCTACAGTAGAAACTTAGGCGGACAAACTCCTCTACAGAGCGCGTTTCGTCACTCTTTTGTTTTTGCTTCTTCGTTGGTGTTTTTAGAGGCAACTTGCACCATCACTACATTGAATACGCACAAAGAATTGGTTGCATTGGTTGCAATTAACAACCGAACTGCTAGATGCCGCTAAAATCTACACACTGCACCTTTAAGAGACAAATATCTGAGGTTGTTTGAAAACACAAATAAATTAGAGTTGTAGTTTTATATTTCCATGTCTGTTAGCTTTGATACGTCAATATGCAAGTGTAGTTATGACTTAAATTTGACTAATTATAAATGTACAGTATCTTCAAACATGACAAGTAAACTGTGTCAAGCTATTTCACAAGGCATTTTTTCTTTATTCTTTTTTATCTTAGCTTTCAAAGAACTAAGAACGAGCAGATAATCCAATGCTGAAATGCACTAAAAAATCAACTTACTCTGTATGAAGCTTTTTTTTCTCTGTCGAGTGGTCGAGTCACAAACAGATCCCCTGATAATCTTCCTATAGTAAAAGTCCCTTTAGGCTCCAGATCCGCTCCTTCACCTGTGATCCTGTATTCCATCTGAGCTTCCTTAGAATAGTCCGACTTTATCTAAATACAGAAAGCAATAAGATACAATAACAGAATATGTTAATAAGAAACAATAACAAAAGTTGTCAATAATCTCTTCCTCATTCGTCTAATTCATGACTTTCTCTCACCTTGGCCAGTTGATCTGGGAAAGGACCATTGCCATTCTCAAGTATATTGAGTGGAGGCATAGCAAAACCTCTCTTTGCTCTCTTTAGACCCGTTGAAGACTTTGGAAACATCAGAACCAGATCATCAGCGGGAGATTCCATCTGAAAATGTTAGTAAAAGACAATGAGCAACAAAACGTTTTTGTTTACAGTTAAACACAGCACACAAACCATCAAATATCTGTATAATTGCATCTTTAGAATCAGAAAGAACTTTATTGCCAAGTATGCTTACAACACAAGGAATTTGTCTTCATGACAGCTTCCAGTGCACAGACAGAAAGACACAGATTACAAATATAATATAAATTAGTGCTGTTAGCAATAACGCATGTGATTAATTTCAAAACCCTTAACACGTTAAATAATTTAACACAATTAACGAAAATAACTTGCGTGAAGTACGTCATTAACGTAATTTTCGTCACACAGTTAGATCACACTGAGCATCTACAAGTGTCTGTAACCCTGGTAGGAGGAAATTTCCCAGATTCTGCATCTCTGTTTGCAATCAGACCATTTTAAACCGTTAAACTCTGTGAAAGTTTTCAGTGATCCAGTAATCAAATTCATTCAAACAATCAGTCCAAAACAGCGCTAATGTAAAGAAGGCCAGGCTGATTACATCAGAGATATCAGAGAGAATAGAGACTCACATTGTGTTTTTACTCATTCCAGTGTGAGTTTTGCTTTAACACGAGTTCTGTCATATTCTGTGATTGTTTCTGAAGAGCGCAGTTTTGGTGACGTACAGGAGTCGTACAAGTAAGCGTGTGAGAGTCTGTTATATTGATGCACAAACAACAAACTGTGTATGTGTGCTCTCGATCACCGATCGCATGCTGCATTTCTGTACAGACACATTTCAGTTTACACACACACTCAGGATAATGTTAGCTGTGTTTAGTAATTGTACGTTTATGCAGTCAGGTCAAGGTGGTTGATTTAGGTTTTTTGGCTTCTCCATGTGGTCCTGTTCGGTATTGTAGTTTGGCTCATTTAAAATGTAAAAAAGCTCTTTGTTGTTGCTCTGTATATACATACTATCGTTAAAGTTTTTTTTTCTGTGAGAAAAAACGATAAGTGTGTGATTAATTCGATTAAAAATACAAAATAGACAATATGTGTATGTACATGTGTTATGTACAAATGCAAGGGAATGTGAATGAAAGGTATGATATGCTAAATAAATATAAGTATAAATAGTGTTGTGTATTTGCACATGTTTTTTGCCCAGTGGGGGCATTTACTGTTCATGAACTGTTGAGGAAACAACTTTTCTTGATTCTGGCTGTTCTGGTGCTCATTGGTCTGTAGCGCCGGCCAGACGGAAACTGGGAATTTTCCCAGGAATTGGGGTGGATGTGAGGAATCCAGAGTGATTTTGCCAGTCCTTTTACTCACTCTGGATAAGTACAGTTCTTGGAGAGTGGGAAGGGGTGTACCAATGATTCTCTCAGCAGTCCGGACTATCCTCTGTAGTCTTCTGAGGTCTGATTGGGTAGCTGAGCTGAAGCAGACAATAATAGAAGTGCAGAGGACAGACTCTATGGGCCCTATCATACACCCGGCTAGTTTCAGCCTGACGCAGTTTTCATTTTCTCCTCCTGCTCCACGTTGTTTAAATAGCAAATGCATTTGTGCTCATCTATTCGCCCATGGGCTGCTGGTCTGAGAACGAGTGTGTGTTCAGGCGCACTGTTGGCGCGTTGCTATTTTGAGGAACTGAGATATAGACTGTGCCATTGACAAACTGAAACCTGGTCTAAAGTCAATGGCGCAGTATTTTTTTGTTATTTAAAGAGCGCATTAGTAACATGAGCCTCGACAACGCGCTTACACTCTGCTTATTACACACACACTCTGCTTATTACACACACAGGGATGCGCAGCAGCACACAAACATGCCAAATATTTAAAATAAAAGGATTACAATGTAAAAGATTATTATTGTGTACATAAAGATATGGTGGAATCCGGCTTGTCCCGTAGATGGTCTGCCTGTGCGATTTAACCTTTAACCTTTGCACGAGCAGATCCGTTTCCTCGCTTTTAAAGGGAATGGGAGATGAGACTCTGATTGGTTTATTGCACGTAAAGCCCAAAACACACCCATTACTCATTAAGATAATAGAGACAACCCTTTTGGATCATGTGCCGGGCGTGCCGACCATTTGTCCCGTTGTTAATTTGGCAAAAGTGGATTCAGACACAGCATAACTGCACTAGAGCCGCGTGCTTTAGACCATTAGATAGGTAAAATAGGGTCCAACGACTGCAGAGTAGAACTGCAGAATCAGGTTGAACTTCCTCAGGTCATCCGCAAACATCAGGAGCTTGACTGAAGAGTCTTTGGTGCTGCAGTCATTGATGTACAGGGAGAAGAGCAGTCGAGAGAGCACACACCCCTGGGGGGCGCCAGTACTGATTGCACAGGTGTTGGGCGGGAATTTTCCCAGTCTCACTAGCTAGCTGTCAGAAAGCTGGTGATTCATTGACAGATGGAGCTAGGAACAGAAAACTGGTATAGTTTGGTCTGGAGGAAATCTGGAAAGGATAGTGTTGATGGTGATGGTGAAGTCCACAAATAGGATCCTCACATAACATCTTGACAGTCCCCAGTCTGTTGTGGGATTTAGTGCAGTCCCATGTTGAATGCATCATCCACAGACCCGTTTGGTCAATAAGAGAAAAACTGAAGGGGGTCCAGCAAGGGTCCTGTGATGTCCTTCAGGTGGGCCAACACCAGTCTTTAAAATGAATTCATTTCTTCATGAACTTTTTGAAGTGATATAGTGGTAGTTGCATGGACTGTCAATGGAGGGACAGAAAGCTCTCAGAGTTCATTTAAACTGGCTACCTCTCGCTGCTCGCATCAAGTTCAAGGCATTGACGCTTGCTTACAGATCTATCACAGGCTCAGCTCCTCCTACTTTCACTCACTCCTACGAGTCTACATCCCTACGAGAAGCCTACGATTGATCAACGAGCGACGTCTCGTGGTTCCATCACAGAAAGCCACAAAATCACTTTCCAGAACATTCTCATTCACAGTTCCATGCTGGTGGAACGCTCTCCCCACCCTCATCCGGAATGCAGAATCCCTGACAACTTTCAAAAGACAGCTGAAAACCCATCTCTTCTGTGAGCACTTAACCTCATAAAAAAATAAAAAAATAAAAAATAAAATTCTCTCCTTTTTCCTTCTTCCTTTAAATCCTCGCTTATCGGGCTTATGCTACTCTGAACAATGCCTGAACTTCATATTGTGAGCACTTCTTGCGTTGTTTTTTCCTCTTCACGATGACTTGCTTAATTTAGTCCTAATTTGTAAGTCGCTTTGGACAAAAGCGTCTGCTAAATGACTAAATGTAAATGTATGGTGGTGGAAGGGTAGTGATGCAAAACAGAGGAAGAGATATAAGAGGCCAATAACAGGCACATTTTTGATTAAATAAAGGCCACTATAATGGACCATGCTCTCAATCATGGCCTTACTGTAGTGCTGGGTAAACTCTTTGTGCGTTTTGGCCGTTCGTTTGCACGACAACGGTATTTTGGGTGCCTGAAAACGCAAAAGTTTTGAAAAAAAGTTTTTGAAAACAGTCTCCTTGTAAACAACAAAAACGCGAATCTCTGAAGACGATGACGTCATGCGCATGTCACGATCCACACACAAAAACAAGGGTAGGATCCAAATTGCAGTATATTTATTAAGGGCCAATCCGTTACATCATAATCCAGTCCATGCAGAGGTCAAAATCCAATGAAGCAATCCAACACAAGAACAAAACAAGACACAGACACAGACAAGAACTGACCTAAGAAGTGGTGTGATACATACAAGGACTCCGTCACAAACACTAAAACAGACAGGGTATTTATACACAGAACCTAAATGATAATGGGGAACAGCTGAGTGCAATGATACAGTGATGGGTACAGACAAGGATTGTGGGGAATGCAGTTCATAATGTGAATGACACCGTGGGGAAGGAGGACCTCTAGTGGACACCCGGGAACACAAACCCAACACTGTGACAGCGCATGCGTATTACTTGTTCAGTATATAGTGTTTTATCGCCATATAATGGTCTGGCAGCAGAATACAGGGTTTTTAATCGTTTTCGTGGATCCATGTGAATGGGGAAAGGAAAACTTCTCCGTTTTAAACATATCGCTGTCGTTTAAACACCCATATGTACACAAGATAACAAAGGGCTGAGGAACAGGGGCCTGTACCATGAAGGTAGTTGAACAAACTCGGGGTTACAGGATAAGTTTTGAGTTGACAAAACCAAACCGATGCAATCAGGCTTTATTGGTACCATGATGCAGCTCATCAACTTTCTCTGTCAACTCAGGCTTTGATCCTCAAGCTATGATTACTCCACGCGCGCGTGCACATAAAAGAGTGACGTCGACACTGAACAACCAATCGCGGGTCGCGATTTTTCCGCGGAGGAGTAAGAGATAATCATTCATAATTACGATGAATTTAAATATGTATTTCAAGCTCGAAACAATACGGTTTCTGCGGCCAAAGCAAGAGAAGACTGTTGGAGAAAGATTGCTTATTGTTAATGTGTAAGTTAAACAAATACGTTCTATATTTATGTAAAATTATGTATGTGTGTGTAGCCTATACGTGTAATATAGCCTATAGCCTATTTTTATAATATATAAAAATGTGCATGTAGCCTACCAGTACTAAGAAAAATTAATATTCATTGATTTTTAGATGCAACCCCAACTCCAAATGTTCTTGGCAGCAGATAAAGACCAAATATAAAAATATAATTCAAAGTGGTGAGTATTTACCACAACCTTTTATTACTTTTGTGAACATTTTATCACAAACACTTGTTTGCAGAAAACAGAAATAAAGAATTAAATTCAGAAAACCAGAATACACTGGCAGAGTAGTTGGCTCTGAGTAGGCAATAAGGGACGGCCGATTATGGATGGGATTACAGGTGCTGTACAATCTGACTTTGGTGCTGGCTCCTCTAAGCAAGTAACACTGGGTACGTGTGCAATACATTACTACTTTTTTTAAGTTGTAAATATGGCTGACTGTATGTTCTGCAGTAGAGGGAAATACAGTGTCCCTGTTGAAGCCAGCACACATACACACAGTCTCCAACACAGAGGTCAGTATGCAGCAGACAGAATTACCAAACATAACCTGCTTTACAACAGTTATGCTTTACATTGGCCTATTTTTATTTATTAGGGTGGAGGAAATGATGAAGACACTGTGTCTGTGTGTTCTCAGACAGTTGCTGATGTAAATGCACTGGGCTTTTTATTGTGGCAAACATTTGAATGTGTGGCATAAAAAAGGGACTGGCCCTTACACATCTCTTTTATTGTAGGATTTTTCACAACCTGCCCCAGAAACTGAGGCCTCTACCTCAATGGGCTTCAGAAGAAATGTGTAAGGATTTAAAATCCTTGACATAAATTACAGTCAGTCCTGTGTTTGTAGGAAGTCAAGGAACTTTTTGTGATTTTGATGAGCCTCCAGAAAACTTGTAATGATCATGTTTGTGGTGGAATTATGTTTCAGGTGGAAACAGACTCAGTCAGGGCCCTGTACAAAACGAGTCTTGAACTAGACTGCACACTAAAGGAGTCTTGAACTAGACTGTCCACTAAAGGAGTCTCGAACTAGACTGCACACTAAAGGAGACTTGAACTAGACTGCACACTAAAGGAGCTGACTGTGAGCTGAGGAGGCTCCAAACAAAATCAAACAGCTAGATAAAACTGATCTCAGTATGTATATAGTTATATACTGTATATATATATATATATATATATATATATATATATATATATATATATATATATATATATATATATATATATATATATATAGTATAACTTATTTAACCAAGTAACACTTTAGTATGAATATTTATTAATGCAACTTTCTCTTGCTCTCTTTCTCCCTCCCATCCCACAAAACCAATAAACAATTTGAGACATATCTGCAGTTTCAATGTGCTTTTATTAAGTGTAATATTGTATGGTGATTGCATCTACATCTGCACCAGCTGGGTGGTCAAGTGTGATCGGGTCAGTTTTATCGGGGAGAAGCTGGTTTTGTAGTGTTTCTCGCTCCGTTCTACTGGTGGCTAATATATTGTGCAGAATGGCACATGCAGTCACTATCTGTGATGCCCGCTCTGGTGACTCTGAAGCGCCGAACACAGTTGAAATGTGCCTTTAGGATGCCAAAGGTCATCTCTATCTTTACTCTGGTTTTACTGAGGGCCACACTGAAGCGGTGCTGTGGCCCTGTCTGAGGGTCATGATAGGGGGTTATTGTGTAGGTTTTTCTATCTCAGTTCAAATTAACAGTGTTTTTTACTGTACCAAATTTAACTTGCTTTCCTCAAAGTGCTGACACAACACATACTAACGGAAAATTTGAGACAAGCACTGCATGGAGCCAGGCCATTTGGCATCCAAACTTGATCATATATGTTCATGACCACAAGTCGTCTGCAGATGAAATGTTTATTAAATCATTGTTATATCTGTTAATGTTACTATTAATTTAAAGATTCATCTCACAGAAAATAATCATCTCACATATTCACATCATCTCTACCTGAACATTATGGCTGTGATAGGACTTCCTATTAACATAATCTGCCTCATGTTCCCCTATAGAGCAGTGGAGATTGGAGCAATAGACTGCATACATGTTGCAATGACTTGGGAATCCTATCATAAGATTAACAGAATAATAATAAAAAAAAAGATTCAAAATAATTCTTAACATGTATTATATTGTATAGTACACTTGTGAAATTTGCTTAAAAAAAGTGTTCATGTGATGTCACCCTATCAATATATCTTACTGGCAATTTTATAAAAGCCCTCTTTTATGGACATGGTCGATAAATGTCCGGGGAGCACTATTAATGAAACTTTTTACTCCTGCAGAGCGAGGACCACCTTGCGAATGGTTTGACAAACCGTGTTTTCCCCTAGCTTCTGTGCGTCACCCACCGTGCAAGAATGTAGCACTACCACTTGCAAAAAAAAAAAAAAAAAAAAAAACGCAACGCAATACAATTTGCGGTACAGTAAGTGCATGAATTCGACGTGTTAAATTCTTTATGTGCGGCTCAAGAAGTTCGCAAAGATAAGAATTTCCTTCCGCGGAAAATCTGTATCTTCCATACAAGTAACTATCAGTTAAGGCAAGGGGATTTTGTCTGGCTATAAACTCTTTCTCTACGAAGTGCTCGTCAAACAATTTGCGCTGAAATGTCCACCGGATTTGGAAGAAAAGGTGAAGCCATTGCAACAGACACTTGGAATAAGTTACGTCACCTATATGTTTCTTTGCTCTCAGCTGATTGGTCAAACTTCAGTCTGAGATCTTGAATCCAGAACATAACCTGCCCCGGAGCAGGTTAGCCGTGCAGCGTAAGATACCATGGCAACGAACACCGATTAAAGCCGAGCTACTTTCATAGTACCTAAAACCCAGGGTTGGCGGAAACTAAGCTGAAACATAGCTGGCTAGCCACCTAATCCGGCTTCATGGTACAGGCCCCTGGTGTGGGTAATGAATCACTATGGCAACAAACAAAACAGCAATGGAAACAAAAGCAATAGAGGTCAGGCTTGTACTGTACTGACAGCAGTTTCTGGAAGGAACTTGTTTGTACCTGTGGAGAGGAGATGTCCATGACCGTGTCCATGTGATGGTCCTCATGATGATGATGGACACGCTCAACTCTGACAGATACCGTGTGCTTCTTGCCACTGGAGTCCCAAGCGTCCACAGAAAACACCTTGTGGCCTTCATGAAGAGTCACTTGTCTCTTCAGCGTTACAGTCCCATACGTGTCCACATCAAGACGCTTGTCAGAGGACTGGAAGAGCGTTCTTGTACTTCCATCGCATGCATTAAAAATGACTGTCAGAAAAAGAGATTCAATTGGCACAATAAATCATCTTGTCACATACGTAAACCTGGAGTGGGGAACAAGACACTGTGTCAGTAGCAGATGCTATGGGAACACCCTCTAGGTGTGACGATGATCTGAAATAGTATTGTCAAAAGTACCAGTACGTCAACGTTGTGATTAGTCAATGAATCAGTGTTACCAAGTTGATTCTTAATTTAACATTTTTTAAATCAATCCAGTACCCACTGATAGAACGTGATATCAGCTACATTGTTTATAAAGGGAGCGCTCTTTGCTCAGTTTCTGTGTATAATGTTTGCCCTACTCCATCATGCCAGACATGGTGATAAAGTCAGTGGAGTTAGTGATCTGTGCTTGAACACTTTACGTGTATCTCTGCTTGGACACAGAGATGCACACCTTTAAAAAAAAGCATAGTGTTGCTGGAAATTCTAACAAAACACAGGCGGATAGTTCAATTCCTGAATAAGAGAAATCTGTGGAGCGATCGCGTGTCCTTTTGAGGCATGACTCAGCGGGAGGGTGTCCTTTAAAGCATCAGCTACTGATGCAGCATCAAGTGAATCTATGAACATGTATTTATTGCATACATCATTAATCAACACTTATTTGTGAGATACAATACTTAAACTTGAGTGAGACCCTTAATGTTGACTCTGATGAAAGCAAATTTAGTGGATGTACAGTATAAAATGTGATTGAATGTTGCAGATCACAGTTAAACCAGTTTAATTAGAAGAACTAGTTCATTTAGATATCTGATTGCATTGGGTAAGGCATTCATTTGCCAAATACTAAAAATATATAAACAAAAACTCAAAGTTCAGTTGCTTCAAGGTTTTATTTAAAGAGAACACAACTTACCTCTTCCTAGTCTTTTTCCTCGGTGAAATTCATCTCTGTGCACTTTAAAAACCAGCGACTCCGACTCAAAGCCTGGAGAACATGAAGACTCCTCCGCAAATCCACATACAAACACCTAATTTGAAACATATTAAATCCCTTTATGTAATATATACACTTGATATTTCCCATTTTTTCAATTGCTAGCAAGCATCAGTCAATACTGACACCACTTTTTAAAAGTAAATAATTTTTAATTTTTGTTCTGTTTAAAGCCACAGTCTGCTTTACCAACAGGAATCTTGGCCAATCGGTTAATCTCAAGTCTCCAAATTTTCTTAAACCACTGCACAGATGTCTTAAAAATATGAATAACACCTTTTCACTTTATTGACCTTACTACCTTTGCTAGAGTTTTGAAAGAATGAGTTGATTTGAGACATTTATGACGCATTTTGGTAGTTCCCATGAAGACTCTTCCGCAAATCCACATAAAAATACCTAATTTGAAACATATTAAATCCCTTCATGTAATACACTTGATATTTCCAGGCTTAGGCCCAGAGAATGTGTAGTTGGCATATTCTAGTTATGGAGGCGATGTGATTCTTCCCATTAGCATCCCTGTGGCATTAGCTGTTGTGCCAATTGGTAAGATGTTGAAAAAGTGAACTAACTATTGAGAAATGTGTCCTAGCAACTGTTGAAAATTTAAAAAAAAAAAAAGAAAAAAAAAATGAAAAAGCTGATCCGCAAATGCTTCGGTTTCGCTGACTGTGTGAAAAGTTTTGACAGTGTCACTTCACTTTTTACCAATGCATTATTTGTAATCTAAAAAAACAACAACAAAAAACACTGCATTACATGCTGCAGATAAATTCAAATAAGAAACCTAAAATAAATCAATAACATTAAATTAAAAATTTGTTTCTTTTCACATATGGGTACTCTTGTCCCAGTGGAACCTAATTTACAGTGAATAACTACAAGCATATCACCCTGTTTGCACTCAGTTTGCAATTGTAAAGCAAACTTTTTTACAAAACACGTAATAAACACAATTAGACATTTGGAAAACACTGCCATTCAAAATGCCACACTCTACTGTGTATATAATAAATATTTTTTAATTAGATTTTCATGTTTTTAGATTGAAAGCACAAGGGGAAATCGGGCATTATAAGGCATTTGAAAAGACTTGTAAAAAATGTTTAGTTTTAATATTAAAATGTATTAATGACTTCTATATAATAAATGGAAAAACAGACAGAAGTCTGTTAGTTTTTTAGTTTTAGTTTTGTTTTTTTTTTGGGGGGGGGGGGGGGGTGTCAACCCCTTAAACATATGAGTGACTGAAATTTTACTTTCCCAAACTCTGTCTAATTACTGATAATATAAAAATGCAAAAAATGTTTAGCATTTATTTCTCACTCTCACTCCTGATATATAAATCCTATATAACTCCAGTATATAAAATCATACCTTGCAAAGGAAAACAACAACTGCCAATCGCACAGTTTTCATTGTCTCTCAAAAGTCCTACACGGATTCCTTTCTTGTTGGTTTTGAAGATTGTGCAGCTATTTCATCGCTTGCGTTCCCCAACATGCATGCAGATGGGGAGTTTGTTAACTTTATAGGGGAGTTTTCCTAAGGGTGTGGCATATGGAGTTATGCAATGTGGCAAGAAAAATAATATAACTTGACTGGAACCAATGAGGTGTAAGACTTGATTTTCTTGCTAAGACTTAGGCTGAGATAAAACACACCCCACAATAAAAGGCACACTGGAGAGAAGACCTCAGAGAAAGAGCACAGGACACTGTCTTGCCCAAACTCTTCTCCTTTCTTATCTTATCCCGCTTTCCCTGATTCATTGTATACACAATATATTTGTACAAACCTTTTGTTCTGGTCTGTGTATATATAAGAGTGATTGGCAGAGCAATCTTGGGAACCTGTAACCAGAAAACCCCCATGCAGTGCCAAGTCAGTATCAACACTCGAAACACACTCACACACCACTGTGTGTCTCTGTCAGGTACTTTTCTTATACTCTTAGAGTCATCTTTGAGCAATTTATGTCATGTAGCCTATTTATTATAGCATGATCCATTTCTACCTGACAAATAAAATGTTATACTTTATTTATTCTGTATTATTCTGAAATTATTTTTTTCTAGTATAGATTAATGTGGAGTCTGGTGTTACCTCTAATCTCTGTCCAGGATAGATCAAACTGAAGGCACTAATGAATGAAGCATGAGGCACATCATTAAGGAGACCTTCTGATTTCTGACGGTACGGATCCATTTGTCCGTGCAACACTTCTGTCGCGCCACACTCCACTTTATTCCTATGGGTGACATCAAACGGCTTTAACGCGCCCACAAAGCATCCCGGGAAGGCGGCGCTTCATTTGGAAAAATGCTGTGTGTCAAATAGCTGGCCGATGCCCATCTTTATGCAAATGAATCCATTGAACGCTATGCGACTATCCAATAGAAGCAGAGCACATGGAGACAGGGCGAATCATGAACCGCTGTCTCAAACCACGCCCATAGCGGTAAACTTGAGGAATGCCCATCAACGTACAAATAAGGGGAGGCATCACGACACCACGCTTCAGTCGTGTCACAAAAGTGGATCCGTTCCATGACTATCACTGACGGTACAGATCTACTTTTGCGACTCGACTGACACGTGGTGTCGTGATGCTTCCCCTTATTTGTACGTTGATGGGCGTTTACTGCTATGGGCATGGTTTTGACCAAGCGGAAAATGTTACATATTAGAACAGAGGACCTGCGAAAGACTCCCCCCCCCCCCCCCCCCGTCTCCATATGCTCTACTTCTATTGGATAGTCGCGTCGCGTTCAACGGAATTAATTTGCATAAAGATGGGCATTGGCCAGCTTTTTGACGCGCAGCATTTTTCCAAATGAAGCACCACCTTCCCGGAATGCTTTGCGGGTGCGTCAAAGTTGCATGACGTCACCCATAGGAATATAGTGGAGTGCGGCGAGACAGAAGTGTCGCACGGACAAGTGGATCCGCACCATGACTATCACTGAGAGTTGCAGCTCGCGACTATTAAAAAAAGTACACCTTTTGTTATGAGTAAGAAGAGAGCGGCCACTTAAGGGTAAAATAGTTCAACACGCTCACATTAAATGCGTCTCTATAGCATGCATTGTGTTTATCGTGCAATTTATAAGCCAAAATTAATTTTACGTGCATATGATACGCATGGGTAGGTTTAGTAGTGGTGTGGGTATATACGTTTGGGTAGGATTAGTGGTGTAGGTACTATATGTAGTATTACACGCAATAAAGTGATAACATGCACGCAATAACTGCGTATCATATACATGTAAAAACTAATTTTCGCGTATAAATTGCACAATAAACACAATGCGTGCTATAGACACGCATTTTCATGAGCATCGCATCCTCTAGTTTGTGTCCGTGAGCGCACATTCGTGACGTGCAGTCTCAAAGATACCGGGTCCCTTAATGAACGAATAATTGAAAGTATGGGATACCCAAAATATACAAACATCTATTTTACTATTTTAAACTATTTTAAACATTGTCTTTACTAACTTTCTGGGCCAGCAAGTTTCAATTACATAGAAGCCTATAGAAGCCTATGGAGGAGTGAGACAGCTCTCAGATTTCATAAAAAATATCTTAAATTGTTTTCCGAAGATGAACGAAAGTCTTACGGGGTTGGAAGAACATGAGGGTAAGAAATTACTGACAGAACTTTAATTTTTGGGTGAACTAACCCTTTAAAGTGGATAAATGATGTAATATTTCCTTCAGCTGAGACACTTCAGATGCACACTGTTCAACATGTTGGTTTTGAATTGCTTGAAATATGACTGGAATCACTTCAAAAAAGGAAAATACAGTCCAATGTCTGCAAGTCTGTCATATTGGCTACATAAAAATATAATGAGAACATCATAACTGTGTGTTTGGGACATGGATTTAAAGGTGAGATTTTTTTTGGAAATCAGGCTCTTTTCATAATTATATAAAATTTTGGGTAACACTTTATTTTACAGTGTCCTTGGTACATGTTACATGTACATGCATCCCAATCCTTATCCTACCCTAACCCTATAGTAAGTACATGTAGTTTCTCAATATTACTCAGTACTTAAATATATAATTACTTTGTCACAATGATACCTTAAAATAAAGTGTAACCAAATTTTATTTAGATTTATAGGCCAATATATAGCAGTTATTGGCTTTCAAATATAAAGAATTATCAGAATCGGACAAAATATTTATATCAGTGCATCCCTAGTTTTTTTTTTTCTCTGCGTTTGAGGCTTTGGACCACATCTATAAGTGAATAAGTAAGTGAATAAAGTAGATGAATTAGGATTGAATTATTATAACTAGCAATTTAATTACAGCCGTAGTTTTGTTTTTGTTTTGTTTTTTGCAAAGAAGGAATATATTAAAATAGATTGAGGAACTGCTGTTGAAACCAGATCATTGAAAAGAGGAATTTAAACACTAAACAGTTTGTTCAGATGCAATTGTGGTCAGAATCTTGAAACATTTGATTTATGTAGTTTTCTCCAAGACCAGATGGTTCTGAGGAAGTCAACACTTCTCCAGTGTCAGCATGGAGAAACATGCAAAAACAGGGGGAACAAACTGTTTTAACCCTGTAAGACTTCAAATAAGGGTTACTTTAACACAATGGCAATTTCTTAAACTGGATTTTGAAATTAAATTTGGACCAGATTTTTACTTGCTCTGTAATGTTACCAAACCATCATCAGTGGTATTACTCAGTTTCTCAGCCTCAGTTATTGAGTATAGGCTCATAAGCAGTTGTTCTGTTGTTTAAAGAGAGAGATGCTTCACCACTGAGTTCCTGTGGCCTCTGGTGGTAGAAATAAGAATTAAACACACAGAAATACGATTTTTAGGTTAACAAATACAACTTTTGATTTTAATGATGATGTTAGCAAATGTTAGCATATGTTAGCATAATGATGATGTTAGCAAATGTTGAAATAACCATGAAGTAAGATTAATCAATGCTGTAGGTAACTTATAAAACCTTATTGTAAAGTGTTACTGGATTTTATGCTTTAGATTAATGTAATGTCATCAGTAAGAAGGCTGGATCAAATGTAAACTATGTTCAAAGGTTTAGGACCTTTTAAATGTTTTTGAAAGCAGTCTCTTCTGCTCACCAAGGCTGCATTTATTTGATCAAATACAGTAAAACTGTAATATTGTGAAATATTATTGCAATTTAAAATAACTGTTAAATTCAATTTTTTTTAAAAAATGAATTTATAAAGTGTATCACGGTTTACATAAAACTATTAGGCAGCACAGCTGTTTTGATAAATTTATAATAATCATAAATGTCAGAAACACAGGGTTAGGACTAGTGTGAAAACTTGAACACAATCAAAAGGGTGAAACCAAATGCAGAAAACCAGATGACAGTTCTGGGAAATATCTTCAAATCTTTTATGATGAAAAGGAACGTCCAAACTTTCCTAGGATATATTAAAAAAAATAAACTCCAAAAAATTTCCACAAATAGTAAGACAACAGTTCCAAAAAGTAAATCCAAAAAAGTCCACAAAGTAAATCCAGAAGGAATTTTAAAAAAGTTCACAAATAGATCTGTGAGTACTCCAAACATTTCAAAGAGCAAAAGTCAATAAAACAAAACAAAGGAACCATACCAGGTACTAGTGATGTTACATTTGACACTGAAGCTTTAAAGCGCGTATCGAGTATGCAGCGCAATTTCTCATGAACCTCCGTGCCAGAGCACGTATTGTCAGAGAATGTATAATAAGGGGAGAACTTCCACTCTATGGAAGTAAAATAATGTTTTTGAAACAAAAAAGCCTGTTGAATTGCACTTCTTGTAACAATAGGCATTGCATTAACCATGGTTGCATTTTAATGCATCGTATTTTTTAGGGCTTGCATTTTTATGGGCTGAAATTCAACATGGTTGAATATTTAACCTGTGAATATTTCAATTCAAAACATTTCAAACACATTTTCATTATAAAAAATGTAATAATCCATATTCAGCTTTCATATTTCACTTTCCAAAATATTCAAACTGTTTAAAAATGCAACCAATAATATTCAACAGGCAATTCCACAAATTCAGTGGTTCAAATTCGACAGTAAATTCCACATCGACATCCAGGAACTACAGGAAAAGCAATAGATTGCCGAGCATACTCTCCATCTGCTGTTAGTCGACCTCACCAGCAGGAAGTGCAAAAAGCAAGCCATTCATTCATAAAACTCATTCACCGCAATGTAAGTGTATTTGTGATTATTATGACGACTGTTTTATGTTAAATTCAGTGTCTTCATGGTTACTTTTCCTGTAGCCTACATGCATCTTTCTCTACCGTGAACGAGATTATAATGTTATTCCCCGATGCGGATGTACAGATCCAATGATACATTTTTGAGGTTGACATATATTTCACTTGGTTGTTTAGTTGCCTTAACTTTATATTGTGGCGATGTGCTGCATGAAGGCTATTAGGGTTTCCCTCAATACTTCAGGATTCCCCTGCTGGACATATAAAAGGCTTAACATAGCTTAATGGACTAATTACAGTGATATAAACATAGACAGTATATAAACTGGACACAGCGACCCCATAGGTTTCAACGAAGAAAAGTGAAGTCAATTAGAAGCACTCACTTCCTGATGGCTGACCATACTGCGCAGACTCAAACTGAGCTTGACGACGTAGATGTGACGTGAGCAACCCATCTGTCTTCTAGTAGCTGTGCCGAGAGAAATCTGAATCATTCCCTTCCGAATCTTGCAGAGATGGAGAGTGTGAGTAGGAGCTGTTTATGAGCTTGGAGCAGGAGCAACTTTTGCTAAGTATTCTGATTAATTATTTTGTCATTTTGCCTCCACGTCCCCCCGATTGCCCGCAAGCTTCTCCTCCTGTCCATACGGTAATCTCTCTACTGTGCGACAGAGAGTCTCGTGGTTATGATGCAATCGTTAGCCTATTTTTACAAAAACTGCATCTACAGGGCCATAACGTAAGATACAAGGTAATGGAGCCTTTTATACATTTTCGTGTTTCTTTAGAAATAAATAATGGACAAATGGGGTCTTTAAACGCCTCAGATGTAAAGTTATTCGCCGTCAAAGTGATGCCAAAATGAATGGGAGTCAGTGGAATGCTAACAATAGGTGATGGTCTGCTAATCAATTAATGGCCCCCAGGGAAGCTTCAATGTTTTCCGAAACATTGGCCCCCTGGATATAAAAGACCAAACTCGCAGGCAAGCAGATGAACTCAGAAAAACGCGCAAAGCTTAATGCTGAGCATTTCCCAGTGATAGACTGGCATAAACTTGGCGTGACGTTGGACATTCGCACATTTAGGGGCCGTCTCTAAAGTGTATACGACTTTGGTATACACGTTTCTAACTTCAATAGCATTTGAATAGAACGACTTATAGTCATAAAACGCCTCGGTTACGACTGTAACCTCGGTTCCCTGAAGAGGGAACGAGCGTTGCGTCGAGAATGACGCTATGGGGAACGCTTTGCGTGATGACGTCTTGAAGCACATGTAAAATCAGTCCAATGGTGTGGCGGAACGTCAGAGGCGGGTGACGTCACGTACCAGGAAACTATAAAAGCCGGCCCGAAACAGAAAACGAAAGCTTGGTAAAAGTCTGAAGTCGAGCTGACAGGCATGAAGGAGATATGGCAAGGCGACGCAACGCTCGTTCCCTCTTCAGGGAACCGAGGTTACAGTCGTAACCGAGGCGTTCCCTTTCAAGGGAACTCCCGTTGCGTCGAGAATGACGCTACTGGGAACGTCTATACCAACGCCTTCATAGCTACGAATGTCTGTCCTGTGTGTAATCTGGAGAGCAGCACTAGGAAGACAAAACATGAGACCCTGGAGCAGAGTCTAGATCCAGAGAGTAAAACCTGACGAAAGTGTGCGGTGAGGACCAGCCTGCCGCATCACAGACGTCCTGTAAAGAAACTCCTGAAATAAGGGCCTTAGAGGCCGCCATACTCCTCGTCGAGTGCGACCGGACAGCCAAAGGAGAAGGCTGCCCAGCCGCCTCATAAGCAAGTGAGATAGCCTCGACCACCCACTTGCTCATCCTTTGCTTAGACACTGGACCTCCTCTGTTAGGGGACCCAAAGCACACAAATAATTGATCACTTTTACGCCACAGGGCAGCTCTGTGGACATACGCGTCTAACGCCCGCACAGGGCAAAGCAAATTATTAGCCTCCTGGTCAGCATTTTGAAAGGGAGGAGGACAGAAGGCCTGCAGGACAATAGGTCTGACCACATTAGTGGGGACCTTGGGGATATAACCCGGTCTTGGATGAAGAAACGCTTTAACCATACCCGGAGCAAACTCTAAGCATGACGGAGCAACCGACAATGCTTGAAGATCCCCTATTCTCTTGAGAGAAGAAATAGCAAGAAGAAAAAGAGCTTTCAGAGTTAAAAACTTCTCAGGAACCTCCTCAATGGGCTCAAAGGGGGCCAGGGACAAGCCTTGTAATGCAATGGACAGGTCCCATGGCGGAACCCTAGAGCGAACTGCAGGCCTCAGCCTCCAAGTGCCACGAAGGAAATGAGATATCAAAGGGTCTTTCCCCACAGACATTCCACCCAAAGGAATGTGGTAAGCACCTATGGCCGCCACATAAACCTTTAAAGTGGACGGGGTCAGACCTGCCGTGAACCGGTCTTGCAGGAACTCCAGCACTGTACCAATTGGGCGGTTAACTGGGTCCAACCGACGGTCACTACACCAAGAAGTGAAGACTCTCCACTTCAGGGCATAAAGTTTCCTCGTGGAGGGAGCTCTGGACTGAAGAATGGTCTCCACAACCTCAGTTGAGAGACCTGACTCTATGAGCTGGGCCCCGTCAGAGGCCAAGCCCACAGGTTCCACAGTTCTGGGCGGGGGTGAAATATTGAGCCCCCTGCTTGGGACAGAAGGTCTCTCCTGACGGGTAACTCCAGAGGATGCCCGTCGAGGAGGGACACCAGATCGGGAAACCATACTCTGCCCGGCCAGCGCGGGGCTATAAGAAGCAGGCAAACCCGGTCCCTGCGAACTCTCTCCAGAACTCCCGGGAGCAGAGCCACTGGGGGAAAGGCGTACAGACGTAGCCTCGGCCACGTCTGAACCATAGCATCCAGTCCCAGAGGAGCTGGATGCGTGAGGGAGAACCAAAGTGGACAGTGAGACGTCTCTCGAGGCGCAAACAGATCCACTTGTGCTTGGCCGAACTCCCTCAATATCAGCTCCACCACCTCGGGGTGGAGCCTCCATTCCCCGGGCCTCGGCCCCTGCCTCGACAGAGTGTCTGCTCCTATATTCTGGACCCCGGGGATGTAAGCTGCCCTGAGTGACAGTAACTTCCCCTGGGACCACAAGAGGATATGGCGTGCCAAGTTGGATAACGGGCGCGAACGCAAACCCCCTTGGTGGTTGATATAGGCGACTACCGACGTGTTGTCCGTATGTACTAGCACATGGTGTCCCCTGAGATCTGTGATAAAGCTCCTCAGAGCCCGGAAGACAGCTAACATCTCTAGGCGATTGATATGCCAGGAACGATGATGGTCTTCCCACAGACCTTGAGATGAGCGACCCTCCAGGATCGCTCCCCAACCCGTGAGGGAAGCATCCGTCGTTAGCAGTTTGCGACGACAAGGAGCTCCCAACACTGGGCCCTGGGACAGGAACCAAGGTTTCTTCCACATAACCAGGGCACGTAAGCATCGCCGCGTGACCTTGATTGTGCGAAATGGGTTGCCCCTCGGGGAAAACCCCCTGGTCCTGAGCCACCACTGCAGGGGCCTCATGTGCAGCCGTCCAAAAGGTATCACGTTGGAAGCTGCTGCCATGAGACCCAACAGTCTCTGGAACTGTTTGACAGTGAGTAGCTGGCCTAGCTTTACACTTTTCACAGCTGCAAGGATGGACTCTATACGTGGCGGTGACAGGCGCGCCTGCATCGACACTGAGTCCCAAACCACGCCTAAAAAAGTGAACGACTGTGGGCAGGACCCCCATAAACCGAGGTGGGCGTTTCTTGAATTGTATCTGATACCCTTTTTCTACGGTCTGCAGGACCCAACGAGAAACATTTGACAGTAGCTTCCACGCTGTCAAAGATTCTACTAGAGGTACCAGCCTCTCGAGACTGGTTTCTGGATTTTGTTGTTGTTGAGTAGTCAATTCGTCACCCTGTAACGGCACACCGGCAGGGAACGACCGAACCGACCGCTCTAACACCCTCCTCGGAGGGGGCGGGCATCCCGAGGCCACTACGTTTTCGGGTGGTCCTTGAGATATGTGCTCGCCGGAGACCGCTGCGCCCTGTAACACCGGAGGCGGCAGGGTTAGCAGAACGGTCCCCTGAGGGTACCGAAGAGAGACGGGCACCGTAAAAAGAGATGTTGACCGCTCTGCTTCGGGGGGGACTACCCTCATTCGTCCTGAGCCACAGACATCAGGACTTTTTCCCAGCAGCCTTCCTGGCGGTAATAACGGTCCGCAGATCCGTTTTACCCCTCGAAGACTGCTGGGTTTGAGAGCGCCCTCCGTGTCCCCATGATTTTTGTGGGGGAGCACGAGAGGACACACTCTGTTTTTGAGTGGCACGATATTCGGCGCTCTTTTTAGAGGAGTGAGGCTGCTCCCGCTCAGCAGCCTCAAAGAAAGAACGGCGGGGGAGAATTTTTTGAAGTGCAGCTGTCTGTTTTGCAGCTTCTTGAGACTTAGCTACAGCACTGTTTACAGCATCACCAAATAATCCAACAGTGGAGACCGGAGCATCTAAGAGAACATGTTTCTCTTTATCTTTTATGTCGCTCAGATTGAGCCACAGATGCCTCTCAGTGGCCACCAGGGCTGCCATAGACCGCCCGATTGATTTAGCGGTCTCCTTGGTGGCCCTGAGAGACAGATCTGTGGCTCTGCGCAGTTCGGCTACTGTGTCAGGACCAATTCCCCCGCCCTCCTCTAAATCACCCAATAATTCAGCCTGATAGGCTTGCATAATGGACATCGTATGCAGACACGCTGCAGCTTGACCAGCGGCTGCATACGATTTATGAACCAGGGAAGATGTAACTTTAACTGGTTTAGAGGGAAGTGTAGGAGTTTTCAGGGAAGATGCCGTTGCTGGAGAGAGATAGCTCGCAAGCGTCTCTTCCACCTTCGGCATCTCCCCATAACCATGCTCTTTATATTTATATATAGATGAGTAGTGAGATGTTTGTGGTGTGAAAACTCTATAGGACACTGGTTTCCCCCACGATCTCGACACCTCGGTGTGGAGATCGGGGAAAAACGGCAGGCACCTGCGCTGGGGCTGCGCACGAGATGGCAGGAAGCGTTCGTCGAGCTTACTTTTCGAACGAACGTCCTGCCTATCCTCTGGCCACTCAATCGACAGTCTGTCAACCGCTCTAGTGATCACATCGAGCAGTTCCTCAAACGCGTGAGACTGAGGTGGCGAATCCTCAGACTCAGCTTCAATACTCACAACATCCAACTCCTCAGAGCTGGATAGTTGCAGTACTGGTGCCTCCACCGGGGGGGAAGAAACCGCAGCGCGTGCTTCCACACCCTGATGAGAGGCACTGGATCTGTCAGTAAGAGGCTGAGATAAGGCAGAGCCCGTCTCAACATCCACTGACAGATCCATTTGCGAACCCCAGGTCTGAGATCGCCGCCGAGCCTCAGCCGCGGCGGGACCCGAGCCCTGGGGAACGTGGTCGGGATTGAACCGAGCCAAACGGGATCGGAGCATACGCAATGGAAGCGCACAGCAATGCACACAGTCACCAGCCTCGAGTGCTGACTGGGCATGCTCCTCTCCCAAACAAACAACACAAAGAGTGTGTGTGTCACCTCCCATTAAATAACGCGGGCAGGGATGGACACACACTCGATACTGCTGCTTGCTCGCCATATTTATATAGACAGACAACACCAAAGAACAAGGACAGATTTCAACACAGAGGGCAACTGAAGACTCAGAAAGCTTTCGTTTTCTGTTTCGGGCCGGCTTTTATAGTTTCCTGGTACGTGACGTCACCCGCCTCTGACGTTCCGCCACACCATTGGACTGATTTTACATGTGCTTCAAGACGTCATCACGCAAAGCGTTCCCCATAGCGTCATTCTCGACGCAACGGGAGTTCCCTTGAGAGGGAACCAACAGTAAAGTGTTCATGTAGTGTCAGGCATAATGCGCTCCCTTCGGATTTTTGATATTTATTCAAATAAATTTAAGTTTGATATTGAAGTTAAAAACGTGTATGCCAATGTTGTATGCAACTTTAGAGACAGTCCCTAAATGTGTGAATGTCCAATGTCAAGCCAATTTTACATTTAGGCTACATTTAGTCATTTAGCAGATGCTTTTATCCAAAGTGATTTACAGATAAATGAATAATAGGAGGACAACAACAATATGCAAGTGCTATGACTCTTCCCAGTTTAAGCTAATGTACACGTAGGCATGCTATATATATATATATACAGTGAGGAAAATAAGTATTTGAACACCCTGCTATTTTGCAAGTTCTCCCACTTGGAAATCATGGAGGGGTCTGAAATTGTCATCGTAGGTGCATGTCCACTGTGAGAGACATAATCTAAAAAAAAAAAAAATCCAGAAATCACAATATATGATTTTTTAACTATTTATTTGTATGATACAGCTGCAAATAAGTATTTGAACACCAGTCTATCAGCTAGAATTCTGACCCTCAAAGACCTGTTAGTCTGACCTGTTAGACCTGTTAGTTAAAATGTCCACCTCCACTCCATTTATTATCCTAAATTAGATGCACCTGTTTGAGGTCGTTAGCTGCATAAAGACACCTGTCCACCCCATACAATCAGTAAGAATCCAACTACTAACATGGCCAAGACCAAAGAGCTGTCCAAAGACACTAGAGACAAAATTGTACACCTCCACAAGGCTGGAAAGGGCTATGGGGAAATTGCCAAGCAGCTTGGTGAAAAAAGGTCCACTGTTGGAGCAATCATTAGAAAATGGAAGAAGCTAAACATGACTGTCAATCTCCCTCGGACTGGGGCTCCATGCAAGATCTCACCTTGTGGGGTCTCAATGATCCTAAGAAAGGTGAGAAATCAGCCCAGAACTACACGGGAGGAGCTGGTCAATGACCTGAAAAGAGCTGGGACCACCGTTTCCAAGGTTACTGTTGGTAATACACTAAGACGTCATGGTTTGAAATCATGCATGGCATGGAAGGTTCCCCTGCTTAAACCAGCACATGTCAAGGCCCGTCTTAAGTTTGCCAATGACCATTTGGATGATCCAGAGGAGTCATGGGAGAAAGTCATGTGGTCAGATGAGACCAAAATAGAACTTTTTGGTCATAATTCCACTTAACGTGTTTGGAGGAAGAAGAATGATGAGTACCATCCCAAGAACACCATCCCAACTGTGAAGCATGGGGGTGGTAGCATCATGCTTTGGGGGTGTTTTTCTGCACATGGGACAGGGCGACTGCACTGTATTAAGGAGAGGATGACCGGGGCCATGTATTACGAGATTTTGGGGAACAACCTCCTTCCCTCAGTTAGAGCATTGAAGATGGGTCGAGGCTGGGTCTTCCAACATGACAATGACCCGAAGCACACAGCCAGGATAATCAAGGAGTGGCTCTGTAAGAAGCATATCAAGGTTCTGGCGTGGCCTAGCCAGTCTCCAGACCTAAACCCAATAGAGAATCTTTGTAGGGAGCTCAAACTCCGTGTTTCTCAGCGACAGCCCAGAAACCTGACTGATCTAGAGAAGATCTGTGTGGAGGAGTGGGCCAAAATCCCTCCTGCAGTGTGTGCAAACCTGGTGAAAAACTACATGAAACGTTTGACCTCTGTAATTGCAAACAAAGGCTACTGTACCAAATATTAACATTGATTTTCTCAGGTGTTCAAATACTTATTTGCAGCTGTATCATACAAATAAATAGTTAAAAAATCATACATTGTGATTTCTGGATTTTTTTTTTTTTTTTGATTATGTCTCTCACAGTGGACATGCACCTACGATGACAATTTCAGACCCCTCCATGATTTCCAAGTGGGAGAACTTGCAAAATAGCAGGGTGTTCAAATACTTATTTTCCTCACTGTATATATATTTATATATATAGAGAGAGAGAGAGAGAGAGAGAGAGAGAGAGAGAGAGAGAGAGAGAGAGGGAAGGGAGGGAGAGAGAGAGAGAGAGAGAGAATGAAGAGAAGAGAAGAGAAGAGAAGAGAAGAGAAGAGAAGAGAAGAGAAGAGAAGAGAAGAGAAGAGAAAGTGTTAGTTATTATGACCGCCGCTAGCGTAGCTAGCGAAAGCGGTCATATAGGGATTGTCAAAGTTTTTTTTGTTTTTTTTTCCCGTCACCTTACTGAATTTTCCGTCAACGATACCAGGGACACTGAAACACCGGGGAACATGAAATTTGGTGGGCATGTAGCCCCACTAGACTTGTACGGAAAAATTTCGTTTGGTCCCCGGGGACCACTCCCCCCCCCCCCCCGCGCTGGGCCCCCCCAAACCCAAAAAAATGCAGTTTTTCCTAAATAACTACCTGAACCGTGGCACAGAGGATGAAGAATTTTTTATGGTATGTTGGTCTACTAGACTTTTACGGAAAAATTTCGTTTGGTCCCCGGGGGCCACTTCCCCCCCCCCCCCGTGCTGGGGCCCCCGTGAATTTTTCGTCAACGATACCAGGGACACTGAAACACCGGGGAACATGAAATGTGGTGGGCATGTAGCCCCACTAGACTTTTACGGAAAAAATTCGTTTGGTCCTCGGGGGCCACTCCCCCCCCGCGATGGGCCCCCCCAAACCCAAAAAATGCAGTTTTTCCTAAATAACTACCTGAACCTTGGCACCGAGGATGAAGAATTTTTTATGGTATGTTGGTCTACTAGACTTTTACGGAAAAATTTCATTGGTCCCCGGGGGCCACTTACCCCCCCGCGCTGGGGCCCCCGTGAATTTTTCGTCAACGATACCAGGGACACCGAAACACCGGGGAACATGAAATTTGGTGGGCATGTAGCCCCACTAGACTTTTATGGAAAAATTTCGTTTGGTCCCCGGGGGTCACTCCCCCCACCGCGCTGGGCCCCCCCAAACCCAAAAAATACAGTTTTTCCTAAATAACTACCTGAACCGTGGCACCGGGGATGAAAACATTTTTATGGTATGTTGGTCTACTAGACTTTTACAGAACAATTTTGTTTGGTCCCCGGGGGCCACTCCCCCCCGCGCTGGGCCCCCCGTGAATTTTTCGTCAACGATACCAGGGACACCGAAACACCGGGGAACATTAAATTTGGTGGGCATGTAGCCCCACTAGACTTTTACGGAAAAATTTCGTTTGGTCCCCGAGGGCCAGTCCCCCCCCACGCTGGGCCCCGCCAAACTCAAAAAATGCAGTTTTTCCTAAATAACTACCTGAACCGTTGCACCGAGGATGAAGAAATTTTTATGGTATGTTGGTCTACTAGACTTTTACAGAAAAATTTCGTTTGGTCTCCGGGGGCCACTCCACCCTCGCGCTGGGCCCCCCGTGAATTTTTTTTTTTTGTCAATGATACCAGGGACACAGAAACACCGGGGAACATGAAATTTGGTGGCCATGTAGCCCCACTACACTTTTACGGAAAAATTTCGTTTGGTCCCCGGGGGCCACTCCCCCCCCCCGCGCTGGGCCCCCCGTGAATTTTTCGTCAACGATACCAGGGACACCGAAACACCGGGGAACATGAAATTTGGTTGGCATGTAGCCCCACTAGACTTTTACGGAAAAATTTCGTTTGGTCCCCGGGGGCCACTCCCCCCCCCCCGCGCTGGGCCCCCCCAAACCCAAAAAATGCAGTTTTTCCTAAATAACTACTTGAACCGTGGAACCGAGGATGAAGAAATTTTTATGGTATGTTGGTCTTAAGGGCCCACATCAACCTAGCCCATAATCACTCATTTGTGATTTGCGCCCCTCCCATAAAAAATGAAAATGCAATATTATTCTGCTTTAATCGCCCCTATCTTCAGTGGAGATGTTCAGAACTGCACCATATTTCATGTGTATGATTAACTTGACATCCTCTGGGGGTATGCTAAGTTTCGTAGAATTTCATCCATGGGGGGGTATAAAATAAATTCATTTATGTGCACATTTAGTGACTGTACACTCATCGGCCTGTAGATGGTGCTGTTGAGCGAAGGGTTGCTGGTTTAGGATGATACTGTCACACACACACATGCAGGAATACAAACAAACGCAAGCATGCACACACACTGACATCCACAGGCACAGACACACACCCATACACACACATACAAATCCACATGCACAGACACACACACACAAACACACACGCACACACACATGTACGCACACACACATACACGCACAGACACACACAGACACACACATACACAAACACACACACATACACACACACACACAGACAGACATGCACATACACCTACTTTTTTTAGGTATCAGCCATATACCCGATTTACCAATACCCAATGTGTTATGCTTGGGCAGTATACTAATGACGTGGGTGGGACATGTTTCATGCCATGTTAGATCACATCCTGAGAGTCTACGCTTTCAGAAAATATATAGTTTATATAGTTGAATCAGTTTTCTCTTCATGGTACAGACCAAAATGTATTATGTGTACACTTTCTTCACCTAAATCCATAAAATCCCATTAATTTCAATGGGACATTTACTTAAGTGTTCTACTAGGTACAGTGGGAATGAGTTTAATTTTGTTAACATTGTTTTTGTAAAACTCTGGGACCAGGGCTACAAGATAAAACCACTTTTTTGGGGAAAAAATGTTTTTTATTTCAGTAAAACACAACAAACCCATGCCAAAGTCAGATAACTGACTTTTACCATCAACAGGCACCTCAACCGTTTGGTAGAGGTTTGTATAAATTGAATGGGAGGGTCCTTTGAAAAAAAAAACACAGATTTTTCATACTTAGTATGTATAAGTATAAGTATATATACTATTTTGATCCCGTGAGGGAAATTTGGTCTCTGCATTTATCCCAATCCGTGAATTAGTGAAACACACTCAGCACACAGTGAACACACAGTGAGGTGAAGCACACACTAATCTCGGCGCAGTGAGCTGCCTGCAACAACAGCGGTGCTCGGGGAGCAGTGAGGGGTTAGGTGCCTTGCTCAAGGGCACTTCAGTCGCTTTTTACTGTTAACCACTGTTATGGATGTGACGTTTTCACATTATGGATGTTAGGTGTCTAAACTAATGACTTTTGATATAAAACTTAAATAGTAATGGCAAATAATTACAAAACTCTAAATTATCCATGATCCACAGGAATACTCCAGACAGTCTTTTAAAATATACAACTTATATACATAAACACGCAATACAGCCAAATTGCTCCACGTCATTTATTTTTGTGGAAAGCCAGTGCAGGCCTGAGCGGCGGTCATATTTTGTACTTCCATGCGGTACATCTAGTAATTGATCAAGTGTTGATTTTGTGCCAGTATATCACCAACCGCTCAGCATGAAACTTTGCGTGCTATGTTTATATTCTGAGTCCATCTGCTTGCCTGTATCCTATATAGTAGCCTACAGCCTACATCCCCAATAAGGTGCGAATTTGGTCTTTCATATCACTGCATTAGTCCATTAAGCTACGTTAAGCGTTTTGTCCCGACGGAAGGGGAATCCTTGAGTATGAGGTATTGAGGGAAACCGATTATAATCCCATTCATGGTAGAGAAAGCTGATGACATGTAGGCTACACTGGGAAAGTACCATACAATGAAGTTATTGAATGAAACATAAACACAGCTTTTGTGTCTTTATCATCTTTTCCGCATATATACTGACACAGATAATCATTTTCATTTTATGAATGAATGGCTTGCTCTAACTGTTGCTGGTCTTCGTCAACAACACGCGCTTTTGCACTTCCTGCTGGTGAGGTCGACTAACAGCAGATGGAGAGTATGCTCGGCAATCTACTGCTTTTCCTGCAGTTCCTGGATGTCGATGTTGAATTTACTGTCGATTTTGAACCACTGAATCTGTAGAAGCGAATTTGCAAAGTGAAATAAAATGGACCGAAAATTGCCTGTTGAATATTATAGGTTGTATTTTTAAACAGTTGAAGTGAAATATGAAAGGTGAATATGGATTATTGAATTTTTAATATTGAAAATGTGTTTGAAATGTTTTGAATTGAAATATTCACAGCTTAAATATTCATCCATGTTGAATTTTAAGCCCATAAAAATGCAAGCCCTAAAAATACAATGCATTAAAATGCAAGCATGGTTAATGCAATGCCTATTGTTACAAGAAGTGAAATTCAACAGGCTTTTTTGTTTCAAAAACATTTGGCATTATTTTACTTCCATACACTCTCAGTAAACTTCCGGCTTCTGAACTGGTTGCAGTTCCACTCTGGTTCCATATGAGGGCACTCACAGGGTGAGTGCAGAATGAATGGAGGTCTATGGCGATATACCCCTCAAAATCCACTTTTCTCAGGATATAATTTTTTGTCTAGTAATTTGAATGTTGTATTCGAAAGAAGATGCCAAGAAATTACACATTGCTGGGTGTTAGATTTTTTAGAGTCACTTATTTGCTTTAAAAAGTCTTTTAAATTGTCAATGACGTCATACACATCGTACGACCAGAGATACTGCTTTACGGCAATCCTTCAGTCACTTTGGTGCTTTCGCACTCTGCACTTTCTTTTCTCTCGAAGCATCGACAACACAGCTGACACAGGCAAACACACAACACAGCTGACACAGGCAAATACACGTGCTAGAAGAGTTTTTGTTTTGTTGTTTTAAAAGACCACGCGGAAAATACACACACACACACACAATGCCATCAAGCGGTATCTCTGGTCGTAATCAGTCCTTCACTGACCAATCAGTGTTCATTAGCAGAATGCTAGCGTGTTATGGGCAACAACAACTCAACCTGTAAGAAATCGAAAGGACATAAGTACTCGTTTATTCAACTTTTGACCTATAACCCATGTTGAAATTGCAAAACCTACAATCAAATCTGGGATTTCTCAACGGCAATCAGGTGAAAGAGATGAATTTAGCCGTCTAGCCCCATAGACTCCCATTCATTCTGCACTCATGGGCGATCGCCCCCAGTGGAACTCTGGTGGAACTACAACCAAAATTCTGTACAATAGGACTTAATAGGGAGTGGCCAGGCTCTCCGTAGACGGGCTCTGGTATTGTTTTCAGAGAAACACGTGAATGCTTCACTTTCCGTGTCAGAGTGTTTGAACCCAGACCACTACTCTACAGGTTTTTGGAAGTTGAAGTCCATTTACTAATTTTTTTATATATATATAAATAAGCCTATAGCCTATGTTACATGATCATATATTCTGACACATAAACAGCGTAGAAACCATAAAATAATTAGACCAACATTTGCTTGCATCAATCAACTAAATGGTTGGTATTTTTATAATTAGTATTAATATAATTGTTACATTTAATTTACTGCCACACTTTAATATGTTAATTATATTATCAGAAAACTGAACATTTAGCATTGTCAGGCTTTTATTTGAGCTTAATGGATAAAACAACAGTGCTGCACACTCAGCTGCTCATACACATGGCTGCTGTAAATTTGCCACAAGGTGGCGCTGTTTTCAACACTCTTGATGCTTCGAATCTTTTCCCGAAACATTCAGTGTTTCATGAGACTTCATTTGCCCATCCCTACCAGGTAGGCCTACACAAACTAGATTTAGATAACTCCAAAAGAGGCACAGCAAGAGAATGACCTAAGCTGTGTCCCAATGTGAAGGCTGCATCCTCCGAAGGCCGTATTTGAAGGAAGGTTGCGTCATCGCGCCGCGACGAAGGCTACCCTGATTCAAAAGCGATGCCAAATGCGCCCTTCATTTCCCCGTGAAAGGAAGGATACATAAATGGACACTTAGCGGCCTATCCCATAGATATCATATAAAGGCTAGATGTCTTAAGGCGGAGTCACTTCCGGCATCACCGGCAGCCATCTTAACACAGGGAAGCTGTGAATTAAGGTGAGTGATCAGCACGCACACAAATCCTCTTATCTCGCTGAAATCTTGACGGATTTACAAACGGTTTGGTTTCTTACAAACGTTATTAACGTGGCTATAATTCCCAATGCTTGAACATGTATGTTATAATTATTCATATGTATGCAGTGTCATAGCTACATCTCTGACGTTTATAACAAACCAAACCATTTGAAAATCGGTAGAAAATTGAGCAAGTTATGGTTATTTAAAAGTACATGCACCATGTTACGAGTGAGCGAGCACCCTGTGGTAAGATGGCCGCCGTGTGCGGACGTCGACCTCCATTGGCCAGCAGCGTGCACGAGACATCTAGCCTTTATATGATATCTATGGCCTATCCTACCCTATTCTACCCCATAAGTCATTGCGCGCCGTTGACGACAGCATTTATTTATTTATTTTTAAAGGCGGCCGAGACTAGAGATAGGTGGTGGACAGCAAATTCACATTTAAATGCAAGTATTATGTTTTCATTTACTCAAATAGATAGCGAAACCAGAGTTAAAGTTTATTATAAACTTCATCTTAACTCCTTCGTCACCATTGCGTGGCTTCATTTGTCAGGTAGTTTTAGGCAAAACTTGTGGTAATAACGTTATTAGTTTTTATCGACCTATTTGTAATATTTGCACTTGTTTCTATCCCTAATATTTCTATCTCACTTGTGTATTATAAGAAATATCACTCACCCTATGAAGCATAAAACAATAATAAAAGCAGTTGATAAGGCAATGGGGTTTCACTTTTATGTGTTTTTGTAGTGCTGTCATGCAAGCTATGTGTTTTTAACCAAATTTGAGTATACAGAAATATTAAGTATATTTTGCATGTCTTGATGTGTCATATTTTGCAGTGTTAACAATGCACTTAAGATTGCACCAGTGTGTTAAGTACCCCTTTCTGCTTTTTTAGAACAATTCAGGAAAAAATGGGTCTGGGGAACGTAACTCCCATACTGTCACGCTCAGAGGGAAGAAAGAGAGAGATGTAAATGAACTTAGAGATGTTTTTAATAATAAAGGATAAACTCAAAACAGAAAGGTTTCATTCAGAACATAAATCACATCATAAGAAATAATGCAAAAGCAAACATAAAACAGGAACCAACTTAACTTGTAGACAAACAGAACGGCGGGAAGACTGGTAGATAATACTGTGGTAGAAGAGAGTAGTTTGAGTCCAGTGTCTAACGAGTAGATCTGACAGTGTTCTGGTGAAAGTGCTGTGTATATATGGAGGTGCGTTGATGAGGAGCGGCAGGTGCAGGTGATCAGAAGGCGGGTGATTGGGAACGAGTGGGCGTGGTGATGGAACCTGACGGTCTGGATGTGTTGCTGACACATACAGGCACAAAATAATAATATATATATATTATTACACACAAAAAATGTAAATTAATACACACATCTTTGTTGAAATGTATTGTGCTGTTGTTGTTAACAAGCCATGGTTAATTTGCTCTGCCTTAGGATTGCACGTGTCCTGGGACATGTGAGGGTGTGAGTAGGAAACCCACTGCTGAAACTTGCCCTGGTTTGTCCTCATTGATGAGGTGTTGGGACAGAGGCATTGCACCAACCCCCTGTCGTCATTGCCTCAATCCCTGAGGACAGACCAGGGCCGCGTTCAGTAGTGTGTGACCAAGAAGAGGAGGAGCCAGGGGCAGCACCAGCACCAGCAGCAGCATCACGAAGAAGGCGAGACAGAGAGGATGAGTTTTTGGACTTGATTAGAGAAAACATGGAACTGCAGAGGCGAGGAGAGCACAGGAGAGGATGGACAAGTCAGAGGACTGTACTGCGGGCTCATTCGGAACACTCACGGGTTGCACGGTGCTAGAGGGCGGTGTGGAGCGTGGAATAGTCAGCGCTTTGTTCCACAACGTGACCCTCAGATCACCCTGGCCGCCAGCCGAAGTACCAGCTCTCGCGGAGCTCGTAGAACGGGGTGCGGATGAGGGGACTCTACTATACAGATCATTGAGTCTCGATCGCAACCGTGCGATGGGCATGTTCCCGCAGTGGGAACATGACTCATCCACAAACGCTGCCTTAGCGTGCTCAATGCCCAAACACACAAGACAGCGATTGTGCCCATCAGAGTCAGAAATGTACAGACCGCAACCAGAAGTGCACGGGCGAGGCATCTTTAAAAAGACGTGCCGCGTGCAAGCTCTTTTAGAAAGGAGATTTCTCCACAAGTGTTGAAGCGACCAGGGAGATGAACACACAAACTCTGGCAAATCACTGCACAGATAAGCAGGGAATGTGCACTCGCTGGAACTCGCTGTCACACCAACACCTGGAGAGAGGCTCATCTCGAAGAGAATAGAGATGAAAACTCAGGATTTGGCTGTGGAGTGAAGTGCTGAACTTGGGTCCGAAGCGAAAACATATCTGCATGTTGCCAGCGCACTTCCTTATATACCCCCAGGGTGGGGCGGAGTTACGCTATGCAAATTCCGCAGACCCATGCCATTTCTTTGCCATTGGCTCGTTTTATATACTCGAAGATGATAGGCTTTCTAAGCGAAACCCCATTTGTCGTCATCCGACGTAACTCGGAGTTACAACGAAAGGGAACCTAAAATTCTCTGGCCAGCAGCATGTGTCCAAATTTTAATCTTAACCTTTCTATTTCATCAGAAACGATCTGTAAACAGGGCTTTAAGTGTAAAATACCGAACTTGTCCTTTAACCCCAGGAGTCAAGTCATCTTCATTTATACAGCGCTTTTAACAATATAGATTGTTTCAAAGCAGCTTTACAGTGATAATAGGAGATTACAGTAACAGAGATTGTTTTGGATTTACAGCAGCTCTAGAATAAAGTTACTGTCCAGCTAAAGTTAGTTTTGATTGATTCACTTCAGTCGCAACGATCATTAGTTTTTAACTTAGGGGCCGCTAACACTACACCGTTCTAACAGAAAACTCTAAAGTTCTTTCTGCGCAAACTTCAAAAATGCGAACCCGTGAGGAGTCGTATGGATTATGATTGATGGATGCACTTTTATGATGGATAGATGCACTTTTATAGACTTCGAAACAGAAATAGCCATTCACTGCCATTATAAAGCTTGGAAGAGCCAGGATATTTTTTAATATAACTATGATTGTATTCATCTGAAAGAAGAAATGGTTTACCTAGGACACCTAGGATGGTTTGAGGGTAAATTATGGGATAATTTTCATTTTTGGGTGAACTAACCCTTTACATAGACATTTTGATTTGAACAGACATATAACAGACATTTTACAGTAATCTTGGTATATTTGTAAATGGGACTTGATTTAATAAAATAAAATCATTCTCATGTATTTTGAACTCTGTTTTCCCCATAAGTGAAGAATGAAAAAGAACAGAATACTGTGAGTATCGGGGCCATAACACCGTTTCAACACTGATTTTTACTCTCATTTGGCGCTTTGAACCCTAGCTCCATTTGCAGTGCGTATGCGGTGTGTATTTTTTTCCGTACCCATGTTAACAGGTTAGAGCTTTCACACTGCACGAGGATGCAGTCCGGCGATCCGTTCCAGTTGCAGTGCGTATACAGCAGTGCAGAGATCGTTTCCACACCGAGTCTATTTCTGCTGTGCTGCAAACGCTGTGACAAACACAAGTGACTCATGGTCAAAATGAACAAAGATTGACCTGAAAATGTAGTAATTTCACCATAAATGCATTTAATTAAATAAATGTATTTCATTAAATACTACTTTTTTTTACAGTCATCTTTTTACTTCAAGACCGGGGTAAAGCAAGGAAAACTACAATTAACTTCAACAAGGCGACATAATGAACAACACTCTTCTCATTCTTGGAGGTGGAAAAACAAGTTCTTTGTGACATGCAAGATTTATTGTATTAAAATATAAATGCAAAAGAAAAGGCATGGGAGTCGGCTGTTTTTGTCATTTTTAAGTTTTAATTTAAAATGTTTGCTTATTTTAATATAAGTACATGGTTAAATATTTGACCACTTGCTTGAGCAACTTAATATGAGTAGAAGTAATGCATGGAAAAATAGGCCTACATTGTTTAAATTGTGTTTAAAAGTGCATACGTCTGTTAAAGAGTGTCAAACAAAGTCCTGTTAGGAAACAGTAAACGTTCATGTTAATGTTGAAGTTTTATTTACTGGTGAAATATTATCTTTGTGCTTATTGAATATAGGGGATTTGATGCAGGTAAATAACAGGAGGCATTTTGTGTTTTGTAGAAGGACTTTTCTTTATCTGCTGAATGAATCTGTGCCAACTTTGTGGTCCTGGTTGGGATTATGCCACATTGAGTACTACTACGAGGTTCATGTTTTGATTGCTGCTACAGACTTTCTTTGACGGGAAATATATATGTTTGATGACTGTCATCTACAATTATTGGGTTTCGTTTACCATCAAACCTCCACATCATTTGACTCCTTAAAGACAATCAAGACTTGCATCTTACTTCAACCTATATACATAACTATATATATATATCTTTGTGTGCTGGGTGTTTTTGCAATACTGTTTGAATGTATTTTCTTTGTTTTGAGTCTATTTTGGTGTTTATAAAAAGTTCACAAAAGGTGCTGTTTTTATTTACTCATTGGTTTAAAATATGTTGATGCTTATGGCCCTCCCTACAAACAGATTATTAATTAGCATTTACTCAGAGTAGAACGTGTTGGTTATAAAATGGTTACTTTAACATAATGGGAATTTCCTAAACTGGATTTTGAAATTAAACGCTAACCAGATTAGCATGATTCAATTTAATTTGCTCTGAAAGGTTACCAAACCGTACAGTTAGTCCACATCATCAGTGGTGTGAATAAGTTTCTCAGCCTCAGTTATTGAGTATAGGCTCATAAGCAGTTGTTCTGTTGTTTAGAGAGAGAGATGCTTCACCACTGAGTTCCTGTGGCCTCTGGTGGTAGAAATTAGAATTACACACATAGAAATACGGATTTTATGATTTAAATCAGGAGTATTCAACCACAGTTTTAAGAGGACTGGTCTCTATATTTCCAGGTCCATACAATACTTTTTTGGAACAGTTTTACATTTCCATTGAGCCAGCCGTAATACTTGTAAGAAACATATTTGGCTGATAACAGAATATATCCAAAATTGTAACATTAAAACAAGCATTTTCTGTAAAGCTTTTAAACATCTGCTTGCATTTGCAGTTTTTTTGCAGATGTTTAACACATTTAGCCACATGCATGCTGGCAGGCCCAACTGGGTTTACGGTTAGTTTAACTGCATCTATTGTTCTCATTTGTAAGTCACTTTGGATAAAAGAGTCTGCTAAATGAATACATGTAAATGTAAAAGAAAAAAATCCTAAACACTCAAAAAAGTAAAGATAAGAATCTAGGGCCCCGAGAGCCAAAGAAGTGATGTCTAAGAAATTATACCAAAAAAAGTAATTGTTTCTCCCAACTAGGGATGAATATAAATTCACAATTCACACACACACATACACACACACACACACACACACACACACACACACACACACACACACACACTTTGAATATTGGTGTTATCATCTGTAATAAATATATTTTTAGTATTAAACAAATCACTGATTAAACATTAAGATCTACTGGATTAATTGATAGCCAAATGTATTCAAATGAACAACAACAGATGCAAAATAGAAAGTTTAATGTTCATAACATTATGAAAGGCAGTTACTTTATAAGAAAAGTAAATAAAAATGAAACATTAAAAGAGTGAAAAAGTTAAGTTGTGATTTTGAATCTTGTAATAAATCAACAGAACAGATTCTGAAATGTTTGAAAAACAGTACATTTATTATGATCTTTTGTGAGATTATTATTAAAAGTTTTTAAAATAGGAAAATCAATTACTTGTGAATTTAAAATGTTGCAATAAAACATCTGGCTGTACATTATCATTTATATAACAATGATTACAGCAATGTTAAGATGACATTGATGTAATCAATGTAAAATTTTAATGTTCAGCAAATGTGAAAAAAAAAGATATAAATGATTAATAAACTATTTAGATGTAAGGCCCTGTTCACACATTTAGCCTTGTTTACTTCTTCACATCAGGACTGGGCAAAGTGTCGACAGATGAATCTTTGCAGACAGAATGAATACCCAAATCCTGACCAGGGTTGTCCAGGGTTCCTGTGCCAGTTGATGGAGGTTCACCTGCACACAAGCAGACATTAAAAAAGGGCTATGACAGCAATAATTATTATCTTAAAATATAAACAACACTTACCATCATCCACGGTCAAAATGATAGCTGTGTATTTGCCATATTCTCTATCTGTAGGCCTCTTGACTTTAACCATTACATTTACACTCAGCCAGTCGGCAGGATCACTGCCACCTTTATACCTGGAAGGAACCAAACATACAGGTTAAAACTAGAAATGTTCAGCAAGAACATCTTAATGTTAGTTTGACAAAGTCTTATCTGGTAGTTTAAAATCATTTGATGTTCAAATGATATGAAGGCATGCCGTAATTTGAATTCTGGGTAGAAGAGATTTGACATTGGAAGGTGTTACGTATTCCCTGGCTTTGTGGTTCGTGTGTTGTGTTAATTGGACTTTTACTTTGCATTTCACCCTTTTCTGTTCCTGTTTCCAGTGTGCCATTTTTGTAGTCCTTTGTAGTTTGTCAAATTGTTTATTTCTGTGATCATTCACAGGCGTGTCTTCTTTTCAGTGTTTCTTATTGTGGCGAGCAGGGCAGGGCCAAGAGCCGTGGGAATATAAATGTCACAGTGTCTGGTTTGTGTTCCCCGGATAGCCACTAGAGGTTTGGCTCGAGGTCATGGTGCAAAGGACCCTAGGTTGATTTTACTCTGAACCATCCCTTTAATGAGCATGTGCTAATGAGTGTGTGCTAATGAGTTGTAGATTTGCTATTATGTTTATTTTGTTATTAAACTCTTTGCATTTAGATCCAGCTCTCTGTTTGGTCAGCATTAAAGAAGTAATATAGGCAGGGTGGCCAATGGCCGATGACTTGAGAATTGACCGTCCATAAATACTTTTTTACTGGCTGTGAACAGGCCAAAACAGGCAGTTATGACACTAAAATATTAGATACCAGTGAAAATTCTCTATTCAAATGTTGATACCACAGTTAAAAAAACTACTAACCTAAAAAATATTAATTTAAAACATTATTAAAGACAAGTAAACAGTCAGTAATAAAATAACATAGATACAAATTAAATAAACGTTTTTTCTTATAGGTCTAACATTAGTAAAGTAAAGAGTAAAAAATCTAATGTAAAATAACACTGCATAGTCTTCACTGTATAAATTAAATATCGATTAGTCCATATTAAAGTTACAAAACTTATTTAGTCAAGAACAGTGAGTGATTTTTTTTTTCATTTGTTGATAATTTGTTTGATTAACATTATCAGGATTATTGGTGCACGGATACAATATACTGATACTGACACACATGCATTTTCTTTCTTAATGTTTTACATTCACCTAAGACATAACCGACTATGGACACTCGCAGAGACAGGCATTTTTTGACATAATGTTGTGGGAATTTGTCAGTTCAAGCGCAAGACGTGAAAGACAGCTCAAATTAGTATTTGAAAAGTTCATCAGTGCAAATCTATAGGATTTTTATTGTTCACTTTAAGATCTGGAAATCTCTAAAGAAAGTAGTCAGAATTTTCAAATGGGATAATGAAATTTTCTAATATTTCTCACATTATCTTCTCTGATTTTCCAGTCACAGTAATAACAGCTGTGCCAGTGGATGAATTACCGCCTCCATTCATGTCAGTAGCTGCAATTAACAAAGTATATCTGGACCATTTCTGAAAAGAAAGATGTTTTCAAGTGAGTTTGTTTACATTAAATAATTATTCTTCACCAATGTGAGATCCATTCATCATTTCTCACCTCTTTGTCCAAGCCTAAAGCATTCACACGAATTCCTCCGGTAACAGGGTTGATTGTAAACAGGTTTGGTTTTGGCAATTCTGGATCTTGCTTGACGATTGAGTAACTGATAACACCATTGTTAGTATTCTCAGTATCATCTGCATCAGTGGCTGTGACTGTCATAAACTCATGACCTTCAGTGAGAGAAGAAGAAAGACTGATTCGGTGAAACTGAAGAGGCATTTGGGGGGGGAAAAAACTGCTAAAAACCATTTCATTAAGAAACTGCATCATACACCTACCTATATCAGCAGCTTCAGGAACATTTCCATTGAATGGATTTTGTGTAAAAACAGGCTTATTATCATTCAGGTCCAGCACATATACAATAATTTCCATTGGCGCTTCTGCTATATTTAAATCAACTCCAGTCGCATGAGCTACAAGCTAAAGACAGGAGAAGAGATGCAGGCATGTTAAGAGACAAATATCTGAGGTTGTTTGGAAAAACACAATTAAATAAATTAAGAGTGTTATCTTTTAGTACATGTCTGTTAGCTTTAACACATCAATATGCAAGTGTAGTTGAAGTAAACTGACTTAATTTTTACTAGATATACACATTTCAAAAAATCCATCCTCTCTGTAAACACATAAAAAGAAAAGCCGTTTTCCGGAGACTTTTTATCTGATTAACCGAGGACAGCTTTGAAAGAATTAAGAATGAGCAGAAAATCCAACACTGGAATACACTTAGAAGTATCTGCTGATTTTAAAAGTTGGAGACTAAAAATAAACGTACTCTGTATGAAGCTTTTTTTTCTCTGTCGAGTGGTCGAGTCACAAACAGATCCCCTGATAATCTTTCTATAAAAAAAGTCCCCTTAGGGTCCAGATCCGCTCCTTCACCTGTGATCCTGTATTGCATCTGAGCTTCCTTAGAATAGTCCGACTGTATCTAAATACAGGAAGCAATAAGAGAACAAAGTCAATAACAGACAAACCTCTCTCGACCATCTAATTTTGAACTTTCCCTTCATGACTTTCTCTCACCTGGACCAGTTTCTCTGGGAAAGGACCATTGCCTTCCTCAAGTACAGTGAATGGAGGAATAACCCAACCTCTCTTTGCTCTCTTCAGACCCGTTGAAGACCTTGGAAACATCAGAACCAGATCATCAGAGGGAGATTCCAGCTGAAAATGTAAGTAAAAGACAATGAGCAACAAAATATTTTTGTTTACAATTAAATACAGCACACAAACCATCAAATATCTGGATAATTTTTGCATCTCAAAATGTTTACTACAGCTATTGACTATAAAAATCTGTCTGGGAAAAAACAGTATAAATATATGGGGAGGGTCAATTTTTTGGGGTCCCTATTCAATAAACCAGTTTAGGTCGATTTGAGACCTCTGTACATTATTCCCTTTTATTAAATTGAGTAGGCAAGCAGGACGAGGCTGAGGGCCGTGAGAATGGCGCGTATCTCACGAAAGAGCTTCGGAAGCAGAAAAGGAGGAGCGACGACAGTGAAGGATGAGAGAGGACCAGGCCTGGACTATTTTACATTATATTTTATTTCTGTGTAGGCGGCAGTCGTCCATGAGGGGCTTTTACTTTCGTTTTTTGTCCATTTATTTTGTGATTATTAAAGTTTTATGAAACGCTCACCCGTTCCCACCTCCTTCTTCCCATAACAACATACCTCACCACATGGAGTGTAATATAAAAGAGTGTAAAAGTTTAGGTAGTTTAGGTTGTGTGTTTGAGACCAATCAGAGAAAGCAGTAACAAATTATATTCATCAGTAGGGATTGGAAATTTCATTTAACACAGGCCTCCAATAATTAGTCCTAAACATGTACAGAAATTGAATTGTGCATTTACAGAACCATAAACCACACATAAAAACTGAAGTGTCCAATAGAGGTCAGGCTTGTACTGTACTGACAGCAGTTTCTGGAAGGAACTTGTTTGTACCTGTGGAGAGGAGATGTTCATGACCGTGTCCATGTGATGGTCCTCATGATGATGATGGACACGCTCAACTCTGACAGATACCGTGTGCTTCTTGCCACTGGAGTCCCAAGCGTCCACAGAAAACACCTTGTGGCCTTCATGAAGAGTCACTTGTCTCTTCAGTGTTACAGTCCCATACGTGCCCACATCAAACCGCTTGTCAGAGGACTGGAAGAGCGTTCTTGTACTTCCATCGCATGCATTAAAAATTACTGTCAGAAAAAGAGATTAAATTGGCACAATAAAGCATCTTGTCACGTATTTAAACCTGGAGTGGGGAACAAGACACTGTGTCAGTAGCAGATGCTATAGGAACACCCTCCAGGTGTGATGATGATCTGAAATAGTATTGTCAAAAGTACCAGTAGGTCAACGTTGTGATTAGTCAATGAATCAGTGTTACCAAGTTGATACTTAATTTATTTATTTTTTAAATCAATCCAGTACCCACTGATAGAACGTGATATCAGCTACATTGTTTATAAAGGGAGCGGTCTTTGCTCAGTTTCTGAGTATAACGTTTGCCCTACTCCATCATGCCAGAGATGGTGATAAAGTCAGTGGAGTTAGTGATCTGTGCTTGAGTATACAGCCAAACACTTTACGCGCATCTCTGCTTGGACACAGAGATGCACACCTTTAAAAAAAGCATAGTGTTGCTGGAAATTCTAACAAAACACAGGCGGATAGTTCAATTCCTGAATAAGAAAAATCTGAGGAGCGATCGCGTGTCCTTTTGAGGCATGACTCAGCGGGAGGGTGTCCTTTAAAGCATCAGCTACTGATGCAGCATCAAGTGAATCTATGAACATTTATTTATTGCATACATCATTAATCAACACTTATTTGTGAGATACAATACTTAAACTTGAGTGAGACCCTTAATGTTGACTCTGATGAAAGCAAATTTAGTGGATGTACAGTATAAAATGTGATTGAATGTTGCAGATCACAGTTAAACCAGTTTAATTAGAAGAACTAGTTCATTTAGATATCTGATTGCAAAAGTTCAGTTGCTTCAAGGTTTTATTTAAAGAGAACACAGCGTACCTCTTCCTAGTCTTTTTCCTCGGTGAAGGTCATCTCTGTGCACTTTAAAAACCAGCGACTCCGACTCAAAGCCTGGAGAACATGAAGACTCCTCCGCAAATCCACATACAAACACCTAATTTGAAACATATTAAATCCCTTTATGTAATATATACACTTGATATTTCCCATTTTTCAAGCAAGCATCAGTCAATACTGACACCACTTTTTAAAAGTAAATCATTTTAAATTTTTGTTCTGTTTAAAACCACAGTCTGCTTTACCAACAGGAATCTTGGCCAATCGGTTAATCTCAAGTCTCCAAATTTTCTGAAACCACTGCACAGATATCTTAAAAATATGAATAACATCTTTTCACTTTATTGACCTTACTACCTTTGTTAGAGTTTTGAAAGAATGAGTTGATTTGAGATATTTATGACGTATTTTGGTAGTTCCCATGAAGACTCTTCCGCAAATCCACATAAAAATACCTAATTTGAAACATATTAAATCCCTTTATGTAATACACTTGATATTTCCAGGCTTAGGCCCAGAGAATGTGTAGTTGGCATATTCTAGTTATAGAGGCGATATGATTCTTCCCATTAGCATCCCTGCGGCATTAGTGTCACAGTGTCTGGTTTGTGTATCCCGGGTGTCCACTAGAGGTCTCTTCACCATACTCTCACCATTACTTCATGAACTGCATTTCCCACAATCCTTGTCTGGACTCATCACTGATCATTGCACTCAGCTGTTCCCTATCACATTGTTAGTATCTGTGTATATATACCCTGTCTGTTTAGTGTAGTCCTTGTTATTTGTCACACCACTTTGGAGGTCTGTTTTCTTGCCTGTTCTTGGACTGGTTTTATGATTTACGGATTGCCCATTAAACTGCTATTGGATCTACCCCTGTTTCCTGTGTGTGGTATCGTGACAGATGGACTCCATCCTTATGTATAGATCCAGCGGTATGGGTTTTCGTGGCTCTTCCCCAACCACCGAGAGGGAGAGGAGGCAGCAGAGGAGGAATTCGCAAGCTGGAGAGGTTCTGCCTCGTATGAACATTTTTCAGTGCTTTGCATTGTGGGCCCGTCAGACTGAGGAGACCATGGCGGTCAATTCCCCCGAGCCCCCTTCCATCAAGCACGGACAATCTTTTGAGGGAACCTGTCTGGCCAGGTTTTCTGGGACCCATGGAGGCCGCAGGGGAGGAGGTGCTAGATGTGAGCCCCGGTACCACTCTCCGCTTCGGTCTCTCTTCGACCCTGGGCCGGTGATGCCCAACCCAGAGCTCCCTTCACCGCTGGTCCTGTCCAGCCCGGAGCCTGCACCTCGCCATCAAAAACGGCGGAGGAGGAGGAAGACTTCCTGCCTCCCCAATGAACCAGAGGCCGTCCCGGTACTCGTCCCGGAGACCGTTCCCGAACAGCCCGCTGTCGTCCCGGAGGCTGTCCCGGAACAGCCCGCTGTCATCCCGGAGGTACACGAGCAGCCCGCTGTCGTCCCGGAGGCCGTCCCGGAGCAGCCCGCTGTCATCCCGGAGGTCGTCCCTGAGCAGCCCGCTGTCATCCCGGAGGCCGTGCCCGTGCATCCCGCTATCATCCCGGAGGTACCCCAGCAGCCCGCTGTCGTCCCGGAGCTGCCCACCATCAGTCCTGCCACGGCCAAGAGAGCTGTCTTCCTTTTTTATGCATTGGCGGGTTTGCATGCATGGAGGAAGCACATGAGTTCTGCCGATCCAGAGACTGTTCAGGTCGCCGCCCGATGGACTGACGTTTCTGCCCTGGTCGTCTGCACAGCCTGCTTCGCCCTGGCTGCCCGAGAATAAGTCTCCACCCTGGCCGCCCGATGGACTGTCGTCTCCGCCCTGGCCACCTGCACGACCTGCTCCACCCTGGCCGCCCGAGGGGAGGTCTCCGCCCTGGCTGTCTTATGGACTGTCTGCTTCGCCCTGGCCACCCGATGGGCGGTCTGCTTCGCCCTGGCAGCCCGATGGACTGTCTGTTTCGCCCTGACCGCCGGCTAAGCCATCACCCCCTGTTCCTGTTCCCCTCCATGGACCTGGCCCCCCCATCCCTGCTTGACCCCTGCTTGGACTGGTTTTATGATTTACGGATTACCCATTAAACTGCTATTGGATCTACCCCTGTTTCCTGTGTGTGGTATCGTGACAATTAGCTGTTGTGCCAATTGGTAAGGTGTTGAAAAAGTGAACTAACTATTGAGAAATGTGTCCTAGCAACTTTTGAGAAAAATTTTAAATGAAAAAGCTGATCCGCAAATACTTCAGTTTCGCTGACTGTGTGAAAAGTTTTGACAGTGTCACTTCACTTTTTACCAATGCATTATTAGCAATCTAAAAAAAAAAAAAAAAACGATTGTATTACATGCTGCAGATAAAATCCAAAATAAATCAATAACATTAAATTAAAAATTTGTTTCTTTTCACATATGGGTACTCTTGTCCCAGTGGAACCTAATTTACAGACCACGTGTGAATAACTACAAGCATATCACCCTGTTTGCACTCAGTTTGCAATTGTAAAGCAAACTTTTTTTTTTACAAAACATGTAATAAACACAATTAGACATAGCATTAGACAGATATAGCATTCAAAACTAACAGGTCTAGTTTTTCATTTGGAAAACACTGCCATTCAAAATGCCACACTCTACTGTGTATATAATACATAATAATATTTTTTAATTCAATTTTCATGTTTTTAGATTGAAAGCACAAGGGGAAATCGGGCATAAGGCATTTGAAAAGACTTATAAAAATGTTCAGTTTTAATATTAAAATTTATTAATGACTTCTATATAATAAATGGAAAAACAGACAGAATTCTGTTAGGTTTTTTTTCTCTTTTTTTTGGGAGGGGGGGGGGGGGGGGGGCAACTCCTTAAACATATTAGTGACTGAAATTTTACTTTCCCAAACTCTGTCTAATTACTGATAATATAAAAACTACACAGAAGCAACAGCAACACAGATGATTTTTTTTTTCTCTTTTAAACATTTGATATTCATTTTTGGTTGTGGATGTAAAAATGTTCAGCGTTTTATTTCTCACTCTCACTCCTGATATAAATCCTATATAACTCCAGTATATAAAATCATACCTTGCAAAGGAAAACAACAACTGCCAATCGCACAGTTTTCATTGTCTCTCAAAAGTCCTTCACGGATTCCTTTCTTGTTGGTTTTTAAGATTGTGCAGCTATTTCATCGCTTGCGTTCCCCAACATGCATGCAGATGGGGAGTTTGTTAACTTTATAGGGGAGTTTTCCTAAGGGTGTGGCATATGGAGTTGTGCAATGTGGCAAGAAAAAAAATATAACTTGACTGGAACCAATGAGGTGTAAGACTTGATTTTCCTGCTAAGACTTAGGCTGAGATAAAACGCACTCTGCAATAAAAGGCACACTGGAGAGAAGACCTCAGAGAAAGAGCACAGGACACTGTCTTGCCCAAACTCTTCTCCTTCCTTATCTTATCCCGCTTTCCCTGATTCAAGTCACTAAAACTTCACTTAGAAGGTCTATATACCACATGTTATGTATCTTTTGATTCGATTGTTTTTTTCATTTTTATGTTTGGTATTAATTTCATTGCAGTCATTGGTATTATGAGAAAGACTGAAAACATTTTTTGGGTGGAGTCTCTTCAAGATATCTGATCATTCACCCCTCTCCCCTGAAACCAACATGAATAGATCCAAAACAGCTCACAATATATTTATATAACAATATAATATAATACAGTATTATATACACAATATATTTTTACAAATCTTTTGTTCTGGTCTGTGTATATAAGGGTGAATGGCAGAGCAATCTTGGGAACCTGTAACCAGAAAACCCCCATGCAGTGCTGAGTCAATGTCTACACTCGAAACACACTCACACACCACTGTGTGTCTCTGTCAGGTACATTTCTTATACTCTTAAGGTCATCTTTGAGCAATTTATGTTATGTAGCCTATTTATTATTTCTGAACTGGATTTTAATTGTGTAATTGGCATGATACATTTCTACCTGACAAATAAAATGTTATATTTTATTTATTCTGTATGATTCTGAAATCATTTTTTGTCTAGTATAGATTAATGTGGAGTCTGGTGTTACCTCTAATCTCTGTCCAGGATAGATCAAACTGAAGGTACTAATGAATGAAGCATGAGGCACATCATTAAGGAGACCTTCTGATTTCTGACTATCACTGAGAGTTGCAGCTCGCGACCATTAAAAAAAAGTACACCTTTTGTTATGAGTAAGAAGAGACTGGCCACTTGAGGGTAAAATAGTTCAACCCGCTCACACTAAATGTGTCTCTATAGCACGCATTGGGCCCTATTTTAACGATCTGAAACTAAGTAACTTTGTGGGCAGATCTCGGGTGCTGTTGCTATTATACCGGCGGGATAAATGACTCTTGCGTCCGACGCAAATCTAAAATGTGTTGGTCTGAAGTAGCTTCATTACTCGTAGGTGTGGTTTGGGCGTAATGTGAAATAAACCAATCAGAGCATCATCTCACATTCCCTTTAAGAGCAGGCGCGCTTGTTCCATGGCGGATTGCTATTATAACGGCGGATTTGCCAGACGCACGCCAGGAGCGGTTCACAGCCGAGGAGACTGACGTTCTCGTCAGGGCCGTAAAACACAGAGAAGTGACATTGGGGATGGACAAACCCACCCAAATTAGCTTCGGTTAAACAGGCGTATAATAATTTGGGTAAATGTGTAAGCTAGATTTATGCCTATTTTTTCACATCTTCATGGACACAACAATGATTTCCCTCATGTGTTAATATTTTCCTTGTAATAATGTATGATCTGCTTCTGTGTAGATGAGAGAGTCAAAGTGTATGTGCATTGTGCACACGCTACATTGGTTATGGCCAAGCATGCACCCTTCAAATAGCATATGAATAACTCGCCACTGACTTTAGACTAGGTTTCTCCTGGTCTGTGGCGGAATTGTTTTCTGAAACTGCAAAATAGCACCAGGGAACGTTTGCGCCGGAACACGCCTCCTCTCTTCGCTGAACCGCCCCCGGGAGCGCAAGTTCATTCCCTAATTTACCGACGTGCGTCTGTGGAGGGAAAAGTCCGCTGTGCGCGGGTGCAAAATAGGAATGATACATGCGTCGGTGTACAAAGTCAATTGCGCTGGGTGCAGGATAGGGATTTGTTTATCGTGCAATTTATACGCGGAAATTTTTTCCGTGCATATGATACGCATGGGTAGGTTTAGTAGTGGTGTGGGTATACGTTTGGGTAGAATTAGTGGTGTAGGTACTATATGTAGTATTACACACAATAAAGTGGTAACATGCACGCGAAAACTGCGAATCATATACATGTAAAAACTAATTTTCGCGTATAAATTGCACAATAAACACAATGCGTGCTATAGACACGCATTTTCATGAGCATCGCATCCTCTAGTTTGTGTCCGTGAGCGCACATTCGGGACGTGCAGTCTCAAAGATACCAGGTCCCTTAATGAACGAATAATTGAAAATATGGGATACCCAAAATATACAAACATCTATTTTACTATTTTAAACTATTTTAAACATTGTCTTTACTAACTTTCTGGGCCGGCAAGTTTCAATTACATAGAAGCCTATAGAAGCCTATGGAGAGGTGAGACAGCTCTCAGATTTCATAAAAAATATCTTAAATTGTTTTCCGAAGATGAACGAAAGTCTTACGGGGGTTGGAAGAACATGAGGGTAAGAAATTACTGACAGAACTTTCATTTTTGGGTGAACTAACCCTTTAAACACGATAAATGATGTAATATTTCCTTCAGCTGTGACACTTCAGATGCGCACTGTTCAACATGTTGGTTTTGAATTGCTTGAAATATGATTGGAATCACTTCAAAAAAGGAAAATACAGTCCAACGTCTGCAAGTCTGTCAAATCGGCTACATAAAATTATAATGAGAACATCATAATTGTGTGTTTGGGACATGGATTTAATAGTGAGATTTTTTGGGGAAATCAGGCTTTTAAAAATTATATAAAATTTTGGGTAACACTTTATTTTACAGTGTCCTTACCATAGCAATAACAGTAAATTATGCATAATTACATGCATCCCAATCCTTATCCTACCCTAACCCTATAGTAAGTACATGTAGTTTCTCAATATTACTCAGTACTTAAATATATAATTACTTTGTCACAATGACACCTTAAAATAAAGTGTAACCAAATTTTATTTATATTTATAGGCCAATATATAGCAGTTATTGGCTTTCAAATATAAAGAATGATCAGAATCGGACAAAATATTTATATCAGTGCATCCCTAGTTTTTTTTCTCTCTGCGTTTGAGGCTTTGGACCACATCTATAAGTGAATAAAGTAGATGAATTAGGATTGAATTATTATAACTAGCAATTTAATTACAGTCGTAGTTTTTGTTTCGTTTTGTTTTTTTGCAAAGAAGGACTATATTAAAATAGATTGAGGAACTGCTGTTGAAACTAGATGGTTGAAAAGAGGAATTTAAACACTTCACAGATTGTTCAGATGCAATTGTGGTCAGAATCTTTAAACATTTTATTTATGTGGTTTTCTCCAAGACTAGACAGTTCTGAGGAAGTCAACACTTCTCCACTGTCAGCATGAGAAACATGTGAAAACAGGGAACAAACTGCACTGTTAGACAGTTTATCGTATTTTTGCGGTAACAGCACTATTGCCAGTAAGTTACTGTACGTTACCCTTTACAGTAGCTTACCTGTAAATGTGTTTTACGGTATGATGCCCTTACCGCAATTTAATTTTACAGTAAGATGCCTATTTTACACTATTTTATTATTTATATTTTACATGAATGCTATTGAATTTAATAAATTCCAAAAAAGTGACTTGAGTCCATGTACATCAGCATATTCTTTATTCACTGTCACAATCAATTACATCCATTTTATTTATTTATTGTGATGCAACATTAGGCAAGGCAGTTTTATTTATATAGCACATGTCATACACTTTGGCAATTAAAAGTGCTTTACACAGTAGGGAATTCAAATAATCACAAAATAAAAGCAAGGAAAATTAAAGTGCCCCTATTATGGATTTTTGAAAATGACCTTTCATGTAGTGTGTAACAGCTCTAAGGCCTCGTTTACAAGTGAAATGTAACCCAATTCCGATTTTTTGCTCATATGTGACACAGATCGGATGTGCTCTATGAACGTGTAAACAGGGAAAAAAACGCATGCATTCGGATATTTTGAGATTGGTTTCAGGCCTCATTTATATGTAGAAATAAATCAGATATGTGCCAATGCGACTGTCATGGGCCTCGTTTACACTGCAGGTCTTGATGCCCATTTCTGATCTGTTGCCTATATCCGATTTTTTTGACCGTCCGTTTACACGTTCTTTCAATTGTGACCCATAACCGATTCATGTGTTTACACTTGCCATACTATCTGAAACATCGTGCATGCTTAAAGGGTTAAATTATCTTGCACAGATGGACGAACGCAAAATATGATTGATGCTAGCTCTACGATATATGCAAAGTTTGCCAAACATCGCCATGATTATGAGGCGGAGGACGACGAAAAGGGCCATCATTTCAGCCTGTGCATTTGCTTCAGTTATTGTGTGCGAGTGAGATCAGGACTGGTGGGAGCAGATTGTGGCGGGCTTTAAAGGGGTCATATAATGTCATTTTTGTACAAGCTAATATGATTCTTTAAGGTCTAAATTAAAAGTTTGTAATATACTTTAATTAAAAATTCTCATTAGTATTGTAAGAAAACACTCATTTTACCTGGTCAAAAACAGCTCTGTTTTCAGCACGCCGTTTAAGTGCATGTGTGTTTAAATGATAATGAGCTTTGCTCACCCCGCCCCTCTGTTCTGTGGAGCCCCGCCCCTCTGTTCTGTGGAGCCCCGCCCCTCTGTTCTGTGCATACAGAAACAGAACGTATTTTAAACGTGGGATTATGAATTATATTGATAACGTCGTACATAGAAAACATGCCATAATGTACCCTGAGTGTAAAAATAGCCACATTCATCATGAAGCGTGCAAGCTATTTGCAAAGATTAATATAAAGATTAATATAAAGGTCAATAAAACGTTACACTCACTTCCCAGCTAACACAGTAGGCTACGTTGTGACGACGTCGTCAGTTAGTCGCCATTTGGTCAGCGTGACATTACTTTATGACAACGTTGTGAGGACGTCGTGGTAAAGTTCCATTTTTTAGAATCTTGGCTAACATTTCAGAGACGTTGTGGGCACGTCCTCAAAAGACGTCGCTAGTTTATCCCATGGAGAACGTTGTAGAGACGTGGTCCACTGGTCTCCTGATAACTTAATAAAATCTTTGATGAATTAAGTAAATGTTCCATATAATATCCAAATGGCATATTATCACTAGGATAATATTTGTAATGCATTTATTTATATAATTGCAATTATCTGAAAAGTTACCAGGAGACCAGCGGACCACAATTGTTCTTCTGGAGGTTCAGCAGGAACACGAATAGTTGGTACCGATCCTTTTTTCAAGAGCAGCTTCTTAGCAAATAACCAGCTTTATACTGACCCTCGTTTGTAAAGCAGTCTGGTGTGTGAAATGATTTACGCAAACATGACAGCATTGACGCTGATTGTGGGGAATATTTCCTTCAAAAACAAACTCAGCCACTGCGTCTTCAGCTGTACGGATTAGAAACATCATCAATATGACTGCTGTGTTCCTTAAGTTATTACACCCAAGAACAGAACAGAACACCACAATCTCTTAGACCGACGCCATTCTACTCAGTGCTCCAGCTATCAACAATGAACGCGCGTCGGCGCGTGCTATGATTGACAGCTCGCTCACGAGGGCGGGTCTGTGTTTGAAACGCTGCTGTCAATCAGCCATCGTGGGAGGGGCGTCGATATTGTGACGTCACAATATCGAACAGCTTGATTTGAGACAGGAGGAAACATATAAGAAGATTAAAAAAAAAACACTGGATGGATTTTTATCATTTTATGATGGTTGTGTACAGGCACTGCCAACACACATTTCAGTACAATCAACTTGTAAAAGTGCATGTACCATTATATGACCCCTTTAACAAGAAGCAGTGGGTCCGAAATTTTAGGATGAGCAAGCCAACCTTTGATATGTTGTGTCAACATTTGTCCACATTCCTCTCCTACGACGACACAACGTTTCGTCGGACCATCCGCCCCTTTGCAGAAGCGTTTCTCTCGTCATTAAACCGCGGAGACGTTGCCTAATGCCTCAGAAAATCTGAATATATTATGAGAAAATTAAACAGGTTTTTTTTACCTTTGATGCACGTAAACCTGTTGTAGGTAAGTGTTGTAGTAAATACCATAATAGGGGCACTTTAAAACAGTTATACAAACAATTAAAAAAGATGTACAGTACAGTTATAAAATGAATTAAAAGAGTAAAAATATGATACATAGATAAACTTCTCATCTGTCAATACACCGGTGTATCATATTTTTCACAACTCCTAGTTTTACTCTGAGATTTTCCCATGGTGATTACACTGTGTCTGTGGTGTTCTTGTGGCACGCCTACGAAATCGACATATCCAATAAACCCGATATGTCGATTTTTTTCCCTAAAATCGTACATGAGGAGCTCTAGGACTGACTCACGGGGTAACCTCGGGTTCACTGCCCCATCAGTCCGCACCCCAAAGATTTGTCCGGAAGCTCTAGGAATGGAATCGATCCAGTCCGCACCCCACAGAACCTCGAGTTTAATTACACGTCAAACTCACTACTTCACCACAGACAGAGGTCATCAGCAAGATTTCATCTCTCAATTTCCCCAATTACGTAATTTATGTTTGTCTCTTACCCAATTCGCAGTGCCATTTGAATTCAGTTTAGAATCAAAAGGAGGATGCAAAAAGAGAACTGAATTCATAACAAATCAAAGCAGGGATCATGACAATATGCAAAAAAGCATGAAGAATGAAAAAGCATCCCAGTTGGTCTTGACTGGCCTCCATACCGGTAAACCACTGATGGCTGATCTGGGAAAAAAAAAAAAAAGAGAGAGAAAATGTGTGAGAAATGGTCATGAGTTTATTTAATCTAAATTTGTTTATGGACAGACGAGGAATCAACTTTTGCAACAGCAGTTATTACCAGTCGAGTTAGTTTAAATAATATAGCTTTATTGCACATCCCTTGTTAGGGAACTCTATTAATTGCCTGAATGTACAATTACATTAAAGGTACACTGAGTAACTTTATGGCCCTTCAAACTTAAATATGAAATAGAAAGCTTTTGTAACATTACAAATGTTTTTACTGTCACTTTAGGTCAATTTAATGCATCCTTGCTGAATTAAAGTATTAATTTTATTCAACAACCAAAAAATAAATAAAAAATACTGACTGAACAGTATAGTGCTTTCTACTTCAGATAAATGCTGTTGTTTTGAACTTTCTATTCAAAGTATCCTGAAAAGTGTACAACTGAAAATAATCAGAAATGTTTCTTGATTCTCACAAGTGCTCCTAAAAAGAAATGTGTAGAGCCCTGCAAGTTATGCATTACAATATGTTAATCACATAATGCATCTGATAGTTAGTCAAAACATACTTACAAAGCCAAAGATGCTCAGTGCTGAGGCTCTTAAAAGAGCCTTTGGGCTGTAGTTAGCTCCTGTTGACACAGGGAAAAGAGAGAAATAGAAGAAACATTATTTTTCATCAATGATTATTGGCTAATGACTAGCCTATATGTTATGAACATGATAATTCACAGATCTAGGATGACTGCTAGATTGATCAATTAGGCGACACAATCAGATGACAGTTTTACCAATAATTGGCATAGAATTAAAAAAAATATTTTGCAATGAATATTTTTCAATTAGTCTGCCTTTACATTGCTTTAAATGCATTACTATTTGAACATGTCATATTTCGGTCCTGTGCAGAGTGAATCCAGCATTTATGTATGTCGCTGTCACATCTCTTATATACACTTTGTTAATGAGAGTTTTCGCGAGCCTGCATAATAGCTGGGTTTCAGTCATGTGATTATGATGATGCGCGAAGGCGGGGCGATTTCAGATGGAGGGCAGGAAGTAAACATGGAGAATACGTCTATGGAGGAAACCGTTGCGGAGAGTCCATATTGTACGAATTTAGAACCAGTTTCAAGAAATAGATACAAGGAGTTAGTAAACTGATATGTTGGACGTGACCCATGTCTCATGAAGATGAGTGAGTTTTCGGTTGAACTTGAAGATTTGCCGACAGTGGAGGCTGTTGACATCACCAACTATCTGGTCCTTCAGACATCGTACTACACTCATGACTACTAACTTACTACCAAGTTCAGGGAAAGCTTCACATTGTAGACGCTGAGTACTGTGATTTTGTTGTGTGGAACCACAATGACATTTTTGTTGAAAGGATTTTGCCCGATCTTGAACTTTGGGATGATGTTATCCCTAAAGTTGAGTGCTTTTTTAGAAACGGTATACTTCCAGAAATACTGGGACAGCAAGTTACAAACTCACATGTGTAATGTAATGAAAGGATCCAGGCACTCTTGAAAGTGGGCTGTGTGATATTGCTGTTATATCAATACTGTTGTATGAGACAAGATTACATTTTGACTATTGTTATGAGTGTGGTCTTTGTGAGTTCTGGCTGTTGTATAATTTAAATGAAAAGATTAAATGCCATTGAGAAGACAGAATTATACATTGTGGTTTATTTACAAGATTAGTTCTCTTACGAGAGTACTCTTGTGTTGCGTAAGTTTAGCTTACGCTACGGGAAAACTTCTTTTCTCAAGAATACTGAAGCAAGAAAATTATCCTTAATTTTCCAGAATGTAATATCATGTAATATCTCTATCCCTGACCCCACCCCGTCGACACAGGAGTCCAGCATGAGGGCCTCGGTCGACGCTGAGCTTCTCCACCTTCTCTCGAAGGCCGTTGAAGACCTTGGTCTTGACTGGACCACGCCCCAGGAGCCTGCGCCCAACAGGTTGGATGGCTGCTTCCTGACAGGACGCCGCTCTGCACCTGTTTCAAGGCCCGCTCCCTTCCTCCCCGAGCTTCACGACGAGCTCTCCAAATCATGGGGAGCCCTGTACTCGGCCAGGCTGAGGTCCTCTGTCTCTTCCACGCTCTCTGCGGTCAACAGCGCGAAAGACAGGGGATATCTCTCTGTTCCTCTGGTAGAGGAAGCAGTAGCAGCCCACTTGTGTCCGCCCTCCGCTGGATGGCGTGCCAAGTCAACTCTGCCCACCAAAGTCTGCCGGACCACGTCAGCCTTGATCGGTCGCGCCTACGCTGCCGCCGGTCAGCCCGCATCTGCACTGCACTCCATGGTGGTTTTGCAGATTCACCAGGCCAACCTCCTCCGCTCTCTGGACGAGACTGGACCAACTAAGGAAAGTGTGACGGATGTGAGGAGTGCGACGGACTTGGTACTCAGAGCTACTAAATCCACCGCCCAGGCCATCGGCCACAACATGGCTTCTCTCACCGTCACAGAGCGTCACTTGTGGCTTACCCTGTCCGACATGTCAGAGTCCGACCGTGCCACCTTCCTGGACGCTCCTATTTCTCCGACTGGTCTCTTCGGTCCCTCAGTTAAAGGCTTCGCGGAGCGTTTTTCGGAGGTGCAGAAAACATCTCAGGCCATGAGACATTTTCTGCCGCGGCTTTCCAGTTCTGCAGCAGGCCGTGCCAAGAAACAGCCGCCCGCTCGAAGAATGGCCCCCCCACCGCCTCCGCCTCCCACCCCGCAACAGCACCAGGCCCGGGATGCACGCCAGCACTCGCGCTCGTCGAGCCGCCGCAGACCACCGCCTGCCCGGGGACCCAGACCCAGGCTCGCGCTCAGCTTCGAGCCTCCCAAGTGTTCCTAGCCCCCCTAGGAAAGCGCCGATGGTTAAGTCCCACTGCGGCCGGACCACTGTCGAAATCAGCGCGAACCGCTCTCGCAGTTCCCTCAACAGAGGCAACTCAAAGAGTGTACTTAGCAGCCAACGAGCCAGTTCCAAAACTCGCTCGCCTGCACACAAATGCCGTTTTTACAGCACATAAATCTCAAAAAGATTATGTCTGGTCCTATTCCGGCTCAGGCCGAAGGTGTTTTGAATGTAGCAAAGGTGCCCGCTGGCCAGTGCCCACCCATGCACATAAACACTACCCTCTCTGTGTGTCACACTCATCCAGGGTCGAATACAATAAAGCTGGCTCAGGCAACTCGACCACTAAGTGTAGGAAAAGTGCCCACTGCCCAGTGTTCACCCCTGCACACAAGCACATGCATGGCAGTGTCTCACACCACCACAGGGTCCATATCAGTCAAACCGGCTCACGCCGTTCATGTTTTAAATGTAGGAAATGTGCCCGCTGTACAGTGCTCACCCCTGCCCATGAAAACGACTGTATCTGCGCTACGCACACACATATCGCATCAGCGTATGAACCCAGCATGAGCTGGCAGTGTTTCAAGTGCAGATCACATGTCTGCCTCTCAGCGCACTTTGTGAAAAACTCTCAGCGCCTCGCGCCGCGAGCTCACACAGCTGTGTCTGTAATACAGCATCTCCCCATTCATTACAGAGCTACAGAGCCACCACACAAAGTACTGTCTGCCCCATTCAAAATGAGCATGATGAACAAACCGTTTCCTCATGGTTTGGTCTCCGGGTCCCCGAATGTGAGCGACCGCAGCCCAGACTTCATTCTACCCCTGTCAATTCACGTGAAAGCATGGGAATTAATACCAGGGGTTTCAGAATGGGTACTAAAGACAGTGAAACAAGGCTACACGCTGCAATTCGCTCGCAGACCGCCGAGCTTCACAGCACGGGTCAAAACATCGGTGAATCAAGAAGTAGAACACCTACTTCATGCCGAGATAGCGAATTTGCTGAAAAAAGGGGCAGTGGAACACGTTCCCTTACCCCAGAGCGAGTTGGGGTTTTACAGTCGTTATTTCTTAGTACCAAAGAAAGACGGCGGACTCCGCCTATATTAGATATTAGACTTTTGAACAAAGCGCTGATGATACGCTTGTTTAAAATGATCACAACCAGACAAATCCTCGCTCGAATTCGACGGGGGGATTGGTTTATATCAGTGGATCTGAAAGACGCTTATTTTTTAGATCCAAATAGCAGCCCTTCACAGGCCATTCTTGAGATTCGAAAGGAAGAAGCATGTAAACTGCGTTGTTTGTTTATTCAGAAATAATTGAATGGATCGGAAAAGTAACAAAAGAGGACATTGAGGGCTGAGGCTGACTACTATCAAAATTTCTGTCATGGCAAGACTGCTTCATGTGTCTGTTCATCGTCGAAGTCCCCGTTTTTTTGCTGTCATAGGCGAGCAGCGTGCCGCATTTAATGCACGAGACAAAGCCAACATATGTTGTCACTCCCCACGACTAGTTTAAAATGTTTGCATACCTCCGATTTTCCTCCAAACTTGCTCAAAGTTAATTCTCCTGTTTTAATTTTTTTCTTTGCTTCTTCAAGCTCCATGTTGCACTTAAGCTACAGAGCAGGTGTGATGCGTCACGCGTGCGAGACTGCGAGTGGACGAGACGCTGCGCATGACACGTGACGTGCTTTATCAAGGGCCCGACCCGACCCGACCCAACCCGACCCGGCCTGAGGACAGTGGCGGGAAATATCGGCCCGACCCGTTGAGTCCGGGCTCGGGCAGAGAATCTAAGCTCTATGTGCCGGACGTCCTGAACGTGGGCCCAGATATGCTATCCAGGGCCAAGCTCTCTCCAGGGGAGTGGGCTCTGCATCCCATGACGGTGCAAAATATCTGGGACATTTTCGGCAGAGCAGAGGTAGACCTGTTTGCGTCACAGACCAACGCTGACTGCCCAATGTTCTTTTCAAAAGAAAGGGACACGCTGGCCCAAAACTGGCCCAAGTGCCCTCTCTATGCGTTTCCCCCAGTCGCCTTGTTACCACAGGTAATCAAGCGAGTCAGGGAAACCAAATGCTCGATACTCCTGATAGCCCCACTATGGGAGAATCAAGTATGGTTCCCAGAACTGATGGAGCTGGGGAACACAGCCCCATGGCCAATTCCGCTGAGGCACTTCCGCAGTTTGGCACCCATACCCCGAGCTGTGGGCCCTACATGTGTGGGCAATCAACCATCACCATTTCACCTCCCAGAGGGAGTACTGAACATGATCACACAGGCTAGAGCTCCGTCTACTAGATGGCTCTATGCGTCCAAATGGTCAGTGTTCACCGAATGGTGTTCAGCTCATGACTTTAACCCGCTAAGTGGTGAGGTAACGGTGGTGCTTTCTTTCCTGCAAGAGCTGCTGGACAGCGAGAGAACCCCATCCATGCTCAAGGTGTATGTGGCGGCTGTAGCGGCTTTCGTGAAGCCCGCAAATGGCCAGTCACTGGGAAAGAACGACCTCATAATCCGTTTCCTCAGGGGTGCTAGGAGGCTGAACCCTCCTCGACCACCCTCGGTTCCAGCGTGGGACCTTTCTACGGTCCTTGAGGCCATGAAAGGTAGACCATTCGAACCATTACATGCGGTGGAACTAAAGTACCTGTCCTTCAAAACCGCTTTTCTGCTGGCACTAGCCTCAGTAAAGCGAGTGGGCGACCTGCACGCGCTCTCAGTGAGCGCTACGTGCTTGGAATTTGGGCCTAACGACTCTAAAGTTATCCTCAAACCAAGGCATGGTTACGTCCCGAAGGTGCTTGCAAGTTATTTCCCTTTCAGCACTCCCTGCGTCCGACAGTGAGGCTGGGGTTAACCTCCTTTGCCTAGTGAGGGCTTTAAGGATTTATGTGCAACGCTCTGCCGCCTATAGGCAAACAGAGCAGCTTTTCGTTTCGTTCGGTGGCTGCGTCAAAGGGCTAGCCATCTCAAAACAGACCCTGTCCAGATGGATAGTGGATGCTATCGTGTCAGCCTATGCCTCCAAGGGCCTGGATTGTCCCTTGGGGGTTAGGGCCCACTCGACTAGAGGTATGGCCTCGTCGTGGGCATGGACAAGTGGGGTATCACTTCATGATATTTTTATGGCAGCAGGCTGGGCCTCGCTGTCTACTTTTTATAAGGTTTTATAACCTAGAAGTGCCTGCCTTACAGGCCAGGCTGTTCTCAGTCTGATGTACCATATTAACACTGTCTACCCAACTCAGTTTGATTAGACTGTTGATATGCTGCAACGTCCTGTGGGCTTATGCAGTTACAAGGTTGAGGTACTGCCCTAACTGTATATATGTGCGCGCACCTATCTCACTTTACCGAGTCGTCCCTCCCCGTCTACCGCTCTGTGTGTATTCCACTGATATGAGCACGGTTCAGAAGCCGGAAGTTTACTGAGTGGAAGTTCTCCCCTTATTAGACATTCTCTGATTTGACACTGAAGCTTCAAAATGCATATTGTCAGAGAATGTCTAATAAGGGGAGAACTCAGTAAACTTCCGGCTTCTGCACTGGCTGCAGTTCCACTCTGGCTCCATATGAGGGCGCTCACAGGACGAGTGCAGAATGAATGGAGGTCTATGGCGCTATACCCCTCAAAATCCACTTTTCTCAGGATATAATTTTTTGTCTAGTAATCTGAATGTTGTATTTGAAAGAAGATGCAAAAAACTTTCACATTTCTGGGTGTTAGATTTTTTAGAGTCACTTATTTGCTTTAAAAAGTCTTTTAACATGTCAATGACGTCATGCACATCGTACGACCAGAGATAATGCTTTACGGCAATCCTTCAGTTACTTTGGTGCTTTCGCTCTCTGCACTTTCTTTTCTCTCAAGGCATCGACAATACAGCTGACACAGGGAAACACACGTGCTAGAAGAGTTTTTGTTTGGTTGTTTTAAAAGACCACGCCGAAAATACACACACACACACACACACACACACACACACACACGATGCAATCAAGCGGTATCTCTGGTCGTAATCAGTCCTTCACTGACCAATTAGCGTTCATTAGCAGAATGCTAGCGTGTTATGGGTAACAACAACTCAACCTGTAAGAAATCGAAAGGACATAAGTACTTGTTCATTCAACTTTTGACCTATAACCCATATTGAACTTGCAAAACCTACAATCAAATCTGAGATTTCTCAACGGCAATCGGGTGAAAGAGACGAATTTAGGGAGTGGCCAGGCTCTCCGTAGACGGGCTCTGGTATTGTTTTCAGAGAAACACGTGATCAACGAAAAACGAAACCTCACTTTCTTTCCAGTCACATGAATGCTTCACTTTGCGTGTCGGAGTGTTTGAACCCAGACCACTACTCTACAGGTTTTTTGGAAGTTTAAGTCCATTTACTATTTTTATATATATATATATAGCCTATGTTACATGACATATTCTGACACATAAACAGCATAGAAACCATAAAATAATTAGACCAACATTTACTTGCATCAATCAACTTAATGGTTGGTATTTTTATAATTAGTATTAATATAATTGCTACATTTAATTTATTGCCACACTTTAATATGTGAATTATATTTTCAGAAAACTGAACATTTAGCATTGTCAGGCTTTTATTTGAGCTTAATGGATAAAACAATGGCGCTGCGCACTCAGCTGCTCATACACATGGCTGCTGTAAATTTGACCTGCCACAAGATGACATTGTTTTCAACACTCTTGATGCTTCGAATCTTTTCCCGAAACATTCAGGGGAAAGCCCCAGTGTTTCATGAGACTTCATTTGCCCATCCCTACCAGGTACACAAATTAGATTTAGATAACTCCAAAAGAGGCACAGCAAGAGAATAACCTAGACTTGGTCATGGCACTGGAAACACTGAGCAAAGTACTCAGAAGACACAAACAGGGAACAAGGCACAGGTTACAACATTAAGACATAATAATGACAGAGACTGAAAACCAACAAGAGACGCAATGGGGGCCTCTAGTGGCCAAACATAAGTCTAAAACCCTGTAAAAAAAAGTTTCATGATAATCAAACATTATATTAGAATGATTTCCTAAGAATCATGTGACACTGAAGACTGGAGTAATGATGCTGAAAATTCAGCTTTGATCGCAGGAACAAATTACATTTTAAAATATATATAAATAGAAAGTTATTTTACATTGTAATAATATTTCACAACATTAAATGTTTTTACTGTATTTTTGATCCAATTAATTCAGCCGTGGTGAGTAGAAGAGACTTATCTCAAAACATTAACAAATCTCACTGACCCCAAACTTTTGATCTGTAGTGTACTAGCGCCAAGGGCGTAGATTTGGTTTGAACATTGGGGGGGTTGAAGTTTGGGTATGCCTCCTGATGCCTCCTTTTCATGTGATCATGGTATAAATATTGGGGGGGCTGTAATGCATAGATATAAATATTGGGGGGGTTATCTCCCCCCCAAACCCCCCCACAAATTACGCCCCTGACTAGCTTCTGCCACTCGACAGACGAGGAAAAGAGAAGGAGAACAAGAGTAATATTGGGAGTTCAGTGAACTCCTGAACAAGAAGAAAGTCTGTTAAGCTGTTAAATACCCCACAACTGTTGACATATTGTCATTTAATCCTCTTGATAAAGGTTTGCAAACCTCTAAGGCTCAGATTAGATATCCAAGGGTTTGTTAGATTGTGATGGAAATGTATGTAAATCAATGTACAAATATTTAAAATCAAATACACATATTTATTCTCATATTTACATTGACATTCTAGCATACTGTAAGTCTGTGAACTTCCTGAAACTGAAGGCATAAACGGCTAAATCTGCCACAACAACAATCACTGCTGATTGTTTTTAATGCAACTGAAATGTATATAATTTGGACACTAGATGTCAGTATGACTCTTGCTCTCTCACTGAGTCTGGTCTAGTCTTATACTTCTTCCTTTTACTCAATTCTAATAATTTCTCCTAATATTCACTCAAAAATACTGATGCATCGAAGTCAAGTTGGCATAATGAATCGACTCCAGACATTGGAGTTGATTCTCGATTCCAAACGCCTTTGAATTGAAGAATTGATTCTTTTTGGAATCTATTAAAGAAGTCATTGATCAGACAAGATTTTATTTTTTATTTTTAATCTTAGATCTTAGTTATCTCATCGCCTACTGTACGTTTCAGTACTAAAGGTCATAGAAGATATGAGGTGATTCATTTGTGTTGTCTCAGTCTGGATTTGATTATCAAGACAAACATTACAAATATGCCTATAACACCCATGCCATATAACTGGAATGAGGGTAATGTTACAAATCTAACAGTTAAAAAAACACATCCTCATATTATGAAGCACATGCAAGCAAGTTGATAAGATTTTTTTTTTTAATGCTTGTTTTTAGTGAAGCAGGCCTTAAAGAACACAAAAACGTCACTTTTAAAGTTTAGACTGATTTTTCCTCATATTGTTTAGAGTTTAGAGTCATCGAAGATTTGGTGCTACCTTTAATTCTTCTAATAAATCAAATTAATTTTTAATTAATGCGTTTTAATAAAAAAAAACGAATCCTGTTTTCTAGGGATAAAGCGATACAAAAAGTTTGGCTGATACCAATAACTGATCATTCTTTATATTTGAAAGCCGATAAATGATATATTGGCCGATAAATCTAAATTTTTGAGAGCCTGATTAAAAATAAATAAAAGTCTCACCATTAAATCCATGTCCCAAACACACAATCATAATGATGTTCTCATGATAAATTTATGTAGCCGATATGACAGACGTTGAACTGTATTTTCCTTTTTTGAAGTGATTTCAATCATATTTCAAGCAATTCAAAACCATCATGTTGAACAGTCGCATCTGAAGCGTCTCAGCTGAAGGAAATAATACATTATTTATCAGCTTTAATATATCGGCCAAATTTTCTTATCGGGCCGATAACGATAACATTAAAAATGAACATATATCGGCGATACCAATATGGTGGCCGATATATCGTGCATCCCTAATGCTTTCTATTATTTATAGTATCTTTCAGTCTCTATATTTAGTCATATATAGCAAACGAACTGCTTTACATTATTTTCCAGCTGACTTGCACTTTCCCATTGATGTGTAAATGCTTTAATGAGACCCTGAATCACCTTTTCAACAGTTTTCAGCCTCTTGCCTCTCACAATGAGGCTCCATTGTTTCCGTCAACCTGCCTGAGCTTGAAAAACCTGTTTATAGATGCGTGAATACACTTCCCACATGCCACATGTTTCTGCAAAGACACCTCATGCATGCAGTCTCTCCACTGCCAGCAACAAAAGCAGACTTGTTTTTACAAGCTGTTCTGTAAACACTCCTTCTATTAAGTCGTAATATGGGTCAGCTACACGATTAAATTCCTTCTATGCAGCATCCTCCCAATTTACAAGTCTTAATAGTAAATACAATATGAATATATGAAATCATATTAGTTTACTAAAACTAAAACATGGTTTCTTGGGAATGTTGTTTTAATAGTTAATCATCCGTTTTTCTGTGTCTCCAGTATCACTTTCCACCCTGATTGCAGCCTTTTGAAATATATTCCAAGTAATAAAAGCCAGTTTCGCAATGATGATCTCTGAAAGTGAGCCTTTTTCCTGTGTATGACATGAAATCCTTTCCGTTTCAACACAAACATGTTCATGTTTTAAAGCATTGATGTTTTTAGTTATATATCGGCCACCATATCGGTATCGGCCGATGTTCATTTTGAATATTATCGTTATCGGCCCGATGAGAAAATTTGGCTGATATAATAAAGCTGATAAATAATGTATTATGTCCTTCAGCTGAGACACTTCAGATGCGCACTGTTCAACATGATGGTTTTAAATCACTTGAAATATGATTGGAATCACTTCAAAAGGAATGTACAGTAAAGTGCAAGTCGGTCAAATCGGCTACATAAAATTATGAGAACATTGTAATTGTGTACTTGTGATTTAATGAGACTTTTGTTTTTGTAATCGGGCTCTCAAAAATTATATACAAATTTGGATTTAGATTTATCGCCCAATATATCGGTTATCGGCTTGCAAATATAAAGAATTATCGGTATGATTGAAATATGATTGGAATCACTTCAAAAGGAAAATACAGTAAAGTGCAAGTCGGTCAAATCGGCTACATAAAATTATGAGAACATTATAATTGTGTACTTGTGATTTAATGAGACTTTTGTTTTTGTAATCGGGCTTTGGATTTAGATTTATCACCCAATATATCGGTTATCGGCTTGCAAATAAAAAAAATTATCGGTTCTCGGTATCGGCCAACATTTTCATATCGTGCATCCCTACTCAAAATCATTCATTTGCATTGTATGTGTTGATCAGGCGATTGACTGAGCAAAACCCATTGTGCGTAAACAATAAAAACTGAAGTAGGGGGTTAAATGGAGAGATTTTGGGTGTGGTGGGATTCCTCAGATCTCAGATCAAACTCAGGCTCTTCCTCCCACTATAATCCCTGCCGTCTGTCTGAGAGAGTAATGTGTCACCTATTTAAAAGCCCGGGGGACAAAGAGATTGTCAAGAGAGGCTATTTAGTATCAACAAACGTTCTGGAGAAATGCGCTGTGTCACTGGAGTTACTCTATAAACAGCCACACCAAAAATTATGCAGACACCAGATATAATTTTTTTTTTTATTTTTACTAGTGTGTGCAGGACACTATAGTTAAGTTATGTATGTGAGGAGAGCAAAATAAAGTAAACTGTGACATATTATACCCAAAAACTCTTCATACAGCGAATACCAGTGACATTTATAAAAAATTGGGACCAAAAATTATTCCTCAGACACTTTGACCTGATCATGTTTTGCTGAAGTGTGTTTTGTCTTTAATTGCTAATGCTCTTTTTACACACAGACTGAACAAAATGAAGCATTGCTTGGTAATCGCTTGAGCTAAACTGGTATTATCTAATTGTGTAGTTAAATTTAACAGCTGACAGATATTCAACATAATTCATGTGTGAGACAGTCTAACAGAAGGATGGACAAAACCAGTGAAATATCAACTGAGTTCTTGTCATTTTATTACCATTTTCTAAACTAAGCGAATAAACTGTGACAAAATGAGAAGGTGTCTGAATAAATTTAGGTTTGACTCTATATTATTGAGCAGTTTGGGTCTTGAAGAAATCACATTTCACTACCAGATAGAAGGATATTATTAAAACATATGACAAGAGATGTCAGCAGCAATTTTGAAACAGAAAGGAGTGACCTGACGTCATAAATTCCCTCCCTGAGAACCGATAATCAGCCTTATATCTTCAGTATCTGCATTGTGACATCACACAGTTTCCAGTATTTGGCTGACCTGAACTAAAGTCTCAGCTCTACTTCCTTGTTTTAAAAGCCCTGTCAGACTGTCTATGTTTGGCAGACTATATTGACTCAGGGGGAGGGTGTTTAATCTACATTAAGACAACTACATGCCCCTAGCTATAAGGCTCAGTAGGAGATGGGAGGTCCTCTAATGCATTTCTAAGTAACAAAAGGCCCTTCGCAACTCAAGACCAGTCTTGTCCTATGGCTGTGAAACCAAGGTGTTATCAGCTGCTTTCTCTTCTCGAGTCATGTGCTCTACGAACACGACACCGCAAGCATATATGATACCGAAAGCTGTACAAGCATAAACATTTCATGGAGCCTAAAAGCCCTTCTTGGATAATGATGGGCTTTTAAGGCTGATGGACGCGAGAGGTCAATCGCTGTGGGAAGCACTGCAAGACACTCGAGCTGGAGTCCATGTTGACAAAGTTTAACAGAGTTCATATAGCCATTAACAAATAAGCAACATGCTGTACATTGGGCTGGGTAAAAGCTCTCGTAATAGCTTACAGTTGCATTCGTAATTATAAGCACAGGAAATATTGATCTGACTGGTCATAGTATCGAAGCAGAGCACTTTGAAGTGGACTGATAGTGTAATGCGGAACTGGTTTCGCATGGCGAGATAAGACACCATCCCCCATATGCTTTTAACTGAGCCTCGCCCAGCTTTAAACACTCGCCAAACATCCACAAACTTGTTTGTTTAGCCACATAACACAGCTCAGAGTGCATCCAAAGGTTTCTTCTCAGACAAATCCTATAGTTACGGTTACATTCAAAACTGTTAAAGTGATTTTACTTGCTGTTACGGGGAAAGAGTGCAACATGAAAGACTTTGAACAATGATACATTTATTGACTTCATTTGGGACTTTTGATTCAGGAGCTGACTGGGCCAAAATAACAAATTCATTTTTAACTTTGGAAGTGTTAAACAATATGAATTCTTGAATATTTGCCATTGATTTTTGATTCAGCTTAGCCAACAGTATATGGGAACCAAACAGCGCTTCATTTGGCGGCTGGCAGACTAGAGTACAGGATCTTTTCAAACAAAAACAGTTCAGCGTAATCATTAACTCGGACCTCCACTGCTGGCCTTGTAATGCATTAACCAGTGTAAATGATTTCACACTGAATGCTATTTACTGTACATAAAACTACTGCCACAGGCGCTCAGCAAAAACTCTTCTTCACTTGCAATGAATCAGCTCAAAATATAATGGGCTTCCCTTGTGAAAATGCTTCTATTTTACATTGGTATGATTTAATATAATTTGAAATTGTTATATGTGTTCAGGTCAGGTTAAGATAACCCTTTTTAGAGTATACTGTACTTCTTTTACACTGCTCCCTTGTGGGATAAGTTTAAAAAAGTGAGCCTGTAAGCTTCAGGTTACAATGATTACATGAGTATTATATATAAAAAAAAAAAAAAACGAGGTGGAGCCGTGCAAGTAATCTATTTTGTATGTCAAAACCTTTATGGATTTAATGAGAAATTTGATGTATAAATGTATTTGTCGGCTGGATAATTCACAGAATGCTATTATTATGCTGTAGTCAAACCCTAGGCAAAGTGTGGTGCAGTACCAGTCATCAATGAGAAAGTATTGGCATGATTGTCTATTTTAAATGTTTTGTGTTGTATGTAATTTTGTGTAGGTTGTTGTATGTTTTCTTTCTAATGGACGATGAGTCTGGAAATAAAGCTGAATTGAATTAATATGCACCTTTTATTAAAGGAGCTCCATGTAAGAATTGGTATGTATTAATCGCTTTTTTATTGCCAATGTGCGAACAGCTTGTAAAGAAAATTAATAAAGGAGACCTTCCCCGAGGTTGTCTATGAAAGCCTGTAGGCAGATTTTTATGAGAAGGTCTCGGGGCATTTTTGCCGGGAAAATCAAAAAGATGTGACGTTTATTACGCTTGCGAACCTTTCTTCCGTTATATGGCAGATGAAACAAATGTGTTCAGAATAATGTTGAAAGAGCCATTCTCTACTGTAATGTCAATGTGTCATGCAAAGAAAAGAGATTCATTCAAATTATAGTCTCATATATCCCAGATCTATGGAAGCTTGTTTCCGCCACAACATAAAACATTTAAAATTATAATTTAATCTCACAATTACGAAAATCTTGCAGTTCTGACTTTATTTCTCAGAATTGCTTGATATAAACTCAGAATTGCGAGATATAAACTCACAATTGTTATAAAGTTAGAAATGCAAGACATAAACTAGCAATTCTGACATTTTTCTCGCAATCGCAAGTTTATATCTCGCAATTCTGACTTAATAACACAAACCTGTGTCTTTATTTCACGCAATTCTGAGATTAAAAAAAAAAAAAATCTGAATTCTGAGATAAAAAGTCGCAATTAACTTTTTTATTTTCTATTCTGTGGTGGAAACAAGCTTCCATAAAGATCTATACAGTCTATAGCTAGTCTCAAATTTATGATCTATCTATCTATCATAACAGTGTAATTTTAATTCACCTCATCTGTCGACATTATGAATCGCAGAGCTGGTTCAGCAATATCCACATCGCTATTATCAGATGCTTTCTGAACTGCTGATTTCTCACCGCTGGCATTTTTGTTGTGTTTATGTTGTTTTTGAAGCTGGCAGCACATATTTACACATCTAAACGTCGCTCTCAGCAACCGTTGGGATGTTTGTTAAAAGTATCAGTATTTCCATCTTTTTACTTATAAGCAAAGAACGAAAAAGTAAATGAGTAAATCCCGGTCTTGAAACACGTTCAGTCTCTTGTACATCACGTGTGCACGAGTCGCTGGCTGCAGTTCCCTTTACGGCCAGTGGTGTCACTAATAACAAGGGTTTCTGAATTCTTTGAATAATATTATCTTTTTGAGAAAAAATTTATAAAATTAAAAAAAATTCAGATATGTAGCCGATTCTTTATTATAAGACTTTTATGAATTTCTCTTTTTTTCAAAATCCTAAAACAGGGCCACTGTTTAAGAAAGAAATGTCCTGTAATGTTATTCTCCCTTCCAAGTGCACTGATTAGCATTTGTAGCAACAACCATTTTTGTTAGTACGTTATGTCTGAACACAGTCAAAACACAACTACACATATTTAGACCTAATGTCAAGGACTAAAAACTGAAATTATGTATACAGTCAGCAATGATTAAGAGGAGCACACATTAAAGTAGCAATACTTGTGATATATTAACAAAACTCATATGTGACCCTGGACCACAAAACCACTCACATGGGTCAGTTTTTTTTAAATTGAGATGTATACATCACCTGAAAGTTGAATAAATAAGCTTTGTTAGGATAGGACAATATATGTCCGAGATACAATTATTTAAAAATCTGGAAACTGAGGGTGCAAACAAATTAAAACTGAGGAAATCGCTTTTAAAGTTGTCCATTTCTGTTCGCGATTCACTCAAGAAAATAAATGTTTTATATATTCACGGTAGGAAATTTACAAAATATCTTCATGGAACATGATCTTTACTTATGATTTTTGGCATAAAAGAAAAATCAATAATTTTGACCCACACAATGTATTGTTGGCTATTGCCACAAATATACCCGTGTGACTTGTGACTGGTTTTGTGATCCAGGGTCACATATCATACTAAAAAAACGAAGATGTGAAGATGCATTTCCAAATAAAAAAGGTTTCTCATGCCAAAAACGATCTCTCTCCGTTGGTTCGGTCTGGGAATGTTATGCATGCCTTGGTCACATTCTAGAGTATTTCATGTTTTCTCTTGCAATATTTGTCCTCTGGGGCTTATCAGCGACAGATAAGCAGACTCCAAACAAATGATTAACAAAATATGCATTGTCTTCCAAGGTGCTCAGATGAATTTCAAGCCTTTCTCCAAATGCACACTGTGGAAACACATTGATTTGTATTAAGCTTTAATTGACAAGTATATAAAACCTCACAACTACAAACAGTGCTTAGACTAGGGTTGTCGTCATGCTAAAAAGACAGTGAGTCCCTACAAAGACAGAAATTAGAAAGACACATTAAAGCCAACTTCAGAACTGATAGCAATTAGTTTCCCCAAGGATGAAGAACACAATGTGCTCCTTTGTGTGTTTTCTTGTATAAAGGTCAACTGAATAACATTCATATTTTAGTGTTTTGTAAGAAGATCCAAACTCTCACAGTCAGAGTACAGTATAGTGACCTAACTAACATTGTTAGATGAAAAACAGGCCATGAACATTCATCCAGCAAAAAATTAAAAATTAAAAATAAAAGAAGGGTTAGTCTTGGGGAAACTTAATATCCTGGTCCAGTTATTGAACTGAACTGAATCAACATTGAACTGACTCGAGCTGAATAATGGCATTAATGTTTTCTAAGCTTGTTTCCACCACGGAATAAGGGTTATTGTGGTGTTTTATCTCACAATTCTGACTTTATTTTTCCTCAAAATTGCGAGATATAAACTTATAAAGTCAGAAATGTGAGATGTAAACACACAATTGTGTACAACTGTGGGCTTACATCACACAATTTTGATTTTATAAGTCACAACTGCAAGTTTATATCTTGCAATTCTGAGAAAAAAGTCAGAAGTATGAGTTTATATCTCTCACTTCTTTAACTTACAATACGTTTATAAAAAGAAAAGTCAGAATTGTGAGATAAAAAAGTTGCAGTTACCTTTTTATTTTTTTTATTTTGTAGCATAAACAAGCTTACGTAGTTTTCAGTACAGCTACTTATAGCTGAATTGAACTTGTTTCATAAAGAATGAGCTTTACATTATTGAACAGAACTATCAACAACTGAATAATAATGACACTATTGTGTTGCTACTTCCGCAGAATTACACTCATATTTGATCAAATTTGCATGATTAATTCTGCTATTTTCTTGTTTATCATTGTGAAGCTGCTTTGAAAACATTTCTATTGAAGCATAAAAAAAATAAAGGTCACTTGACTTAAATTTGGACACATGGAAAAATATTTGTCATATATTTTAACTATACATCCATTTATTATAGCGAATGATCTTACACTGACAAAAACAACAGATAGTGATATATATTTTTTCCAGAAAGACAATTACAGTGATAATGGAGGAGCCAATATATCTTGTTGTTTACAAAAAGAAAAGAAGAGCACAAAGATAGAACGGCTAAAGACACTTTCTCCTTGGAAACCATAGGCTAATTTTTTCCACGCTCAGTTGGAAACAAAATATGGTTTCATGATCACATTGGAAACTCATGATCAAACTCAACACTAAAGGAGAAAATAAAAACGATCTTTGGTGGCCTGAGGCATCCCAAGCTGAACAGAAAGCAAGAAAAGAGGCACCCGAAATTAGTTATGGATATCTGGGTAAACCGTTAAATTAATAAATACATTATAGGGTCAGTAATATAATACAAAGCAAGCATTATAGACCATGTTAGAGAGGTTATTATTGAGGCATTGTGTGGGAAGAGGCCTGATGACTAGAAAAGTCATAACCATTGTATTACTAATCTTGAAGTAAATCATCAGGGTCACAAGAAATACCACTGGAATAAGTAAGCTAACATGGAAGATGTGCAATATGATTTACTGAAATCTAAGCTATTTTTGCTATTTCTTCACATGACCATATTGTGAATGGGATTCATTGCGAAAATAATGCACTATTTGTATACTGTATGAGCAGACGGCACTGACATAGGCTACATGGTGTATTAAGTTTTCATTTTGGTCTATAAACAATTTCTCTTTCCAAAACCTACATTTTCATGTATTTGTTAACAGAAACATAGCCTATATTTTGATTAATGTGGGCTAGTTTCAGTAAATCGAGGCTAGTTCTTTCAATCCACCAGTAGATTCATCATCGTTATCAATTTCATCATCAGCAGACAGAGGATGTGTCTAAGGGGATTTTTCAGTGTAAAGCTATGAAAGGAGTTCTTCAGTTCAGCAACATGAGTGAGCAGTTGAACAAATAGTCTTTTAAAGAGTTAATTGTGTGGGATGATATGCAGGATGTTTGAGAAACGCAGCGTTTCGATATTTCACACGAAGTTCATTAATCCGGGGATTTTCGAGCTGTTTTTTTATTTTTACCTGTGTGTTTGCCTCGAATAGCTACCCATATTTGGACATGGTAATTACCGGATGGGCGAGGTCACCTGGCTGCTGCTGACGTCAGAGCAGAAATACCTGCTGGAAACCATTTCCTCAATTTGCTGCTGTTGAGAGGTTGGAAAAAACAGCAGCTCTTTACTTAAAAGCCTCGAAAGATTATAAAGCTGAAGGATTTTGTGTGGATTTTGGCGTGTCGAATGGCTTGTGTGGGGATTGTGCGATTAGGAGTTATACTTTTTTTCTTTCAGGTAAGTTTTATTTATTTTTTTCGTCTGGCGTCGAGTTGTGGACCTAAACGGTCGCGCGCCTTCGGACACTTAACGGCTTGGTTTATTATAAAATGTTTTATTTGTTGATTTTATTTTGTAACTAGGTATTTTCGTGTGGATATACGGAGGAGTCGACATGTACACCTGGGTTTGAGTCGGAAACAGTAGTTTTAAAAGTGCACAGAGATCACCTTCACAGGGGGAAAAGACTAGGAAGAGGTAGGTCAATACAAATCTCTTTACAACACTGAAGCGTTTTCATAATGTTGTTAAATATTCAAATATAACGCGAAGTACGCTAATTCAAAAATGCGATGTGTGGTCTATGCTAGCGTCTTCCTTAAATCTGGTCTCACCTCAAGTTTAATTGCTGTGCCTCGAGTTTCGTCAAAAGTCGGTGTGGTCGAACATTGTTTTACAGCACTTTAAGTTATTTAATTCAACCTATTTCGATTCTTTACCTTAGCCCTTTATTAGATCTAGACACTTTAACCTCTTAAAGATATTGGCAAGTTAGTACCTTGTTTTTGTTTTCCTGGTGTGACCAAGCAAAGAGTTTTTATTTGTGCAGGTTAAACTGTTGTTTTTCTATGCAACACTTCGGGTTTAACTCCACAAATGTTGAATTAAATCACATTTTAGTTCTCTCATTTGTCAGGATGTGAGGTGTTTAGTTAAAGTCTCTGTATGAAATATCATGCTAAAGTAAACCTGCAGGTGTTGTGAAATTCAGATGATCTCATCCCGAGTTTCTGTGGGAGTGAAACCAGGAGATCAGGGTCAACAAAACATTTAAGAGTTAGCCTATCACTTTCTTCTTCTTTTTTTCAATCATTGAAATGTATAAACCCAGTTATATTTGGTTCTGTCATACCCAGTGCTTTATTACCCACAGTGTTTATTAAGTGTAAGAATTCCTATTTAATGCATTGAATCAGGTACTTTCCATGAGAGGTGATTCAACTTATCTTAGTTTCGATTTTATGCCCTCATCTCACAAGCATTGTTAATTTAGTCATTTTTCTAGAGCCATTATGTGAGTTAATGCAGCATTATTCTGATTTATACTTTACTTTTTTTTTTTTATTATAAAAAACAAAACAAAAACCTTTTTGTTTGGACATTAACCAGTCTTTGGTTTCATATTGCAATAGATCTGTAAGTTTACCTCTGTACATCTTGAAAGGACTTTCCTTTTATTGTCCCACTAATGGTGACTTATTTCTAAGAGCTGATTGGTTTCACCACTTCCGACCTCTAATGGATGCACTATTAGCCATTGCAAAACCTCTGTATAACTGGATAGTGGTTGTTTAAATGAATTATGCTGTAGTTTTGGGAAAAGGATTGACACAGTAAGCATCATTTGAAGTTGTTTGGCATAAACTAAAGCATGCATGTAAGCTCTACCACATCCAAACAAACATTGAACGTGAATATTGCAAATTGCATTTTTTTAAATCTTTTTTTTAAATCAGTGTTTCAGAATTTTTTTTCGTAACACTTTACTTTACGCCCTTATGTATAATGCATTATGAAAGTGTTTTTAATGCATTAATTCTGCCTTGTAATGCACCTTATAATGCATTGTATGTTCTCAACCACATTTATAATACATTATACTTCATTGAACGCACCTTTAGAAAGAAACGCGTTAAAATGCATGACAAACGACCAATTTCAGATTCTGCAAATATTATAATGCATTTTAACTTTGGTTACAATTATTTATGAAACGATATTTAAAAATACCTTTATAATGTATTATACATAAGGGCTTTAAATAAAGTGTTACCCGTTTTTGGTCCCATCCATGAGGCTCTCAAACTCTTTCATGAGACTAGAAATGTATATTATAAAGTGGCCGATTGGCCGTTTTTACAGTGAATCACTTAATACTGTGGGTGGTAAACCATGTGGCAACAAGTAGTTTTTGAATGATGAAATGAAAGTGAAGTGAAACGAGTAAAGCTTATGTGGAAATATGACTGGTGTATGTACCGCTACAAGTTTCAGCATATCAGTTGATACTTTATTACTTTCCTAAAGAAAAGTTTTTTTTTTGTTTTTTAAGTCATAGCTTGAGTTTGTTCTACCTCTGTCTTAAGTTTATGCACCTTTCCCTCCCTCAGTTCCTTTCACTAATTGCGATGGAAGAACAAGAACGATCTTCCAGTCCGCTGACACGCGGTTTGATGTGGGCACGGATGGGACTGTAACGCTGAAGAGACAAGTGACTCTTCATGAAGGCCACAAGGTGTTTTCTGTGGACGCTTGGGACTCCAGTGGCAAGAAGCACACGGTATCTGTCAGAGTTGAGCGTGCCCATCATCATCATCATCATCATCATCATCATGAGGACCATCACATGGACACGGCCATGAACATCTCCTCTCCACAGGTACAAACAAGTTCCTACAAGAAACTGCTGTCAGTACAGTACAAGCCTGACCTCTATTGGACACTTCAGTTTTTATGTGTGCTACTTTACTATCACACTTTGAATGGGCATATTCAACTACCAAATTCTGTATTTTTACAAATTATTATTGGAGGCCTGTGTTAAATTCATGATTTTCCAATACAATCCTGAAAGATTGACTATAGAGCACTGTTCTGTATTCCTAATCCTAAAGGTAATTTAATCACACAATTTCTATTGTTTTGCATCAAGTGCGGTTTACTAATAATAATGCATGTTTATTTCTTGGAGTTAAAAATTTCAGTTAAAATCCAGTTAAAATTTACTTTTAACAACAGTAACATGCAAAAAGCAACAAAAAAATGAACAGGGTTAAACGCTTTAGGGATTATATAAGGACCAGGTATACAAGTTTTACTTGTTTTCAGTGCAATTCAGTTGCAGTTTAAAGGGGTCATGAATTGTGAGAGATAATTAATTGATCTTTTGACATAAGAGGTCATTGTACTATAAACATTTCCTGTAAGTTGCAGAACTCAACTTCCTCATTTGTCCAAAAACAGCTTTTATTGAAACCAAGCTCAGAAAATGACTTTCTGATTTTGTCATTATTGCATCATAGTGTGACGAAAGACTGTAGTGCTGCAGTCATCGTTTGTCAACTAAAACGATGGAAACTCAGTTCTTAAACTTTGTTTGCCACAGCCAAGACGTATTAATGCTTATGCTAACCATGTGAAACATTTATGTGCATTACATATGTTTCAACTAAGTTTTTAAAACCAATTTACATGTGAAATGGCGGGGACATTGAAAAATTTAATATGCAAGCAAATTTTAATATGATAGCCAATCATGGCAGTGGGCGTTTACCTCAAGTCTTTAATGTGACTCCTATAAAAAGTGTTCAAAAGATAGTCAAACACAGGATAGAAAATGGATTTAGGCCCAATCCCAATTCTATTTTATACCCCTCCGCCTACCCCTTACCCTTGCCCCTTGAAACAGAGTGGCAAGGCGTAGGGGTGAAAATATTCCCCTAAGAAATGGGACACCACTATTATACCGTTACACGTCGTCATATGTCGTCGCTAGCGCCTACGTCAGAGGAGATGCGCCAATGATTATCACAAACTTCCAAGATGCCGTTGTCAGCTGTAGTCATCTCAATTGCGTGAGTTAGTTACCCCTACCCCTCCAACCAAAAGAGAATCGAGACAACCCTACCCCTTCACGGGAACGCGCAAAACAGAGGGGTAGGGGAAAGTGAAGGGGTGAGGGGTAGAATTGGGCCTTACTTCTCATTTAGGATGTTTTTTTGATGTATCTTGATAACTGTATGTGGACTTTAAAAACACATCTTTAAAGGGGTCATGAGCTGCATTTATAGTTTTATTTTTTTTATTTATATGCCAAACATATGACATTTTATTTCTTGATTTGATATGTTTAAGTAGTTATTTCATAATGTCTAAATATAAATTCAAAAGCAAAACATGAAAATTTGCCACCGAGTGTTAGTTTTCCTATGTTGCGTTCCCTCTTCAGTCTAGGGGATTTAAAGAGGGAGTAACAAATGATGTAACAAAAAAAAAACGTGAGAAATCTCCTTTCCGTCTATCCCAGCTCTAATTTCTTTTCACATTTATATCTAAAAGGCTACACAAGACCCATTGATTTACACCTTGTCACAAAGGAAACTGAAATGGTATGCTTAATGAGTTCTTTTATTAAAGGTTTAACCAATATATTTATAAAACAAACAAAGATCAACAAACAGGTGAACACATTTAAATAATCAGATCGTCAGGAGATGGCCAGGCCAAAATAACAAACAAAACAAGGGCTTCCTAAAGTTAAAACCAGATAAATTGCCTAACAAAAGAAATCAAAAATTAAAGACGGCTATCTTGCCTCTCTCCCTGACTAGCGAGAAATAAACGGGAGAAAAGTTTAGGGATGGATAATCCAAATAAATTGGCACCCGTCTCCCTACACGGTTTAATAATTTAAACTGTCTAAATGGTCGTTGTACTCCGACAACAGGTTTCACAACAGAATAAAAGTTCTCTTTTCAACAGCAGTTTAACACAATAGCGTCTGGGATAGCTGGAGAGGGATTCCTCCTGATCACAGTCTAGCATCAGCTGCAGACAATTTGGAGTACTGCATTAGATAGATAGATGGAGAGATAGATAGATGGAGAGATAGATAGATGGAGAGATAGATAGATGGAGAGATAGATAGATGGAGAGATAGATGGAGAGATAGATGGAGAGATGGATAGATAGATAGATAGATAGATAGATAGATAGATAGATAGATAGATAGTAGGGGTGTAAATCGGACAGTTCATCACGATACGATACGATATCGATTCTCTCAGCCAGCGATACGATATTTTCCGATACTTCAAAAAATTCCACGATACGATTCGATTCGATTCAGGGCTATATCGATTGATTAATCGATATTTAGATATTATGTTCACACAACCAGTTACGTTTTTATTAACTCACAATGCAACCAAAATATATAACATGAACGTTTAATTAAACTCTTTGAAAATTGCACACCCTCTCCCAATTAAGACATTTATAACAGAAGTGGTCATTTGCAAGTACTCCGTTCTTGTTCATTTTCATAAATCATGTTTTTTATTATAATTGTGCATTCCAAGTAATATCAATCAAACTGCAGCTGGGTTGTTTTGATTAATAATAATAATAATAACTTAAAAATATAGGTAAATTACAAAATTAAAGTTAAGGTTTTTTTTGCAGAGCAGATACATTCACATTTCTGATGTCAAACAAAACCAAGTAATTGCTATGATAAATAATACAACACTCTGTTAATCTTCATAACGTTAATCTCCTCAGATGACATAGACGCCTGACAAACTTTGTTATTGTGATAACGTAGCCTACACGCAATTACAGGGAGCTTTTCCCTCACCACTAAACGAGCTGCTTTAGTAAGGTTCTGTGCAAATGTTTCAGGTTTTATTTTCCTTTTACGCCCTGAAGAAGATATCACGAGTTCATTGAAATTATCCATCGTCGATCACTTTTAGTCAGATTTGACGAAACTCCTCTTAGCCAGCGCGTCTTTTCAAAGTGACATCTGACGCTAAAACGGACTTGTCGTGTTGTGTTCACCAACAAGGGTGCGAGTGCTTGTCTGTTTCTGCTGTAAAACATGAACTCGCGATGCCTTGACAGCGGACAATACCGGCTTTTGTGAAAAAAACTTGTTTATGGTTTAGTCAGTCTTGTCACGCGTCTTTTTCAGATGAGGAGATTAACGTTACAAACCGGCAGGCGGTTGGTGAGTAAACGAAAATGTGCGCTTTGGCGGATGGATGTTACGTGAGAATGTGGAGAGTGTCAAAATAAAATAAAGGTGTATATCGATATTTTAAGTGTGGAATCGATGCATCGTATCGTTAGACGTTATATCGATGCATCGATCCATATCGATGTATCGTTACACCCCTAGTAGATAGATAGAAAAAAGGAGAAAACAATCACCAGCACAATATAAATACAAGACTACGTCACAGGACGTAACACCTACATCTTTAAACTTTTAGTGTTACAAATGGGGATGATCATCAAAGGATGAAGAAATGTTTTTAGTGATCTCATTAAAAATAACATTTAAATTGGATAATATTTAGAGCTTTGAAGTGCTGGAGCTTTTGAAAAGTTGTGAAGCACTTTAATAAGTGCTTCAAGAACCCTCAGATTAATATTGTAAAAACATTTGACCATTTCTGCCACAATACCATGGTTACAGTTAGCGTTACTACAATAGAGAATCCATGGTGATTCGTGGATTGAAAAGCCATCTATAACTTGTTCATTCTTGGCACAATGTTTCTCCTGCTTTCCATGTCAACACGTTTTGATCTGATTTATTAAACTCAATTCTCTGCTGAAATTGGAAATTAGCCAAGAAACTGTCACTCATTGTCATTTACAAAATTTCAGATGGACTCTCCCTCTGATCTGGTTCTGATGTTTCCAAAGTCGTCTTCGGGTCTGAGGAGAGCAAAGAGAGGTTGGGTTATTCCTCCAGTCAATGTGCTTGAGGATGGCAATGGTCCTTTCCCAGATCTACTGGTCCAGGTGAGAGAAAGTCATGAAGGGAAAGTTCAAAATGAGATTGAGAGAGGTTTGTCTGTTATTGACTTTGTTCTCTTATTTCTTTCTGTATTTAGATAAAGTCTGACTATTCTAAGGAAGCTCAGATGGAATACAAGATCACAGGTGAAGGAGCGGATCTGGACCCTAAGGGGATTTTTACTATAGGAAGATTATCAGGGGATCTGTTTGTGACTGAACCACTTGACAGAGAAAAAAAAGCTTCATACAGAGTAAGTTGATTTTAGGTCTCTAACTTTTAAAATACACCAAGAACTATCTGCTGATTTTAAATGTTAGATTTTTTTTTCTCTTTTTTTCTTTCGTTTGTACATCTACTAAAAAAATTAAGTTTTCTTAAAGGAACACTCCACCGTTTTTAGAAATAGGGCTTATTCACCTTCTTTCCTACATTTAGATAGGTGGGCAAATGCATTTTTGTCTCAATGCATGTTTTAGTTTGACAGGGTCGGTGCTAGCTTAGCTTAGCATAATGAATGGAATCCTTTGTTGCCAGCTAGCATGTCCTGAGTAAAAGTGATATAAAAAAAAAAAAACCACCTAATTATTTCTTGTGGCCTGCGTATTCACAACAAGTACAAATAGCGATGCAGATTAACACTAGGCGATTTCCTAGGCAGATATTGACATATATTGGGGAAGCACAGGCGAAGCACTGCTACTTGGGGGTGATATCTCTGCGCCCAAGTAGCAGTGCTTTGCCTGTACTTCCCCCTAAAATAGTCCCAAGTCAATATCTGCATAAGAAATCGCCTAGTGTTAATCTGCATCGCTATTTGTACTTGTTGTGAATACGCAGGCCACAAGAAGTAATTAGGTGGGGTTTTTTATTTTTTATATCACTTTTACTCAGGACATGCTAGCTGGCAACAAAGGATTCCATTCATTATGCTAAGCTAGCGCCGACCCTGTCAAACTAAAACAATGCATGCACTGAGACAAAAATGCATTTGCCCACCTATCTAAATGTAGGAAAGAAGGTGAATAAGCCCTATTTCAAAAAACGGTGGAGTGTTCCTTTAAACTACACTTGCATATTGATGTCAAAGCTAACAGACATGGACTAAAAGACACAACCTCAGATATTTGTCTCTTAACATGCCTGTATCTCTTCTCCTGTCTTTAGCTTATAGCTCATGCGACTGCAGTTGGTGTGAATATTGTAGAAGCGCCAATGGAAATTATTGTAAATGTGCTGGACCAAAATGATAATCCGCCTATGTTTACTAAAAATCCATTCAATGGACATGTTCCTGAAGCTTCTGATATAGGTAGGTGTATGATGCAGTTTCTTAATAAAATGGTTTTTAGCAGTTTTTTTTGTCTTTTTCAAATGCCTCTTCAGTTTCACCGAATCAGTCTTTCTTCTTCTCTCACTGAAGGTCATGAGTTTATGACAGTCACAGCCACTGATGCAGATGATCCAAAAACTAACAATGGTATTGTCACTTACTCAATCGTCAAGCAAGATCCAGAATTGCCAAAAGCAAACCTGTTTCAAATCAACCCTCTTACTGGAGGAATTCGTGTGAATGCTTTAGGCTTGGACAAAGAGGTGAGAAATGATGAATGGATCTCACATTAGTGAAGAATAATTTCATGTAAACAAACTCACCAGTAAACATCTTTCTTTTCAGACATATTCCAGATATACTTTGTTAATTACGGCTACTGACATGAAAGGAAAAGGTTATGCAACCACTGGCACAGCTGTTATTACTGTGACTGACAGCAATGATAACGCACCTCAGTTTGAGCAAACCACGGTAATGTATATTAATAAATTCGGAATGTTATAATAAGCATTTTAACTTTATTAATACTTATTTACACCATACTACTTTTTGTTTTAGCACACTGTATCTGTCCCAGAGAATAAAGTAGGGGCTGAAGTGGCCAGACTTGCAGTTACTGATGGAGATGAACCTGGATCTCCTGCCTGGTCAACCAAATATAAGATTATTGGTGGTGACAAGAGTGGGTTTTTCAATGTCAGTACTGGACTCAGCCAGCTAGAGGGCATCATCACCACTGTAAAGGTACTGTGTGGCTCATGTGCTCATTCAAGTCATGCTGCTCATTCGTGATCATGTTCCTTTAGTAAAAGATGCTTTCTTTTCCTTTCAGCCCCTGGACTTTGAGAAGAACAAGCAATTCATTCTGACTGTGATTGTTGAGAACGATGATCCATTTGTCGGTTCTTTGCCCACTTCCACTGCCACAGTCACTGTGAATGTAGAAGATGTTAATGAGCCTCCGGAGTTTAATCCAAAGGAGAAGGTTATCTTCAAACGTGAAGATTTACTAGTTGATACTGAATTGGTTACTTATAAAGCCACTGATCCAGACACCGCAAAATCACAGAAGATAACGTAAGAAATGTTGCAAATCATTTTTATCCCCTCTGAGTTTTATTCCATTTGAAAATTGACTGCTTTCTCTAGAGCAGTGTGGTTCTTAACAAGGGGGGCGCAAATTGTTTTTAAGAAAACGCGCAGACTGGACATCATTTGGTTACTGATTGCGCTTCAAGCATAATGCACATAAATAAAAACACCGCTCTGCATAAAACCCAGCTGGCTCTCCAGAGGTCTGGTTTTAGATCGCTGCTACGAATTGTGTTCAGAGGTGAAGATGTTTCTTGATGCGAAGTCCGACCTTGTCCGGTACCTGGACGACCCCCTGTGGTTGGCGCAGTAGTCATACCTTGTAGACATTTTCGACAGGTTGAATTTATTGAACATCAATGCCAACATCAAAGTCCGTGCGATCGTTGGCGTTCGTTGGATCCAAATTGGATCTTTGCCGTGATCGGCTAATTAATAAAAATGTTGCATGTTTCCCAACTTCGCTGACCGTGCAATAGACGGGGATAAATATCTTTCCTTTGATTAACACAGCCGCTCAACGTGTTGAAGGACTGAAACAACAATTCGGCCATTATTTCAGTGAGGATTTCAGTTGATTTGCTTGGGTCAGAGATCCCTTCAGTTGCCCAGGAAAAGGCCTTTCAGTTGACATGGAGAAATTAGTCATATTAAAGAGCGACACTAGATTGCAACACCTCAATAGCTCTTGCTCTCTGGACTTAATATCCTCAGTTAAATTACTACTACTATTCACCTCAATGTATCTGCGAGGCCGAGTTTTCAAAATTCACTGCCTTGAAAACCAAGTAGCCTACAGACATCGGCTCCATGTGGAGGATGACACAAGGCTTGCACTGTCCAATACTGAACCGCAAATTGTGCTTTTTTGTAAAAGTGCCTCATGATGGGAGAGGCTTGGGGGGTTTATGTTCCAAAAGGTTAAGAACCTCTGCTCTAGAGATTCAGATCTTTTAGCAAACCAATGTCCACAGTCAAATCTGAGAACCACCTTAGCAACTGTCTACCTATTAATGCATATATCCCTTCCAATGTCAAATCTCTCATACGCAGAATTCAAATCATAGCATGCATGGTTCGAATTACGTGGGAGCCAGTGGGAGCTGAGCTCCCATAGAGAGAGGATGAGCTCCCATGAAAGCAGTAAAATCATACACCTGTGGGGGTCTCTAAAAATCATCAGCACCATTATTTTAAATTACAAATAAAGCACTTTTTACTTCAGACTACTGTAGCATAACTTAAAAGATAGGACAAGATGCCAAACACATGGATCTCACGGGATCTCGGATCGTCATCACACTACATCCTTATGCTTAAATCAAGTGATCAAATTCAAAGTGCTCGTTGCCGCTGCGATCAGTGGCGCGGATACTGTTTGTTTGTGGCTCGCGCATTCTTCACTCGGACGGGCGCTTCAATCCGTTGTGGAGACTCTCTATTCGTTCCAGTGAAATTACAAAACAAAATGCACACAAACGTGTCTCTGCCTGATATACAACCACTGATAAACATAATCGGATTTGATCAAAAGAAAAAAAAAACCTGTACGAGTACGGATTCGAACCCAAAACCTCTGACACGCTTGGCAAAAGTTCTACCACTGGACCACTTAAGTACACGTGAAAATTGTACTATTATACTACCAAATGTACTATTTAAATTTAATTGTGTTACCAACGCTTTTTTTAAATTAAATTTGTATTATATTTACAAATTGTTATATTTTTATATGACATTATTAAGCTACACCGCCCCTGCTCATAGGCTACTCTTTTTTTTTTTTTTTTTTTAAAGAGACCCCCACAAAGATGAAATCATAATTCGAACCCTGATAGCATGCCTGTATATCCTTTGAACTTCAAAAGATTTTAAACTTCCAGGCAAGAATTAAGTTATTATTGGTGAACATTTCTAGTTTTAACCTGTATGTTTGGTTCCTTCCAGGTATAAAATTGGCACTGATCCTGCCGGCTGGCTGAGTGTTACAGACACTGGAGTTATTAAAGTCAGGAGCCTTATGGATAGAGAATCTACCTTCGTCAAAGATGGCAAATACAGAGCTACCATTTTGGCATTGGATAATGATGGTAATTTGTTTCCTTTGTTAAGAGGAGAATTATTGCTGGCCTTTTTCTGATGCCTGTGCTTGTGTGCAGGTGAAGCTCCAGCAACTGGCACAGGAACCCTGGTAATTGAATTGGAGGATGTAAATGACAGCCCTCCTGTCATTGGTGAAAGGAATATAAGAATATGCAATCGTGGTTCAGCCAAAGTGCTTCTCTCTATAACGGACAAAGATGGACCTCCTTTCGCTGGTCCCTTTACAGTTGAGCCCCACGGAGAAAGCAGTAAAAATTGGTCCACCTTGATGAATGGCACATGTGAGCAATTAATAATGTTTTAAAGAAATGAATCTCATTCTTTCATGTTACACATTGAAATATCTGTCTGGCTTGGTATACATGTCTAACTATCATAATGTTCCCATTTTAGCCACCGGTGTCTTTCTGATGCCGAAGTTTGCATTGGAGCAGGCTAAGTACAATGTTGTCCTGAAAGTTGCTGATCAGGCTGGGTTGGGTCAGGAAAACACCATTGAAGCAGAGGTCTGTGACTGCGAAGGAGAAGAAGTGCAATGTTCTCTCAAAGTGGCAGGTGGAATGCCACTATCTGGAGTTCTGGGAATCCTGGGAGGAATCTTGCTTCTGCTATGTATGTAGTTTCTCCCATGCATTTGAGTGTACATGTAGTTGATCTTCCAAGCTTTGTATGCATACAGAAAGTTCAGTGTTTCCCACAGGATAGAATGTTGTACATTTTAAAGAGAAATTCATCAATCTGATCACTTTGAGATTTCAGAATCAAGAGCTCCAACACATATTCAGTGTGCTTTATCACGCTTTTTGGTTTGTTTGACAGCAATGGTGCAAAACACATTTAAATACCTTTTGTTATTATAAGAAGTTAAAATATATTTAATGGCCGCCACAGTCTAGTCAACGTATGGGAAACACTGTGAACATTATACTGCAGAAAAGGAGTCTCATTGCTAGCAATTTTTTCCAAACATATTCACTCTTTGAATTGAACTCCTATAAGGTCAATAGCAATCTAATTTTCCTTGACCTCTTTAGAGTCCCTATTCAATCTTTCTTGGTTCATTATTACTGCTGAATCCTTTAGGTTTGCTGTGTTAAGTTGTGCTTCTTTTACCACAGTGCTCGCTCTTCTTCTGCTCTTGTTCATGAGGAGGAAAAGTGGTACCAAAAAAGAACCTCTCCTTCCTGAAGATGATATAAGGGACAACATCTACTATTATGATGAGGAAGGCGGTGGAGAAGATGATCAGGTTGGTTTTCAGTATAAGCATTTGTGAAGCTCTAAGTTAACAGGGTGCCCTCTGAAAGCCCTTATGGGGCCTAATTCAAGGTCCAGTGATTCACTACCTAAATCGCTGTGGTGCTCGTACTAAAACATTAAGGACCCGCAGGGACTCCGATGTAAAGAAATATTCTATTACATCGAATTAAAGGCCATAACTTGTACTAAGATATACAAATGGTACAAGCAACGTCTCTTTAAGGAGATCTTAAATTTGGAAATTTTAAATGGGGGAATCGTTAAATAGCTTAATGTAATTGCTTTTTAAACTTCAAAAGGTGATTTCATTGCAAATGAGAGCACTGCACGTTTCAAAGTTATCACGTGTTTACCTGCCCTTTCAATCTTAATAGTTAATGGTAAATTGCTGAGGCTTGGCTTGAGCTCTGAACACGACCAAAGGTTCTTAGTAGAGAAAAAATGAGGGAAATGGAGGGAGAGATGGGGAGCTTGAAGAATTTCCTCAAGGACGGCATAGTGACGACTGCTTGTATATACCGATGAGCCAAAACTTTGACCACCTGCCTAATATGCTGTTCTTGCGTGTGCTGCCAAAACCGCACCGACCTGCCAAGGCGTGGACTAGCATTTGGCACTAAGACATTAGCAGCAGATCCTTCCGATCTTGTAGGTTGTGAGGTAGAGCCACCATGGATTGAACTTGTTGGTCCAGCACATCCCACAGATGCTCAATTGGATTGATATCTTGGGAATTGAGGACACCTTGAACTCATTTTTCTCAAACCATTCCTGAACAATGTGGTAGAATGAGACATCGTCCTGCCGAAGGAGGCCTTTTCCACCAGGGAACGGTGTCAGGAAAGGCTGTACCTGGTCTGTAGCAATGTTGTTTAGGTAGGCGGCACGTGTCAAATGTACATCCACATGAATGCTGGACCCAGTGTTTCCCAGCAGAACATTGCTCGGAGCATCTCTCTACTGGCTTGTTGCCATTGCAGAGTGGATCCTGGTGCCATCACTTCCCCAGGTCAACAGCGCACACGTACATGGCCTTCCACGTGATGCAATCGGGGACTCAATTGGATTGATCTCTGGGGAATTTGGAGGCCAGGGCAACACCTTGAACTCTTCATGTTTATCAAACCATTCCTGAACAATGTGTGCTCTATGGCAGGGTGCATAATTTATTCTGTTGGAGGCCACTTCCACCGGGAACACTGTCAGGAAGGGCTGTACCTGGTCTGCAACAATGTTTAGGTAGTTGGCATGTCAAATTTACGTCCACATGAATGGCCGGATCCAGTGTTTCCCAGCAGAGTTTGATGCCATGACGCATTCCTCCCATAACGTTACAATTTTTGTGACTTGTACCACAGTAGACCTTCTGTTGGCTCAGACCATTCGGGATGGCATTCGTTGCCCTTGTCCATTGATGAGCCTTGGGCGCCCAACACCCCATTTTGCCGGTTTGTCCCTCATCAGACCACTGGTAAATCCTCACCACTGCTGACTGGGGGCAACCCACAAGCCTTGCCGTTTTAGAGATACTCTGACCCAGCCTCCATGCCATAAAAATTTGACCCTTGTCAAAGTTGATCTTTATTTGTTGCCAATTTTTCCTGCATCATGATTACAAAAACTGATTGTTTGCTTACCATCTAATTTGTTCAGATCTTAATATGTGGACTTGTTAGGATATGATCAATGATATTTGATTTTGCCTGTGACTGGTCAAAGTTTTGGCTCATCAGTGTAAGCTTGTGGTGATTGACAGCACTGAATGATTGGGCTCCTCCCAAGCTTATGTTTGGAACTTCAGTTTTACCCGGAGATTGCCTATTTTTGACTCGTCTCTCTTAAAATGTTTAAAGGCTGAAATGTGAGGTTAAGCGTTTTATAAAACTTTATCTTTGCTAAAACCTGACCCTGCCCATATGGTCGTCTTGACATTGCATTGCACACTATACAAGATCACGTGGTGATACTCGTCTGCTTAAGCCCGGCTCAGATCACGATCACTTAACTAGCATTGTTGACCGTAGCGAGCTCCGATCTGGCTGCGATCTGGGGGTTTTGCTGCAGACCATTGAAGTTTTATTTGCAACTGTGAAATCCAGCCAAAAGTCATGTAGTGTGAGTTTGCCTCAAGTCTGACTTAAATTGACACATGTAATCTATAGCTATGCATTTACTAGAGGTTCTGACAATGTTAATTGCTCAGTTTTATTTAATCTGGTTGAATGAATGATCCAATGACTCTCTCATAAAGGCTTCACTTGATTGATTACTGGATGAATCTGCAATTTTGAATGATTCAATTACATTTGTCACTTCACGCCACCTACTGGTGTAACAATGTAATTGATAGACTATTAATTTGATGCATCAAGTTACTTTCAAAAGGTACAGTGAAAACCCTACCGTAGGCATCAGTGTTTATATCCGAGCAATAAACATTTATCCCAGAACTTCTATGATTAATCTGAATTATTGCAATTAACAATGATACTTTGTGGTTAAAGACTGTTTGTGAAGTTGTTTGATACCTATACATAATTGATCTTAATGATGGTTTAATAGGCATAGGGAATCATTGTCATTTTAAGAGTAAGATCATGTGGGTGTTTGAATCGAGATTGTGATCTTTTAACGATTAATCGTGCAGCTGCAGAGCTCCACTCGCAGTGACTTGTCTAATGAATGAGCATTATAAAAAGGAAATAACATGGTAACCCAGGACTCAGCAGGAACGCTCTTAGTGTGAATTCTTGATGCATACCTGTGGTTGCAGTTATGCCCCAGACAACAATCGGCCCACATCCGGTACACATGGTTTCCACACCGCTCAGATGTGGGCCGGATCTGAGGCTGATGTTAATGTGCTGTAAATGCAAGGTTTGTGAAAATGTAATAACATACTGACCAACTGTCTGCTGCTACGTAGTAATTGGTTTTGCTGTACTCTTTCTGCACAGGACTTTGATTTGAGCGTGCTGCATCGAGGCTTGGACAACAGACCTGACGTGTTCAGAAACGATGTGGCGCCCACTTACATGACGGCACCTCAGTTCAGACCCCGGCCCACCAACCCTGATGAGATTGGCGCGTTCATTGATGATGTAAGTGATTTTGTTACTTATTAAACCTCAAGAGAATTCCTGTTAAACCTCAATTAAGATAATTATTTTTAAAGCAAGATCGAAGTATTAGAGATGAACTGATGTATCGGCCTATAATCGGTATCGGCCGATTAAAGCTATTATTTTTGCCATTGACCGATTGTTTAAAAACAGCCGATGATCAATGCCGATTATATTCTGTCAATCAAAAGAGTGCGGAAAAAAGAAACGGCTCTGGGTCATTCATAAAATGACGTGTTTACTCGGCACTGTTGTAAAATGTCTTCAAATTGGAGTCAAGGTCACAGACACTTGTCAAGGTTTTTTATTTACCGGTAAAGTCATTCTGGCTATTTTACGGTAGCTTACCGGGATTGCTGTGTGAAATGGGCTAACGACTTTATTCTTTGTCCGGTAGAATCTGAATGCTGCGGATAACGACCCCACCGCTCCGCCGTACGACTCTCTCCTGGTGTTCGACTATGAAGGAGGCGGCTCAGACGCAGGTTCGCTCAGCTCCCTCAACTCCTCCAGTTCAGGAGGAGATCAGGACTACGACTTCATCAATGACTGGGGCCCTCGCTTCAAGAAGCTGGCAGACATGTATGGAGGAGGAGACGATTAAGACACTATTTGTTTTTTGTTTTTTTTCTCTCTACAAGAAGAGATGGTTTAAAAGTGCAAAATATGAGAATTTTTATAGTTCGCTTTATGGTCTGGTGATTTGAATGTTTAAAGTTGGAGCTGGAAAAATAGCACTGTTCACCTGTCAACATAAAGGAAATATTCTTAAGTGTTTTCTTCTCATGAGAGCAGTCTAGGCAGGAACGTGGCTTTTTTTTTTTTTTTTTTCTCCCGTAAAAGAAGCTCCCAATTCAAAAGACATTCAATGTTTGTTCGGATTGCTCTGTGGGGAAGAAGCGGTAATGCTGCTTAAGATGTTTGTCCCAAATTTGTTTGCCCAGTATATTTTATGAAATGTAACAGTTATGTTTTTACAACTTCTTTGGCATTAAAGATTGATCTAAACTAAAGCATGAATTGTACTGTAAATTTACTTTTTTTTTTTTTTGAAAGCACTGAATTTTCAAAAACTTTTTGTATGATATATGTCTCTATTTCTGTCCTTTTCCCCTCAGCTGCATCATGTATGCTTTTATTTCTTTTATATAGTTATATGGTTGTTTCAGCATTACATTTTTACACTGATGCTTATTTCCCTTTTTTTATTAAATTACTTTTACTGTGTTTGTTTCCAAGTGTTCACTCTATAATGCACTTCACACACAACACTGGCTAAATGATAATTTTTGTTAAAGTCTGCATGAAACCATTGCAACCAACTTTATTAACTTGGCTTGAGAAAGCCAACTTACTGAAATTCTGTTTAAACTTACTACTTCTTCTGAGACTAAAATTCTGTAACTCCTAAAGCTTTCAAGCTAGAACCTCCAAACCCAGACCAGACTGTTCTGACTTAGTGTGCTTAATCTTAATCTAATATTGGGGTTTTCCTAAAAATGTAAATTAAAAATAAATTTCCCATAGAGACAGAGTGCAACGCGTCATAATCTGAAGACCACGCCCACCAAGGGGGAAAACAATCCAACCGTCTCCATTGACTGCATTGCGAGAGGCTGCCTCCTTGTCATTTCTTGCTTCTAACAAAAGACAGAATAATGCCCAAAAGCTGCTATGTGACAAGGTGTACAGCAAACAAGCTAAGAAACCCAGAAATAAGTTTTCATAAGCTGTCGACCCCAAAAAATGAGCGTTTGAGGACATAAAAGTGGATTTATGTTCTTATTTAACATCGACAGCCGTACCTAGAATGGTTTTCCTCAGCGTTTGTAATGTCTGCACAAAGGGCAGCTGTGCGAAGATTCACATTTGGAGAAAACTGTTGATTTTATACTCGAAAAATTTAAGTATCATTAATATTAAAAATGAATATTAACCATGAATGAATTGCATTGCTATCCCACCCCAATACAGTAATAACAACGATAAATGCTGACCAATACTTAATTATATTACTTTTTACTGAAAATGATATAATTCAATAAAACAAACAAAATGTATGTCATATGACATAGCTATGCTTGAATACACTCTAGATGTGTATACAGTGAACATATCTACATTTTCATTCAAACAATTAAAGCATTCATTAAATAATTATATTTTATTTACTGACAACAATGAGAAATATTAATAAATTAGTAAAAGAATGAATGAAAGTCACCATCACACAATAAACAAATGCATATACAAGTCAACACATGAAACAAGCTTTATTCAAACTATAATCATGTATGTAGGTGAAGTCGCTGAACCACACATCCTTCTGCCATCTCAACACAGCGGTTCCCATTCTGCGGTTTTATTCTGATGAATCAGCTGACCGCCAGAGGTGAGCCGTTCCTTCGTGCCTGAGGTTGTTGTGTGATGTGTTGTGCAGGTGGAGTGATGGAGGGTCTCGTAAGGGCAGGTGGAGTGATGGAGGGTCTCGTAAGAGCAGGTGGAGTGTGGAGTGGTGGAGGGACTCATAAGGGCAGGTGGAGTGATGGAGGGACTCATAAGGGCAGGTGGAGTGATGGAGGGACTCGTAAGGACAGGTGGAGTGATGGAGGATCTCGTAAGGGCAGGTGGAGTGATGGAGGGTCTCGTAAGGGCAGGTGGAGTGATGGAGGGTCTCGTAAGGGCAGGTGGAGTGATGGAGGGTCTTGTAAGGGCAGGTGGAGTGATGGAGGGTCTCGTAAGGGCAGGTGGAGTGATGGAGGGTCTCATAAGGGCTGGTGGAGTGATGGAGTGATGGAGGGTCTCATAAGGGCAGGTGGAGTGATGGAGGGTCTCGTAAGGGCAGGTGGAGTGATGGAGGGTCTTGTAAGGGCAGGTGGAGTGATGGAGGGTCTCGTAAGGGCAGGTGGAGTGATGGAGGGTCTCGTAAGGGCTGGTGGAGTGATGGAGGGTCTCGTAAGGGCAGGTGGAGTGATGGAGGGTCTCGTAAGGGCTGGTGGAGTGATGGAGGGACTCATAAGGGCAGGTGGAGTGATGGAGGGTCTCGTAAGGGCAGGTGGAGTGATGGAGGGTCTCATAAGGGCTGGTGGAGTGATGGAGGGTCTCGTAAGGGCAGGTGGAGTGATGGAGGGTCTCGTAAGGGCTGGTGGAGTGATGGAGGGTCTCGTAAGGGCAGGTGGAGTGATGGAGGGTCTCATAAGGGCTGGTGAAATGATGGAGTGATGGAGGGTCTCATAAGGGCAGGTAAAGTGATGGAGGGTCTCGTAAGGGCTGGTGGAGTGATGGAGGGTCTCATAAGGACAGGTGGAGTGATGGAGGGACTCATAAGAGCTGGTGGAGTGATGGAGGGTCTCGTAAGGGCAGGTGGAGTGATGGAGGGTCTCGTAAGGGCAGGTGGAGTGATGGAGGGACTCGTAAGGGCAGGTGGAGTGATGGAGGGTCTCGTAAGGACTGGTGGAGTGATGGAGGGTCTCGTAAGGGTAGGTGGAGTGATGGAGGGTCTCATAAGGGCTGGTGGAGTGATGGAGGGTCTCATAAGGGCAGGTGGAGTGATGGAGGGTCTCGTAAGGGCTGGTGGAGTGATGGAGGGTCTCATAAGGACAGGTGGAGTGATGGAGGGACTCATAAGAGCTGGTGGAGTGATGAAGGGTCTCATAAGGGCAGGTGGAGTGATGGAGGGTCTCGTAAGGGCAGGTGGAGGGATGGAGGGACTCGTAAGGGCAGGTGGAGTGATGGAGGGTCTCGTAAGGGCTGGTGGAGTGATGGAGGGTCTCGTAAGGGCAGGTGGAGTGATGGAGGGTCTCGTAAGGGCTGGTGGAGTGATGGAGGGTCTCGTAAGGGCAGGTGGAGTGATGGAGGGTCTCGTAAGGGCTGGTGGAGTGATGGAGGGTCTCGTAAGGGCAGGTGGAGTGATGGAGGGTCTCATAAGGGCTGGTGGAGTGATGGAGTGATGGAGGGTCTCATAAGGGCTGGTGGAGTGATGGAGGGTCTCATAAGGGCTGGTGGAGTGATGGAGGGTCTCATAAGGGCAGGTGGAGTGATGGAGGGTCTCGTAAGGGCTGGTGGAGTGATGGAGGGACTCATAAGAGCTGGTGGAGTGATGGAGGGTCTCATAAGGGCAGGTGGAGTAATGGAGGGTCTCGTAAGGGCAGGTGGAGTGATGGAGGGTCTCGTAAGGGCTGGTGTAGTGATGGAGGGTCTCATAAGGGCAGGTGGAGTGATGGAGGGACTCACAAGAGCTGGTGGAGTGATGGAGGGTCTCATAAGGGCAGGTGGAGTGATGGAGGGTCTCATAAGGGCAGGTGCAGTGATGGAGGGTCTCATAAGGGCTGGTGGAGTGATGGAGGGTCTCATAAGGGCAGGTGAAGTGATGGAGGGTCTCGTAAGGGCTGGTGGAGTGATGGAGGGTCTCATAAGAGCTGGTGGAGTGATGGAGGGTCTCATAAGGGCTGGTGGAGTGATGGAGGGTCTCATAAGGGCAGGTGCAGTGATGGAGGGTCTCGTAAGGGCTGGTGCAGTGATGGAGGGTCTCGTAAGGGCTGGTGAAGTGATGGAGGGTCTCGTAAGGGCTGGTGGAGTGATGGAGGGTCTCATAAGGGCAGGTGCAGTGATGGAGGGTCTCGTAAGGGCTGGTGAAGTGATGGAGGGTCTCGTAAGGGCTGGTGGAGTGATGGAGGGTCTCGTAAGAGCTGGTGCAGTGATGGAGGGTCTCATAAGGGCTGGTGGAGTGATGGAGGGTCTCATAAGGGCAGGTGCAGTGATGGAGGGTCTCGTAAGGGCTGGTGCAGTGATGGAGGGTCTTGTAAGGGCAGGTGGAGTGATGGAGGGACTCATAAGAGCTGGTGGAGTGATGGAGGGTCTCATAAGGGCAGGTGGAGTGATGGAGGGTCTCGTAAGGGCAGGTGGAGTGATGGAGGGTCTCGTAAGGGCTGTTGTAGTGATGGAGGGTCTCGTAAGGGCTGTTGTAGTGATGGAGGGTCTCGTAAGGGCAGGTGGAGTGATGGAGGGTCTCATAAGGGCAGGTGGAGTGATGGAGGGTCTCATAAGGGCAGGTGGAGTGATGGAGGGTCTCATAAGGGCTGGTGGAGTGATGGAGGGTCTCGTAAGGGCTGGTGGAGTGATGGAGGGTCTCGTAAGGGCTGGTGGAGTGATGGAGGGTCTCGTAAGGTCAGGTGGAGTGATGGAGGGACTCGTAAGGGCTGGTGGAGTGATGGAGGGTCTCATAAGGGCTGGTGGAGTGATGGAGGGTCTCATAAGGGCTGGTGGAGTGATGGAGGGTCTCGTAAGGGCTGGTGGAGTGATGGAGGGTCTCGTAAGGTCAGGTGGAGTGATGGAGGGTCTCGTAAGGGCTGGTGGAGTGATGGAGGGTCTCGTAAGGGCAGGTGGAGTGATGGAGGGACTCATAAGAGCTGGTGGAGTGATGGAGGGTCTCATAAGGGCTGGTGGAGTGATGGAGGGTCTCATAAGGGCTGGTGGAGTGATGGAGGGTCTCGTAAGGGCTGGTGGAGTGATGGAGGGTCTCGTAAGGTCAGGTGGAGTGATGGAGGGACTCATAAGAGCTGGTGGAGTGATGGAGGGTCTCATAAGGGCAGGTGGAGTGATGGAGGGTCTCATAAGGGCAGGTGGAGTGATGGAGGGACTCATAAGAGCTGGTGGAGTGATGGAGGGTCTCATAAGAGCTGGTGGAGTGATGGAGGGTCTCGTAAGGTCAGGTGGAGTGATGGAGGGTCTCGTAAGGTCAGGTGGAGTGATGGAGGGACTTAATATCTAGGGATGAATTATCCCTTAAAAAAAAAAAAAAAAAAAATCTACTTGATGCAGATGTGAGTACACTAATGACACACTAGATGGCGACATCGAATACAGGTGTAGACTCAACCTCAACTCTCAATTGAACATTAATCACAACTTTCCAGAACATTAATTTCTTAAAGCATTTCCCGCTACTTAAACGTTCTGAATGGGAACTTGTTCTTTAAAAAAATAAAATAAACTAACAGACCTGTAGCAATTTGTTCCCAATACCATTTACTATGTGTTTGCAGAGAAGTTTGAAATACCCAACTATTAAGCTACTATAATAATAGTACAGTATTACACTGTATTTCAGTTATCCAGTAAAGACACCCAACATAGGCTATTTGTGAATGAAAAACATTCCATTATTACAAATCAAGAGTGTATCCTTGCAATTGGTTTTGTTGATCATGCATCTTCACTGTAGCTGTTAAAACACAGCCTTCATGAAATATGTGCTCATTCTCCATTTCTATTGACTTGAGGGGCCTCATTTATAAAGCGCGCGCCTGCACAGATATGATCTTTGAGTGTTTGCACGCTAAAATCCATGCCAGCGTTCATATTTTTAAAACGCTCTTCGATGTGATAAAATTGCTTACAGCGCCCCGTCAGGGTCTAAGCAGACGTGTGCACTTTTCCTTGTGGCAGAAAAGTCTGAGCACTGCAGGTGTTTGGAAATCTGAGCAATTCTTGCTGCTCGCCGTTCTCAAGTAAAGGATTTTGACTGGTGCTCTTTTATATTGAGATTATATTTATTTATTTTATATTATTATACGGAGCTTTGTGAGATCGCGATGAACTGAGATATCAGCTCTTTAGGAATTATTAAAGGGATGGTTCGGAGTAAAATCAACCTAGGGTCCTTTGCACCATGACCTCGAGCCAAACATTTTCCCTTGGTCAAACATTATTAAAGTTAGAGCTTATTTAGAGATATCAGCCGAATGGCTTAGTGCAGGCGCTAATGGATCCAAGGTTGTATCTCGTAAATTACCCCACTAATAATGCCCAGAATGGTACCAAACTTCTACAGTAGTACAAATAGGTTCTGTACTCATAAAACGAGACATCGGAAAGTTTGTAAGTACATCAGGAGTTTATTTAAATAACACTTGCCTGACGGCTCATGCTACATGCTATTTAATTCACTAGCTTTTCCCTTACACTTGTGAGTTTTGCAAAGGACTTTTACGGGCTTTTCCCAAATCACTGAAGTGACGTCGATGTCCGGGTTAGCGGTAGCATTAGCACGTATTAACCTATGCTTGCTTTTATGTTAAATTAACAGTGGTTTGTGAATGTTTGTGCTTTAATAACAAATAATTTATCACCATCATTACAGTTGTTTTATTTACCTTACTTGTGAGCATCACCAAGCCACAGCAGGCTACAGCATACATGACCATAGTTACCTGTGGTTGGCCTGGCCTTGCGTCACTCAGAAAACAACAGGCCAATCAGAAGTGAGGCTCATGAATATTAAGTAGACAGGCCAAAACAAACCTGTTCTTAGCAGAGCTCCCGAGAAAGGAGCTGTACAAATATATTGAGATGGTTTTTGGTACTTATAGCGCAAATATATATTCTTAAGGACATCGAAACCTAAAATAAAAATTCAGAAAGGTGCACAATGTGGGATCTTTAAAGACAAAATCGTCTGGCTTTTAGTAATGCTTAATTAGAATAATAAATTTGTATGATTTAGATATTATGTAATTATTATACCCTTAATCGGTCACACATGTACAATTTTAGTTCATCAATTATTTTTACGTAGAGTTTAAATGAATCAATAGATGATGCTATAAAATGACTACATGTGAGCTTAAATGTTCAATTCTCTCTATACCTTTATCAACTGTATAAAGTAACTTCACAGCTTTTACTTGCACTGATACACAGTAGCAATACTTTTTCTTTTAGTTGTCCTCTTTCATAGAAAGCTATTTTCTTCTTGCTGTGTAAATTTGTTTAAATTCTTAATATTTTAATCATTTTATTTAATAAGTGAAATACGCTGCTTCTCTCGCTAGAAATTAGTCACAGTTTCACTCTTTCTCAGCATGTGATTGGCTGTTCGCTACTGATGTCACTCCTAAACTCAGGATCAAAGCCTGAGTTGACAGAGAAAGTTGATGATCTTCATCATGGTACCAACAAAGCCTGGTTGGATTGGTTTGGTTTTGTCAACTCGAACTAATCCTGCAACCCTGAGTTTGTTCAACTACCATCATGGTACAGGCCCCAGGTTCCACCATCACTCCCTCACGACGATCCCTGTCATCAGAATAATCACCTGCACCGGTCACCCATCAGTACACCAATCAACCGACTATATAAGCACACACCTCAGATTCAGTCATTGTTTGGTCTCAAATGTGGATACATGACTACTTACCAGCGTTTTACTCCCCTGAGAAGATTACTATACCTGCTCCTCGTGGTGGGCAGATCGAGGCTTTGTGAAACCCTGAACCAGTTGAAGCAAATGTGCCGTATTGTGTTGAGGCTTCTAGACCCGTCTCCACGCTGACTCCTAGTGGTCAGAACAGTGTAAATGCAACAAAAACCTGGCCAAACATGCATAAAAACACCTTTTACAAATCTATTGCAAATTTATATTTAAAGTCAAATCTTTCAAATGCAACTATCTAATCATCTAATAAGATTATCAAGTGTCTATATGTTCTTTTATCAATTGTCAGGGTTTGTTTGGTTTGTTCTAATGGCTCAGCTAAACAGGCCAATAAGAGACTATTAACTACCATTATTCATTTTAATTATACTAATGTCTAATTAAAATGTCTACAAATGTATAAAATTGATCAGAGATCAGGTAAAACCCACAGACACTTGTTCATTGGTTCTCAGTGACTCCTCATGATTCATGGGTTTACAGAGATCATCGCCCCCAGCAGTGAACCACTGAAATTTCGAAGTGTTTTGAAACGTTTCAAAACAGTTATGACGTAATGAAGCCTCGTTTATTGAAATCACATTACTCTAGCAGTTTGATACACGCTCCAAACCACTGATTCGGAACAAAATATTCTTAAAGGTTTCGAAGCTTCATGAAGCAGTGTATTGAAATTGCCATCGCTACTGCTCTGTTCTCCAGCATATAGGGGTGGGAATCTCTAGGCACCTCACGATTCGATTCAATTACGATTCAGAGGGTAACGATTATCGATTATTAACGTTTTTTTTTTTTTTTTTACTACTTGGTACTTTTAAAGCAAAGTATTTATGATGACCCATAACAAACTTACTTCCAATAATTCCTATATTCATTTTATTTATAAAACAAATGGAAGTTATTTGGCAAGTCAACTGTAAGGTTACATTTGCCAGCATATGTCCCAACATTGCAAAGAACCAACAGGAAAATAAATGTGTGCCTGTACTAGCTGCATATTTGTAGTAAATTAATACAAACTTCAGCATATTCTGAATCTCTATCATTTAATAATAGACTTCTAACCAACATCCTCCAATGAGCCAATGTTATTTCCAATGAGCAATATAATCCTACAGACAAAAAAAAACATTTTGCTGTAGCAAATTCACAAACAGTTTTCATTCAAAAATATAGAATTATGTACCAGCAGCTCTCATATAATGCTTGTGGACTTACGCATATTCTGAATAATTAGTAACATACAAAGCCGCTCTTATACACAACCAAATAATAAAGAGTTATGATTTGAAATGTTTGCTGTATACCACAATCAAAAACAGTTTATACAAAAAAAGTGAATGAACATCTGCAGAGTCAAAATGTAACTTTTTGTGACTGGCATTGCACAAATTGCAGGGCAGTATAACATACTTATAACAGATACAGATCGGTTTACAGCATATTGATGTGAAAACTAAACAATACAGAAAGCAGCTCTCATACAAAAAATACTAAATAGGTAACAATGAAATTGCCAATTTTCCATACGTTAGCTTTTAACGAAGAGGGTGCCGTTCGAATTTGGCGCTCAGCCATCATGCGTCTGTTATGTAAGCGTCTCTGTTGTGCATGCCACAGACTGTTCGGGCACTGCACGTCCGCTTTTAGAGTTTCGCCTTTTGCGTTCCGTCGATATTACGTTATTTAAAAATATATATATATTTTTTTTTTAGAAAATTGATTTTTGACATTTGTGAATCGATTCACAATCGTCCACGTCCGCATCGCGATGCATCTAAGAATCGATTTTTCCCCCCACCCCTACCAGCATATCACTTCCCTGAGGTGTGTGTGATCCATCTCTCCACTCCTGCTGTCACATATCCTACAAAAGACAAAGACTGTGATTATTCCGTTCAAGATTCTGTGTTCACGTGCTTTGGTTAATCTCAATAATCACCTGTTTGATCTGCTTCACTGCTGCACTGTTGCACAATAAACATCAATGTTAACTTTTATCTGCTCGTCCTCTCTGAGTCTGGGTATTGTTACAGAAGACCCGACCTAAACAACTCACCAGCAGCATGAGCAGTCCCAATGCAGATCCTTTCCAGGACATTGTGGACACGCTTCGCCACGTGCTCACCACGCCAAACACCTCAGTTGCCGCTCCGATCACCACTCCTTCACCTACCGTTATCGCCAGTCCCATGGTCAAACCAGCACACTACTCTGGTTCGGCAGAGAACTGCAATGGGTTTTTCCTACAGTGCTCACTGGCCCTGGAGATACAGCTGCATCAATTCACCACCGAAAAGGCTAAAGTATCCTTCATCATTTCCCTGCTCCAATGGGCATAAACGATAAGGCAACATACTGGCCCAGTGACACAGCCCCTAGATGCTTTTGTGACCCATTTCCGTGAAGTATTTGAAAAAACCTGTGGGAGATTCAAGTGTTGGTCAGCAATTGTATCATCTGAAACAAGGAAACTGCTCCATTAACGATTGTACTTTAGCTGCTGAAAGCGAATGGAACGAGCGCTTGCTTGTCACTACTTACCATCAGGGACTCAAGCCTAATTTGTGGCTGCATCTCGATGATGCCATAGGATTGGAGAAATGAATCCAATTGTCCATCAGGGTCGCTAATCGTGTGCAGGGATGTGATGTCCAACAGGGCCAGCAGTTTACTCAATTTCTCCACCAATCAGAGTATGTCATCCAGGGGCGGAGTGGCAATCGGGAGAGTCGGGACTTTTCCCGGTGGGCCGGTAGTGTTTTGAGGCTGCGAGGGCCGGTCTGATAATAGTTATACATTGCGAGTTATATTAGCAACACCATCTGAAGGCCTGATGTGCGGCCGCTTAGCGCTGGTCAAACTGTGCAGCCTCTCTGCTCAACACAGTATATAAAAGTGCTCAACCCGTTCGGCAGGTCCAACCATGTCTAGGATTTTCAAAAACATAGGGGGATCAGTGAGCGGCCCCTCCCCAAATGGCATAGCCTGTCGGACCGGCCTTTGATGTAAAAAGCCGCCGAACACCTCTTTTTCCTCGTCACGTTTTGGAAGTCTAACGTCCGTGTGAGTGAGTTAAATGATGGAAAGGCAAAAAAGAAAACTGAAAGGTGGCGCTGAGCACGGGCGGCGCTAGGGAGGGGCTAGCAGGTGCTTCAGCACCCCCAAGAAAGACCAAAGCACCCAGATAGCACCCCCAAAAATAATTTCTGGAAGCAATTATATTCAGGCTGTATTCTATGGAAGCCCTGAACCGCATTTTGAAGAAAAAAAAGAAAGAAAAAAAACTTACCTTATTATTTCGAGATATTAAGTAGTTATTTCAACATAATATCTCGTTATTTCGACATAAGAAGTCGTTATTTCGACATAATATATGTTATTTCGACATAATATCTCGTTATTTCGACATAATAAGGGGACATTCTAATCTGAATTAAGCCACATTAAGCGATCTTATAATGGTTTTCTATGGGAGGAAAATGCTTAATGTGTAATTAAACGTTGCGTTCATATTCTGGGCTCATCTGATTTTTTTGTACATAGCATAGCCTACTTTGTTATGATTTTAGTATCATAATGATTAATAAATGCACGCACAATTATCCGTGAACTTGATTTGAACAAATGCCTTTAAACTTGTGTGCAAATTTCAGAATTAAAGGAATGTGCAGCAATTTGTACACATAGAGAGTCTGTAGGCCTATACTGTTGTAGCCATTTAGTTTCATATTTGTTAAAATATTATAATGTTATTTTTTTCCATTTATGTTGATTTATGAAAAGTGAACAGCACGAGTAAGATATGAGCAATCGTGAGACATGGAGTGGGTCAGACATGATTTAAACGAAAATAAAAAGGATAGGCTACTCTCTGATTATGTAATCCATTATGTGCATTTCTCTCTATAGGCGCGTTCACTACGAATATGGCGATCGTCAACTTCATCTTTGCAGCGAGTGACACTTGACACTGTCAGAAAACACTCATTTATTAATAAAAAATAAATGCACGCGTCACCGGATTTACAAATGCACATCTTGCTTGTTGCACGCACACATATTATGTCGAAATAACTAGATATTATGTTGAAATAACCTTATTATTAATAATACATCTTTTAGAATAGGTCTATTTGATTGAATGCTGAATGTTGCGCTTGTTCAATTTAATAAAATTAAAACTTTAATTGTGATCATTAAAATAATTGAATATTAAATATTTAGTGGCCAAGTTTTGCTCAATTATTAGTATTAGTAAGCTTGTGAAATTTGAAAGTGTGGTAAATATGAGACAAATGAATAGTTTACTATAGAGTGACTCTTGAATTTGTCCTTCAGTGGTTGACATTTCCTAGTTTTAAAACGAGTAACTTCCCTTGGCTGCTGCTGATATGTTAAGTGTATACGGATTATGTTAACACTAGCAGAAGCTAACGAGCAAAGGTGTCCTGACACCGTGAAAATGGACCCTTTTCAACAAGGTGATGATGACGCGTTTGAACCGGTTTGAACGGTCATCATCAGCATAAATCCTGGAAAGTTTTTTATAGGCTATTTTCAATTTTAAAAAATATGTATTTACATTTATAACACTATACTTTATATTATATTACCTTTTTATAAAATTACAAAAAAACTAGTTAATGCTGCTGTAAGGGTTTCAGCGTACACAGCGTCTGTGGGAGTGATGACAAATTGACATAGGCCTATAATTCTCTCTTCTGAGTTCTGGGTTGGAGCTCTGACTGCCGTTATCCATCTCTCGCAATTTTTTTCCCTCTTTTTGAAAGTTGTGAAAAAACTATAGAGGAGTTTTTCTTTTGCTATTTGAGCAAATGGGAACAAAAAATATATATTTAATATTCTCTCATTCACCGCTATATTTTTTAGCAATTTTTTTTTTTTTGACCACCGAGGGCCGGTGGTCTACGAAATTTCCCGGTAGATGTTTTGGTCTCACTCCGCCCCTGATGTCATCTCTCCAAAACCAGGCGTGGAAAACATTCAAGTTGAGTCCACCCGTCTATCCCGACTGAGCGGCAACGTCTGCTGGTCCAGGGTCTCTGCCTGTATTGTGGTTTCAAAGGACATGTCATAATAAATTGCCCCATTCATCCTCATCCAGTGGTGAGTTTTGTGCACAATATTAGTTCTAATTCATCACCACTTATTTCTATTGTTACTGCATCCAATGTTTCCATTTCTGTCAACACCCTGATCGACTCTGGGTCAGCTGGCAATTTTATTTCCGGGGAGCTCTGCTTCTTAAAGGAGAACTCCGGTCAGTTTTAACATTGAGCTAATTTTTTTGTAAATGTGGAGTGCTGTCAATACAGAGAACAACGACAAAAATCGGTGTTGCCTACACCGTGTTATTCTCTTTTTAAAATTTGCACCCTATTGACTTCAATGGGGCAATATTTAAACCTGCTTTTAGCCTCTTAACATCCTTGATGTGTCATTACAAGTGCACAGCCAATGTGAGTGATTCCTTCAGAGTGAACGTGAGTCAATCTGACTGCAGTAGATGTGAAAGATATGAATAAAAATTATGTTTATTCAGCCAGCGCAAATACCTGTATTTACATCCTGTTTTCGGTCGAAGTCTATAGTAATCGATTGTCGAGTTCATGCGCGTGATCATAGGTAACTAAACCAATGCGCGTGAACTCGACAATCGATTACTTTAGACTTCGACCGAAAACAGGATGTAAATACAGGTATGTGCGCTGGCTTAAATAACATCATTTTTATTCATATCTTTCACATCTACTGCAGTCAGATTCACTCGTGTTCACTCCGAAGGAATCACTCACATTGGCCGTGCACTTGTAATGACACATCAAGGATGTTAAGAGGCTAAAAGCAGGTTTAAATATTGCCCCATTGAAGTAAATAGGGTGCAAATTTTAAAAAGAGAATAACACGGTGTAGGCAACACCGATTTTTGTCGTTGTTCTCTGTATTGACAGCACTCCAAATTTACAAAAAAATGAGCTCAATGTTAAAATTGACCGGAGTTCTCCTTTAAGCTCAAGAAAAGGTTCAACAAAGCCTATTACAAGGTCCATTCCATAACAGGGAAGCCACTCAGCCAGGAACAAGTGCTCAGTGTTGGACCAGTACTACTGAGTGGGTCTCCTCCACGTGGAAAACATCAAATTACTGGTTCTGGAGAAATCCACCGCTGACATTGTCTTAGGGCACCCCTGGCTTGTCAAACACCATCCGGTTCTGTCCTAGACCACCGGAAAAATGTTTCCTAGCATTCTTCCCAGAGCTACCACTCTCCTTGAGCCAGCCAGTCAAGACCATACCTGCCCTTTCCAAGTTGATACAAACCCCTTTAGAGAAGCAATCTGTGGACATACCCGCCTGCTACTGTACATCCCCTTCAGTGACGTGTTCTGTCCGAGAAAAGCCTCCCAATTACCACCTCACAGACCATGGGACTGCACCCTTGACCTCACACTGGGTGAGAATGTTATTTTTTAGTATTATTTTTCTTTATTCATTTTCATAATAATTACATAATGTATTTTGTGAAGTCAGAGTATGTTGTACATGTGAGCTGATAGCTGAACTCATAGCTGATGAGAAATCGGGATGAGCTATATGTTGCTTGAAGGTATGTGTGCAATGCAACGTTCACTGAGCAGAGATGTTCCACTGATGATGATACTTCATGTTCTTTACAAGGAAATGAATGTTTCAACTAACAAATGTATACACTGAAGGGTAGTTTCTTTTTTTTTCTTTTTTTTAAAATTAAAATTTACATTTTTTTTTTTTTTTTTTAATAAAACAACAGTGGTACTGGTATCTCATAACAACAAGTACAGCAGTTTTTGTAAGACATTCAAATGCATACAAATGCTTAGAAACAAAGGCATAAATAAAAGGAAATTATAAACCAAATTACATAGTCACTGAGTACCCTTAAGAAAGTTCCAGAGGGAGGACCAAATGCGCCAGAACACCTCGGATCTTTGATGTAAATCATAAGTTAGTTTCTCTTACGAGAGGTTCTCTCGTATTGCGTAAGGAACTTACGCTACGGGAAAAGTCATCTTTTCTCGAGATACTGAAGCCAAAAAATTATCCTTAATTTTTCATATTTTGTCAACGCAGTGCAGCAGGCGGCACAGCAGAGCTAGAGCGGGCAATACTGCGTGCTCATTGGCTGCCGCGCGGCAACTGCTTAAGCCTACCAGTGAGCCCCGCGTGACGTCACGCCCAATCAGGGCGCGCGCGCCCTCGCGCGTCACAGCCCGCCAGAAGGGGCGGCGTCAGAGCGTATAAAAACAGGGCTCGGAGGCTTAACTCTCTGATTTCTGTCTCTTCAGCGAAGCTCTTCGCATCGCTGCTCTCTGAGAGAAGCCGTCGCCGTCGAAACCAGCAACGAGCCAGCCTAGGACAGCCTGAGGAAGCCGGACGAATCTTCGCCGCCTTCAGCCTGCCGTGCCAGCTCAGCTATCCGGCGATATATCCTTTCTCAATATGTCTATTTACATTGTGTGTGTGTTCGCCGCTGCGACACACACTCTCTAAAAGAGAAATTTCCTCTCCCCGCTCTCTCTCTCCCTCTGTCGAGCCGCGCAACTGCGCCTCTCGCAAGGTGTGTTAGAGATGCGGATGATTACGGGGCTCGCTCTCTCCCTCTGTTCGAGCCGCGCAAAACGTGCCGCTCACAAGGGATCGCAGATGCGTACGGTCACGGGGCTAGCTTTCTTTACGTTACAAGAAAGCTACCCCCCTCCCCCCCGCCCGCCGTCTCCCGGCGAAAGGAGAAAAGAGTGTTCTAGACCCGCCAAGGCCGGTCTAACCTCCATCTCTAACATATTTCTCAGTCCCCTCCTAGTTCAGGCTACTGGGAATATCTATACTGCAGTAAACGAGCCTGTTACAGTACACGCACGCCTGCAAACATGATAACGCTCTCTGGCTACTCGCTCTCCCCGCACTCTCTCCCTCTGTTCGAGCCGCGCAGACTGCGCCGCTCACAAGGGATTGCAGAAGCTGACAGTCGCGGGGTTAGTTTTCTTTACGTTACAAGAAAGCTACTGTCCCCGCGTCCGTCACTCGTCGGTGATAGGAGAAAAGAGAGTGTTCGGGTCTCACCGAGGCTTGGCTACCGCCTTTCTCACATATTTCTCAGTCCCCTCTAAGTTCAGGCGGCTGGAAATCTTAATATTGCAGTAAACGAGCCTGTCACAGTACACGCACGCCTGCAAACATAATAACGCTCTCTGGCTACTCGCTCTCCCCGCACTCTCTCCCTCTGTTCGAGCCGCGCGGACTGCGCCGCTCACAGGGGATTGCAGAAGCTGACAGTCGGGGGTTAGTTTTCTTTACGTTACAAGAAAGCTACTGTCCCCGCGTCCGTCACTCGCCGGTGATAGGAGGAAGGAGAGCGTTCGAGTCCCACCGAGGCTTGGCTTCCGCCTTTCTCACATATTTCTCAGTCCCCTCTAAGTTCAGGCGGCTGGAAATATTAATATTGCAGTAAACGAGCCTGTTACCTTACACGCTCGCCTGCAAAACATGACGACGCTCCGGCTACTCGCCCCGCTTCCCGCGCAAACTGCGCCGTTCTCAGGGATGTCAGAGCGGACGGTCACGAGTAATGCTCAGCACCCCGCGTGCCTCACTCACCGGCGGAAGGAGGAGGGAGATGTTTGTAGCCCCGCTGAGGCCGGGCCATTCTCCAATTCCCATACGTTTCTCAGCCCCCTCTGAGTTTAGGCGGCTGAAAATGTTAATGTTGCAGCAACGAGCCTGTTATAATACACGCACGTCTGCACGCTATCGCCGACGAAAAACATGACCCGCACTCTCTTATGCTCGAGCGAAATGATAGCCTATGCACTCTTCCCCTGTGGCTCAGTGGCAGAATAACAGGCTTTCACGCGAAGGCCAGCCGCGTGTAGGTGTAGAGCGCTGCTAGCCAATAGGAACGGAGGAAATTCCAGGGAGGCGGGCCAGAAATAACACACGGAATTAGAGGTTCGATTCCCGTCTCGGCCACAAATACCATAAAATGAATTTGTAATAATTTTTAAATCTAGATACACTTTAAGTAGATTAACGTATAATAAAATAACTTTGTGCACAAAAATAAAATAAAACTTGTAATATTTGTTCTTGTGTAGGATGTAAAAAGTGTGCAATTAACTTAATAAACCTTTACATTATAATAAGGAATAGTTATCTTTAATATAGAAAACATTTGAATATGAATAATTGAAAAGAACATTTTGAACATTCAGTTTTAGACCTTTATTTGAGATATTCACATTATATTTGTATAACTATGTACAGAAATCCAATATATATGAAATATAACCAATAAACACCAAATAGAGTTTCATTTCATTTATAGTACGATATATACATATTATTATATAAAACTGAAAAGGGTAATGTATTAAATACTTATAGATTAAACAACAACAACATTAATAATAATAAAATCTAAAATTGTGGAGAACACAGGAAAAAACAAGAAATATTTTAAATTAAATAATTATGTACAGAGTTCAATATTAACAGGTATTATTATTTAGTGTTTACACATCTGAGCCAGATAAAATAATGCAAGTTAATAAAATTAACTTTAAAAACACACTGAAATACAATGCAAACAAGGACAAAACTTTTGGTATGTTAGTGAACAAATGGAAATAAATTGAACAATTTAAAATGATAGATTAAACAACAATAATAATAGAATCTAAAGTTGGTGAGAACAGGAAAAAAAACAAGAAAAAAATATTTTAAATTAAATAATTATGTACAGAGTTTAATAGTAACAGTAATTAACATTTAGTGTTTTTTCAAATCTGAGCAAGATAAAATAACAATGGAAGTACAGGAGGTGACGGAAGGCCCATGCTGGTCTCTATAAGCTCAGGCTGAGGTGGATAGCGCCACAAGGAGACCATATTCATGAGGTGTCTTACTGGGTGTGATCCTGGCCAGAGCCCCATGGACTCCATCTCTGTTTTCATCCAAATTCTTTGATGTAGAGAGCAGTTCCAGCGGCTAATATCCTGCAAGTAGCTAGTAACAGGTGCTTCTGTCTGTGCAGATGCCATTGATGCAGGACCTGTAGGTGCTGATTGTGCTGCAGGAGGTGGTACAGAGCCTTCACCCCGTGAAGAAGGCCTACTCACAGTAGCTGATGTTGATGGAGGCTGCGGCAGACCTGCAAGGAAAAGCACAAGGAGGAAATTAAAAACATATTAAACCAATGAATTTACATGATATGTATTTGATTGTCTTGACTACATTGAAGGACTGGAATCATTATTTATTCTATTATTCTATTTATTCTTTTATTTATTCTAGTAATGCACATTCTAATAATGTTCAAATGTCTGTAAGTAAACAGTCCACTTTTCACAACAAATAAAAACAGAAAATAAAAATCAGAAATGGACGATAAGTCTGTATGCAAAGGAATACGCCTCCAAAACTGATGTGGAAAGTAACCTGTTGTAGATAATACTGAGGATCCCATGGCTGCAGATGATCCTAAAAATTAAGCATTATAATTTGAATGATTGTCAATGATATGTCATAAAGATGCTGAATTTGACATGAGTATATATATATATATATATATATATATATATATAACACACATGACACATGATTTACTTACTCAGCTGTGTGAGATATTTTGTTGGAGAAAGACTCAGCATCATCCTCTCCAGTTCTTCATCCTCCTCCATTACTATAAAATAAAATACATTTCATAGTGAACAAATGCATCAGTAGGCTTTAAGAATCAATATAAGCAAATTTTCATGGATTGTATTAACTCACCAGGCTGATCTGAGGCAGTAGTGGAAGGAACAGGTGATCTTGCAGAGGAAGCTGATGGTGAGGGCAACGGAGGAGGAGTGTTCTGATGGGTTCCGGCGTAAATGGCCTGATGGTCCTTTCCTGAAAGACACTTTGACTTTCCTGGGAAAAAACACTGTTTTCTTCATGATGCTTTTCTGAAATCATAATGTATTTATTAGCGTCTCAGCATAAGCATGCAAATACTTAAAGTGAAATAAGACAGTTAACTAAAGCATCAGTGATATATAAAACATTTATTTTAAATTGCCATAATATTCCATAATATTACGGTTTCTTAAATGAATAAATGCAGCCTTAAAGCACAAGAGACTTAAAAAAAATGTAAAGTAGTGTTTAATAAATGTGCGTTATTTAATTTTCATTATTTAAATTGCTTAATAAATGTACATATAAAAAGTTTTAACAAGTTTAACAAATTAAAAATGTTAAATTATACCATTAAATTGCACACATATATATATATATATATTGTAATTGAAATGTAATATATGTGTGTGTGTGTGTGATATTAATTACATTATAGGAGGACCAAACCTGCAGAAATTAAAGATGAATGAATACATATGTAAATGAATAAAAATATAAATAAATGTGATAATAGGAAAATAAATAAAGGAATAAATGACTTGATAAAATAAATATTATTTATTTTTAATGAAATTCATTTTTGTATTTTTTTTCTTTATTTTTTTTCTGCTTTTATACATTTGTACATAAAAAATATTTATTTGTTAATTCATTTTTATATTTGGTAAGCAAGACCAACCTACCTAATTATCATGCACGGCAAAGAAATGTAAGAATACAAATAAAAATAAATAAAATTTAAATAAATAAAGGGTAAAATAAATAAATCTGGAAATAAATACAGATAGGAATAAATAAATATAAATGAATATATAAATAAAAATAAAAGGAAAAAATAAATAAATAAAATTAAAAAGAATAAAAAAAAACATTAAAATATTAAAGCAAAAAAAAAAATTAGGGGGGAAATAATGCATTTATTCCTTTATTTATTTTCCTATTCTCACATTTATTTATCTATTTATTCATTCATTTTTAATGTCTGCAGGTTTGATCCTCCATTACATCTTACTGCACGATTAACATATTTTAAACATTATAGTAGTAACCTATAATAATATTATATAATATATATAATATGAAGTAACCTACATAGTAAGATATCAATGATGAAACATTCACCTTAACAAAGAAAGATACTCTTATTAAATAACAGCTGCATTTATAACGAGAAGTTTGGCTTACTGTTTCTTAACATCACAAACCATTCAACACAATTAACAATACGATTACATGATAATAGGCTATACATGCAATTTAAATGATAAAATATATGAATAATAATGTATGCGGTCACCTGAGGTAAAAATCTGTCTGCAGGTAGTTTAGACAGTAACAAAACAAAACAAGTTTGCTGACAAGTCCGGTAAACAAATATCTCTCCGATCGTAAAACGGGTTGACAGATGACACTACGCTTTTTAAATTCCCCGCCACGGAAAAGGCGGAACAGCGCCAGGAAGTCTACATGTGGCCAAAGGTATATTGCATCCGTAGTGTTAAGCACTACCATAGAGAATGAATGGGAAAAGTTAAGGGAAGTTAAGCTTACCCATTTTCGGCTCGCAGAAAGGGCCAGCCGCGTGTAGGTGTAGAGCGCTGCTAGCCAATAGGAACGGAGGAAATTCCAGGGAGGCGGGCCAGAAATAACACACGGAATTAGAGGTTCGATTCCCGTCTCGGCCACAAATACCATAAAATGAATTTGTAATAATTTTTAAATCTAGATACACTTTAAGTAGATTAACGTATAATAAAATAACTTTGTGCACAAAAATAAAATAAAACTTGTAATATTTGTTCTTGTGTAGGATGTAAAAAGTGTGCAATTAACTTAATAAACCTTTACATTATAATAAGGAATAGTTATCTTTAATATAGAAAACATTTGAATATGAATAATTGAAAAGAACATTTTGAACATTCAGTTTTAGACCTTTATTTGAGATATTCACATTATATTTGTATAACTATGTACAGAAATCCAATATATATGAAATATAACCAATAAACACCAAATAGAGTTTCATTTCATTTATAGTACGATATATACATATTATTATATAAAACTGAAAAGGGTAATGTATTAAATACTTATAGATTAAACAACAACAACATTAATAATAATAAAATCTAAAATTGTGGAGAACACAGGAAAAAACAAGAAATATTTTAAATTAAATAATTATGTACAGAGTTCAATATTAACAGGTATTATTATTTAGTGTTTACACATCTGAGCCAGATAAAATAATGCAAGTTAATAAAATTAACTTTAAAAACACACTGAAATACAATGCAAACAAGGACAAAACTTTTGGTATGTTAGTGAACAAATGGAAATAAATTGAACAATTTAAAATGATAGATTAAACAACAATAATAATAGAATCTAAAGTTGGTGAGAACAGGAAAAAAAACAAGAAAAAAATATTTTAAATTAAATAATTATGTACAGAGTTTAATAGTAACAGTAATTAACATTTAGTGTTTTTTCAAATCTGAGCAAGATAAAATAACAATGGAAGTACAGGAGGTGACGGAAGGCCCATGCTGGTCTCTATAAGCTCAGGCTGAGGTGGATAGCGCCACAAGGAGACCATATTCATGAGGTGTCTTACTGGGTGTGATCCTGGCCAGAGCCCCATGGACTCCATCTCTGTTTTCATCCAAATTCTTTGATGTAGAGAGCAGTTCCAGCGGCTAATATCCTGCAAGTAGCTAGTAACAGGTGCTTCTGTCTGTGCAGATGCCATTGATGCAGGACCTGTAGGTGCTGATTGTGCTGCAGGAGGTGGTACAGAGCCTTCACCCCGTGAAGAAGGCCTACTCACAGTAGCTGATGTTGATGGAGGCTGCGGCAGACCTGCAAGGAAAAGCACAAGGAGGAAATTAAAAACATATTAAACCAATGAATTTACATGATATGTATTTGATTGTCTTGACTACATTGAAGGACTGGAATCATTATTTATTCTATTATTCTATTTATTCTTTTATTTATTCTAGTAATGCACATTCTAATAATGTTCAAATGTCTGTAAGTAAACAGTCCACTTTTCACAACAAATAAAAACAGAAAATAAAAATCAGAAATGGACGATAAGTCTGTATGCAAAGGAATACGCCTCCAAAACTGATGTGGAAAGTAACCTGTTGTAGATAATACTGAGGATCCCATGGCTGCAGATGATCCTAAAAATTAAGCATTATAATTTGAATGATTGTCAATGATATGTCATAAAGATGCTGAATTTGACATGAGTATATATATATATATATATATATATATATATATAACACACATGACACATGATTTACTTACTCAGCTGTGTGAGATATTTTGTTGGAGAAAGACTCAGCATCATCCTCTCCAGTTCTTCATCCTCCTCCATTACTATAAAATAAAATACATTTCATAGTGAACAAATGCATCAGTAGGCTTTAAGAATCAATATAAGCAAATTTTCATGGATTGTATTAACTCACCAGGCTGATCTGAGGCAGTAGTGGAAGGAACAGGTGATCTTGCAGAGGAAGCTGATGGTGAGGGCAACGGAGGAGGAGTGTTCTGATGGGTTCCGGCGTAAATGGCCTGATGGTCCTTTCCTGAAAGACACTTTGACTTTCCTGGGAAAAAACACTGTTTTCTTCATGATGCTTTTCTGAAATCATAATGTATTTATTAGCGTCTCAGCATAAGCATGCAAATACTTAAAGTGAAATAAGACAGTTAACTAAAGCATCAGTGATATATAAAACATTTATTTTAAATTGCCATAATATTCCATAATATTACGGTTTCTTAAATGAATAAATGCAGCCTTAAAGCACAAGAGACTTAAAAAAAATGTAAAGTAGTGTTTAATAAATGTGCGTTATTTAATTTTCATTATTTAAATTGCTTAATAAATGTACATATAAAAAGTTTTAACAAGTTTAACAAATTAAAAATGTTAAATTATACCATTAAATTGCACACATATATATATATATATATTGTAATTGAAATGTAATATATGTGTGTGTGTGTGTGATATTAATTACATTATAGGAGGACCAAACCTGCAGAAATTAAAGATGAATGAATACATATGTAAATGAATAAAAATATAAATAAATGTGATAATAGGAAAATAAATAAAGGAATAAATGACTTGATAAAATAAATATTATTTATTTTTAATGAAATTCATTTTTGTATTTTTTTTCTTTATTTTTTTTCTGCTTTTATACATTTGTACATAAAAAATATTTATTTGTTAATTCATTTTTATATTTGGTAAGCAAGACCAACCTACCTAATTATCATGCACGGCAAAGAAATGTAAGAATACAAATAAAAATAAATAAAATTTAAATAAATAAAGGGTAAAATAAATAAATCTGGAAATAAATACAGATAGGAATAAATAAATATAAATGAATATATAAATAAAAATAAAAGGAAAAAATAAATAAATAAAATTAAAAAGAATAAAAAAAAACATTAAAATATTAAAGCAAAAAAAAAAATTAGGGGGGAAATAATGCATTTATTCCTTTATTTATTTTCCTATTCTCACATTTATTTATCTATTTATTCATTCATTTTTAATGTCTGCAGGTTTGATCCTCCATTACATCTTACTGCACGATTAACATATTTTAAACATTATAGTAGTAACCTATAATAATATTATATAATATATATAATATGAAGTAACCTACATAGTAAGATATCAATGATGAAACATTCACCTTAACAAAGAAAGATACTCTTATTAAATAACAGCTGCATTTATAACGAGAAGTTTGGCTTACTGTTTCTTAACATCACAAACCATTCAACACAATTAACAATACGATTACATGATAATAGGCTATACATGCAATTTAAATGATAAAATATATGAATAATAATGTATGCGGTCACCTGAGGTAAAAATCTGTCTGCAGGTAGTTTAGACAGTAACAAAACAAAACAAGTTTGCTGACAAGTCCGGTAAACAAATATCTCTCCGATCGTAAAACGGGTTGACAGATGACACTACGCTTTTTAAATTCCCCGCCACGGAAAAGGCGGAACAGCGCCAGGAAGTCTACATGTGGCCAAAGGTATATTGCATCCGTAGTGTTAAGCACTACCATAGAGAATGAATGGGAAAAGTTAAGGGAAGTTAAGCTTACCCATTTTCGGCTCGCAGAAAGTGTGTGTATTGCAGCCAATGAGTCAGTTATACAACTCGCTCGCCTGCACACAAATGCTGTTCGTACAGCGGCCCAGAAAATCTGGAAAAGAGTGTTAATTCTGGTTATTCGGCTCACGCCGACGGTGTTTGAGTGTAGTAAATATGCCCACGACCCAGTGTTCATTTCTACACACAAGCACAATTCCCCCTGTGCACCCCACAGAGCACACTCACATAAAGCGCGCACTTGCCGCTCGAGTGTTAAGTGTAGGAAATGTGCCCGCTCACGAGTGCTCACAACCACACGCTGTTCGCTCTGTCTCACACATTCAGGGTTCAGATATCGCCACTGCCACCGACCGTGTTTTAATAAAGAGTCCTGTGCCCGCTCCCCCGCGTTCACACTCTGCTATAAACACTCACGCGCGCTCTCTCAGCGCAATCCGGCCGGTCACTGCTATCAGCGAGTCCCCGTCTCACAGCACTGTCTCAGCGCGCACCGCGCGCCCGCCACTGCAGGTCCCTCGTCCCGCGCTATGCAGCGGGCAGGACTCAGAGGCCATTCGACCCCTAGCTATGAGTGCAAATGCATGGAAAGCTATTCCGGGTGTGTCGACATGGGTGCTGGACACGGTAATACAGGGCTATTCGCTACAGTTCAGTCGTCGGCCTCCGCGCTTTCAAGCCCGGACCGAAACGAAAGTGAACGCAGAAGCAGCCCATCTGCTGCATGCAGAGATAGCGAGGCTGCTGCGAAAAAAAAAAAAAAAAAAAAAAACAGGGCGATAGAGAGAGTTCCTCCTCTGACCGAGGCGGGCTTTTACAGCCGTTATTTCCTCGTGCCCAAGAAGGACGGCGGGCTCAGACCCGTATTAGATCTGAGACATTTGAACAGAGCCCTCATGAGACGGCTGTTCAAAATGCTTACGACCAGGCAGATCCTCGCGCTAATTCGCCCGAGGGACTGGTTTATATCTCTCGATCTGAAAGACGCGTATTTTCAAATCCAGATTATACCCCGTCACAGGCCATTCTTGAGATTCGCCTTCAACGGCCAGGTGTATCAATATACCGTCCTGCCGTTCGGCCTGTCCCTAGCACCCCGCACATTTACGAAGTGCATGGATTCAGCTCTCGCTCCCCTGAGAAAACAGGGCATGCGAATCCTGAACTATCTGGACGATTGGCTCATTCTAGCGCAGTCAAAAGAGGAACTCATCTCTCACAAGATAGCGCTTCTCAGTCATCTGGAAAGCCTGGGTCTTTCGGTGAACTGGGACAAGAGCTCACTTATCCCCAGTCAGTCTATTTCCTTCCTAGGAATAGAACTGGACTCGGTGGCGATGACTGCCAGGCTGTCAGAACAGCGCGCGCGCTGTGTTCGACACCTCGCCGCATCCGTCCAAAAGGGCAGATACCTCCCTCTGAAACGTTTCCAAAGGCTGTTAGGCCATATGGCATCAGCCGCAGCGGTCCTACGGCTGGGTTTACTTCGTATGCGCCCGCTACAATGCTGGCTGAAATCGAAAGTACCCCGCGGAGCGTGGGTTTCGGGCAGCGCTTGAGTCAGCGTGACTCAGGTCTGTGTCTCAGCCCTGCAGCCCTGGCTAGCGCCCGAATGGTACTGTCAGGGAGTGACAATGGGAGCCATCTCACACCGCAAAGTGGTCTCGACAGACGCGTCCAACATGGGTTGGGGAGCGCTTTACGAGGGCAGACCAATCTGCGGCCCCTGATCGGGCCCAGAGCGGAACCTCCATATAAACTGTCTGGAGATGTTAGCGGTCGAGAAAGCTTTGAAGCATTTTCTCCCATACTTGCGGGGACACCACGTGCTAGTTCGCTCAGACAACATGTCAGTGGTGTCCTACGTGAACCGCCAGGGCGGACTCAGATCCAGAGCCCTGCGCGCTCTAACAGAACGCCTCTTGGTCTGGGCTCAGGGCTCGCTGCGCTCGCTGAGAGCCGCGCACGTGCCCGGGCACCTGAACGACGGCCCGGACAAACTGTCCAGGGACAATGTTCCCCCAGGGGAATGGGCGTTACACAGCCAGACGATACAGACGTTGTGGCTCCGCTTCGGCGAAGCGAAATTGGACCTTTTTGCCACAAGTGAGAACGCTCAGTGCAAAAGGTTCTTTTCGAAGAGCAAGGACGCGCTGGCCCAGGCGTGGCCCAGTGTCCCGTTGTACGCTTTCCCCCCGATCTCTATGCTGCCTCAGGTATTAGCGAAGATCAGGGAAATGCGCTGCGCAGTGCTCCTCATAGCCCCGCACTGGAAGAACCAACCCTGGTTCCCGGAGCTGGTGAACATGTCAGACACAGCCCCGTGGCCGATTCCGGTGAGGAGAGACCTTCTCTCTCAAGCCCGAGGGTCAATTCTGCATCCCCATCCAGAGCACTGGTCTCTGCATGCGTGGGTAATCAACGAATATTCGTTGACCTGCCAGAAGGGGTAGTTAACACGACCTCGCAGTCCAGAGCCCCCTCGACGAGGCGGCTCTATGCGTCTAAATGGTCAGTGTTTAATAAATGGTGTACAGGGAAGAGTTTGAACTCTCAGTCCTGTGAGGTTCCACAGGTTCTGAACTTCCTCCAAGAGCTCTTGGACGCGGGCAGGTCCCCCTCCACGCTCAAGGTGTATGTTGCGGCGATTGCTGCGTGCGCCGACTCGGCGCGGCCGCGCACTTGGAAGAAACGAACTCGTTAGCCGTTTCCTGCGAGGCGCCAGGAGGCTGAACCCTCCGCGGCCACCTTCGGTTCCGATATGGGATCTGTCTTTGGTCCCGGAGGCCCTTAAAGCTTTTCCCTTCGAGCCGCTAGACTCTGTGGGTCTCAAATACCTCACTTTCAAAACCATTTTTCTGCTGGCCCTCGCCTCAGTAAAACGCGTGGGTGACTTACATGCGCTATCAGTTAGCGCGTCGTGTCTTGAGTTTGGACCTAACGACTCGTTAGTCATTCTCAAACCCAGACATGGCTATGTCCCTAAAGTGTTGGGTACTCCTTTCAGAGCACAGGTTATCTCCCTCTCAGCCCTGCCGCCGGCAGCCAGCGAGGTCGATAATAACCTCCTTTGCCCTGTCAGGGCGTTAAGGCTTTATATTACGCGCTCTGCAGCCTTCAGGCTCTCAGAGCAGCTCTTTGTTTCGTTTGGTGGGCGCACCAAGGGTCTCGCCGCCTCGAAACAGACGTTATCCAGATGGATAGTGGATGCTATCGCGACAGCATACGCGTCCAAAGACCTGCAGTGCCCTCTGGGCATACGGGCTCATTCCACCAGAGGCGTTGCCTCATCGTGGGCATGGTCCAGTGGGATTTCCATTTATGACATTTGTACGGCAGCAGGCTGGGCCTCCCCGTCTACATTTGTTAGGTTTTATAACCTGGAAGTTCCCGCCCTGCAGGCTAAACTTCTTGCAGTCTAAAATTCATGTTCATGCCCTGCTCTTCGCAGGCTGGATATTGGATTTGGCTCTTCTGGTCGAGCCGCACTTTCAGGGAAAGCTCTTATATACAGACCGGCTGTGCTGCTCTGTTTCTCCCTATGGGTGCTTATGTACATGTGTTGGCCCGCATTGCTGGCCACCTCTCTCCCCACTCTTCACTCCCCGGGTCCCCTCCCCCTGGAGTTGTGTGTGGATGCATGGCGCGCACGGCGTTGACAAAGGGTTCCCGTAGCGTAAGTTCCTTACGCAATACGAGAGAACCTCTCGTAAGAGAACGATACTTGGTTACTCACGTAACCTCGGTTCTCTCTAGAGAGGGAACGAGTATTGCGTTCCCTGCCGTGCTTGCGCCCCGAGCTCATGTCGCTTCATTCGACAGAAACCAGAGAGTTAAGCCTCCGAGCCCTGTTTTTATACGCTCTGACGCCGCCCCTTCTGGCGGGCTGTGACGCGCGAGGGCGCGCGCGCCCTGATTGGGCGTGACGTCACGCGGGGCTCACTGGTAGGCTTAAGCAGTTGCCGCGCGGCAGCCAATGAGCACGCAGTATTGCCCGCTCTAGCTCTGCTGTGCCGCCTGCTGCACTGCGTTGACAAAATATGAAAAATTAAGGATAATTTTTTGGCTTCAGTATCTCGAGAAAAGATGACTTTTCCCGTAGCGTAAGTTCCTTACGCAATACTCGTTCCCTCTCTAGAGAGAACCGAGGTTACGTGAGTAACCAAGTATCGTTTTCCAGTGGTAAAAGTGTTGCCGCCTGACTCAGCCACATATTGATTGAAGGTATCTGAGCAGTTGACCATAATAATAGTATAAAATTTTTGGCTAAATATATACAAAAATTTAATACACATTCTTTATCACGATCAAGACACAGTTCCAATTCAGAAGATATACTTTTGGTGACAAAACAAAAGTCTTTCCAATTATTTTTTGAGTAATTTTGTGGATCTCTTTCCAGTACATTTTGATTTTGTCGCAGTCCCAAAATACATGCATCACTGTGCCAATGTCTACCTTACATTTAAAACATAGCTGAGAACAATTGGGAAATATGCTGTGGAGGCGAACTGGGGTTAGATAAATCCTGTGAATACATTTATAATTTTGTTCATGAACCGAAATTGAAGTACTTTTGGGATAGATATTTGAGCAGACAGATAGCCACTCCTCATCACTAAAAATAGACCCCAAGTCCTTTTCCCATATCACCCTTAAAGAGTCAAAGGTTGAAAGACCAATATTTGACAGCAATGTATACAATTCAGAGATCTTTTTTTTAAGTGTACATGAAGACAAAAGCAGTTTTTCTATTTCAGTAAGATCAAATTGTATATTACCTTCTTTTAACTGTAACTCCAAAAAATGTCGAATTTGAAGGAATTTATAAAAATCTTTACTGGGGAGACTAAATTCCTGTCTTAGCTCCTGAAATGATCTTATTTGGCCATCATCAAATAAGTGACCCAATTCCGACACTCCTCTTGACCTCCAAGTCAAAAGGCCAATATTCTGTATGGGAGTGGGAAAATCGGGATTGAGCGTAATTGGAGACTTAAGAGACAACTTATTTGGGATGGATAAATATTTCTTAACATCCCTCCACACCAAAAGAGTATTTGTTACCGTAAAAATACTAGTCAGATGTTGAATTTTTTGTACATTATGAATAAATGGTAGGGAGCAACAGCCTGGGAAAGCATCTTGTGGATTCAATCCCAACCCAGCGTGAATCAAATCTGTAAATAAACCAACTTAACATGTGCTTAATTTGTGCAGCCCAAAAGTATAATTGTAAATTGGGTAGCGAAACCCCACCCAATTCCTTTGGTTTCATCAAAAGCGAAAGTTTAAGTCTGGGTTTCTTGTGATTCCAAATATACCTTGAAATTGAAGAGTTAATCCTCTTAAAAAAGTTTTTTATTTAGGTAGCATGGCAGATTCTGGAATAGGAAGTTTAATCTCAGAAGAATGTTCATTCGTATAACATTGATCCTGCCAAAAAAAGAATTTGGAAGGATCGACCAATCTGATAAATTCTGATTAATTTTTGTAATTAAAGGGGGATAATTGGCTTTAAAGAGGTCTTCCAAATTGGGAGTAATATTAATTCCTAAATACTGAAATCCAGACAGTGCAAGATGAAAGAGTGATTTTGAAATGGCTTCAGAGGGAGCATGCATATACAAAGCTTGAGATTTGTCCAGATTAATCTTGTACCCTGAAAAGTTACTATATTTTTCAATTACTGTAAGAATTACATCGGTAGAGGTGTCAGGGAATTTAAGATACAATAAAACATCGTCCGCATACAGCGATATACAGTGTTCCTCTAGACCTATTTTAATACCATGTATGCTACTATTAGTTCTCACAGCAACCGCCAGTGGTTCAGTAACCAGAGAGAATAACAAAGGCGAAAGAGGACAGCCTTGACGACAGCCTCTGCTTACTGAAAATCTATTAGACAACATTCTATTAGTGTTAACCTGAGCTATAGGATTAGAATATAGGCGTTTAATTAAATCAATAAAATGAGATCCTAACTGTATTTTATCTAAGACTGCAAAAAGGAAAGGCCATTCCACCCTATCAAATGCTTTTTCGGCGTCTAGGGATAAAATAAAAGCAGATTCCTTGGTAAAATTTAGGTGATCTATAATATTTAGAACTCTTCGAATATTGTCTGAACCGTACCTGGATTTCACAAAACCAGTTTGGTCTGAATTGACAACGTAAGGCAAAACATTTTCAAGCCGTCGAGCTAAGGACTTGGTTTTATAATCTTATAATCTACATTAAGTAAACTAATTGGTCGATAAGATGAACAATTTGTTGGATCTTTGTCTTTTTTCAGAAGCAGACTGATAATTGCCAATGACCAAGATTCAGGCAAAGAGTTTTTCTCAAAAATATTATTTATCACCTGCATTAAAATAGGGGAAAGCTCAGGCCAATACTGCTTGTAGAACTCTAACGGAAACCCATCTGGGCCAGGAGCTTTACCGGATGGCATTGACTGAATAGCATGCCAGATCTCATCCTTGGTAAAAGGGGCATTCAAAAGACTCCTAGCATCATCAGAAATACTGGGAAGAGAAATCTCATTTACATAATTAAGCAAAATCCTCATTTGATCCATGATAATCAGCTGTATAAAGGTTCCTATAGAAATCAGAAAAAGAAGTGTTAATGTCCTGAGGGTCAAAAGTCATGTTGCCTACAGATGTCTTAATTGCTTTTATAGTTCTTTCACTCTGCTCCTTTTTTAACTGATAGGCCAAAAGGCGACTGGGTTTATTACCAGACTCATAGTAGCGCTGTTTTGTATAAAATAATAATTTCTTGGTATGTTCTGTGTGGTCTAAGTTAAGTTTAGCTTTAGCATTATTTAATAAAATCCAATTAACTTGATTTGGCAAACGTTTACCGTAAATCCTCTAATATAGGCCCGGGCCTTTATTTTACTCAAGCGCATCGCGGCCCAGGCCTTTATTGGAAGGAGGCCAGAATTAGAGACAGGCCTTTATTTCTATTTGAGCAAAACGGACTACCAGTAGAATGAATAAAAACGAGATTTTGTGTCTATTTTAACCTATAAAATACTAGATTAATTTATTGAAAACGTACAGTTAGTTACCATATAACATTATGGTATGCATACAGAACATTAACAACAAATAAATATAATATAAATTATATTTTTTTGTGAAAAGCAATGATTCATTTTGAAACAGTATTTGTTCCAGCAGTAGTAACGTTAGCTCCACAACAGCACGCATATGTGCATTCATTCATTCATTCACACACTAGAAACGCGTGTCTTTTTGCGTGTAACTTACAGACACTATTGCGATTAGAACAAAGCAAATAGAACTGACCTATTTCTCAGCTGGATCCGTTGCTCCTCGAAATAATACTTCCAAGCACTTCTGAGGTAAATTTTCCAGGATTATTATTACTTAGAAAGATGTGTGTTATCCAGCTGATTGTGGGCGTTCAGGTTTGCGTGGATCACCTCAGATTATTTGCGTTTGAATAGCGCGCGCTCTCCGTAATTAAGATCAAAGTCAACAGAGTATTCTGAAACTCTTTTGCACTTAAGAAAAAAAGCGAGCCTATCGCGCCAGCGCGATTATCGATCCCAGGGGGTTAAAAAATAGATTTTCGCCAAAAATCCTCTTTGGCTCTGCAGCTGCCATGGTAAACAACATTAGCCTACCGGTGACTGAAGTCTCACGTGCGAGTCAAGAGCGAAGTGATTGACATGACCAGGCTACCGTAGCTATGGCTTGGATTCATTAGCAAACATTGCCCCCCTGTGGTATTTGCATGTTACTATAACAAGCATAATGTTGTGGCCTGCCCAGAAAAACGTTGGTTCTAATAATAGCCCCGGCCACTATTAGAGACCGGCCTTTATTTACCTCCGCCGACTGCGAGACCGGCCAATGTTAGAGACCCGGCCGCTAATGGAATACAGGCCACTATTAGAGGATTTACGGTATGTTGTTTTTCCAGGTGAGATACTTCGGCTTCTAATTCTTTGAAGGGTAGTTTCTTAATATGGAAAGTAGATTGTGCCATAAGTTTTTAAAAGAGACTTAAAAAACAGACAAAGACTGGCAAGCTATTCCATAGCATTGGTGCCTTCACCGCAAAAGCTCTATCACCTTTCGTTTTATATCTAGATCTTGGAACAGCCAACAATCCTTGATTTGAAGATCTGAGACACCTGACTGTTTCATGAGGTCTTAAAAGTTCTGCTAAATACTTAGTTGCCAAACCATGAAACGCTTTATATATCAATAATATTATCTCAAAAACAATTCTAAAATGAATTGGTAGCCAATGTAGTGAAGCTAAAACTGGAGTGATATGATTAAAAGATCTAGTTCGAGTCAGTAATCTAGCAGCAGCATTTTGCATTTTTAGCTCTCTGAAGCCAATGCAAACGAAAATACTTAGTGTCCACCTAAGTGTACTTGCATCTCCAGAACTTGTTGTACTGTATTGTTTTACTCAGTTCACACAGAGAACATGTAACAGGAACAGGAATTTTAGTATTGACCCTTGAGGTACAACAACAAAAGACAAAGGGTGTATAAACTCAGTTTTATTAACAATCTTTCAATACATAAAACACACACTATATATAGATGTATGCACGACTAGGAAGAGAGGTTAGTAACGTCTATATACGTGGTCCATGATCACGCTAGAGATAGCAGATGATTAAGTATAAATAAGCATATTAAGCAAGTAACACTACTGCTATAAAACCAGTGGTAAAAATATGGCACCCTCTAGAGGGAAGTGAAGTCCCAAGGTCACAGTTATCTCAACGCTGGTAGACGCACCACTAATAATTCTACACTCGTGTACAAATCACATCACACACATGATCACACTTTCATGAAAACAAGGGTTAAATAACCATAAACGTATGTGACAAAAGATACACAGGATCTGTTCAGATCACTGTTCAGGAAAGTTATAGCGAGCAGCCAGACCTTATAACCTAACCATTGTCTGCCTAATAACCCCCCCCTCCCCCCCCCGTTTCTATACAGGAAATAAATTAACAGCACAGCAACCACTCACGGCCAGTCCACAGTTCAAAATCACAGTACAAGGAAATCGCCGCCGTCTCTGTCTCTTCGTTCCTTGTGACGATGCAGGGTATCTCGCGCCTCCCGTCGACAGCGTTCCTTCACGGATGGTAACCGTGAAAACTCCACCCGGAACTGCGAGGAGGGGAAAGTGGATCAGTCAACTCTTCACAACAATATCGCAGGGTAAAGCCCACTCGTTCGCAAGACAGTCCCAAAACGACTTCCCTTTAATGCGAGGAATAGAGTGCGTTGGGATAATTCTTTCGCAGTCTTCACTGCATCCAAGTAGATAGTGACCGGCTCGTGGCTATCTGGGGAATCGGAGGCGGTGCAATACCGACGTCTCCGCTCTCGTGGGTTGCGGTGCGTGAAGTCGTGTTCGGGCTCCGGCTACAGGTCCCGGTTACCAGAATCCATCAGCTTTTATCCTCTCCAGCCACTAATCACAAAGGCTGCTGATTATTCCCCATTATCAGCCGCACCTGTGGATGATCGTCTCAAACACACACACAGACATGTGTACAACCCCGCCCCCCAGACAGTTTATTCAACATCTCAATTATGTGTAGCCCCGCTACATTTTCACCCCCCTTTAATAGGGCTCGTCCCGAGCACTAAGAGTCCAGTAATAGGGCATAATGTCCCATAGTTCAGTCTATGGTCCAGTTTGTCTTTTGCGACCTTCAAGGTCGGTAGCGCGCAGGAAGGTTCCCCCGGTTATCACGGGCCAGGTACCTACTAGGAGCACATGGCTCCGGATTTTGGTAATGTTCTGGGGCTGTGCAGGGATCTATCATTGGCTGTGGTGGGGCTATTGTGTCCTGAGCAGTCCCTACCATTCGCAACTCTGGGCCAGGGGCTTCATGAGAGGGGGCAACTGAGGTAGAAGAAAGAGGTGGAGTCACTATAGGGTTGGATGGTACGTTGGCTGGCTCTGGCAATGAGGTCGATGCAGGGTCGAGCCGATATGGTGGAACTGGCTGGATTAGTACCACAGGAGCAGGAGGCCAAAAGGGTTCTGGGCGATTGGCTATCCCAGGTTCGTATTCCCCATTCTGATGACTTTCTGCGGTGTCATTATTGATCGTCGGAGGGTCTCCAGGGCATGGCCTCAAATTGTTATGGTGGAGGGTTCGACACGGACCATCTTTACCCTCTGGTCGTATGGTAAACACTGTTCAGGTCAGGATGGGACTGCCCGACGATCACAAACGGTGCTGAGAGCCACCGTGGTGCAAGTTTACCTTGAGCCCTGCGACGGAAGTTTCTCATCAACACCCTCTCTCCTGGCAACAGTGGCAAGGTCCGAGTGTTCTGATTGTAATGCCTCTGGTTCCAGTGGTTGCGACGCTCTGCGTTGTTACGGACAGTTGCATAGGCTTGCAGAAGAGTCTGGTGGTGGCTTCGGACCCAACCCTCTAAACTATCTCTACGCTGGGGTTGTGCAACCTCGAACAACATATCTACTGGTAGCCTAGCGTGGCGGCCAAAAACAACGTAATGTGGAGTCATTCCGGTGCTTGCATGCGTGGTGTTATTGTAGGCCTGTAAAAGTGCTGGTAGCTGGCTAGGCCACTGGGCCTGGGACTGTGTTTCGATAGTACAAAACAGAGCTAGGAGAGTGCGATTAAACCTTTCGCATGCACCGTTCCCCTGTGGATGGTACGGGGTGGTACGCATCTTCCTACAGCCATACATCATGCATAGTTGCTGCACCAGAGTTGACTTTAACTCTGCCCCCTGGTCTGTGAGAATTCACTCTGGGCAGCCAAAAGGGAGGGTAAGTGCCGTCCACAGGACCTTTAATGTGGTAAGAGCCGTCTGATCCTTGGTAGGTACAGCCAGTGCGTATCTGGAGAACAGATCCGTGATGATCAGGATGTACTGGTACGTGTCAGAAGGTCTCCCAAGGGACAGATAGTCTAAGGCCACAGTTTCAAAGGGGTAACTAGAGACAACTGGGCACAGGGGGGCTTTTGGCTGAGCTCCTGATTTCCCAACTACACAAGTGGTACACTCTGTTGCCCATTTCCGGGCATTTGTACTCATCCCCACCTTTCTCAGCAATGAGACCATTTTGTCCCCACTCGCATGGGCTGCTGCCTTATGATATTCTTCCCAAAGTGGTCGGGCCTGCGCTTCTGGGATGATAATTTGCTTCACCGGTGTGCCTGTATATGGTTCCGCAACGCACCTCACCAGGGTCCCATCACACAGCTCAAAATGTCGCCACCACCGGAGCAAGCAGCGAAGCTGGGGAGACAGGATCGCCAGGTTATGGGCTACAGGGGGCTCATTGCTCACCTTCCAAGTATGTAGAAGTTGGAAATCAGGATCATCCCTCTGCCGTTCCCCCCATTGTTTTTGCAGGGTATGTGGTTCTAATGATGAAATGCATGCCGTGGTGTACACGTGGTGTTGCTCCGCTGCCTCTCCTGGCAGCCGTGACAGGACATCAGCATTTCGATTGGCTGTCCCTGGTCGGTAGCGTAGATTGTATGAATAATTTGCAAGTTGGGCCACCCATCTTTGCTCCGTCGCACCCAGTTTCGCCGTTTTGAGATGGACCAGAGGGTTATTATCGGTAAAAACGGTGACCTCAGCTCCCCACAAATAATCTGATCAACTTTTACAGGCCTACAATGTTGGCTATCCCAGGTTCGTATTCCCCATTCTGATGACTTTCCGCGGTGTCATTATTGATCGTCGGAGGGTCTCCAGGGCATGGCCTCAAATTGTTATGGTGGAGGGTTCGACACGGACCATCTTTACCCTCTGGTCGTATGGTAAACACTGTTCAGGTCAGGATGGGACTGCCCGACGATCACAAACGGTGCTGAGAGCCACCGTGGTGCAAGTTTACCTTGAGCCCTGCGACGGAAGTTTCTCATCAACACCCTCTCTCCTGGCAACAGTGGCAAGGTCCGAGTGTTCCGATTGTAATGCCTCTGGTTCCAGTGGTTGCGACGCTCTGCGTTGTTACGGACAGTTGCATAGGCTTGCAGAAGAGTCTGGTGGTGGCTTCGGACCCAACCCTCTAAACTATCTCTACGCTGGGGTGGTGCAACCTCGAACAACATATCTACTGGTAGCCTAGCGTGGCGGCCAAAAACAACGTAATGTGGAGTCATCCCGGTGCTTGCATGCGTGGTGTTATTGTAGGCCTGTAAAAGTGCTGGTAGCTGGCTAGGCCACTGGGCCTGGGACTGTGTTTCGATAGTACAAAACAGAGCTAGGAGAGTGCGATTAAACCTTTCGCATGCACCGTTCCCCTGTGGATGGTACGGGGTGGTACGCATCTTCCTACAGCCATACATCATGCATAGTTGCTGCACCAGAGTTGACTTTAACTCTGCCCCCTGGTCTGTGAGAATTCGCTCTGGGCAGCCAAAAGGGAGGGTAAGTGCCGTCCACAGGGCCTTTAATGTGGTAAGAGCCGTCTGATCCTTGGTAGGTACAGCCAGTGCGTATCTGGAGAACAGATCCGTGATGATCAGGATGTACTGGTACGTGTCAGAAGGTCTCCCAAGGGACAGATAGTCTAAGGCCACAGTTTCAAAGGGGTAACTAGAGACAACTGGGCACAGGGGGGCTTTTGGCTGAGCTCCTGATTTCCCAACTACACAAGTGGTACACTCTGTTGCCCATTTCCGGGCATTTGTACTCATCCCCACCTTTCTCAGCAATGAGACCATTTTGTCCCCACTCGCATGGGCTGCTGCCTTATGATATTCTTCCCAAAGTGGTCGGGCCTGCGCTTCTGGGATGATAATTTGCTTCACCGGTGTGCCTGTATATGGTTCCGCAACGCACCTCACCAGGGTCCCATCACACAGCTCAAAATGTCGCCACCACCGGAGCAAGCAGCGAAGCTGGGGAGACAGGATCGCCAGGTTATGGGCTACAGGGGGCTCATTGCTCACCTTCCAAGTATGTAGAAGTTGGAAATCAGGATCATCCCTCTGCCGTTCCCCCCATTGTTTTTGCAGGGTATGTGGTTCTAATGATGAAATGCATGCCGTGGTGTACACGTGGCGTTGCTCTGCTGCCTCTCCTGGCAGCCGTGACAGGACATCAGCATTTCGATTGGCTGTCCCTGGTCGGTAGCGTAGATTGTATGAATAATTTGCAAGTTGGGCCACCCATCTTTGCTCCGTCGCACCCAGTTTCGCCATTTCGAGATGGACCAGAGGGTTATTATCGGTAAAAACGGTGACCTCAGCTCCCCACAAATAATCTTTGAACTTTTCTGTAATGGCCCACTTTAAAGCCAGTAGCTCCAGTTTAAAGGAGCTATAATTTTGGTCATTACGCTCGGTGGGGTGGAGGCTGCGGCTGGCATATGCGATGACCCTCTCTCTTCCGCCTTGGACCTGGGCTAAAACAGCCCCGAGACCATCCAGGCTAGCGTCAGTGTACAATCTGAATGGAAGCTGGAAGTCTGCATAGGCCAAGATGGGGGCGCTAAGGAGGGCCTGTTTCAGATTATCAAAGGCCACTTGGCAACCAGGTGTCCACTGGATAGGGGCAGAGGGTCTATTGGCTTGTCCTTGTAGGAGTTGGTGGAGGGGGGCTGCTACCTTGGAGAAGGCTGGGATGAAGCGCCGATAGTAGCCGGCAAAGCCCAAAAATGATCTCACTTGCTTCACCGTCATAGGCGTGGCCCAATCACGGACAACCACCACCTTGTCTGGATCCATCGCTACCCCTTGGCTGCTGACGATATGTCCCAGATGATCATACACCTGTGCTCCCAGACAGCATTGCATCAGCCTCTGGAAGGTAGCTGGAGCATTGCAGAGGCCAAAGGGCATACGCTCAAAGTGATACAGGCCAAAGGGGGTGGTGAAAGCGGTCTTCTCTTGGTCTTCCGGCGCAACCTCCACTTGCCAGTACCCACTTGCGAGATCGAGGGTGGAATACCACTCACACTTGGTTAGGCTAGTGAGGGATTCCTCAATGCGAGGTAGAGGAAAGGAGTCTTTGTGGGTTATTGCATTCATTTTGCGGTAATCAAAATCTCCATGAGCCATCCTTCTTCTTGTCAAGAACCACTGGAGCAGCCCACGGGCTCGAGCTCTCCTTCACCACCCCGCTGTCCAGCATGCCCTGTAGCAAGGTCCTCAGTTCTGGATAGAGGTTTGGGGGAAGCGGGCGATAGCGCTCCCAGATTGGGCCAAAAACGAAGTCTTGCAAACTTGGGTTCCGACCATATTAGATCCCAAGCAATATGGAGAAGAGGTTGATCATGTGAACTTCATAAGGCGTCGCACAACACTATTTATAGGCAACATATTCATGCTAGAAGGCTTGTTTTTTCAGCGGGAATGCAATTCATCTGCTTAAAACAACACCAATTTGACCAATTGCATTAAGGCTACACTTCAACCAGGACAGTTACTGTAATGCACTTAACCATGACAAAAGCCACACCAAACAAATGGTTTATTTTTGTTTGCAAACATGTAACTGTTAAGTTCTTTCCATCGATCAGTTACTTACTTTCACATTTAAAAGATTTAATGAGGTTAACTTCTACCCTACATGTGGTCAGTCTGCACAAATACTTTATTTAAAGGGGCCACAAAAGCAAACAAGTATGTTGATCGGTATAGTTAGTAGTACTTTTTAATAAAGTATTATTAACTATACCGATCAACATACTTGTTTGCTTTTGCAGCCCCTTCAAATAAAGTAAAAAGACCAAGCATTCGATCTACATCATAGCCTCAGAGTGTTCGTCAGAGCGTCCACGAATCTTTGCCTTCCGACAGTAAGACCTGTATCCTTGTCATTGTTGATCAGTTCTCAAAAGTATGCCAGTTGATTCCCCTTAAGAACCTTCCTACTTCCATGGAGACTGCACACCTGATATTTAATCATGTTTTTTTCCCCGCAAATTTGGCCTTCCAGAGAATATAGTATTGGACTGTGGCCCACAGTTCATCTCCTTTGTCTGGAAATCATTCCTCTCCCGTGATTCTTGATGTGACTATAATCCCCAGATCAACGGGCAGGCGGAAAGGAAGATCTAAGAGATCTGTTGCTTCCTAAGAACCTTCTGTCATGGCCAACAGAAATCCTGGAACCAGTTCCTCGCCTGGGCCGAGTACCAGAGTCCTGCATGGGTCCGATTTTGTAAATCCGCACCGCCCGTACCCGCAGTGCTTAAAACAGAATCCGACCCGTTTTCCGACAGCAGCACTAATTAAAATCCGCACCCGACCCGACCCGCTTAAAATAGACATGACACCCGACCCGCACCCGAAATAAAATCAGTTTAGCCAATCACATTATAGATACAATTACAAAAATGTTTATTGCCAGGTCATACAGAAGTTATTACACGACCATTAACACAAGGACAACTTCAGCCAAAGCTGTCAAAAGGCCGGTACACTTTGAAAAATACTGTTTGATAGAACTGCTTTGTTTGTTACCACAGTTGTCTGCATGCTTCCTCAGCGATGAAGTTCCACTTTTGCGGCTGTCCAACACGAACATGCATGCAGCAAAGCCTTTCACAATATTTTCTTCAGAAAACTCCAAATTTCTCCCGCACACTGGACTTGATTTTTGATGATTTATTGTTGACAACTTTACAATCACCACTACGTTAGCTATTCTTTTCTTCAACTCCTCAGCATCCATCTCGACGACTGCAAGCAGATCGCGCGCGCGGTTATGAGGAATTTTTAAAAGTGAAAGTATAGCCTAGGTAACGTTATAGATTCCTGGGAGGGCGTGGCGCATGGGCACAAATAAACTGATGTGGATTTTAAATTATTTTATCAACTTGAAATACAGGCATATTTTTGTAGATGTGTTCTTAAAAATATGCATATTTTTACGTTTACATGTGACTGTTTTAAACCCGTGTCTAGACCCGTGTTTAGACCCGTGTTTCCCCCGTGTCCGACCCGACCCACACCCGTATCCGACACAGTTGGATATTTTTCACCCGTTTGAGCAAAATTTGCGGGTCACCCGCCAGGTACCCGAACCCGTGCAGGACTCTACCGAGTACGCTCTGAACTCCCACAAACAGGGATCCCTCAAACCTTAAGATGTTACAGTGGTTGACTAATGATTCCAGGAGAGTGAGAGAGTCTGGGACTCAGCTCATCAACATCTCCAATGAGCAGTTCGATGCCAGAAGGGTCATGCTGATGCTCCCACCAGTCGGGGTAAAAGGTATGACTCTCCACTAGAGATATCAAGCTGTGCCTGCTGTAGGAAGCTGAGTCCCAGGAACATTTGCCCCTTTTCCATCATCCGTGGGGTCAATCCAGCCACTTACTAGCTCCAATTACCAGCAAACTACAAGATTCACCCCACATTTCATGTATCATAAATATTTCAATAATAGGAATGATAATATATCGATGTGATGTTGAAAGAAACCAATATTTTCATAATGTGTGCCTCAAGATATAGACATTCTTTATCAACACATAGGTTACGTCTAATAAACTGCTGATATATATTTTTTTATATATTCTTCCAGAGAATTGCCATGCAGATTACACCAAGGAAAAGGATGTCAGTTTCAGATTACGATGGTGTTGGTGAATGCAGTTCCATCACTCCCCATGTGGTCTTCCTGTAAAACAAGCAAAACTTGATATAGCAGCCATCTCCACAGATTTGTGACTTCATAACTGAAAATATGCAACCATTTTCATGTTTCCTTCCGCAAGCTTATAAAGGCAATTAGTGGAGGGAAAACCCCTATGTGCAGAAAAACAAAAGCATGAAAGAATCACTGCTTGAAAACTTCAGGGCATCGAAACTGTGTCCTACAGCAGATCGATGGACTTCTCATCATAGATGTTATCTGACCTGTCATTGGATAGAACAGGAAACCCTGAAGAGGAAATCAGCTGCCTTAGAAGAGTCCGAGGATGTCACATCTGTGATTTAAATCAGGAAACATAAGTGAGATTGTCGCTGAATTCATCATCTCGATCACACAGATGGTGTGCAGTTTGCGGATATTAGTGCAATTCAAAAACCATAAAATGTCAATTCCAGACACTGTGCTTTGATCAGGCTGTAAATTATGACTTCACACCATTTAAAAGAAGCCATATTACTCCTCATAAATGTGACAAGACATTATTCATGAAGATTTCTTTAAGAATAACAGGAACAAAACATAATAAAACTAACATTTATTACAAATGTCTGTGAACAATAATTTTACAAAGTACAAAAAATAAACAGCAAGTCTTTTGCACATAGGCATCATCAACTGTATTACAATAAAAAGCTGTAATTTGAGGTATAAAACGATTACATTAAAGCATGTTTAATAAATACAGAATTAAACTACCAAAAACTACCAAATTGACATTCCCACAATTCACATTTGATGTATTTTTGTTGAAATAACTGTTTCTTCATAGTTTTTCTTAGGTTTTTTTTTGTTTTGTTTTTTCGAAAAAATTAGGGTACATTAGGGTTTTATGTTACATTTAATGTTGTTAAATTAATGTTTATTGCATTTTTTTTAAATTTCATGTGTGTTACCATGATGGTGTTTAGTGTTTGTGTGAGTGACACTGCAGCTTGGCATATCCTGCAGAAATCTCAAATTGATAGTTTTCCAGATGAATACAAACTGCTAAAAGCTGGTAAATCTGTGCCTTCCACTAGTCGACTACTTGCTCTTGCCCCAGAATTTGACGACTCTTGTCAGCTTATAAGAGTTGGTGGTCGTTTACGTCGAGCTGAAGGACTAGACCTGTCAGTTATACACCCTGTAGTCCTTGACCCACATCACTGGGTTACCAAGTTACTGATCCGAGACCACGACAGTAAACTCTGCCATTCATGACCTGACAGAGTCTTTGGAGAGATAAGGATAAACTTTTGGATATTGAGAGGGCGAGAAGCTAAACAACAACATTTGTGCAAAGACTGTCAAAAATGGAAGAACAAACCTTTTTAATTTTTTTTAATTTTTTTTTTTGCTTTTGATTGCAGTATTTTAGTGAATCTGAGACAAAATAACTCTTTTAAAACTTTACCTTGGTCTTTTCATCTGGAGAAACTGAAAAGTGTAGATTTTCTACCAAAGTGTAGAAGTGATCTTTGATAGCAATCTTTCTTTTAAAAGCTACATTTCTGACATTTGTAATACTGCTTTTTATATCTTAAATGCTCAATTACAGCATATGCTCTCATTGTCAAATGCAGTGAAATTCATAACATCAAGGCTATATAATTGCAATGCTGTAATGATTGGCCTTATTGGTAGATGTTACCTGAATTAAAATGAGGTCAGATTAAACTGTGTGAGAGTTTGGAGTCAGGCCTATACCATATATCCCCCCAAAACTGCACAACTGTAGAGTAAAAACTTTATTAATAGTTTTTTAATGAAAAAAAAAGTGATATTACATGCTTAAAAAATATATATATGTTACAAAAAAATCGCATTTTACTGTCTGGGGTGAATCAGGGTAACTGTTATATTTTTTGTGAGGTTTTTTGTAATATTTCACATGAATAGTATTAAAATAGTATTAGTAAAAAATAAAAAAAATAAAATATTTCCCTATTCCGGCTATGCCATGGGCCGCCCCTGGTTATGACAGTTCATTCCATGCATTTACACAATAACTTACATTGTACAGTGTTGCCCAATCTTCTTGAAAATCTTGAATTTCGTTTCGAAATAACTGAAAAGTTTTCCGTTTCCTACAAACTTAAACCCACAGTGTGTCATTCATCCTTCCAACGATGAAAACGAAACACAGTCTCCAACACAGCAAACTTTCACAACCTGTAAAATAAAGAGTGTGGTCTATCGATACAGAAAAACCATGTGTGTAGTAACACATTACAATAACAGCCTGAATAATCATGCACTAATATCTGAATTAATAATTTCTTCAGCACAAACTAATGAGTCAAAGCATGTACTACTCAAGAACTAATGAACTGAGAGTAACGTGAATTAATGTGTGAATAACAACTACCTTTACATGCTAGCAGGTGTTTGTTGGGAAATGTATGAATTGACACTTTCACGTTCTTTCTTGAGTAACTGTGGGCAGTTGTGTTAAAGAGTCTGACTTTTAACTCGCAGGTTCGAGTCTCATGTTTAACTCAAAAAGGATTTAAACAGTGAAGTAGGCTAATTATTAATTCAGGTATTAGTAGCCTATGTGATTATTCATGCACTGTTACTGTAAGTGTAACCAAACTAGATTTATTCATCTCTTTATTTTTTGTTTTTAACATTTAAAGCCAGTGTCTATATAGGCACACATGAATATACACAGAATATATATTCTGTGTATATTCATGTGTGCCTATATAGACACTGGCTTTACATGTTAAAATATATATATATATATATTTTTTTTTTTACAAGTATGAGAATAAATTATAGCATTCAATGATGGGTGTTAAACTTTGCAATCATTCGGACGGTAGTTGTTTCTCATGTGGACGTCTGTAAAAATATGTGCATGGCACGTCATGATAAAACCACATAAAACTCATTTCTGATGGTGATTTATTCCCGGTGTAGGAGAGTTTTGTGATCATACGAACCCGGGAACGCGTTCCTCAAGTGCTCGGTCGCACGATTGTCTGTTGTAAATAAACTGTCATATGCTTGAATAATAAGAATAAATTAATTTTTAATAATAATATCCTAAATATTATTTGATTGCTTAAATTTGCTGTATAAAAATAGAAAAATAGACACGCTAGGCCTATAGGTCTTTCTTGCATTATATCTCTCAAAACAATGAAATTAAAATTAGCGGAAATTAGCAGAAATTAGTTAATGCAGCCTCTTATTTAGGCTACAAGAGGTAATTATAAAGCTGCTTGGTTTACGTTTTTTAATATTTAAAACTGTATAATAATAGGCTACACATTTTAAAATTGAATTGCTTTTCTTCCTTTTACTTTTTGTTCAGCTCCCATTTGCTAAGGTGGAGCCGTGATGAAATATTGTTCTTGTAAATACTTTCCAAGCATTTCAGTAATAAAAGTGTAGCTACGTCTTTAAAATGCAAATTACAGCGAAGCGCAACAGTTACCCTACGGGACTCAAAGGAATTTACAGTTCTTGTAAACTGAGTGATGTGTATTCAGTTGACAATTAAATTAGGCTATACCATACCACCTTGGTTTGCACACATACACACAAAAAAAAAAAAAAAAAACGGTAGGTTATTCGGCCGGAGATTTTTACCCTTTGTTTTGACCCACATTTACTGTAGGCTACATTGCGGGAGGGCATTTTGAACGTCGTATAGCCTATCCAAATTAAATTAGATTTATATAGGCTACACTCTTATATTACTCTTCACTTTTATATTATTGATATTATGAAGAAATTTTAAATATCAATTGTAATTGTAAAAGCTTATCAGAGAAAGGGCACTGACTGTACCACATACCTCTACATTCCTGTCTCTTCTGTAAGTTCAGACACTTGATCACATATGCAGGTATGCACATGAATTTTTTGATTGATAGACCAAACCCACATTATAATATCACAGGAGGTGGAGAGTAGCGCCGGAAGTGAACTTCATATAAAGGTGCTTAAGAATAAACTGAGGATCCAGAGTTTGTACATCTTTCATTCAGGCAAAATGTTGACCTACAAGGTGATTGTTTCTACTAGAAGACAGATTATTGCTGAGACAACGAACAGCATTTACCTGACGCTGATAGACTCAAATGATCAGAGCAGTGACAAAATCCTGGTCAACAAATCTTTTTTTGGTGGTTTTGGTGTTTTTGAAAGGGTAAGAACTTTAAAGACTTGTTTATTTTTATTTTAAGTTACTATTATTTTTTATTTCCATTATTATATAGGATACATTATTGGTCAAAAGTTTGGAAACATTACTATTTTTAATGTTTTTGAAAGAAATCTATTATGCTCACCAAGGTTGCATTTATTTGGTCAAAAGTAAAAACAGTAGGGGAGAGCGGGGCACAACCTAACGCTTTTTGACTTTCTCAGTTTGTGTAAATCTACTTATGGTTCAGAGTATTTATTTTTTCCCACATTAATTTCCCACATGTCTAGTACAATTATGTGTTTTTGTTTTATTAATACAGTATATACTTTTTTCTTGATATAACCGGAAAGAATGGAAGTGAAATGTGACAACATGCCCCATAGGTGGGGTACATTATAACATGTGTGGGGCACATTGTAACATGACATATGGCAGCTTAAAATGTTTTCTGATCTAATAAAAAAAAAATATACAAAACAAACTAAAATATTTTCTAAATAAAATACAATTAAAAAACTTTTTAATATAAAATAATGGCAATTTTTAAAAATTAAATAGAAACTCATTTTTTGAGTTTTGACTATGAACACATTAAAACACAGCTATACAACATAGTTCAAAACAAATAAATAATTAGTAATTTCTGAACATTGACTCTCAGTCTTTATTCACCTTTTTCTCACGTTTTCTCAATAAAATTAATAAAAGTTTAGAATATAATAGCATATTTCTAATAGGGGCACATTGTAACGCAGTGTTACAACATGCCCCCGCCTGCACAACTGGGATTTAAACCCTGCTAGTGTCTTCTGCTAGTTAGCGAAGCATTAAAGAACTATCTCAACTGTTAAATAACATCTTGGAGATTAAAATAATATCAGATTTGTCTTATTTTAAATAAACACAAAAAATAGAGATGAAAAATTAACTTAAGTAAGAAATTTACTTTTGCTATGGTGTAATAAATGTCTATACATATCTTCCAAAAAAAATTTTTGGCAGATTTATCTTTTCTATATAGTGTTGATATGGCAACTAGTAAATACACAAAGTTTCGTCATCCAAGCATGTGCGGAAGTATTTAAAACAAGCGTGTTACAACTAACCCCGCGTTAGGTTGTGCCCCGCGCTCCCCTATAAGTCTATGTGTGAAATATAATTATAATTTAAAATAATGGTTTCACTTTAATATACTTTAAATTGTAATTTATGTGATCAGCATGGAATTTTCAGCATCATTACTCCAGTACCATTTGAGGGAACTCGTGCTGCGTCGAGAATTGACACATTGGGGAACGCCTTCGGCGTGACGAAGTGACGATCTTGATTGGTGTTGCGTCATGACGTCACTCGTGACGGTGATGCGGAAGCTATAAAAGGACGCCGGCACATAACCGCGTCAGCTTTCTGTCTTCAGCAAGCGTTCTGTGTGACTGTATTGTCTTATTTGGTGTTGTCTGTCTATCTCAATATATATGGCGAATAGAGAGAAACGACTCAGGCGGTGTGCGTCCCCTTGCCCACGCTATTTGAGCGAGGATGACACGCACTCGTTCTGTGTTGTTTGTCTGGGAGTGGAGCATGCACGGGCAGTGCTCGAGGGCGCTGTCTGTGCAAACTGTTTTAAGTTACCTATGAAAAAGCTCCGCTCCCGTTTGAGCCTGTTCGATCAATTAGATCATGCTTGCGTTCCCAGTGCATCAGGTCCCACGTCTGTCGAGGCAGCGCGCTGCTTGTATGCATGGGATTCGCATGTGGGGCTGGCATATAATACTGAGACAGTTGCGACCCTTTCTCAGTGTTTATTAACCAGCTCCACTTGTCTCGCGCACGGTTCGAAATTCACGGTTCTTCTTCCGACCGTGTTAAAGACCCGGCGTTTGATTTATCTGGCTCCGAGGAATTAGATATTCTCAACACCGAATCACGTGGATATGGGGATTCAATTCAATTCAATTCAGTTCAATCAACTTTATTGATCCCACAAAGGGCAATTAGTTAAGAGCAGCATGTATACAACAATACATAACACAAACCACACACATTATTCACAACATACAACCGTTAAAAAAAATATAAACCTTAAAAGCCTTAAAAGCTTACAATGACTTCAGTCAATATTAGGTTGTTATAATGTTTTTCACTTTAGATACTGATCCAAATAATTAGTAGTTCTTTTAGAAGGATGTAGTAACACTTGATTCATTACTAATGGGCTACCATTACCTTATATTAAACATTGTGCATTATAAATATTTATGAACCTGTACATAGTAGTTCTTATAGTCTTCAGTGAGATATGAAAAATAGTAGTTATTGATTAGCTAATAGTGAACTACCACATCCGACTGAGCGCTATTACTTACTAATTCGTTAATCAGAGTTTCTTGTTAGTTAATAGTAGTTACTAGAGTGTTACTAATGCATTACTCATTTGTTCCTGTGTAGTTATTCATTAATGAAGGAACAGTATTCAAAAGTGTTACCAACTTGTGTTTTCTGGAGCTGATATGGGGGCGTTCACAGGTTTGCGTGGATTGCCTCTGTCATTTGTGTTTGAATAGCACACGCTCTCCGTGGGCAGGGTCACATTAAAAATAATTAGATGAGATGAGAACGACTGACATCTCGCTCTTTTCTTACAGATTACATGAACTGAATTACTTCATTTAAAAGAAGAGAATTCAAGCTTCATGCCTGTGTGTCTGTATGCCTGTTTGACGCTGAGTTACAGTTAATTTTTGGACGCGTTTTAGAATTGACTTCACTATAGCACTCCTCCAATGGCTCTGTGTTAAACTGTGTTCTGTGTCTATTTTGTGAAAACAACTTGGATAATCTGCAACTGGTAAACATGTCAGCTGTGTGGACTCTAGTGGAGACATGTTTTTTGTTGGTTTGTTTTTGTTTGTTTGATGATTTTTTGGTTTTTCCACCCATATTACGTGTCTAATAAAAGTTGTCATTAAAGGAGTTCTCCTTCGACATCCATGTGAAGAAGGACTTTGAAGACATTGTTCAGGTTAAACTTGAAAAGGAGAAATACTATGGCAATTTTCAGTGGTTTTGTAAGCATATCACAGTGAAAACACCCTCTGGAAAACGCTTCGAGTTCCCCTGTCATTGCTGGGTAGAAAACAAAAAGGAAGTGATTATCCGAGAAGGCACTGGTAGGCTACAATCATTTTAAATGAAGCATTATTGTTTTACATTTTTAAACTTCAGTTGTTCAGTTGTTATTGAATCATGTCTTAAATGCCATCTTTTATATGTGTAAAATGTTTGCTATATATTTCTCTCTGCATTCATTTAGCTCGATTGCCTCAGGATGAAAGCAAATTGCTTAAAGAGAAAAGAGAAAAAGAACTGGAAGATAGAAAGGATCAATTCAGGTTTGAAGAAACAATTACATTCTTGAACAATATTCATTTGTTGCAGTTTTTTCTTTATTCCTCCCTATAGAGTTCAGTGTGCTTGACACAATAATATTATAAATATATTGTCACATATACAGTATGTTGTCATATACATAGGTCCGTAGCAGCAGTGTGTGTGTGTGTGTGTGTGTGTGTGTGTGCCACACTCATTATTGGACTCATTATGTTTTGTCATCACTTCCTTCATCACTCATTTGTTGTCACGGACACTAATTGTGCTCAGCTGTGCATTACCATCATCATCACCTGTATATATGTTCAGTTCTGTTCAATTTCATTGTCCGGTGTCATCTATGTTAAGTGTGTGTTGCTCTCCGTTTGCTATTCTGTTGGAGCTTTGGTGAATAAAACTGTGTACTGGATTGTATTCTTCTTCCAGCAACCACCCGTGACAGAACACCAGACCAAACAAGTGAACGTGTTTGTAGAAATCTTCTTTTCGGTTTTCCTGTTCAGTGTTCAGTCTTTGCATTTTGACCAAGGAGTCAGGTGATGCCAAAGGGAATTTGCCATTGTTTGCACACTCTTCCCCCTGCTAAACGCTGGTGTGTTAGGCTTAGACAAGGAGGATTTCTATTCATCTCAATGGAAGTAGAGTACTTGAGCTGGACGCTGACTTTGATATTTGCTCGATTCTTGACAGTTTTCCCCCTTTTTAACCAGTTACCTGAGCTGTAAATGCCGTGCCACTAATCACTCTGGAGAAGCAAGAAAATGGTTTTCTGGCAATGCTGACACTTTTTAGAGCATTCCCAAAAACAGCCCACTGGTAAAATATAAAATATTTTAATGATTGCTTGCAATTTATTGCATTTTTGTAAAAGAAAACCACAAGGCAGCTGACAAAAGTTTTGTAATTGCCTCTACAGAAAAAAAATAAAAACACTTCACCTTTAAATGTAATTCTTGATATCTGTCACATTAGACAAAGAAATGCCAAAAAGGATCAACATTTCTTTTAATAAACACAAGGTTTATAACTAACCCAGAATCAGGTAATGCAAAAAACAATGTAACAAACAAACAGTGTGCTGTGCACAAACAATACCGGACAATTAGGGAACTGAAAACAGAGAGCATATATGAACAAGATAACAAACTAAAAGACTAACTGGTGTGATGATAGACTTTTGGAAACTAAGACAAAGGACCAGGAAACTGATGATAAACTAAAAGTCCATGAAAGTGAAACTTAAGTGTACATGACAGTGTAATCGTTTAAGTAAATGTTGTAATTTCTCTTGTTGAAGATGGAGGGAGTGGCGCAAAGGCTTCCCTAAGAGCATGGATCATCTTCTTCCTGAAGTTCAGTTCGATGCAGCAAAAACCTTTGAGATGAATTTCAATGTCCTGAAAGCGTAAGTTTGTCATGGCCACAGTCCTTGTTGATTTGATATTGAGATTTTCCTCAGTTCTCCAGAATGAAATGCGTGCAAATAGAGTTCATGTCTATTATTATACAGTATGCACTCTTTTTCAGGATTGGGGAAGCATTTCTTGACAAATTTAAAGGTTTCATTCAATCCTGGAAAGGCATGGCTGATTTTGAAAATATATTGGAAGATTTTAATATCAAGAACACTCTACTAGGTTTGTTTCTTCATTTAAACAAACACTATATATCCAAAAAAAATCAATTGTTTTGAGAAACCATCAAAGCAGAGGCACATTTTTTCATACCTGTAAAGACAGTTGACTCAATTTTCCCCCTTGAAATCTGAACAGAGAAAGTGATGCAAGACTGGAGTAAGGATTACCTGTTCGGCTATCAGTTTTTGAATGGCTGTAATCCTGTCATGATCAGGAAGTGCATGAAAATTCCAGACAAGTTTCCAGTCACACATGAGATGGTGAAGAGCTTTCTGGAGAGAGGTTTCACACTACAAGAGGAATTAGAGGTCAGAAACATTAAGACATAAATCACTTGAACAGTCGGTCAGTTATCAAATTCAAAACTTGCTTGTATTCTGACATCCTTCACATAATTTGGTTTACATAAATGACTCAATGTTATTTAACCCATTAATTATTAGTTCTAAACTTTGCACCTGTAAACACGTGTACAGGCAGGAAACATCTACATAGTGGATTATGAAATACTGGAGGGAGTGCCAGCATCCAGCGATAAGGTGTATTTGACTGCACCCATCTGCCTGCTGTACAAGAACAGATTGGACCAGATTGTGCCAATTGCCATTCAGGTATCTGTCGCTTATAGAATCAGTATCAAATGAAAACATAAATTAAAAATAAAAGCGCCTTTGCTGGGAATTTACTTACCGAAGTAAAAATATCCTGCTTGGCTTTATTATATCTGAATCAGCTCAGTCAAAACCCAGAAAAGAACCCAAAGGAAAACCCAGAGGAAAAGCCAGTGGAAAAGCCAGAGGAAAAGCCAGAGGAAAAGCCAAAGGAAAAGCCAGGGGAAAAGCCAGAGGAAAAGCCAGAGGAAAAGCCAGAGGAAAAGCCAAAGGAAAAGCCAGAGGAAAAGCCAGGGGGAAAGCCAGAGGAAAAGCCAGAGGAAAAGCCAGAGGAAAAGCCAAAGGAAAAGCCAGAGGGAAAGCCAGAGGAAAACCCAGAGGAAAAGCCAGGGGGAAAGCCAAAGGAAAACCCAGAGGAAAAGCCAGAGGAAAAGCCAGAGGAAAAGCCAGAGGAAAAGCCAAAGGAAAAGCCAGAGGGAAAGCCAGAGGAAAACCCAGAGGAAAAGCCAGGGGGAAAGCCAAAGGAAAACCCAGAGGAAAAGCCAGAGGAAAAGCCAGAGGAAAAGCCAGAGGAAAAGCCAGAGGAAAAGCCAAAGGAAAAGCCAGAGGAAAAGCCAGGGGGAAAGCCAGAGGAAAAGCCAGAGGAAAAGCCAGAGGAAAAGCCAAAGGAAAAGCCAGAGGGAAAGCCAGAGGAAAACCCAGAGGAAAAGCCAGGGGGAAAGCCAAAGGAAAACCCAGAGGAAAAGCCAGAGGGAAAGCCAGAGGAAAAGCCAGAGGAAAAGCCAGGGGAAAAGCCAGAGGAAAAGCCAGAGGAAAAGAGCCCAATCTTTCTCCCAAATGATAATGAATATGATTGGATGCTTGCCAAGATGTGGGTGAAATCTGCAGACTTCATTGTACACCAGTTGGTCACGCACCTTCTCAAGACACATCTGATATCAGAGGTTTTTGAAATGGCCATGTACAGACAGCTCCCTGCAGTCCATCCTGTATACAAGGTACCTGTCATTCAATATCCAGTCATGATATTAGATTCAGGGCTAAACTGAAGACTGTGGTTTCACATATATGTAAATTTATTGATGAAGGGTTGTTGGTTCTCATATCCCTGCCTTTTTGTCATCCATGGTTTAATGTTAAATAAAAACCTCCAGGGAAAGACCTGGAAACCACTTTTGCTGTTTCAGGTTATGCTTTTAAATCAGTTTTTATTATTTAATGCACATGTTTAAATGCTTCTTACAGTTACTGAAACCTCATGTTCGTTTCACAATTGCAATCAATGCATTGGCCCGTGAAAGACTCATCAGTGAAAACGGGGTCATCAGCAAGGTAGCTTTACACCTAATTTAATATATCCCCACATAAACAGCATCTTGCTAGGATCCAAATCATTTCTATTCAAATTTGATCATTTAGTCTTTGTCAGACCTAAGTAGTTCCTAAATTTCAATAAGTCAAAGAGTAGGCCAAATAAGTGCTGAAAATATTTATGCAAAATATAAACTGAATTCTTGGTATCCACAGATTAGTAGCATCAATGGAGATGGGATAACTGAAGTGATTCAAAGGGCCATGGAGACTTTAACCTACGAGTCCCTGTGCTTCCCTGAGACCATAGAAGATCGAGGAATGAAAGATGTGCCCAAGTACTATTATAGAGATGATGGCATGATGATCTGGGAGGCAATACACGAGTAAGTGTAGCAACAGTTCAGATCCTGTACTACTAGTGCAAAAGTACAAATTAGTCCACATACGCTCCAATGAAAAGTTATTTTCATTAATTTGTCGTCTTTTTCATCTTCCTAGTTTTGTTTCTGCTGTGGTCGAGATCTACTATGAGAGCGATGAGACCGTTCAAAGAGATGTGGAGATTCAAGGATTTGTTCATGATGTTTTCTTTGGCATGAATAATTCTGACAGTGAGTACAGGTTTAACTTATCAAAGGCTATCTGTAAGGGTGGATTTCCTACAGGGGATCAGGCTGCAGGACTGCCGAATTACTAAAGAAACGTTGTCATCACGATGGTAGAAAAGTTTACATTTCTTGTCTATTACCACCCACTGCTACTTATACCAACGACGGAAATAAATACAGTTACAATAGCTTAATATGTGGGAGAGCGTTGCTATAGTGAGTGATAATATTGTATTGCGATAGGTAGCACTTCTAAGTCAATACCAAATCACAACTAGTTAGCACATTATTTGTAATTGAAAAGGTTTAATGACAAAATATGATTATGGTTACACTTAAAATAGTTATAAAATAGATGTATGAGATGCTAAAAACTTCTACCATTAATTGTACCCAGCATATATTGTACCCAGAAAACAATGACTTTGCAGTTACAAGAAATGTCCACATGGTTTTTAGATAATAAACTTTCCCTATAGGTAAAACTGAGGCCATTCTCTCTCATTCTAGTTGGCTTCTGGAAGCCTCTTTGGTAAGCTCTTCTGAGTGTAGGATGTTGCTAGGCCTCCTCTCGCGTTAGAAAGTTGTCATGTTGAGGCCTCCATCCTCAAGGCTCTATCACGCAGTGGTGCTGAGTTGTCAGGCTTTTGAGCCTCCTTGGCCACTGCGTTAAGACCATGGGCCTCTTCTCGTTATAGAGAGTTATTTGACCTCAGTTCTTTGAGCTTCACCTACATGCGGTTTGAGTTTATTAGGCTCCATTGAGCCTCCTCGAGAAGCTGTTTTTGGGCTCTCTGAGCCTCCTTAGCTGTTTCTAAGGTCTGTAGCATTGTTAGGCTTCTTCTCGTTATGTGATTCTTCCTGTCAGGCCCCTGTTTTTTAGTAGGCAGTTTTGTCAAGTTCTTAAGCTCCTTTTGAGCCTCCTTGGTTTCTTCTTTTATAAAAAACTGCTCCTCAGAGCTCCGCCTGGGGCAGCATTGTGTTGTTAGGTACACTACTTGAGCCTCCTTTGGGGCATCTGGGTTGGGAGTGGTCTATGATTTTGAACTAGAGCGTTGTTAGGACTCCTCTCACTATAGAGTCGATCTATTAGAGGCCTCCACTCCTCTGAGCTCCGCCCATTATTGTGTGAGGCTGCTAGCCCTGTTATGTAGCTTCCTTGACAGGCGTAGGACGTAGTGTAATCGTCCTATAAGCTCAGCAATATTCTAAGTAATTAGGCTCTCTGTGAGCCTCCTTGGCCACTGCAAGTGTTGTTAGGCCTCCTCTCGCTAGAAAGACTCATCTTACTAAGGCTTCCACTCCCTTGAGCTCCACTAGGATGTAAATTGTGAGTTGTAAGCTATCTGTGAGCCTCCTTGCAAGATATCCTGCACGTGGGGCTTAGTTAGGCCTCCTCTTGGTTTTAAGGGTTGGCATGTTGAGGCCTAGTTTGCTAAGCCTTTAGGCTCTCGTTGATCCTTCTTAGAAACTGAGAGCTTTGTTAAGCCTCCTCTCACTAGAGAGAGGTATCTTTATTTGAAAGGGGTCATATAAGGCCATTTTTGTACAAGCTAATATGATTCTTTAGGGTCTAAATTAAAAGTTTGTAATATACTTTAATTAAAAATTCTCGTTAGTATTGTAAGAAAACACTCATTTTACCTGGTCAAAAACAGCTCTGTTTTCAGCACGCCGTTTAAGTGCATGTGTCTTTAAATGATAATGAGCTTTGCTCACCCCGCCCCTCTGTTCTGTGGAGCCCCGCCCCTCTGTTCCGTGCGTACACCGTTTGTAATAATAACACAATAACCATAACGCGTTTTTCATTATAAACTTGGGATTATGAATTATATTGAGAACTTTGTACATAGAAAACATGCTGTAATGTATCCTGAGTGTAAACAGCCGCATTCATCGTGAAGCGTGCAGCAAGCTATTTGCAAAGATTAATATAAAGATTAATATAAAGGTTAATAAAACGTTACACTCACTTGTTCTTCTCGAGGTTCAGCAGGAACACGAATAGTTGGTACCGATCCTTTTTTCAGGAGCAGCCTCTTAGCAAAACCAGCTTTATACTGACCCTCGTTTGTAAAGCAGTCTGGTGTGTGAAATGATTTGCGCAAACATGAAAGCATTGATGTTGATCGTGGGGAATATTCCCTTCGAAAACAAACTCAGCCACTGCGTCTTCAGCGGTTCGGATTTAGGAACATCAAAATGATGCTGTGTTCGTTATTACACCCAATAACAGAACACCACAATCGCTGAGACGCCATTCTGCTCATAGACAGTGCTCCAGCGTATCAACAATGACGCGCGGACTATGATTGACAGCTCGCTCACGAGCGAGGGCGGGTCTGTGTTGAAACGCTGCTGTCAATCAACAATCGTGGGAGGGGCGTCCGACCATGTGACGTCACAAAATCGAACGGCTAGATTTGAGAGAAGGGAAAACATAAGAATATTTAAAAAAAACATTGGATGGATTTTTATCATTTTATGATGGTTGTGTACAGGCACTGCCAACACACATTTCAGTACAATCAACTTGTAAAAGTGCATGTACCATTATATGACCCCTTTAAGCCTCTTCTTCCCAGAGCTCGGCTAGGATAGCAATTGCGAGTGGTAGGCTTTCTGTGAGCCTCCTTGCAAGATGTCCTGAGGGTGGGGCGTTGTTGGGCCTCCTCTTGATTTAGAGTGTCATCATACTGAGGTCTCCGCTACTAGAGCTCGGCTAGGCGGTAAGGTAGTATGCTAGGTTGTTAGGCTATCTGGGAGCCTCCTTGGCTACTGACCTCAGTGTGGAGTGTTGCCAGGCCTCCTCTCATTATAAGAGTCATTGTATTGAGGCCTCCACTCTGTGAAGTTTTGTGTACCAGTTAGACTGGGTTTTAAGCTCTTTCTGAGCTTTCTCTGTTCTGCCAATGGGTTAGAGCATTGTTGTTTGAGGCCTCCACTCTTCAGGGCGGTCTGAAGAGATGTTCTGAGTGTTAGGCTCTCTGGAGCCTTCTTGGACGCTGGCCTGAATATGAACCTAGTTAAGCTTCCTCTCTGTAGAATAATCCTGTTGAGGCAGCAATGCTAGAATATGTTGTGTATGCGCGTGAGGTGCCAATGCGATCACTGGAATTTTTGTCCTTCTAAGAGAGGAAACTGTTTCTCTGTAATTTATGGTCAAACAGACAGAAGTAAGACATCATTCAAAACTGTAAAGCTTTTGGTAAATAAAGAAAACAAGCAGGATGCCGCCTTCTGCCATCTCGGTTTCCTTTCCGTGAACTATGGAGCGCATCACACTGAACCAAAACAACAATGAACCGAAACAATTTTTTCTTTCATTTTGTTAATCTGTAATTATTTAAGTGAAATATTTTTTCTCGTATAGGCTTATATATTGCATATTACCTACCATTCATTTTTTTCACTTAAATGTAGGCCTAGTTGGTGACATATCCTCTGAAAAACTAACGTCAGCGTATTGCCATTGCGACTTGATTACCTATGATGATGATTTAACAGCTGGGAGAGGGCATTTACTCAAGTTCGATGCATCAATGTCACATTTGCATAGGCCTTACTATTTTAATTTGTGATTTCAAATTAAACAGAATGATAAAATAAAGTTATTGCTGGTTAATGGCCATTTCAAATAAGCATTTCTGAATGATTAAATTTGATTTCGTTTTCGTTCCTGGTTATGTTCCTGTCAAAATTTAGTTTGTTTCCGGTTTTCGTTCCTTGAACCGGTTCGGAGCCCTGCTTAAAAGTAAAACATTTCCAAAAATTTACTCAAGTAAATGTAATAGAGTAAATGTACTTTACCCACCTCTGCATTCGCTCTCAGCATTCGGCGTGGTCTCACAGCTGTCAGAGACGAAATGAAAGCTGCTGCTCTCTGTATGTTTTTCCATTGTCTCTGGTCGCTTTCATATGTAAATTAAGCAAGCTTATTTCGTCCATTAGATCGAAAGATATGAAAAAGCCCATACATTTACTCGCTCATAGACCCTACCCTTGAAAAAAATCAGGACAGAAGTGGTTGAAAGTGGACAAAATAAATTAAAGGGGGGGTGAAATGCTCATTTTCACTCAATCTCCTGTTAATCTTGAGTACCTATAGAGTAATATTGCATCCTTCATATCTCCAAAAAGTCTTTTGTTTTATTATATTTTTTAAAGAAAGATAGGCTGTACCGAGTCTTTCCGGAAAAAAACGAGCGGCTGGGGGCGGGCCGTGTGGGCGGAGCTAAAGCTGTGCTAACACGCCGAGCTAGTGACAACACACAGAGACATTTGTTCAACAGTTTTACTCACCGTCCGGTTCCAACGCACGACCGCAAACCTTTATCATTGTGACTGGTCGATCCTTAAGCATTAGACGATCTGCAAATCCGTCGATCTGGGCTTTGTTTATAAAACAATCATCGTCGAAATGCAGGGAACAACAGTCTTACACAACTCCGTTTATGCTCAGGAAAACAAACTCCATCCACGGGTTCCTTAACGCTGGGTTCTTTGGGAATCTGTGCAGGGTTGTCTTAGCCTGGCAACCAAAAACACACTTCTTTGGTGACATTGACTTCCCAAAAGCCGGGCAGGGCGCTTTGATGGCGAACTGCTTTCACTCTCTTGCTCTGGTCTACGATTGCGCGCGCGCCCGCGGTCTTCCAGCAGAAGTGCCCTTAGGACCCATGTAAGGAAATTCCGCTCTATCTTACGTAAGACAGAGCCATACTCGAAAATAACTTTCCGAAACTTCTGACAAACCGGAAGGAGTATTTTTGGAACAAAAATACTCCTTCAAACGTACAACTTAGTTTTTGAAACTTTGTCCATGTTTAGCATGGGAATCCAACTCTTTACCAGTGTAAAAAACTCAGTATGCATGAAATAGCATTTCACCCCCCCTTTAAACACCAGGAGTAAACGGGAATGTGTCTCCATCACGTACTTGTGATCCAATTGACCAAAACGCATCTTAATACCAGGAGTAAACAAGGCCAAAATATCAGTGTTGGTCTGTGCAAGCATGCAGGATTGTTTGTATTCTTGTATATTCTATATGCATCTTTGTGTGTTTCAAGTCACCCTTAAATGTGTTCTGAAGTTAAATGCATACTTCCACTGTTTCCAGAGTTTCCAGAGTCTCTAGGAACTCGAGAGGAGTTAGTCAAGTACCTGAGCGTTGTGATATTCACAGCTTCAGCACAACATGCTGCTGTCAACTTTGGACAGGTGAGATTACGCACTACATTACACACAACAAGAGCATCAAAAATTGCTAGGCAACATTCTGGATAATATCTATAAGCTAATATCTGTGAGTAAACTTTTATGTTCCAGTTTGACTGGTATGGCTGGATCCCCAACAGTCCTACCACCATGCGCAAGCCGCCTCCCAAAGAGAAGGACAATGTGAATATGGAGTATATCATGGAGAGTCTGCCTGATCGTGGACGTTCCAGCCAGGCTCTAGGAACAGCTTGGGCCCTCAGTCGGTTCGAGAGGAATGAGGTTTGATGTTGATTCGGTCTGGATATACTTTCCACTTGAAATTGTAGCGAACAGTCTAGTCTAAATCAATGTGAAAAAGAATTAACCTGTTACTGGCTCAGGGTACAGAGCATCACCTTCGGATCACTTTGACCCGAAACTAATTTATTAATTTATTTATTTATTTATTTATAAAAAAACATTTAGTGTTCATCAGAGGGGTCCAAAACCCTGGGACTTTTGTTGCACTTGAACCACGAATACACAAAACAATTTAATGGATTTGAGGAGTACCGTGAATTCAAAAAAGCTCCACATAGAGCTATAAGGCCATCTAGTGGCAAGAGTCATGAAATATCATGTTATATATTTTTTTTTCCACAAGAGGCCGGCAAAGAAACCCGATGTATGATATTTTGAGCTGAATTTGAGCTGGGTATGCATGAAATTATGTTATTTTGAATTTAAGTTGAAAGAATGTGAGGAATGTGCTTAAATGACTATTTATGTATTATTTATTGACCAAATTTTAAGGTACTTTAAAGGTAAATAAAATAAGAAAATTACATTAAACAAATAGAAAAAAAATATCAAAATGAAATAAAATAAGCTTTCTGGACAAAAAAAAAATAAGTACAATTTTGAGGGGAAGATGTTACAAAATGCGAGTGAAGGATGAGGGGTAAAAAAAATTGTAGATTGTTTGCTTGCTACTGTGTATGTGTTCTGCGGCACTGCCAACATACAAGTATTTTCAGTCAGGTAGTGCAATTAATTTAACTGACCCTTCGCTAAGTCCCACTTTAAAAACATCATGTTTGGGGAGTAACAGAAAGTGTATCTATTCTTTTAATGGTGTTACAAGTTTAAAATATAAAATATTAGGAGCTCTGATCTGTTATTGTCCAGTATAAATAATACGTCTACTATACACTATATATTATGTGCCACATTTTTATGTGAACTTATTTTTCCCTCCAGCTTTTCTTAGGCACGTATCCAGAAATGTGCTTCACAGAGCAACCAGTGAAGGAAGCCATAAAGACTTTCCGCAAGAAACTACATGAGGTGACCAACATCATCAAGAGCCGGAATGAGGGATTAGCATTTGATTATTGTTATTTGTCCCCAGACAAAATCCCCAACAGTGTTGCAATTTGAGAAAATATTTTGCCAGGCCTTTATATAGTGTTAATGGCCAATGTGAGCTTGACATAGAAAAGGTATTCTTGTATTTGACTTATTTGCACGTATGTATGTTATCTGAGGGGTGATTGTCTGGTTCACTCCAGAAAGCAGAACAGTTTATTTGACTATATGCTTTAAAGGGCTAAACTTGTGTTATAATCCATTTATTATTGTCTTTCTTTTTTATTCTTTTCTTTAATCATATAAACTTGCATATTTATATATCCATACTATGGTATTCATTTACTCACCCTTTGAATCATTTATTCATATTCTTTATTATTCAGATGATCTTTTGTTTGTAGTCTATTTTAGATAATCATTTGACTTATTTTTTACCTTACAGTTATATTGAGATCTTACATCTATATTAATTTTGCATTGATTATCTTGTATACACATGCAGAGATGTTTCATGAATGCTGTAAAGGAAATGTTTTGAGATTGTGAACATCTCTGACAGCACTTCAAATGGTTGTTACATTTGCTTTTCTTTTTTTCGCCTGGGAGCTCTCATAATAAAATAAAGCTTTAATAAAATAAAGAGAAATAATGTTTTCCATTACATCTTATATCGAGTGATTGTTTTCTTTGTGAGATCATGACAACTGTTTTCTTTTTTCATCATAACAAAATTATTTTTCCCCTGATCTTTGCCATTTTATAAATGTTACTGTACGTGTTTACTGTTAGCCTGGCAAACCAGGCCTACATCAAGATGTTAGGTCTGGTAACTCACCATTGGCAGGGCTCAATCCGAGGGGTGGGATAAATGGTTGTCTTTCAAATTCCCTCTGCACGCAATAGGACAGCGCTTCAACCAACCAGAGCGTTTTCCCACCAGCGGAGCTAGTAGATTAAACTTTTGCCGTATCTGGTCATCAAAACTACGAACACATCTTTTTTAAGAATGACTTAAGTGCCGTTCTTTGTTCTTTTCTCAAAGAAAAGCTTAACTGCAAGTCCTCCAGAGTCGCGGCCAAAGCCGATTCGAAAGGCCGCTGTTCGCCAGCAGCAGCAGCTCTTCTTTGTTTTCAAGTCGCAGGGAATTCACACGGAACCGTCACAACTCTATCGTCATTATGTTAAGCCCACCCACCGACTCTATACACGATTTTATTGGCCTGACTAGAGTTTGGTTTTTCCCGCTCGAAAGTCAATGGAGAGTTGCTAGACTACCCTGGCTGTAAAATAAATTTTGCTGCCGCCTAGGGTGCGTCTAGATTTCTAGGCTAGTTTACTGTAGCTTTAGCAGTGAATTATGCCAGGCTATATATTCATTCATATTGTCTGTTCAGCTAAAGTTCAAATATGCCTGCCATGTTTTTAAAAAATATTATAATTGAATTCACTGCTGGATGAGTGGGAGGGAACTTTTAACTGTTATCTGAGGGGTGATTGTCTGGTTCACGCCAGGAAAGCAGAACAGTTTATTTGACTATATGCTTTAAAGAGCTAAACTTGTTATAATCCATTTTTGTATTGTCTTTCTTTTTTATTCTTTTCTTTAATCAAATAAACTTGCATATTTATATATCCATACTATAGTATTCAATTACTCATCTTTTGATTTATTTATTCATATTCTTTATTGCTCAGATGATCTATTGTTTGTAGTCTATTTTAGATAATCATTTGACTTATATTTACCTTACAGTTATATTGAGATCTTACATATATATTGATTTTGCATTGATTATCTTGCATACACATGCAGAGATGTTTCATGAATGCTGTAAAGGAAATGTTTTGAGATTGTGAATATTGAGCACTTCAAATGGTTGTTACATTTGCTCTTTTCCACTGGAAAGCTCTCATAATAAAGAAAGCTTTAATAAAATAAATAGAAGTAATGTTTTCCATTACATCTTATATCGAGATGTTGTTGTTTTCTTTTCTGATTATCCAAAAATACACATTTAAAGGTTATTATTCAGGTTATATAATTTAATAGACACTTTAATATAAATATTAAATAAGTAATTAATATTAAATATAATTGAGACACATATACTGTATTCCTACAGTATACTGTAGGAATACACCTTCTTAAAGAAATTTGATTTCTTTTCAATATTGACCTAAGAATTGTATTAATATTATTATTATATTTATTTTAAAAGTACATTTTTAAATAAAAACCTTAACTGGAAGAGAACGATGCTAGCAACACCAATGTGTAAGGAGCTCGATATGGGAAGATTTAGAATCAATATGCGGATTTGGAGCAGAATAAATAAGAGTAGAATAAATGGAGCAAACAAATCCAGAACATAATGCAATGAGGCATAGTCAAAAGGCAGGCCTAAGATGAAAACAGAGCTATCCGTCAAACCAGGCAAATACAATGAAAACAGTAACCCAAGAGACAATATCCAGTAAACAGGCACAATGGTCATAATCAGAAACATGAACAGCAGGCAATGGAATATGTTCGGTAGTGCAGTGAAACTGGCAATATTTCATAGAGTATACATGGAAATGCCATGGCTTCTCTTAGCTGTCCATCGTGAACGATGTTGACGCTTGCTCCAGGGATGGGGTGGGATGGTGGTGGTTCAGCAACCTTGCCGCTGGTGCCACTTCACGTGGGCATTGAGTCCAATCCTTGAGCCGCACACTCGACCGCAGATGGAGCAGGGGAAACCAGATACCAGGGGGGTACCAGCCGCCCCTGAGTGGTGTCTCTTGATTCGCCTCTTGGATCGTCGGTCTTGGTTGGTTTGGTGTATTTGAGAGACTGCAGTGGCACAGGTTACCTGCCAGGCTGATCTGTCGAGTGCCAGAGATTCAAGCTGCGTGAGGGGGATGTCCCTGGTGTAGTCCTTAAAATGCCGCTTTTGCCCTCCAGCGGAGCGTTTTGCGCCCATTAGTTGACAGTATGGTGTGCCCTGTCCAACGCAGATGTTTTTTGGCCAAAGCTGCTTCCATACAGATTGAGCCAGGGTTACTGAGGATGACTGTATGGGGGATTCGATCTTTCCAGGACAAGCTGAGGATCTTCTGTAGGCAGCGGATATGGAAGGCCTCTAGGTTGATGATGTGCTGGCGGTATGGGGTCCATGACTCTGCAGCATAAAGCAGAGTGGAGAGACATACCGCGTTGTAAACAGCGACCTTGGTACTGACCTTCAGGTTACAGTCCAAAAGATGATGAGGCATTATTTTTCCGGGTGTGTATTTCTGTGTCAAGGGAGCAGCATGAGGACAAAGTGGAGCCGAGGTAGGTGAAGTGGTCCACTGTTTTAAGTCGAACACCATTTATATGAAAACTGGGGGTTGTGGGGGCGGGGGTAGTGAGATAGGACATGACCTCGGTTTTTTGAGTGTTAACCTGTAGGCCAAAAGATTGGTACAGACTGGATATTGTGTTAAGGGCATGCTGCATAGAGTCCGGCTCCAGGCCCGCATAGTCATCAGCATACTGAAGCTCACAAATTTAACGTGTCTTTGTCTTTGTGTGGGCCTGAAGCCGACGGATGTTGAAAAGGCTTCCATCAAGTTGGTATTCCACATGGACACTGTCTTCATTAGGGTTGGGCGATGTCCCCTAAATTGGCAGTTAATTATGTTTACAGTAAAACATCGCGATGGACGATGATATCGGGGGAGGGGTGGCTGGGGGGTAATTTATAATATTATTATTAAAAACATACTTTTTTCCAATAAAATTTCAACAGTAGTAACTATTAGTTCCCTTTCGTTGTCACTCCGAGTTACGTCGGATGACGACGAATGGGGTTTCGCTTAGAAATCCTATCATCTTCGAGTATTAAAACACGAGCCAATGGCAAAGAAATGCCATGGGTCTGCGGAATTTGCATAGCGTAACTCCGCCCCACCCTGGGGGTATATAAGGAAGTCGCGAGCAACATGCAGATATGTTTTCGCTTCGGAGCCAAGTTCAGTACTTCACTCCACAAGCCTTTTGAGTGTCATCTCAAATCTCTTCGAGACGAGCGGCTCTTCAGTGTGTTGGTGTGACGGCGCTTTCCAGCGAGATCGCATTTCCTGCTGCTGATTTGTGCAGTAATCTGCCGACAGTGAGTGTGTTTCTCCCTGGGCGCTTCAGCACTCTGATGAGCTTTTCCACTCTCTAAAAGAGCTGCACGCGGCACGTCTTTTTCAAGACGGTTCGCCCGTGTATTTTCTGGATGTGTGTGCGTGTGTCATCTGCCTAACGGTCGCGAGCGCTGTTTTGCGTGTTGGGCTTAATCACGCTCGGCAGCGCTCGTTGATGAGTCATGTTTTCATTGCGGGAACATGACCATCGCGATGTTTATAGATCAAGACTCAATGATCTCCATGTGAGTAGAGTCCCCTCTGCCACACCCCAATTTATCTCTTCCTCGAGAAGGGATACTTTGGCTGGTGGCCAGGGTGATCTGAGGGTTTGGTGTGGCACAACAACCGACGAGTCAATTCCTCGGGCCACACCCCCCTCCACATCGCAGACCATGCACTCACAGCATCACAAGGCGGGCTTGATTCCTCTGGAAATGAAGTTTCGACTGCGTTGCCTCCCACGGGAGTGCCATCGTTGCCGGGACCGATCCAGAGCTGTCAGCCATGCTTTCCCGGGCAGCTGAAAGCATCGGCTGGAGTGGCCCCGCCCTCCCCCCGAGCGCTGTAAGCTTCTCCCGGACGTGCATCAGGACGCCTGCGCTGCGCGAGACTCCACGTGACTTTCGTGGCCCGCGGGTGTCCTCCGCCTTCGCTGCTTTCGATCGCACGGCGATCATGGTCTGCATGTTCCCTGTCACTATCGTGGCACGGTCATGCAGTGCTGTGTGTCGCCTGCGCCTTCGATGCAGTGCTGTCCCGGGAGTTCTGTCGAACCGGCCGCAGTGGAACGCTAGTCCTTCCCTGGCCACCCCTGGCAGAACGCGGAAACTCTAACCACGCCCCTATGCTGGGACGCTATGCCTCCCATGCCCGGCCTGGTTTGTTCCGCCACGCACACTGCCGACCTCGCTCAGGCGACATCAGCACCTGCGTGATCCTGGGTCAGGTGATGTCCACTAGTGTGGTCCAGACATGGGCTTAGCCAGGTTGATGTGGGGGTGTCTGAGAGTTCATTTTCTAAGCTCCCCCATGTCCCAGGCTGGGCTCCTTGGCGGTGTGGCTTCGACCACCTGAAGTAGACTCGGGTCCTGCACCGATGGTCATCCATCCGTGTGGTCTCCTTAGTCTGCTTCCCGCCAAGGCCCCCTCCATGCGGTTGCTCCCCTCGGGTCTTCACCGGCCCTGAGCAGGAGCAAGTCGCAGGAGGGCGGCGCTGCCCGTCTCCGCCCCTTAGACTGCCACGCCAGCCTAAGCAGCACTCTTGAGACGGGCAGCCTAGTCGGCGGTGTGGTTGAGGATTGCGCCCAACAGTCTTCGATCACTCTATAAGCAGGCACAGGACCTTCTGCACCGACGGTCATCTGTCCGTGCGGTCTCCTTAGCCTGCTTCCCGCCGACACCGCCCCTCTGCGTTCCTCCCCTCGAGCCTTCACTGGCCCACAGCAGAGGAGGTTGCAGGAGGGTGGCACCGCCTGTCTCCGCCCCTTAGCCGGCTAAACGCCATGCTAAGCAGCACTTCTGAGACGGGCAGCTTGGGGTTAGGGCTCAGTTCTTCTCAGGAGCTGGTAGCAGGGCCACTCCTTTCCCCGGTGGAGGGCCGGGGGGAAATTCTTGTTTCAAGAACAGATGTCCCTTCCTCCAAGCCCCAAGAGGCTCTGGATGACAGCACGCGCCGCCCACGGGCCACGCTCCTCTCATCCCCCTCTGTCGCCAGACTGAGAGCAGACCCCTGCCAGAGCACGCCCCCGTGGGACGCTGGTCCTCCCCTGGCCTCCTCTGGCAGGACGCGGCTAATGACCGGGCCCCCGCACCGGGCCGCTATGCCACCCACGCCTGGGCCGGTCATTCCGCCTCGCTGCACCCCCGACGGTACGTCTGTGGTTCGTATGACCCCGCTGGTGCACTTTCTGGAAGCCTGGCTAGAGCTTCCCAGACTGTCCCGCTGGGTCGCGAGAACCATCAGGCTCGGCTACGCGATTCAGTTCGCGCGATCTCCTCCCCGCTACAGCGGAGTCTGCTTCACTATGGTCGGTGGCAATGCCCCGGTCATGAGAGCGGAGGTCGCCACCCTACTGGCGAAGGGTGCGATCGAGGTTGTCCCTCCAGCCGAAATGAGGTCCGGCTTCTACAGCCCTTACTTCATTGTTCCGAAGAAATCGGGTGGGTTACGACCGATCTTGGACCTGCGCGTCCTGAACCGCTCCCTTCACAGGCTGCCGTTCAAGATGCTCACGGCCAAACGCATTTTCGAGTGTGTGCGGCCACAAGATTGGTTTGCAGCGATCGACCTGAAGGACGCCTACTTCCATGTCTCCATTTTACCTCGACACAGACCGTTTCTACGGTTTGCTTTCGAGGGGCAGGCATTCCAGTACGCGGTTCTCCCTTTCGGGCTAGCCCTGTCTCCTCGCGTCTTCACGAAGGTCGTCGAGGCAGCCCTTGTTCCCCTCCGGGAACACGGGGTTCGCATCCTGAACTATCTCGACGACTGGCTAATCCTAGCTCACTCTCGAGACCAGGTTTGCGAACACAGGGATCTGGTGCTCCAACACTTAGCCCGTCTGGGCCTTCGGGTTAACTGGGAAAAGAGCAAACTTTGCCCGTGCAGAGGATCTCTTTTCTCGGTATGGAGATCGACTCGGTCGCCATGTGCGCGCAGCTTACGAGCGAGCGCGCGCAGTCACTGCTGACTTGTCTTCGCCAATTCGAGGGCAAGAGTGCGGTTCCACTGAAATTATTTCAGAGGCTCCTGGGGCATATGGCATCCGCAGCCGCAGTAACGCCGCTCGGATTGCTTCATATGAGACCGCTTCAGCTTTGGCTTCGCGATCGAGTCCCGAGGTGGGCATGGCAACACGGCAAGCTCCGGGTCCCAGTGACTCCGACCTGCCGTCAGACCTTCACCCCGTGGTCGAACCTCAGCTTTCTACGGGCCGGAGTGCCCCTGGAACGAGTTTCCCGGCATGTTGTTGTCTCAACAGATGCCTCCACCACGGGCTGGGGCGCCATGTGCAATGGACATGCTGCCGCGGGCTCCTGGACAGGACCCCAGCGCCTATGGCATGTCTATTGCCTCGAGTTGCTGGCTGTACGTCTCGCCCTGCACCGCTTCCATGCGCTGCTCCGGGGTCAGCACGTATTAGTCCGATCAGACAATACCGCGACAGTAGCGTACATCAACCATCAAGGTGGTCTGCGCTCCCGCCGTATGTCACAACTCGCCCGCCACCTCCTCATATGGAGTCAGAAGCATCTGAGGTCGCTTCGAGCCATTTATATCCCGGGACACCAGAACCAGGCGGCCGACGAGCTGTCTCGAGTTCGGCCTCTCTCTGGAGAATGGCGACTCCATCCCCAGTCGGTCCAGCTGATTTGGGATCAGTTCGGCGACGCACAGGTAGACCTGTTTGCCTCCGACGACTCGTCCCATTGCGACCTGTTTTATTCCCTGACCGAGGGCACGCTCGGCACGGATGCACTGGCGCACAGCTGACCGCGGGGCCTCCGCAAGTATGCGTTTCCCCCAGTGAGCCTTCTTGCGCGGACCCTGCGCAAGATCAGGGAGGACGAGGAGCAGGTCATATTGGTTGCCCCATACTGGCCCAACCACACCTGGTTCTCAGAACTCATACTCCTTGCGACAGCACCTCCCTGGCCAATTCCTCTGAGGAAGGACCTCCTTTCTCAGGGACGGGGCACCCTTTGGCACCCTCGTCCCGGTCTTTGGAACCTCCACGTGTGGCTCCTGGACGGGACGAGGCAGGTTTGAGTACCCTACCACCAGCGGTGGTGGCTACCATCACTTCCGCTAGAGCATCGTCCACGAGACATGTCTATGCGTTGAAGTGGAACCTCTTCGTCAACTGGTGTTCTTCTAAACATCAAGAACTCACAAAATGCCCCATCAGTGTCGTGCTTTCCTTCCTGCTAGAAGGGTTGGAGCGAAGGCTGCCTCCCTCCACCGCCATTGCCGCACATCACGACGCAGTTGTTGGTAAGTCCTTGGGAAAGCACGACCTGATAGTCAGGTTCCTGAGGGGAGCCAGGAGATTAAATCCTCCTCGTCCTCCCCTCGTACCCTCTTGGGACCTCTCAGTGGTTTTAACTGCCCTGCAGAGTGCTCCCTTTGAGCCTCTGCAATCAGTGGAGCTTAAGTTCCTGTCAATGAAGACAGCGCTCCTGGTTGCATTGGCCTCCATCAAGAGGGTAGGGGACCTGCAGGCATTTTTGGTTGACGAAGCGTGCCTGGAATTCGGGCCGGCTAACTCTCACGTGATCCTGAGACCCCGGCTTGGATACGTGCCCAAGGTTCCTACCACACCCTTTCGAGACCAGGTAGTGAACCTGCAAGCGCTGCCCTTGGAGGAGGCAGACCCAGCCTTGGCACTGCTCTGTCCAGTACGCGCCTTTCGTGCTTACGTAGACAGAACGCGGTGTTTCAGGACCTCAGACCAGCTCTTTGTCTGTTATGGTGGGAAGCTGAAGGGAAAGGCTCTCTCCAAGCAAAGGTTGTCTCACTGGATAGTGGACGCCATTGCTTTGGCTTACCAGCAGCAAGGTCGACCGTGCCCCCTTGGTGTGACGGCCCACTCCACTCGGAGTGTGGCATCCTCTTGGGCTCTAGCGCATGGCGCCTCGCTAACAGACATCTGCAGAGCTGCAGGCTGGGCGACACCTAACACATTCGCGAGATTCTACAATCTCCGAGTAGAGCCAGTTTCTTCTCATGTACTCGCTTCAACTAGCCGGTGCTAGATTCTGCTCAGGTGTCTTCGCTTGCTCACCATTCCTCTCCACGGACGGGATACGTGCGATATTCCTCAGGTGAGCCTCATAAGCCCTGAGTCTCCTCCAGCACTGACGACGTCAACGCCAGAGTTATGCCACTGGCAGCTTTCGCGCTTGGCTAGGTGTCTCCATGTGCATGGTTCCCTTCGGGCGACCCCCACATGTGTATTCCAATGTAAGCCTCTTGAGCATGTGTCTTTCCCTTGGCAAGCCACCTTGCCACCCCTGGGGTTGAAATATTCCACCTGCGGCTGGACACCCCAGTGTTACTCCGTATGCAGCCCTTCGGGGTCATATGTGTTTTCCAAGTCCCCCCCTTCGGGTTGGGCATGATTGCATATTTCCACTGGATATGCTTCCCAGTGTACCTTGGTATTCCTGTGTTAAGTAGGACTCCTTCGTCCGTGCTAGTCTCACGACAGGGAGCTCAGACTTACGCAGGGCACTGGAAGACAGTCGAGAGGTGGCGTGATTATACGGGAACCCCATTCGTCGTCATCCGACGTAACTCGGAGTGACAACGAAAGGGAACGTCTCGGTTACGTATGTAACCCTCGTTCCCTGAGTAGGGAACGGAGACGTTACGTCTCCCTGCCACTTCCGCTGTACCGCTGGAACGCCTGAGCCTGCATGTTGCTCGCGACTTCCTTATATACCCCCAGGGTGGGGCGGAGTTACGCTATGCAAATTCCGCAGACCCATGGCATTTCTTTGCCATTGGCTCGTGTTTTAATACTCGAAGATGATAGGATTTCTAAGTGAAACCCCATTCGTCGTCATCCGACGTAACGTCTCCGTTCCCTACTCAGGGAACGAGGGTTACATACGTAACCGAGACGGTCCATAGACAACTAAAAACAAACATATATTCAGCAAACAATAAATAAGTTTCAATATGGAATTAATTGTGCAGGGCTTTTGCCGTGAGGTTGAGTTACCAACTCTTCTTCTTCTACGCCTTATCAGCACTCAGTTGGTGAGTCCGACGTGGGCTCCAATACGTTCACCTAGTTCTCTCCAAATATTTCTGTCCCGTGCCACAATTGAGGCTTGGTGTAAACTCATACTTGTCCGATATTCTATCGATCTTATCCATGTTGTCTTCGGTTTTCCTTGTTTTCTTTTACCATCTACTTTTCCTTGTAGTACTGTCCTCGCTATACGCTCTTCGTTCATTCTCAGCACATGCCCTAGCCACCTATGCTGCCTCTCATGTACTATTTGCACAATCGTTTGATGGCACCCCGTACGCTGTCGTATTATCTCGTTACGGATTTTGTCTAATCTGCTAACCCGGAGTATCTTTCTTAGGGCGGCCATTTCAAATACAAGGAGTTTTTTCTCTTCCGCTTTTTTAAGGGTCCAGGTTTCACAGCCGTATAGCGCTATTGGCTGGATCAGTGCTTTATACAAGCGCATCTTGGTGTGTATGCTGATCCCTCTGCCTTTCCATGTCTTTTGGAGATCGCCCATTGAACTGAGCGCTGTTGCGGTTCTGATGCGAATATCTTGCATACAGTCTCCATTTGCAGCTATTGTTGCTCCTAGGTACTTGAAAGTCTTTACTTCTGTGAGCGGTTCTCCTCTCAGCAAGACGTGTTGTTGTTCAATTACCTCGCCTTCTTTAGGTGTTGATCTTACCCGCATCCATTCAGTCTTTGTATTGTGGATCTCTTGTCCGAACCTGGTGCTCTCCTCATTTACGTGGTCGATTAATACTTGGCTATTTTGCAGAGTCTCAGCTATGAGACCAATGTCGTCTGCAAATCTTAAGTTGCTGAGCTGTCTTCCGCCGACACTTGCTCCGACATTTTCCATGTTTTGTCTGTCTAGGGCAAGTCTCATGATGTGTTCCAAATACAGGTTGAATAGATCTGGTGACATTATGCAACCCTGTCTAACCCCGACTGTTTGTTTAAACCAATCTGTTGTATCATGGCCCACGATTACTGCGCTCTCGGCTCGTTTATATAGATCTTCCAACAAACCGATCAGCTTTGGTTGCAAACCGTAGTGATGCAAGATCGCCCAAAGCGCTTCATGCCACACTCTATCGAATGCTTTCTTGAAGTCAATGAAGATCATGTACAGCTCGCCATTTTGCAATTTGGTATATTTTTCTGCCAATAACCTTAGTGAGAATATTTGCTCAATTGTACCCCGACTTGGCCTAAAGCCGGCTTGTTCCTCTGACATCAGCCCTTCAATACGTGGTTTCATCCTGCTACGTATGATTTCCAGTATAATCTTACTAGCGTGACAAATAAGGCTGATAGTTCTATTATTCTCACATTTTGTTGTGTCGCCTTTTTTAGGGATGACTACTATCAAGGACTGTGTCCACAGTTTAGGGAATTGCCCAGTTTTCCATATTTTATTGCAGATGTTGTGCATTACCTTAACCAGTGTCTGGCCTCCTAGCCGAATTAGGTCCCCTTCTATGCGATCGACTCCGGGTGCTTTGCGTTGTTTAAGATTGTCGATTGCCACTCTCACCTCCGACTCTAAAATATCCGGCTCTGTGTCATTGTGTAGACTCGAAGGCCAGAGTTCATTGAGCACACTTTTATCCACTGACACATTCTGGTTGTAAAGGTCCTTACAATACCTATGCCACCTAGACTTGATTTCATTTTCACTCGAAAGCAGCTTGCCTGTCTCATCTTTGACATTTGTGCTCCGGACTTTGAGTGCCAGTCCGCACGAAATCTCTTTTACCTTGCTGAATAGCTTTCGCAAGTCAGTTTTTCTACTGGCTGATTCGAGTTCTGCGCACTGCCACTGTGTCCATTCTTGACGACATCTAACTAGGCCCATTTTAATGTCTTTAGACAATTGTTTGTACTTGGGTTTTAGATTTGGATTGGCATTCAGCTGTGCCTTCACCTCTCTTCTTTGGTCAGTGAGCAACAGCACCTCTTCACTAATCCATGTTTTTTTCTTCTTCCTTACGAACCCAATTGTTTCTTTCGCTGCTTCTTGGATGTTAGAGTTTACTACATCTAGTGCTTTGTCCACATCTTCTGGTAGGTTCTCAAGCATGGCGAATCGATTTGCTAAGGCTATCTGATATTCAAGCCTCACAGTAGGCTGCTGGATCAGCTTTTCTATGTCGATTCTAGCTCTTGTTCCAATGGCCCGCTGGACTTGAAACCGTACCTTGATATTACTTAAAACTAAATTGTGATCTGTTGATCCGATCACTGCACTAGGAAAGCTGCGAGTGTCTGTGAACGAACTTCTCCATCTTTGATCTACCATTACAAAATCGATCATGTTTCTTGCACTGACAACTTTTCTGTTTTTACAACCAGGTGCTACGGGCGATGTTTTCTCGGGTGCTGCCCACGTCCACTTCTGTGTATCTTTGTGTTCAAACCATGTGTTCATAATACACAGTTTGTTCAGCTGACAGAATTGCAAGAGTCGTTGAGTTACCAACTAATGAGCATAAATCCTCTTTGTGTGCATGTGAGAGAGAGAGAGAATGCACACAGTACTTACATCTACTGTGTTTACGGGAATACTCGACTTGGCATTTTGATATATTTCTGTGTTTATTTGGCCATTTAGGAACGCAACCGAAGACAAAGGCTACTATGCTTGTCCGCGTTGCGCTCGGAGCGCGCACACAGCATCCTGTCAATAGCTTTTAATATTTATTTCCAATATAAAGCACATCCTGCTCTTTTCTTTCTCATTCATTCATGTTTTGTTATTAATAACTTTAAACAGAATCGTCAGCTGAAATATGCGTGGATTATCAAAAATACGACACATTTATAGAACATAAAGGGTCTCGGCAAAAGTGAAAGTACCAGCGGGTGAAATGTTTAGAAATGTCTCTTTACACAGCAAAGCACCCGTTTCAATAAAAGGATATATTAAAGTTTATGTAGCCTACTTTTACATTTTTGCTGCTGTTCTAAAATGGTTTTCGCCAGCTTGAATCCCAGTAGGTTACCACAGAAACGTAAGCGGCTACATGTAGTTGATTGCTGTGGTGACTCGTGACACTCGCGAACAGCACTGAACATGCACCTTTGCCGATACAACTTGAATATTATAATTATCATAAACTTTTCATTAACTTTGGTAGGCAGTACAACAAGGGAATTGTAATTGGCTGCATTTTCTGCAGAGAGCCGATCTCTGTTGCTGTGTCTTAATTTTTTTATCGAACGTTTGTTGGTAAAGGGTGAGAGACCTTGAGCCACAGGAGCCACAGGTTCCCAACCACTGGTGTACACGAATCAATAGATTAAATTACGTGACCATTTCACGAACTGCCGTGAGCCTGGGCTGGTCTGACAGGGTGGGGGGTGTGGCATCACGATGGTGGCTCTCCATCGTGATGTCGGTCAGCCATCACAACCCTAGTCTTCATGTCCCATGGCACGATGGAAGAGGGAGGTGATGGCAGAGAGGAGGATGTTAAAGAGCATCGGAACCAAGACACAGCCTTGCTTCACTCCAACGTTTACCTCGAAGGACTCTGACTGGAGTTCTCCCGTGAGCACTCTGGTTTGCATCCAATCATGCAGCTGCTGTAGAATGCTGAGAAACTGGGGTGGTACCCCAATTTTGGAGAGGTGTTTCCAGAGCAGCTCACGGTTGATGGTGTCAAAAGCTTTGCTGAGGTCAATGAAGGCTACGTAAAGGTCTTTGTGATGTTCTTGGCTTTTCTCCAGCAGCTGCCTCAAAACAAAAACCATGTCTATATCGTGGATCTGGACTCTAGGAAGCCACATTGTGTTTCCGAAAGCACAGCTTCCGAGATGTACTCAACCAGTCTGCTGAGCATGATCTTGGCCAGTACTTTCCCTGCGATGGAGAGGAGAGATATCCCGCAGACTGCTCTGTCTCCTTTCTGCTTGTAAATGACCACGATGTTAGCATCCTTCCAGTCCTGTGGGAGGGTCCCGTGTTCCCAGATGTTTTGGATCAGGAGGTGCAGACGACGCGTGAGGGTGTATCCTCCGTGTTTGAAAACCTCTGCAGGGATTCCATCGGGTCCAGCGCTTTTGTTATTCTTGAGCCCTGCAATAGCTTGCCGGAGATCTGAGTAAAGTGGAGGAGTGTCCAGGTGCATGGTTGGTGGCAGGTCTGGCAGATTATCCAGGATATGTAGATGAACAGGGTTGGTGTGGTTGAAGAGACTCTCAAAATGATTTACCCAACGGGCAAGAATCTCATGGCGGTCCTTGAAGAGAGTGGACCCATCAGCTGATCGGACTGGGGCAATCGCCCGCTTCCTGGGGGCGTACAATGCTTTTTTGGCATTGTAAAAGCCTTGAGTGTTATTTCAGTCTGCCAGGTTCTGGATTTCTTGCGCCTTTTGCACCCACCAGGTGTTCTCCATAGTCCGAAGGGCTCGCTGGGTTTCTGCTCTTGCAGCAGTGAAGGTGGTTATATGGGTGGGAGATTCAGGGCAGGACAGGAGAGCTTTGTGGGCTTCATGCTTGGTTTTTAGAAGTGACTGTACAGTACAGTTACAGTCAAACCAGTCCTGGTGATGTTTCCTTAATTGGCCAAGGACCTCTGAAGCTGTGTTATGAATAGCCTGGCGCAGAGCTGGCCAGTCAACTTATTCCTCCGGGATTATGTTGAGGTTTTCAGCAAGGAGCCGTCGGAGGTTGTTTTTGGTGGTGAGGCTGTTCAGCGCTGTACAGTTTAGTTTCTTGTTTGGGACTGTCCTCGGGCCACGAGGTTGAATGCTCATGAGTAGTTTGGATCTGACCATGAGGTGGTCAGTCCAGTCTAGTCAAGTCAAGTCACCTTTATTTATATAGCACTTTTTACAATACAGATTGTATCAAAGCAGCTGATAACATGAAAATAATACAACAAAGTTTTTTCTAGAAGAAAATTGCATCATCGTCCACCTTAACCCCCTGGGGTCGGCGGTATCGCTGGTGATACCAGCTCGCTTTTTTTTTTATCAGTGTAAAAGAGACTCATAAATACTCTGTTGACTTTGATTTTCCATAGGAGTTTCATACATCAATCGATCCTGTTAAGTGTGTATTATTTTTGTGTATACTCACAATAAAAACAAAGTGTTGTGCTTTTTGCCAAATAAAGAAAAATAAACACGAAGCGAGTTCTGCCTTCTCTCTGTCAGTTAAGTCCATTCTGAAATGCGTCTGAAAATGAACCATAACTCAGCGAATACTCAGTCAAACAGTCACACAGGCACACAGGCACGAAGCTTGAATTCTCTTCTTTTAAATGAAGTAATTTTTATAAAAAACAAATATTCTCAGTTTATGCAATATGAATGAAAAAAGAGAGATGTCAGTCGTTCTCATCTCAGCTCATTATGTTTTAATTTGACTTCGCCCACGGAGAGCGCGTGCTATTCAAACGCAAATGTGAGGCGATCCTGCAAACCCGTGAACGCCCACATCAGCTGGATAACACACACCGCGAGTTCACTTTCAGTCTCATGTACTTTACAACGCTGTGAGGAATAATAATATCTTGATAATAATCCTGGAAAATTTACCTCAGAAGTTCTGGAAGTTTCATTTCGAGGAGCAACAGATCCAGCTGAGGAATAGGTCAGTTATATGCTTTGTTCTAATCGCAAGTGTCTGTACACGCAAAAAGACTGATTGAAATATGAATCGCGTTTCTGTGCGTGAATGAATGCACAGATGCGTGCTGTTGTGTAGCTACAACAGCTGGCACAAATACTGTTTCAAAATGAATCGCGTTTCTGTGTGTGAATGAATGAACAGCTTTTAGCAAACTCTACTGCTATACTAAGATGAGTAAAAATCGACTACAAAAATCGGATAGATTATAAAGTTTTTTCTGTAAAATACTGCCACATCAAATAAGCTTATAATGTTGCCAATTTCTGCTCGTGTTAAATATATGTTTTGTCAAAAATAATCAACTAAGATGTTATAGTGTTTGTAACAATGTATGGGATATTCAAACTAATGAGTCCTTAACTTTGAAATACGTATGATAAAATGTATTTATATATACATACATACATACATACATACATACATACTGTGGCGAGGGGGGCGTGGTTTTGCATGGCAGCGGCGATCTTCTTCCCTCCCGGGTTTCGGCACCAGTGTGATGAGGTTCAACGTTGTAATAAAGGGAAGGAAGAAGACAGGCGAGACTGGGACACTCGTTTTTATTAAAATAAAAAGTTCAAAAGAGGAAGGTTGCGCACAGAGCGCGTTCACCGTGCTATCAGCACAGCAAAAACAAAACAATAATCCAGATTGTCTCGCGATGATTTCTCCGTGGAAAGCAGCAGCAGACGAGGTCCCAGTCCAACTCTCTCTCCCTCTCTCTCATTCCCGCCGGCTTATATCCGGTCTCTCCACGCCAATTACTGGAATCAGACACAGGTGTTCATCATCTGCACTTGACCTACTTACTCACCGCTCGGCTCCGTCCTCTCTCTCCCGCTACAGACTTCGCAAAACCACGCCCCCCTCGCCACACATAGGCTACATACACATATATATATAAATATATATATATATATATATATATATATATATATATATATATATATATATATATATTAGGGCTGTAATCAACCAAAGAAAATCTTGGTCGACTGAAGTCCTGAAATTTTCGACTAAAAATCGACTAAAAATGACGTTAGGGAAAAAAAACGTTAAATTAATTAGCTGCGCACTGTGCGCAGTACTTGGTAGCCTTGTTGTCCGCCTAAATGAATTATAAATAAACATAAAAACTAGTAGGCTATTTGCAGTATATTAAATCGTTTTTTACCTAATTATTTTGCACTGAAATGAGTCTGACACACGAGTCTGTCGGCTCTGCAGCGTTGCATCACGTGCATCTGCGCGCAATATCATAGCCTATGATTTCCGAAAATAGTACTGTTGTCAACTAGTGATATCATCACAGGAACTTTTGAGGAATATGCAACATAATTTAGACAATTGTTTTTGTCATATGTATTATAATAACTGACAGACACTATCATTTCATAGGAGTTACATAGGAGCTCAGCTTCGCGGCTGAGACACGAATAGAATCAAATCAAATCAAATCAAGTATATTTGTATAGCGCTTTTTACAATACAGATTGTATCAAAGCAGCTTCACAGTATTAAAATAAAATAATACAACAAAGTTTGTTTCTAGTGGAATTTATTAATTGATAGAATAAAATTAAATATCCCCAAAATATCCCCAACTGAGCAAGCCAAAGGCAACAGTGGCAAGGAACCGAAAAAACTCCATCAAGTGACCTAATGGTGTCCTAAAACTCCATCAGGTGGCCTAATGGAGAACAAAAAAAAAATAGACTATTAACTTAAAGCTTTTACTCTTAAACACAAAAGGCACGTCCACTATAATAAAAAAAAGAATGTTTATTAAACAAACCAGATCAAGTAATAATATTCAGCAAACCTTCTAGTAGCCTACTTTCTTCAATCTGTCTCTCTTCTCCAGTGGGTTTGGCTAATCCAAAAGAAGTGAAAACAAGGGGGGTGTTCTGAAGACAGACTATTACCTGTGAAACAGGGGTGATCTGAAAACACCCCCATTAGTAATTAGTGCTTTCCACCTGATGAAATAAACGCGACAAAACCATAGACTGTAAAAAAATAGGTAAAAACATGTTAATGACATGACTAATGGATGTTGTCGCTTCGAGTTCTGTTTTCAAAATTATGTGAAAATAGTCTTGCTTTATCGTTCACATAAAACATATATATATATAAAATACTATTTTTGTCAAAAATAAAGTCATCAACTAAGATGTTAGATGTTCCAATGTTGGCTATATTCAAACTAATGAATACATATGATAAAATGTAGGCCTATAATAATTTTTTTACAAAGAAAGAGTACACTTGAAATATTGTTGAAATTGTAATTATTGTTGTAATTGTAACCTTTTTAATAAAATAGCAAAACATATTTAAAAGATAGACGTAAGCAAAATCTTAAATGGTCAATATAAGTCTTCTTCTAAATATATCTTTTGTCCTTGCATTCATTCTTGTGGCTCAGTCAGTGTCACACCTGAATGAATGGCTCATTATGCAAGTAATTACACATAATGGGTGTGACATTGTATTCTCAGGTGTAAACCACTCCTCGTTCACGCCCCCCCCTCGCATATTGGCTTTCCAAGCAAAACCTGTCTTACACAATTTAAATCAATGTACTGTTTTATGTGAACGATAAAGCAAGACTATTTTCACATAATTTTGAAGCCAGAACACGAAGCGACAACATCCATTAGTCAAAAGTCTTGTGGACACATATTTAGAATGAGTTTTGTGGTCTTATTTCAGCAACTTTCTTTTTTTTTTTTTTTATAACCACGCATAAACATTATTCTCTTAAAAATACAAACATCTACATACATGTTGCTCACATATTATGGTAGCCCTGTTTGTGCTATATAGAGTGAATTTACACATTTGCCATTAACATGTTTATAAATAACTGAAAAAAGCACAAATGTCAGGGCATGTCAGAGCATCCCAAGGGCCCCAAAAACACCTCAGACCCCAGAGGGTTAAGTAAGGCAGATCAATAATATTGTTGAATAATACATTTCCTCAACTAAGCAAGCCAAAAGCCAAGGCAACAGTGGCAAGGAACCAAAACTCCATCAGGTGACAGAATGGAGAAAAAAACCTTGGGAGAACCCAGGCTCAGTCAGGGGCCAGTTCTCCTCTGGCCAACGAGCGAACAGTGTATGATTATGATCCAGGCAGCATTATAGGTCAGAAGTCAGATGTGGTTGTGTCGATGAGGCCTTCACAGGGCTGATGAGGCTGGCACTTCAGGGATGCGTCATGGATGGGTCCAGGTGCATGTCCACCATCTGATCTGGATACGGCTGGGATCCAGCTGACTTCAGTAAACAGGGAGGGACTGGTTGACACTTCAGGACTGCTTTGTCATTATGTCCAGGTGCAGGTCCTTCATCGGATCTGGATACGGCCTGGATCCGGCGGACTGCGGTAAACCTCGGATAAACAAGTCAAGTCAAGTCAAGTCATCTTCATTTATATAGCGCTTTTAACAATATAGATTGTTTCAAAGCAGCTTTACAGAGATAAACGTATAATTTAAGGTAACAGAGATTGTTTTGGCTTTATAGCGGTTCTTTAATAAAGTTATTTTCCAGCTAAAATTAGTTTTGATTGATTCACCTCCGTCGCAACGATCATTTGTTATTAAACGCTGATGGCGTTCACATGCGCATTAAGAATTGGTTCTATAGTTATGTGCGTTTGAATATATGTGCGCAGGTTTGTAATTCCCTACAAACCAAGCCTAAACAAAGTAGTGGTTTTTCCTTATAAAAGTGGAATTTTATTTTGTCACTTCGGGGTAGGTACGCGAAACGAATTTTCCCAACAACGCTCTATCTGTAGAGTGGTAAAGGGATCCTCCATAGGGAGAGACTAGTTGGCACTTCAGCACTGCGTTGTCATCGGGTCCAGGCGAAGGTCCTTCGTCAGATCTGGATACGGCCTGGATCCGGCAGGCTGCGGGAAAACCTCTGGATAAACAAAGACACTAAAATTAGCATAGATGCCATTCTTCTTATGATGTAACGAGTACATCAAGATTTATGGGAAGTGTTGCTGGTTCCGGCTGACCTAATCTATGCAGCCTAACATTGAATTATAGAAGTCTATAATGTATTATGTGAATGCTAGGTCAAAGAGATGTGTTTTTAATCTAGCTTCGAACTGACAGAGTGTGTCTGCTTCCCGGACAATGTTAGGAAGACTGTTCCAAAGTTTTGGTGCCAAATAGGAAAAGGATCTACCGCCAACAGTCGATTTTGATATTCTAGGTATTATCAACTGGCCGGAATTTTGAGATCGCAATAGACGTGAACGACTATAATGCGTTAAGAGCTCGCTTAAGTACTGTGGAGCTAAACCATTTAGTGCTTTGTAAGTAATCAGCAATATTTTAAAATTTATGCAATGTTTAATAGGGAGCCAATGCAGTGTTGACAGAACCGGGCTAATATGGTCATACTTCCTGGTTCTGGTAAGAACTCGAGCTGCTGTGTTTTGAACTAGCTGTAGTTTGTTTATTAAGCGTGCAGGGCAACCACCCAGTAGAGCATTACAATAATCTAGCCTTGAGGTCATGAACGCATGAACTAATTGTTCCGCATTTGTCAATGAGAGCATATGGCATAATTTAGATATATTTTTAAGATGGAAAAATGCGGTTTTACAGATACTAGACACGTGACTTTCAAATGAAAGATTGGTATCAAAGAGCACACCCAGGTTCCTAACCGACGACGAAGACTTAAAGGGATAGTTCACTTTAAAATGAAAATTCTGTCATCATATACTCACCCTCATGTTGTTTCAAACCTGTATACATTTCTTTCTTCTGCTGAACAGAAAGGAAGATATTTAGAAGAGTGTCAGTAACCAGGCAGTTTCTGGGTCCCATTGACTACACCGTTTGAAATAATAACACAATAACCATAACGTGTTGTTCATTATAAACGTGGGATTATGAATTATATTGAGAACGTCGTACATAGAAAACATGCCGTAATGTACCCTGAGTGTAAACAGCCGCATTCATCGTGAAGCGTGTAAGCGATTTGCAAAGATTAACCCTCAGGGGACCAAGAACGCGCCGGCGCGTTTTGCTCGTTTTTTTTTTTAGCAATGAAAAATAAACACAAAATGCTCTGTTAATTTTGATCTTTAATTTTCGTGTTCTACATCAATCGATCCTGTTCAGTTTCTTTTTTTTTTCTGTATACTCACAATAAAGATAAAGTGTTTTGCTTTTTGACAAATAAAGAAACTTTAACATGATGCGATGTCTGCCTTCTCTCTGTATGTAAACTCCCATTTGAAACGCGTTCGAAAATGATCTATAACTCCGCGAAAATTCAGTCAAACAGGCAAACAGACCCACGGGCATAAAGCTTGAGATCGCAGCTTTTAAATGAAGTCATTTATATAAAAAACAAATATTATCAGCTTCTGTAATCTGTATAAAAAGAGAGCGATTCCAGTCGAGCTTATTACGAGCTCATTGACTTTAATTCGTTCACGCCTACTCACGGAGCGCGTTATTCACAAGATAATGTGCTAAGCCATCTATGCAAAACAGGTAAACGCCCCCAAGCAAATGTATTAAACGCTTCAAGTTTCATCATTTCGTCACCTGCGCGTTGGGAAGATGACACGGTACACCGGTGCGGAAGCCCTTCAGTTCGTCCTGGATACTAGCGACGAAGAGTCCAGATTTTCATCAGAAGAGGAGCGCGACTACTCTGATGACGACCGTATGTATTTTGAAGAGCGAATTGATCCAGCCGTGGATAGAATTTCGGATGAGTAAGTATGTATTCTTACTTGCATTAGTTGACAAGTTATTCAAAACATGAGCTTACATATTATACAGGCTGGACTTGCCATCCAGAGTATTGACATTTGATATCTACCTTTATTCAACACGATCTAATGAAAGTGCATATCTATACCATGAATTTAATATCTTGTACCATTTCAACATCAAAAATGTTTTGTTTTGTTTTTTTTGTGTACATATGCTACACCCCTTGGTTAGGAAATTTGTATTTGTATGTGTAGCCTAAATGATATGTTTAGATCATTATGTATGAAAGATAGAATTTAGAAATTATTTTAGAAAGTAGGCCTAGTAGGCCCTAGGTGTTTAGATTATATTTTGACTATATAAATGCTGCCTCATTATCATTAACGATGCATACTCGCAAATATCAGTTTTAAATGTGTGTAAATGTGCTGAAATGTGTAAATATACCCAGTTAATGAAGTGCACAAATGTGTTAGGCTAATGTTTGCGGTGTGCCTCTCCGTTAATGGCCCATTGACACGCATATAGGCTTATTGCACACGTCTAAAATTATTTACATCAGTTATTCATTATAGACTAATGCTACTATAGTTATATTTATGTCATAATATTCTTCAACTTTTTTAAAAGGAATGTAGCTTCATCACTACCTCCGCCTGCAACTCGGAGTGCGCTTAGCAACACAGTCAGAAATCAGAAAGAGTAAGTACATATTTACCCACTATTTTACAGATGTTAGTTCAATTTTGTTTATACTTAGTGTTAATATTATGAGCCTGTATGACTTTATTATTTATTTTTGGAGATTGGTTGATGTTACATATGTTTTGTAACTTTTTTTAAAAGGAATGTAGCTTGTTCACTCTCGCCTTCCACTGCAACGAGGACACGCAGCAACAAAAATCAAAAAGAGTAAGTACATATTTACCTACTATTTTACAGATGTTAGTTACATTTTGTTTATATACTTAGTGATGATACAAATGCAGCCTATATGTGCCTGTGTGGCTTTGCAACAAATGTGTTGTTATGCATGCACAATATAACAATTATTGATTGGTAATGTTAATATAAAAGAGCTTATATTGTGTTGCTTTATCAGCATTGCTAAATGTCCATCAGTTATGCATGTGCTGGAATAGTACTCTGTAAAATATATGATAAAAATAGTTTTCAACTTTTTTTTAAAAGGAATATAGCTTGTTCACTCTCGCCTTCCACTGCAACTCGCAGGACACGGAGCAACGGAAATCAAAAAGAGTAAGTACATATTTATCTACTATTTTTTTTAACTACTACTTTGCAAAAAATGTGTTATGCATGCACAATATTACAATTATTGTTTGGTAATGTTAATATAAAAGAGCTTATATATTTTTTGTTTTATCAACATGCTGATTGCCCTGCCCTGACATGCTGATAGTACTTTGATCAACCTTTATTAACCTTTATTAATATTATTATTTTTATAGGAATGTGGCAAAGAGGGCCAAGACAAACATTCAGACGAGCAACAAGGAGTCCACTCTGTCATGGAAAACAGAGACTGACATTGATATGGTTCCACAGACTCTGAGCTTCCTGCCTGCCCGGGAACTTGGACCACAGCTGAGTTCTGCTGACACACACACTCCCCAGACTCTCTTCAAAATGTTTTTTACTGTGAGATACCTGCCTTTACTTTTGTTTATTTATCGCTTACAATTGCTTTGTTTATAGCCGACTGATTATTTATTTTGGTCACATTTGATTTGCTTAGAGCCCGCATCAACGGGGCATAAGCATTTACTGTGAGATACCTGCCTTTACTTTTGTTTTTACAAAATTACATTAAAACAGATTGAAAAACAAAACATTTGAATCTCCTCATTCTTTGTTCAGGCTGCCTCACCTGATGGCCCATTAGCACTTGGGGGAGCGTCTATGTCACACCCCTGGTCTGAATCTCATTAATATTGATGACCCATTACCACTCCCACGCATAAACCTCTTCTGACAAAAAAACTGTTTTACAATGTTTAAATCAATGTAGTGTTTTATGTGAACAATTAGGCAGGATGATTTTCACATAATTTTGAAGCTAGAACTTAAAGGGAAAACATCAATTAGTCAAAAGTCTTGTGGACACATATTTAATATGTGTTTTGTGTTCTTAAATCAGCAACTTTCATTTTATTTTTTTCCAATAACCACGCATAAACATTATTCTCTTAAAAATACAAACATCTACATACACGTTTCTCGCATATTATGGTAGCCCTGTTTGTGCTATATAGAGTAAATTTACACCTTTGCCATTAACATGTTTATAAATAACTGAAAAAAGCACAAATATCAAGGCATGTCAGAACATCTCAAAGGCCCCAAAAACACCGTGGTCCCCTGAGGGTTAATATAAATATTAATATAAAGGTTAATAAAACGTTACACTCACTTCAGTTCTTCTGGAGGTGCAGCAGGAACACGAATAGTTGGTACCGATCCTTTTTTCAGGAGCAGCTTCTTAGCAAAACCAGCTTTATAACGTTACTGACCCTCGTTTGTAGAGCAGTCTGGTGAAATGATTAGCGCAAACATGAAAGCATTGCTGTTGATCGTGGGGAATATTCCCTCCGAAAACAAACTCAGCCACTGCGTCTTCAGCGGTTCGGATTTAGAAACATCAAAATGACTGCTGTGTTCCTTATTACACCCAAGAACAGAACACCACAATTGCTTAGACGCCATTCTGCTCATAGACAGTGCTCCAACGTTCCAACAATGACCGCAGCGCGCCGGTCCGCGCGGAGTATGATTGACAGCTCGCTCACGAGCGAGGGCGGGTCAGTGTTGAAACGCTGCTGTCAATCAACAATCGTGGGAGGGGCGTCGATTTTGTGACGCTAGATGGATTTTTCTCATTTTATGATGGTTGTGTACAGGCACTGCCAACACACATTTCAGTACAATCAACTTGTAAAAGTGCATGTACTATTATATGACCCCTTTAAGACAGTATTCTAGGTTATTACATGTGGGAGTTTTTTGTCCAATAATTAGAATCTCTGTTTTTTTCAGAATTTACAAGTAGGAAATTACTAGTCATCCAATTTTTTATATTAGCTATACATTCCGTTAATTTTGTGAATTGGTAAATTTCGTTAGGTTTTGAAGAAATATACAGCTGAGTATCGTCAGCATAACAGTGGAAGCTAATTCCATGTTTCCTAATGATATCTCCTAATGGTAGCATGTACAGAGTGAACAGCAACGGTCCTAGTACTGAGCCTTGTGGTACGCCATACTGAACTTGTGATCGATAAGATCTCTTCATTTACTGCTACAAACTGATAACGGTCAGATAAGTATGATTTAAACCATGCTAGTGCAATTCCACTAATGCCAACATAATGTTCGAGTCTATTTAAAAGAATGTTGTGGTCAATAGTGTCAAATGCAGCACTAAGATCAAGTAACACTAATAGAGTGATACAACCACGATCGGATGATAAGAGCAAATCATTTGTGACTCAAACGAGAGCTGTCTCGGTATGACCGATGTCTATGGTACGGTCTAAATCTGGACTGAAAATCCTCACAGATATAATTTCTTTCAAGAAAGGAACACAGTTGTGAGGATACTGTTTTTTCTAATATCTTTGACAGAAAAGGCAGATTCGAGATCGGCCTGTAATTGACTAATTCTGTAGGATCAAGTTGCGTTTTTTTAACAAGCGGTTTAATCATAGCCAGCTTAAAGGTTTTTGGTACGTATCCTAGAGACAAAGACGAATTAATGATAGTAAGAAGAGGATCTATGACCTCTGGGAGCATCTCTTTCAGTAGCTGAGTCAGTATAGGGTCTAACATACATGTTGTCGATTTAGATGAATTAACGAGTTTGCAAAATTCTTCCTCTCCTATAGCAATAAATGAATAAAAAATTTCCTCAGGGAGACTAAAATGCTCTCCCTGATGCAATACTGTAGTAGACGGTTGCATAGTTATCATTTTGTCCCTGATATTATCAATCTTATAAGTGAAGAAGTTCATAAAGTCATTACTGCTGTGTTGCTTGGAAACTTCTGGGCTTGAAGCTTTCTTTTTAGTTAGTTTAAGCCACTGTTTCAAATAAATACCTAGGATTATGTTTATTTTCTTCTAATAGGTTAAATAAGCAGATCTAGCAGCTTTTAAAGCCTCTCTGTAAGTAATCGAGCTATCCTTCCATGAAATGCGAAATACCTCTAGTTTTGTTTTCTTCCAGTTGCGCTCCATTTTTCTGGCTGCTCTCTTAAGGGCCCGTGTGTGCTCATTGTACCACAGCGTTGGACTATTTTCTTTAATCTTCTTTAAGCGCAACGGAGCAACTGTGTCTAAAGTGCTGGAAAAGAGAGAGTTAAAAGTTTCTGTCGCAATATCGAGTTCTTCTAAGCTATCTGGGATACTGAGATGATGAAACTGATCAGGAAGATTATTGATAAAGCTATCTTTAGTGGCAGAAGTGATAGGTCTAACATATTACAACACGGAGTCGGCTTTGCAGCTTTGGCTAAATGTAATTTACATGAGACTAGATAATGATCTGAGATGTCATTGCTCTGCTGCAGAATTTCAACGCCATCAACATCTATTCGATGTGATAATATTAGATCTAGAGTATGATTACAACAATGAGTTTACAATGTCTTTAAATGCCAATCCCAGTGCATCTTTTTCATTATCTATGTGTATATTAAAATCACCAACAATTAGTACTTTATCTGCAGTCAATATTAATTCTGATAGAAAGTCCGCAAATTCTTTGATAAAATCTTTATGGTGCTCTGGTGGCCTGTATACAGTAGCCAGCACAAATCTCAAACGCGATTTATCGTTTACACTATATATTGCTATATTAAGCACCAACACTTCAAAAGAATTATATTTGAAACTAGACTTCTTAGTAATTCTAAAAAATATTACTATAAATTACAGCAACACCTTCCCCTTTGCCTTTCAGACGAGGCTCATGTTTATAACGGTAATCTTGCGGGGTGGACTCATTTAAAGTAATGTAATCGTTTGGTTTTAGCCAGGTTTCTCTCGAACACAGCACATCTAGATTATAGTCTGTAATCATATCATTAACAATAAGTGCTTTTGGATAAGGGATCTAATATTCAGCAACCCAAGTAGTATCATTTGGTCATTTGTATTATATCTGTTTTTTATTTGTTGAACATCAATAAAATTGTTACCCTTAGATGGGTTTGGAAGTTTTTTTGTATTCCTAATTCGGGGAACAGACACAGTCTCTATATGATAATATCTAGGTGAAAGAGGCTCTATGTGATGGGATTTAGCTGACCTTGGTGACATGAGACGGCTGGCAGACAGTCGGTTTAGCCAGTCTGTCTGCTTCCTGACCTGAGCCCCAATTCATCCTCTCCAATGAGCAGTTCGATGCCAGAAGGGTCATGCTGATGCCTGGCGAGCCAATGCTCCCACCAGCCCGTGTAAAAGGTATGACTCTCGACTAGAGATATCAAGCTGTCCCTGCTGTGTACACTGAAAAAAAAAGTGTGTTGGATTTACATGATTTGATAGTGAACAATCGGTCCCACATGAACCAATTAAACAAACATAATTTATTCATGTAAATTCAACATCATGGAATTAAGTAATTTTAAGTGACCTAATTAAGTAGTCTCAGTGAAATTTAAAAGGCTCCCTGATAAGATTCAGGTATTCAAATTCAAATATTCATTCATCCAATAAAACTTAATTTACTTTGTCACACAATTTAATTTCTAGACTATAGCCAGCTATAAACTAGCAATAGCACTTGCTGGCCTCTTAAGTACTAACATGTGCATGCCCCTCCAGCCAAAGCATTCACTATAAGAGTTGATGAATCAGTCCACAGACGAACCAAATGCTCCAATCTTCTCCACAGTGGTAACCCACTGTATTTTAAATGGTTCTAATAATTTCAATGTAATTGAACATTAAACACAAATACACACTATCAAGTCTTCCCCTTTTCTCATTTTCTCAAAAACATAAAATTAACACTTAATTTCAACATTTAGTCTCTATTAATTCAACCATATGCAAAGCATGCTGGGAACTAACAAGCACCACCCAGTTTCAGTTAATGCAACACAAATGGATTAAGTAACTTAAATTTTACATATATTTAAGCAGATTGAACAAAATTAAGTTTGGACAAAATGTATAGCAATTATGTTGCTTAAACAGTTCACGAATTCATTGTTTCCTTTTTGTCTCGTGTCGTTGTTATGTGTGTGTGTGTGTGTGTGTGTGGGCGTGACCGGGCCATTACATCTGATCAGCGACACAGATCTCGCTAGTGGCGCCAGCTGCAGTTCATCACAGCTCAACACACCTTCAAATACTCACCATTTTCTCCTCTCATTGTCAGATCGTTTGTTCATGTCTCCGCGTGCTGTCTCTTGTTTCCTGTTCCTGTTTGGCGTTCCTGTTCATTGCTGCTGTCTGGTGTTCGTGAGTCGGAGTCTCCGTTCAGTGTTGCTGTGTTCCTCATTCTGTGTCTGGATATTCTCACTCATTCACCAGCGGGCTTCATCACCTTCACCTTCATTCATCTGTGTGGTTCATCAAGGTCCCTGCGTCACTCATCGCCTCTGTGTTGCTGCTCATATCTTCACTCATTGTGTATACTAATAAAGAGACTGTTCACTCGCAATATTTGCTTCCTCATATTTCATCATGACAAGCTCATTTTAATTAAGCAATTTGAACAAGCAGCAAAAAAATTTTTTTTCAGATATAGACATTCTTTATCAATACATTGGTTAATATATATATTGTTCCAGAGAATGCACCCAAGTGCCATGCAAATTACATTAAGGAAAAGGATGTCAGTTTCAGATTACGATGGTGTTGGTGAATGCAGTTCTGTCTTCCTGTAAACAAGCAAAACTTGATATAGCAGCCATCTCCACAGATTTGTGACTTCATAACTGAAAATATGCAGCCATTCTCATGTTTCCTTCCGCAAGCTTATACAGGGAATTAGTGGAGGGAAAACCCCTTTGTGCAGAAAAACTTGATAAATCACCGCAAAGCATGAAAGAATCACTGCTTGAAAACTTCAGGGCATCGAAACTGTGTCCTACAGCAGATCGATGGACTTCTCATCATAGATGTTATCTGACCTGTCATTGGACAGAACAGGAAACCCTGAAGGGGAAATCAGCTGCCTTAGAAGAGCCGAGGATGTCACATCTGTGATTTTAATGCAGGAAACATAAGTGAGATTCTCGCTGAATTCAACACCCAGTGTAAGGTCTGTGCCACAGTTACAGACAATGGTAGGCATTTTGTTAAAGCCTTCCAAGAATTTGGAAATTTGAATGGAGGGCGACACAATTTTCTCACATTTTCACATCCCTACATTTTTCATCAGTGATGTAAACACTGGAACTGCACACCTTAAATAAAAATGGATAGTTGTCTGTAATATTATATAGTTTTATTTAATTTTAATATTTTGCACACATATAGTGATGGACAAACTCACCTGCCTGTCACCTTCTAGTCATCATGAAGACAGTGATTAGCTGGTTCAGGTGTGCTTGATTAGGGATGGAGCTAAACTCTGCAGGACATTGGCGTGCTAAAGCATCTAAAAGATCTAAATCATTACCTGAAATATACGGCCAATTTTATCAGTTGTCATGTCATCGTCCTTTAAAGTTATCGTCTTAGGACCCTTGAAAAGCGTGTACGTATCCATAGCTTTGACGTTCATGAAGTTTCACGACTGGATTTGGCATCCGCACGTGCTACTGGTTTTAGAATAGAAAAATAAAATAGAAAATAGAATAGAAAAATAAAATACGAAAGTAAATATGAAAAAATATGATAAAAATTGTTTTTTGATTTGAAAAGGGATATGGAATGGATGGAAGATACCCTGATTTCTTAAATGGCCTTTCCTTTTCTTGACGATTCCTCTGGTAGCTTTTGTTTGAAGGCATTAATGTTTGGTCTCCAAGAATCCTTCCTCATGGAGCCAACAACTGACAATGGTGGAGTATGCCCACAACGCATTACCAGTGTCGTCCACGGGCCTATCTCCGTTTGAGTGTAGTGTAGGTTACCAGCCACCAATTTTTCCCAGTCTGGAATCCGAGGTCGTGGTCCCCTCCGCTCATGCCTTCGTCCAGAGGTGTCACTGCACTTGAACTAGAGCCCGTGAGACTCTACTCCAAGTGGGGGCGCGCACCAAGGCTAAAGCCGATCGCCACTGGTCTAAGCCTCCCGTATACGTCGTTGGTCAAAAAGTGTGGCTTTCAACCAAGAACATTCCTCTCCGCTTCGTTTCTAATAAACTTGCTCCCAAATTCATTGGCCCGTTCACTGTCACCAAGATCATTAGTCTGGTGGCAGTCCGCCTCAACCTTCCTCCTGCGTACAGGAGGATTCATCCCGTCTTTCATGTGTCTAAAGTAAAACCCGTGTTTCGTTCTCTTATTAATCCGCCAGCCCCGCCAACCACATAATTTGGTCATGAAAAATGAATCTTAATAAAAAAAATCAAGCCATAATGTCTCACTTTTTTATAGATTTTTATTAAAAAATATTAATTTCTCTGCTGTGGAAGGACTTAGCCTACTTCTTTTTTTACAGATAATTTCTCCAGCCTTTGACAAACTCCTCTCACAAAAACCCACGAGGTCAAGATGCGTTGACTTCACTTTTATATAGATGTGCGATTGTGTGGTCTGTTCCCGACCCTGTCAATCAAAGAATTCAATCAGAAAATTCAACTGAAAATAAATACTGGTTTAGAAAATATTAAGCACGATTTTCAAAATTTTGTGCAATGCCACGTGCTCTAATATAGATGTTATTACATTTTTGTATTTTGCATGGATTAGACAACACAGTTCTGTTCCAATAAATAAAAAATCACACAGACATTATTTAGTAATTTAACATTATTTGATTTACTTTACTTTTTACATTACTTTATTTTCAACACAAAAATTAAGTGTTATGCTCTGCTCTGCCTCAGAACAGCTGTATTCTGCGTTTTTTGTGCTGGCTACCAAATAGTCTGATAAACTCATCCATGTCCAGGGACTTGGCTCTCCGTGACTCTACACTGAGCACTCCCAGGTTGCTCATCAGACATGTACATACCGTAAACACTGACGTGTCGTGGTGTCTCTCTCCTCCTGTTTTAAAAACGCGCAACTTTGCTTGCTTCTTCTTCGCGTGAGTCTCAAATCAAGCAGTAATTGACAGCGCTCTGGTCCAATGGTGCGGTGGGTGCCGTGGTGTCTCTTTCCTCCTGTTTTAAAAACGTGCAACTGTGCTCGCTTATTCTTCACGTTCGCGCAAGTCTCAAATCAAACAGTGATTGACAGCGCTCTGGTCCAAAGGTGCGGTGGGCATTTTCAGGTTGACAGTAAATCTAGCCCAATGGCCCAATGAGATTGGAGGGGGGGGGGGGCACCGGGGGGGGCAATCATATTCCAGGGGGGGCCGGTGCCACCCCGTGCCCCCCCCCCCTCTAGACACGCCCCTGGATTTATCTGACCTTGGTCAGATAAGGTGGCAATTAAATTACCATACGACCTTGGATTTTGATAAAAAACAGTAGGTTATTCAGACTGGGATTTTTACAAGGGTGGTGGGAGAAAAACAGACATTCTGGATTCAGACGGGAATAAATGAATCATCGACGAACTCCTGTAATTGATGAAAATACCTTACGGCCCCTTGAGAAACAATTACTGTCCGGATTCACACGAGTTCTGATCAATATCCTAACCAACACGATTTCCGTCATCGTCTAAATTGTATTACTTTTGTTTAGAATTGATTGTTTTTGTTCTTGTAAGAGATCATTGTATGTGCAATTTCAGAGAAAAGTAGGCTACAAATGCAAACATCTCACCATCTATTTCTGCACTGACATACACTAAAATAAATCCTTTTTTTATTTTTTATTTATGCATTTCAATTAATAGTAAAATTCCAATTTTTAAATGGTAAAAGGCTGACCAGAGACCTCATAAGCAAGAGAGATAGCCTCGACTACCCACTAGTCGACTACTGGCTAGAAGGAAAACTTTTTCTAAAGTCAGAAACTTTTCCTAAACTGTATCAAGGGTTTGGAAGGGAGCCACAGATAAGCCTTATAAAACAATAGTCAGGTCTCAAGCAGGAACCCTGGCACGACGGAAAGGTGTTATTAGAGGGTTCCTCCCCAAAGATGCACCATTTAAAGGGATATGGCAAGCCGCTATGGCCACCATGTAAACCTTTAATGTGGAAGGGGAAAGCCCTGCTGAAAAGCGATCTTGTAGAACCTCTAGTACTGAACCCACCGGCCAGTCAACTGGATCCCATTGTCACATACTGCACCAAGAAGTGAAAACCTTACACTTCAGGGCGTAAAGTTTCCTCATGGACGGAGCTCTGGACTGAATTATGGTCTCTACAACCTCGGTTGAGAGACCAGAGTCTATGAGTTGAGCCCCCTCAGAGGCCAAACCCACAGATCTCTGGGCGGGGGTGAAAGATTGTGCCTCCCACCTGAGATAGAAGATCCTGCCTGACCAGAATCTCCAAAGAAGAGCCATTGAGGAGGGACACTAGGTCTGAGAACCATATATGGCTCGGCCAGTTCGGCGCTACTCGCAGTAGACTAATTCTGTCCCAGCAGACCTTCTCCAGAACTCCTGGGAGCAGAGCAATTGGTGAAAAGTGTACAGACTTAGCCCTGTGAGGGAGAACCAAAGTGGACAGTGCATCATATCCTGAGTCCCAAACAGTCCACTTCCGCTTGGCTGTAAAACTCCCATATATGCTTCACCATCTCTGGGTGTAGTCTCCATTCCCCTGGCCTCAGGCCCTGCCTCGAAAGGATATCTGCTCCTATGTTTTTGGTTCCCTGGGATGTATACTGCTCTCAAGGAAAGCATCTTCCCTATTGCGATGACAGGAGGATCTGGTGCGGCAGTTTGCATAGTGGACGCGTGAGACGACCGATGCGTTGTCTGTGCGGACAAGCAAATGATGGCCTCTTAGGTCTGGGAGGAAGTGCTTAAATGCCATAAAGACCACCATCATCTCCAAGCAATTTATGAGCCACGAATGATTATGACTAGGGGATTGTCTTTACCACAGGAATACCTCTACCTGTCTCTTCTGTAAGTTCAGAAACTTGATCACATATGCAGGTATGCACACTATGACATTTTTGATTGATAGACCAAACCCACATTATAATGTCACAGGAGGTGGAGAGTAGCGCCGGAAGTGAACTTCATATAAAGGTGCTTAAGAATAAACTGAGGATCCAGACTCTGTACATTTTTCATTCTGGCAAAATGTTGACCTACAAGGTGATTGTTTCTACAGGTATAGAGGTGATTGATCAGACACTGAACAGCATTTATCTGACGCTGATAGACTCAAAGGATCAGAGCAGTGAAAGAGTCCTGGTGAACAAATCCTTTTTTGCTGGTTTTGAAAGGGTAAGAACGATAAAGACTTAATTATTTTTATTTTAAGTAATTTCTTTATTTCTATTATTAAATTATATATATTATGATTGTGTGTGTATATATATATATATATATATATATATATATATATATATATATATATATATATATATATATATATATATATATATATATAATTTAATTTAGCAATGATAATTTCATACATATATCACTTTATTCTATAAAACCTTATTTAGATTTAATTCATTTTAGTACATTTAAAAAATGCATAGTATTATTTTTTTTTTTATTTTTTTTTTTTGTTATCTCAAACCCTCAAATTGTCGGGCAGCTGCCACCCTAAAAATGAGCTTTGCCACCCCATTTTTCACCCCAGATGACAGCTCGGATACTGATGTAATGTACAAACAATTTTCGGTTTTGGTTTATGGGGAGGCGTCGACTTACCTTCCTCCATCGGCTTTTATTAAAAAAAAAAGTTTATCTTCGATCGATTGGGTCATGAAAAGCACATATCAAATATGATCTATAATTCACAATAGTTTTAGTTTTAAGTCTGGTGTCTTCATGTAGATAAAGTGCATTTCTGCCCCTGCAGCAACTCGGAAGAAGAATGTGCTTGTAGAAGAATGTGCTTGTAGAAGAACGCGCTTGTGGAAGAATGTGCTTGTGGAAGAATGTGCTTGTGGAAGAATGTGCTTGAATGCAGAGCGGGCAAGTGAAAGAAATGTGCTTGCCTGACCGGACAAGTAGGCTTATTAAAACTTCAGTGACAAAAAATAACTAGGCTGGAAGAAACGTGAGAATGGTTCTGATTTCATTACATTCAGCGTAGACAGCAATTAATAATGGATTATTATGGGGCGCCGTTTGTAAAGCGGCTCACGCTGAAAATAACAGCAACATTTTGTCACATTTAGCTTCAAACAATGTTTAAAAAACTGGTATGAATTTTTGACGGTCACTTTTTAGCACATTTACAACAATATTTGTCAACTTAGAGATATTTTAAATAGTTAAATCTAAATATTAAATGTTACACCTAAATGTTAAATGTTAAATCTAAATGCTAAATCTAAATGTTAAATCTAAATCTAAATCTAAATGTTAAATCTAAATGTTAAATCTAAATCTAAATCTAAATCTAAATGTTAAATATAAATATTAAATATAAATCTAAATATTAAATCTAAATCTAAATGTTAAATCTAAATCTAAATGTTAAATCTAAATATTAAATCTAAATAAATCTAAATGTTAAATCTAAATGTTAAATCTAAATCTAAATGTTAAATCTAAATATTAAATATAAATCTAAATGTTAAATCTAAATATTAAATCTAAATAAATCTAAATGTTAAATCTAAATGTTAAATCTAAATGTTAAATCTAAATCTAAATCTAAATCTAAATGTTAAATCTAAATCTAAATCTAAATGTTGAATCTAAATGTTTCGGGTGAAACTAAATATTTAACTAATATGCAAATTCAAAATGCCAGTAACCGGAAGTGCCAAAATAAAAGCTTGATGAGGTCTGTGTGTGTTTATAGCATGGTTTATAGTGTCAAATAACGAATAAAAACCATCTCATCCGAGGAAATGGACTCTTGGACATGGATTATCATGATAATAACTAATAAAATAATAAGCAAGCGAACATGACAGAGAGTGATGACAGAGTGATGACATGACATTCAGTCAAAGTGAGCCCCCTCGTGGCTGGCTATTATGGCTACAGGTCATAAGTCCCGCACTTTTCATAAAAGTGACACTAGCCTACTCTTCAAATACAGTTTCTTCAAAGGTGTTTATTATTTTAGGTAGTTATTATCACGATAATCCATGTCCAAGAGTCCATTTCCTCGGAAGGTTATTGGTTGGGGTTAACAGATAATAGCTACTGCCTTAAATGTTGGAGTGTTTGTCTGACTAGTGTAACTAGGTTCACATAAGTTGTATATCTACTGCATCTTATAGACTATGCATCATATCTTTTGAGGCTCAGTATTTCCTGGAATTTTTCCCCAAATGCATTGTTTTTATTTTTTGGTAATCAAAATATTCTGGATTCTGGATATATATATATATAAATATTCCGTTGTTGTGGCCTGACATAAACACATTAAAAAATTACAAATGAAACACTTTGAATTGTATTTAACAACTGAAACCTGTTTAAACATTGTTTATGACTCAATAATATGCATTACATCCAGATTTATTAAAAAACACCTTTTTTGAAGCTTTTTTGTCCCAATTAATCCATAAATCCCTGTAATCCCAATTATGACATGGTTGGCCAAACTGACTGTTTTCCATTTTGAATTACATTGAAAACCTACATTTTCGAACTCCTCCTAGACTGTTCTTCACCAAAGTGATTTTCACCAAAACCGAATCAGATCATTTTCAGACCATGCCAAAAAAACAAAAACATGGAATTGAAGTTGAAGTTGATTACTCAAACTGTTCTGGAATAAAGCAGGGGTAATTTTGGATAATTGCAGGCTCTGAACTTTTAAATACTCCTCCAAGGGGATTCCTGCAATTCTCACCATTATTACAAGACATTGAAGATGCTAAAGTGCCAAAGGATTTTGGATGTATGGAACGGTGTTGCCATGTTGAAGGAATAAATGTATGACAAAAATGGGAAACCGGAGTCTTGTATCTTCTATATGCATCGTCTGATTTAGATCAAATGGGTGTTGTATGTTTGGATCATATGGATGTGGCTATTTTGAGCCATGGTCATGGCGCCACCAGCTGGCAGCAGGAATTGAGTCATTAATAATATGTAATGAAATAGTTACACATGTGTACATATGTGCCCATCGTGCTTTGTCCTGTATTTGCTGCTTGCAGATATATTTCATTTTGTTTTCTTATTAACCATTTTCTGTTAAAAGTTAGGATACACAAATGTAGAGAAATAAAGACTGCATCTGGTGAGATAAAATTATCAAACCTGGGCATCCTGATAGTGCACATAATCAGGGAATTAAATTAGGATTTTCCTATATTATGTGTCTAATAAAAGTTGTCATTAAAGGAGTTCTCCCTCGACATCCCTGTGGAGGACAACTTTGGAGACATTGTCCTGGTAAAACTTGAAAAGAAGAAACACTTGGTCAATGTTCAGTGGTTTTGTAAGCATATCACAGTGAAAACACCCTCTGAAACATGCTTCGAGTTCCCCTGTCAGTGCTGGATAACAGACGAAGAGCCAGTGTTTATCCGAGAAGGCACTGGTACGTGCATTATCGCTTTTGTTCAGTATCCAGTTTTGAATGAAGTATTATTATTATTATTATTATTATTATTATTACTTTTGTTAATATTATTCGTTTTTTTATTCAGTTGCTGTCCTTTCTATGTGTAAAATGTGTGATATGTATATCTTTTTGTTTTCATTTAGCTCGATTGCCCCAGGATGACCCTGAATTTCTAAAAGTGAAAAGACAAGAGGAACTGAAATCTAGACAGGAGAGATTCAGGTTTGAAGAAACAATTACATTCTTGAACAATATACATTTTTTTCTTTTTCTTTATTACTATATACTAATATAATAATTTCAAATTATAACCATTTGCACTATTTTAAATATATATTTTAAGTATATATATATATATATATATATATATATATATATATATATATATATATATATATATATATAATATTTATTTTATGCGCCATTTTTGTTATTAACATTCTTAACATTCAGAAAAAAAGTTTCAAAGTAAAACCCAAGGCTGGACATTATATTTATCCACACTACATTAAAATAGTTTATTACAATAATCTCCACTGCATAATTTCAATCAGATTCTAAAGTAACTAGTAACTTGCTACTTGAGTAAATTTTCCATTGGATACATTCTTATTTAATTATTTGGGTTATTTACGGTGGCCCAGTACTACACAACACAACGAAACGTAAAAAGCAAACATGAATTAGCACAATGGAATCAAAATAGACAATAAAGTCTAATAGGCGTGTAATGCTCTGGTGCTCCTCGCGTGGCGTGTTAGTATTAATGGGTCAAGTTATGACCAAAAAAAAAAAAGCGTCATCAGTAGTTTCTTGAAAATGGCTAAATACTCGGCAGAGAAGTGTGACGTGCGCTCTCTCCGGCTTGATAAAGACCACTCTTGCTGCAGCATTCTGAAACAGTTACAGAGGTTTGACAGTGCAAGCTGAAAGGCCTACCAAGAGAGCATTACAATAGTCCAGTCTGGAAAGAACAAGAGTTTGGACGAGGAGTTGTGTAGCTCCGATAGGAAGGCCGTGATCCTCCTAATGTTGTATAAGGCAAATCTGACTGAGCCTGGGTTCTCCCAAGGTTTTTTTTCTCCATTCTGCCACCTGATGGAGTTTTGGTTCCTTGCCACTCTTGCCTTTTTCCACCTTTGTTACCATTGGCGTGGCTTGCTTAGTTGGGGACATTAAATTTAACATTTAATTTAATATTCAACAATAATATTGATCTGCCTGCATTTACACTATTATACAAGAACTGAACTGAGCTGGACGATGACATCACCGTTTTCTACAGAGCTGCTATATATATATAAATTAACTAAATTAATAACTTTTTTAAAACAAAAATGAACCATCACTGAACTTACTTAAGTTGGACTGTGACGCTATTTTCTTCTGGAAACAAACTTTGTTGCATTATTTTCCTGTTATCTCTGTAAAGCTGCTTTGAAACAATCTGTATTGTAAAAAGCGCTATAAATAAATGTGACTTGACTTGAACCTAAATGGAGAAGTTGTGATGAAGTGTTGGGTTGGCTGTGACCACAAGCAGTTCTGTCTTCGCAAGGTTGAGGTGAAGGTGGTGGTCCTTCTTCCAGAAATAAATGTCTGTCAGGCAGGCTGAGTTGCGAGCAGCTACCGTCAGAACATCTGGCTGAAATGAGAGGTAGAGTTGTGTCAAAAGTGTAGGAGTGATAGGAAAAAACATGTTTCTGAATGACAAATCCTAGTAATGACATGTAGATGGAGAATAGAGGTGGTCCCAGCACTGAGCCCTGAGGCACTCCAGTAGCTAGATGCTGCAACCTCACCCCTCATTTTCAACAAAGTTGTGAAAGTTTGGTGTTCTTTTAAAGAAGATACTTGGCAGATTATTGCTGAATTGAAATAAAAAGTTTAAAAATAGAGAATTAAAAAAAAAAAAAAGTTATAGAATTTTAAGTTTATTGTTATGAAAAAAATTGCAAAAAAAAAAAATATTTTTATATAAATATATATATTTTCCAAAACATGTTTTACTCTAAGACTGTGAGAAAGTCTAAGCCATATAACAAGTTGTCCAAATTTGAGGATGATATCTCAAAAACTGAGCTTTCTTACTGAGCTTCCTTTCTTTGGACACAGTACCAAACATTTCCACTAGATGAATTTCATTTCTAAACCATTTCCAATGTGCTCATTTTTGACAATGAGAGGTACAAACATTTGACTATTTTGTTCATGACCATATAATAGGGTTGCCAACTGTTCCGTATAATACGGAATCGTCCCGTATTTGACACATAAAAGTCTTGTTCCGTATTGAACTGATACGGAACGCACTTTGTTCCGTATTTTTGAGAATCAATTCAGTGCAAATCCATGACAGACTCATAGCTTCTAATATGTCAGACTATGAACGAAGACATTTGTAGGCTATGATAAGAAAAAAACCCGACGGTGCGGTAGATACTAATTTCTCCCCCTGTTTGTCTATGATCAGCGTAGCGTTTTTAAAGGAGAAGTTCACTTTTAAAATGAAAATTCTGTCATCATATAATCACCCTCATGTTGTTTCAAACCTGTATGAATTTCGTTCTTCTGCTGAACAGAAAGGAAGATATTTAGAAGAATATCAGTAACCAGGCAGTTTTTGGGTCCCATTGACTTCCATAGTAGGAAAAAAATATACTATGGAAGTCAATGGGACCCAGAAACTGTCTGGTTACTGACATTCTTCTAAATATCTTCCTTTCTGTTCAGCAGAAGAAAGAAATTCATACAGGTTTGAAACAACATGAGGGTGATTATATGATGACAGAATTTTCATTTTAAAAGTGAACTTCTCCTTTAGTATCTTGGAACATCATCAGAGAATGCCCTTTTAATTGGTCGTTTCAGTCATTGTGAGTCACGTATCACGTATCACGTATCGCAGCAACAATGACGACAAGTGACAACATTTTCCATGTGCATACATACAGGTGTTGTATTGCTTGAATGCAGTATTTGAGTGCAATATTTTATATTTTCTTTATTAGCTGTTTTTTTTTATGTATTATTGTTTTGCACTGGAAAGAAAGTTAACTTTCTTTAAGTATAAAAGAAAGAAAGTTAACTTTCTTTAAGTTCTGAAGTATAATTATATAAAGATATTTGCACTACACTTCCTTAAAATGTTGTCTAATTAAATTAAAAATATTATTTTTTTGCACTGGAAAGAACATTCTAGAAGTCTAATTCTATTGAATAAGTTTGCACAAGGCTACAGAAAACTGTTATGTTTATTTTTCTTCAAATGCAGTCTAAGCCGATGAGTTTTGAATGTTATATGTTGTATTTGTTTAAGTTAAAAATAAAACGTATTATAAACTAAACAAATCCATGGTTCATTGTTGGCAAAATTATCATGATAGCCTTTATATTTCACATCTATGTGGTTCAGTCTTGTATATTGATTAGGCCTACTTTGCTATTCTATAAATATATAGGCCTAATAAGTTGTATTATAATATGCTATAATGTATGAAATATATTTATCTAAATGTATCAATTAGTTTCCACAATATTCACCAGAAGTCATAATTTCAGGGGTTATTTTTCAAAATTTTCTTCCGTGGGGGCATGTCACCAGAGCAGCAGAGGGTTAACACTATGCAACTACACAAAAAAACAAATAGAAAAGCTTCTGGCTGTGCAGGACATCCAGACGATGATGTACGATGATTCTTCTCATAAGTGTTAAGATACAGATTATGAGTGAATTAATTGGAGCTCAACAATAAGAGTTGAACAATAAGAAATGACTGAGCTTTCCTGTCAAGAAGGACCTTCCAGGCAATTTGAAGGAAGGAACTCTAGCAAATACCAATGCTTCCCTCAAAATCTTCCAACTTGTAAATGAGTATAGTTTTATTGTGTTCTCTATGACTTTTGTCAAGCCTTGGGCCATGATTTGGTTAATGCCAAATGGAATTTGCCATTGCACTAATTTGGATATTCTACACCCTGCTAAACAACTCATTAGTCATCACACAGACCATTGGTTGAGGTAGAAAGTGATGCGTTGGGCTTAGACAAGGAGGATTCCCATTCATCTCAATGGAAGTAAAGTACTTGACCTGGATATCTGCACAGTTCTGGAAACTTTTTCCTTTTTTTAACCAGTTACCTGAGCTGTAAATGTCATGTGACTAATCACTCTGAAAAAGCAAGAAAATGATTTTCTGGCAATGCTGATACTTTTTAGAGCCCTTCTAAAAACAGGTCACTGCTAAAACATAAAATATTTTATTAATTGATTTCAATTTGTTGCAGTTTTATGAAGAAAAACAAACAAACAAATTTCTTACTTATAATTGTCTCTACATATTAAATTGGGCAGTAAGAAAAAAATAAAAACATTTCTTATTAAGTTGGCTTGAGAGAGCCAACATATTGAAATCCTATTTAAACTTATTATTATTATTATTATTAAGTTGGCTTGAGAGAGCCAACATATTGAAATCCTATTTAAACTTATTATTATTATTATTAAGTTGGCTTGAGAGAGCCAACATATTGAAATCCTATTTAAACTTATTATTATTATTATTATTAAGTTGGCTTGGAGAGCCAATTTACTGAAATCCTATTTAAACTTATTATTATTAAGTTGGCTTGGAGAGCCAACTTACTGAAATCCTATTTAAACTTATTATTATTATTATTATTATTCTTCTGAGACTAAAAATTTCTATATCAAACTCCTCCTAGAGCTTTAACTCTACATACTCCAAACTCGGCTCAGACACTCAAACTGATCTGACCAAGTGTGCTATATCTTTTCAGACTGATTGGACTTACGGTTTTCCTAAAAATGACGATCAAAACTCGAAAAAACTCATTCAAAAACTCCCATTGACTTACATTGGGGAGTTCTAAAAAATTCAAACCGACGAAAATTCAAATCAAAATACCTTGAAGACTAAACCAAACTGCCGTTCTATATACTATATGAGCTAATCTAATCTAATGAGAAACTAATCTTTCTCTTTCTTTCTTTCTTTCTTTCTTTCTTTCTTTCTTTCTTTCTTTCTTTCTTTCTGTCTTTCTTTCTTTCTTTCTAACTAATCTTTCTTTCTTTCTTTTTTTCTTACTAATCTTTTTCTTTCTTTCTTTCTAACTAATCTTTTTCTTTCTTTCTTTCTTTCTTTCTTTCTTTCTTTCTTTCTTTCTTTCTTTCTAACTAATCTTTTTCTTTCTTTCTTTCTTTCTTTCTTTCTAACTAATCTTTTTCTTTCTTTCTTTCTTTCTTTCTTTCTTTCTTTCTTTCTTTCTTTCTTTCTAGCTTTCTTTCTTTCTTTCTAACTAATCTTTCTTTCTTTCTCTTTCTTTCTTTCTAACTAATCTTTCTTTCTTTCTTTCTTTCTTTCTTTCTTTCTAACTAAACTTTCTTTCTTTCTATCTAACTAATCCATCTTTCTTTCTAATTAATCTATCTTTCTTTCTAACTAATCTTTCTTTCTTTCTTTCTAGCAACTTTCTTCTTCTTTTAAAGAAGTTCTTTTAAACTACTTCAAACTTTGAACTACTTTAAGCTTTAAACAACTTTAAACTTCAAACTATTTTAAACTAATTTAAACTTCAAACTATTTTAAACTAATTTAAACTTCAAGCTAAGTTAAACTTTAAACTAACATACATAACTTATAACATAACTCTCACCCATTTAATTTAAACTAATGAACTCTAAACTCATACACTTATAAACTAATTAACTTATAAACTCATGAATTCATAGACTTATGAACTCTTAAACTCATAAATTAATAAACTCTGAACTCTTAAACTCATTTAAACTTATA